>JAOTON010000543.1:0-600000 GCA_034440635.1 Lepas anatifera
CATCATCATTGTTGGGGTTTTTGGGCGCACCGACAGCTGGGTCATATGGCGCCCATAACATTAAATGAAGTACTGTGAGGGCTGTAACAGGTCAGGTGCTAATAAAAAGGAGGTTTATACGTAAAAAGTACTAACCCTGTGGTGTTACCATTTGTGTGTGTCTGCTACATAAATGAAGTGAGAGAAAAAAAACTACGAGGGTGAATAAATGACATTGAATGCGATACTCTTTAGAAAAGCCGATATTGTTGCCACATCGACTGACGGCGACTCACCAATAAGGGACCCGAGTGAAAAATCTGCGGGGAAGTGAGCCCTCCTCTCAATCTCAAAGTCTCGGCAGTCAGTGAGAACATGCTTAACAGAGAGGTGTTCCCCACATCGCGGGCATTCCGGTGGCTCCTCTCCTCTCAGAAGGAACGAGTGAGTGGAGTGTGTGTGTCCTATACGCAATCTGGCTAAAACAACCTCGTCCGTTCTGCACCTGGCATTGGCCGATGACCACGCGCCGATCCTGGGCTTCATAAGGCGCAATTTGGTGCCCTTGGGATCATTGTCCCATCTCCGTTGCCAAGACTCGAATGCATACTGCCTGATGGCAGGGAAACAGTCAGAGTAAGGCACTTTTATTCCTGACGGCACGATGCCCCGTGACGCATCCTTCGCCGCAGTGTCACATTGCTCATTGCCAGGCACTCCCACGTGGCTGGGCACCCATGCCAGTATTAATTGTTTTTGTTGGCAGTGTGCTCTGTGCATCTTATTCCGAATAAGTTCCAGAATATATGACGATGAGGGGTGAAAATCAAATGATGTTAGTGCTTGCAAAGACGACAGTGAGTCAGTAAATACAACGTATTTGCGTCTCCTCGACCGTAACACCTGGTCTAAAACTCGGAAGATAGCGTACAGTTCAGCAGTAAAAACTGATGCTGTCACAGGGAGTGTATAACGTTGTTCAATTCCACCACTTACATACGCACATCCGACACCGCTCTCCGTCTTAGATCCGTCTGTATAATATATCTCAAAACCTGAATACATGTCATTTACGTGTTCCCAGAAAATCTGCCGGACCGCAACAGGCGGCAGATTCTTGGTCTTAACAAGCAAACTGGTGTCCACCTGAGGCTCTGGGAGAGTCCATGGTTCTAATAAGGGATTCTGGAAAGTCTCAACCTGTTCACAGTCAACTCCTGCTTCCCTCAGCCACGCTCCAATTCTGAGACCAGGGTGTCTGTTTCGGGATAGATTTTCTTCCGAGTGTCTGATGTCATCAGAGAATAGCTTACTGTATGTTGGATGGTTTGGAGACTGTTTTATTTTTTAGAGCGTATTTCATCGCAAGGACACGACGTCGCAAGTCTAACGGCATCTCGTTTGCCTCGACGAGTATGCTGGCGGTAGGCGATGTGCGGAATGCACCGATGATAATTCGAATGGCATGGTGATGTATGGTATTTAGCATAGATTTTGCTGTCTCCGTGGCTGAATCGTATACCATGCAGCCATATTCAATTTTTGATCGGATTAGCGATCGGTACAACATCAAAAGTGTTTTTCTGTCTGCGCCATACTTTAACTTAGTTATAACCTTCAGAATGTTCAGATCCTTGAAGCACCTTTCCCTTACAACCTTAAAGTGGTTTATATAGGTCAACTTAGAGTCAAAAGTCAGGCCCAGGAACCGTGCATGTGCGACTACCTGGATTCTTTCTCCATACATAGTTAATGTGGGATCATCACACGGACTGCTTCTGCGGCAAAAATGTATACATTTCGTTTTTGTCGTTGAGAATTGTAGACCATTTGTGGAGCTCCACCGCTGCAACTTTGTGAGTCCGAGCTGTAGCTGCCTTTCTGCAGCGGCTGTGGACGACGCCGTTACCCACATGCTGAAATCGTCTACGAATAGAGCTGTGTTGATATTACGTGGTAGGTTATGTGATATGTCGTTGATTGCGATAGCGAACATGGTCACAGAGATCACACTACCTTGGGCCGTTCCGCTTCCTGCGCTCGCTCCTCTGACTGCACGCTACCTATCCTGAATCTAAACCGACGGCTTCGCAAGAAATTTGAGAGAAACCAGCCCATATGACCCCGTATGCCCAATCCGAACACCTTTTTCAGGATGCCATGCCTCCATACCGAATCATAGGCCTGCTTTACGTCGTAGAAAATAGCTATTGTGTGTTGTTTTTCAGAGAAGCCTTTACGGATATCAGCATCGAGAGAAAGAAGATGGTCGACAGTACTTCTGCCTCGGCGAAAACCACACTGGACGTTCGAAAGCAGTTGATTGGTCTCCAAGAACCACACGAGCCTAGTATTAACCATTCTTTCAAGCAGCTTACACACACAGGAGGTGAGAGATATCGGGCGAAAGTCATCAGGAGACACTCCTGGCTTTCCTGGCTTGAGGATTGGTATTATGGTGGCCTCGCGCCACTGGTCTGGGAAGTCATCCTGCGTCCATATATAGTTAAATATGTCAAGCAGTGATACAAGAGAGCAGTCAGGGGCGTGCCGCAACATCTCGTAGGTAATTGTGTCAGGTCCCGGAGATACGTTTTTTGTATTGTTCAGTGCAGCCCGGAGTTCACGCATTGAAAAAGGAATGTTGTATGCAGCCGAACTGTCGTTACCAAAATTAATCGGTGTTCTCTCTTCTCGCTCCCGAAAGCGAACAAACTCGAGATCCTGGGACTCCCTGCTACATCTTGCCTCGAATGCTGCAGCCATACGGTCAGCCACTGCCTGTGGATTGCTAATTTTGACGCCGTTTTCCTCTAATACTGTGGCAGGTGTTGATCGATGCTTTCCTTGTATACTTTGAATACGAGACCAGACCTGTGTAGATGGAGTAAAACGGTTGATTGTATTGACATATGCCACCCACCATCTCCTTTTAGAGTTAACAACTATACGTCGCGCCAACGCTCTCGCGCGCCTAAACGTTATTATGTTAGGCGTCGTTGTGTGTCTTTTAAGTACTCTGTAAGCCCGTTTCCTTTCTAAAATCGCTTGTCGGCATTCGTGGTTCCACCAGGGGACAGGAGTTCGTTTGGGTTTGCCGGAAGTCATTGGGATAAAACGTTTGGCTGCTGAGAGAATCATGTCATTAAAATGCTTTACTGCTGCCGTTGCCGAACCCTCAGCACTTACATCCAAGGGCCACATGCGCCCCGGAAGCCCTCCCAGTCAGCCCTTCGGAGGTTCCACCGGGATGGCAGAACCAGCGGTGCAGCCGACCGGGCTGAACGTATGTTTATTGGAAAGTGGTCACTCCCATGGAGGTCTTCAAGGGTGCACCAGCTGAGCTGGGTAAAGAGTGAAGGTGAGCAGACAGAGAGGTCTATAGCCGAGAGCGATCCAGAAGGCAGGGTAAAGTGAGTGGGACGACCAGTGTTCAGCAGGCAGAGAGAGTTGAGATGGAGGAAACGTTCCACTGTTCGGCCTCGGGGACACGAGCGGTCCGAGGACGCTCCCCATGATGGGTTATGAGCATTAAAGTCGCCCAATAGAACAAAAGGGGTTGGCAGTTGGTCAACAAGAACATTAAGACTATGCAGATCAATGTTGCCACCAGGAGGGAGGTAAATAGAACAAACTGTGATTTTCACAAATCCTAAATCTACCCGGGCGGCCACTGCCTGCAGAACCGTGTTCAAGCGAACAGAGGAAGCACGGGGTGCAGTGGTGAACTGCCACCATAACACCACCGTAGGCAATGGTGCTACTGAAAACGTCCTTTCTGAACGTCTGGAACTGTCGCAGGTTAAAAAGGCTTCCAGGCGACAGTTTTGTCTCTTGAAGGCAAAGCACACTAGGGTTATACTGTGATATAATGTGTTGCAGGTCAGAAAGATTCGCGCGAATACCACGGCAGTTCCACTGAACAATAGTCATTTAAATAAAGGGAAACGGGCTTAGTGAGTGAAAGAAAAAAGAACTGGCCTACGGTAACTGACCCTAGCCCTTCCAAGGGGGCCGGAACACCCGTATGGCCCTCTGGCTAGTCCCACGTTTGAACCACCCAGCCGGTTGCGAACCGGTCCGCGGCCTCGCCCGCTTTCGGTGGAATTACCGCGGGCGCGCGAGGTCTGGGGCTGGCTGAGAGGACTGCCCGCCGGACGTTTTGTCGGAGACCTACCGCGCGGCACTTCCTCAAAATTTTTCGCATTGTTGCGACAGTGGACGAGGCAGTGTCGGTAGGAAGCTGTGCTGGCTGCGTCTCGGTACCCGAAACGGGTGGTGGCTGTGGCGCTGCAGCAGCGTCGCCAACGGGTGGGATGACAGGGGACGGCGGGCGGCGCCCTCCCGCGGGAGAGGCTTTTCCCCTCGTCCCACGACTACCCATCCCTCTGAAACCGGCGGGAATCCACCGGGAGGCGCACCAGGTGTTGGTGCAGAGTCACCGGCACCAGGAGACGGCTGGTGCTTAGGGGCGGTGACAGACCCCTTTCCCCCATCCCTGGCGGGGGCCGAATGAGGAGAGACAGAAGCGGGGGCGATGACCTGCCCCTCACCCCCCACGGAGGGGGCGCGCGGAGGAGGTGCCGCCGTCGGCTCAGGAGCCGGGGCGGCGGGCTGGCGTGAAAACACCAGCCCCATCCTCCCTGCCAGGCGAACAAAGTCCGCCACGGTTAGGGAGCGGATGACCTCCTCCGCGGTCATCCTTGGGGTGTTTGGTATACCTGTAGAGGCTACCTGTGCGAAACTTTTCCGCGGGTGGGACGCCTCGTATGCGTCCCGTGCCTCACGAAAACTGATACGTTGTGTGGTCTTTATAGATAGTATTTCTTTTTCTCGGAGAAACTCTGGGCATGATCGGTCTGTTACCTGGTGGCAACCCCCACAGTTTGCACAGTTCAATGCTTCGGCATCACACTCAGTGGTGCTGTGGTGTAACGATGAACACTTCCCACATACACCTTTACCTTTGCAGAATCGGGCACTGTGTCCATATTTCTGGCACGTAAAGCATCGCATGGGGCTTGGCACGAAGGGCCTCACCCCGACTCTTGAATATCCAACAAAGATGTGATTCGGTAACTCTTCTGTGTCAAACGTAAGTATAACAGTGTCAGTGTCGAGCATAGCATCTCCACTTTTCCTACGAATCCTCCGCACCTCCACCACTCCGAGTTCCTCAAGTCCTTCAACAATCTCTTCCTCAGACAGCCCCCTTAGCTCCTGACTATTCACCACGCCTTTCTTAAAGTTCTTAGTTCTGTGTGGCTCTACTGAAATGTTGATTTTGCATGTCTTTTTCGATCCCGAGTCCTTCCTCGTGAACGTCAGTTCCGTCACGGAGAGTGCACGCTCGGCATCCTCGGTTCGCGCAAACTCAACTTCCAACGATCCGTCACGTAACTTGTCACATCTCACGACCTTGCCCAGACGATCTAGTGCCTCCTTTCGCTTAAATGGTGACAGTGCTGCAAGGGATGAGGATGTGTCCAGTCCCCTCATTACCAAAACGCGAGGACAGGAAGGCTGGCTCATCGTCTTTTGCGGTTTGGGCGCAGGTGTCTGCATGGTCCCTTCCCCTCTAGGGGGTTGAGAGGTGTCTACCTCCAGTGGAGGGTGCGGAGAGGGGTTTGTGGTGCGTGTGGTATCCATGAGAGTATGATTAATTTCGGCCAGCCACGTGCGCCCCCTTCCAACGAGGGTGCTACAGGGCGAAACGACGCACGGGCTGGCTATACGGGGAGACGCCGCCGTTACAGAGGGGGGAGAGAGACTCACCAAACCCCCACTGCCCCGACGACGGTCCCCCCTTGCACCTAGCCTGGACGACCCCGGGCGGGACGCGGACACCCCTCCCTCCCCGGGGGGTGAAGTCTGGACCTCACCAAAGGAGGGAGGGACAGCCGAGCCCCACCAAAGGCCGGCAGACTTTTACACTGCTGCTACTCTTGCCGATGCCCTCAAGAGTTCCCCGCCCTTGCGGAAATCCAGACCAAAGTAGAGTGTTGCTAGAGGAACACGAACGAACACAGCGCATTCCCCAGCTCAGCTACCAGGACTCCTTCATCCCGGGGTACGGGTCGGTGCGCAGCTCACCTTAAAAAGACAGGCGCCCTCGCACGGCCTCATCGGAGCAGGCGACTACCACCTGCTCGTCACAACTGATTCCCGGCTGGTCCGAGAGAAGCGAGCCCCCGGCCCGCAGGGCCGGCGATTAGAGGGATCCAATCGCCAGCCACACGAGCCGGAGGCCCACATACACCCAGACCATCCAGGAATCATAGGCACGTGCAAGGACGCCCATGATACTGGGATAATGTGGGTAACTGGGAAGTTATGAGTTGGAAAAGGAAGAGGGTCGGTCTGCGCTGTCCAGCCCAGACACGCGCCGCACGCGACCGAGGTGTCCACACTCAAGACGAGCCAGAGTGCACACACCCCCGCCACCCGCGGAGACACGCCGGGCCAGACAACGCAGACAGTGGGCAGGAGGGGTGTTTAGGAGTGGACAGAAAGGATACGGGTGGAAAGACATGGAGAGATAAGGAAATAAGGAAAGAAGAGGAAAAGGAACAAGGAGTTGGTGGGATTTGAATTTAGGAAGGCCAAGAAAGGATGAGGATGGCAGTTTCGATTTGGCCTCTCGACCGAAGGCGAGGGGCGAAACCCATCCTGCCAACTGGGGTCGCGGGTGTCGTCACATCCCGTACCCAATTATCCATGTGCCGGACCTGTCAGCAGGTGCAAACGAGTCCGGCAGATGAAAATTGGTTCCCTGCGGGGGTATAATCACGCTTAGGAATTTTGCACAGATAGTCTCAACAAGCAATTAGGGAGATACCCAAAATTTCAACAGACTCGATAACAACCATCTCCAGAATTAGTTTTACGATTAACCTTAAGCCCAGGACTAAAAAAACGATACATACTTTACACCTTTCCTTCTGAAGAAAAAGTCACAATATTTAACAATTCAATGAAGACACGTCCAGGGAATTCTATATTTGACCAGCAAATGTCACAAACTAAAAGTTTTATAAATCGATTGGAAGAGAGGACCATGCAGCCCATATCCCGCCCAAATGAGGAACGCACGGTAAAATAGTAGAGTTGTATGGAATGGCAGACTCGTTTATAATTTGTCGAGCTCAATTCCAGTTAACTAATAATAAAATCAACCAAAATGCACCAGACTATGAGAAATTAGCTCTATGTTTCCATTATTCTATGCCTGCACCGAAGGTGCATTTTGCCCCACCAACGACGATATTTTTCTTGACACAAAGTAACCAATCGCTACAAAGTCCATCATCTTTA
Source organism: Lepas anatifera (assembly GCA_034440635.1). Lineage (NCBI taxonomy): Eukaryota > Metazoa > Arthropoda > Thecostraca > Lepadidae > Lepas > Lepas anatifera. The sequence continues at coordinate 7,294 of JAOTON010000543.1, forward strand.
AACTGAGACCAGTTAATTAAAGGGAGATGCGCGAAAATTTTTATTAGCTAGATCAAAAGGTCACAAAAAGTTGTTTCAGAAGTCCTATTCTCATTTTTGCGAATTCGGCCTGCAAATGCCTTAAAATTGCTCTCAAAGTCAACATTTCTAGACGACTTTACCGGTACACCTCATATCGGTGTATATGACGTACACATGGCTAAGGCTATCAATTTCTCTAAGAATTAGGTCATAACTATCCTAAACAGTGATATAGAACTTTGGACTACTACAGAAAAAATTACTTTACAAAAACAACATTCCAAAACTCTTTTGAAACAGAAATATAGGGCTTAAAAAAATCACAATTAACCAACCAGAAGCCTAGGAATTCTTAAACCGGGGTCACGTGACCTATCTGACGCAAACGTTTTGACATCCTGGGGCTGAAGCAGAAAATGACTCAAGACCCGAGGTACGAAACCCCTAAAGACTTGAGTAATTATGTTCTTTTCGTTTCTAGGGCAAAATAATTCATTTTGTAGTTTTTAAAAGCTTTTTTTTTAATAATTCAAATACAAATACAGGAGAAAAGACATTTGTATTACTAAAAAATTGCTTTTCAATGTTAAATAGTTTTCGAATAGTAAGTGATGGGGAAGGTTTTAGCATTTTACTGGAACTGTTAACCTATTTCGATAAGAAGTGAGTGGCCTCCCAAAATTTTTCCGAAGATACAAAAATAATTGATAGTTTCGTAATCAGGATTTTTCAAATAGCAAGAAACCACAATAGTAATTTTTCGCGTATCTCCCTTTAAAGGGAATGTGGCACTTTCACAACGTGATTTTAACTGAGATAGCCAAGTTGTAAAGCAAGTCGGAAAACCCGGTACTCCATATTTCATTTGTCTTGGATTTCGATATATCCGAAGAAAAAGCTAAAACCTACCTGACACCAGCCCCCATCAGCCCGTCGCCGGGCGGCCATTGTTGTGAGCTACTGGTGTGACGACATATGAGGACGTCACGATGAGCATCAGCCAATCGAAGCCCTTGCAGCGTTTCAAGTACGGTAGTGGTTACCAGATGGTGACACCATCCACGGGCTGATATTTATTTCCTTTTCTAGAGGAGTATTTTTAAAAACAAAATGTTGAGCATATTGTACATTTTTCAGATAAATCATGAATGGTTCCGTTATTCTTGGCTAAAAGTACGCCTAATTTCACTAAATTCCAGGATTCGCCCAAGTTGCCACATTCCCTTTAGGGTCAACATGGCATAGCGATTTAGCCCCACTACCGCACCCAGAAGTTTTTGGGAGGTGAAAAATACAGGCCTGTCGAGCTATCCAACAAAATTTCAATAATGACTATGCCAAAAATTCCGTAAATGAAAGCTGGGGACGCTGTGCATATTACCTGCAGGACTCCGCAGCCGCTCTTGCGCACGGTGGTGTAAGTGCAGTTGATTTTGGTGGCTATCAGCGCCAACATCTGTCCGACGTACCCACACAGCCTCGTCTCGTTCTCCGGGGTCAGGTAAGCACCAACCAGCGGAGAGGTGCAATTGGCAGTGAGCTCCTTGCCGAAGGGCGCCAGCAGCGTGAGCTGGCGGCCTCCCAGACGCAGCAGTCTCCAGTCTGGCGGCTTCTCCCCCTCCACCCACGGCACCAGCTCCACCTGACCATCTCCCGGCGAAGTCCCCGCCAGTCGCAGACAGTCCCCCGGCCAGCACGCCACCACAAACACACGCTCTCCCTCGCGGAGGATCTCCCGCAGGCGTGACGTCACAACCTCCAGCGGCAGTGAGTCGTTGACGGCCAGCACCCAGCTGAGCCGGCGTGACGTCACTCCTGTTACGTTGTCCAGCGATATGTAGCTGTCCACAACCTGAGGAAGCGCTCCCGCCAGCAGCACTGTGCGAAGGTCCTCCGGGGGAATCACCAGAGGACCACAGTCTATCGGCAGATTGCGGCGCCACAGCGCCCTCTGCAGAGCGGGAGTCGAGTCGAGCAGGGACACCGGGCCCGGCAGGGACGCACTGATGACGGCGTCAGCGGCCAGGTCCTCCAGCGCCACCCTGGAGGTGTCTGTCGGCACCAGCAATTATACAACTCACACCACAGCGGGAAGAAAACCGGCAGGCTGAGAGGTTACCGCTCAGTCTAGCCTACTCGTCTTACAATCAAGCGTAAGAACTGGGACACAATTCAATGACCATGGAAATATGAAACCTCCGGCGACAGGGAAAGCTTTTCACTCACCGGTGGTGGTGGGTTTCAGCAGAGCGGCCACCAGGAGTGCGGCACGGTACCATCGCTCCATGGTTCGGCGCTGCAGCGATGGGGCCAGCCGTGCTCACGGGACACCCTCCCGCAGCCGACTGTGCCGGCCCCGTCGCCGCCGACGGCCACCACCCTCGACAACAGACGGGGAAACATCGAGCTTCTCCTGCTACTGCCCTGCTGCTGCGCTCCGTGAGGGGCGACACCTCAGACGCACCAATTCTCGTGGGATGGCGTCTTTTGCTCTGATTATGACTTTTTGAAGCTGGAACGAGTAATGAGTCGAGCACTGAATTTGACAATAGTTACAACCATACGCGTCGGAAAAGGGGGGCCAGGGGGGGCCTGGCCCCCCACTTTTTGGCCAAAAATTTCACGATCTCAGTCAAAATGAGAGAAAGCCAGACATTCTTATATCCAGCCGCTGCGGTAGGCAACGAGGAGTCCAAATTCGAACAGTTTTTGATCCTGATGTTGAAAGTTTTTTGTCAGCATCAGGTTGAAGTTTGGCTGGCCCCCCACTTTTTGCCGGTGGCGACACTTATGGTTACAACCTTCCACTGAGCCTCATTTCGCACCAGAAAAAGACAGACGACCCTGAACCGTTACCTCTCACCAGGCGTAACTTTAGTTCAGTCCTATACATAATTATGGGAAAAGAATTTAGGAGGCATGAAAATCTTTGCCGCCCCTCTATCAGGCGTTTTTAAGACATCTTTTAATTACCGGACAATGCATTAGCCTTCGCCCGGGTGGGGGTCTTTTAGACCCCCCTCGGGTTTTTCCGAAGTGACCAAAAAGGCGGCGCGCAGCGCCGCCAAACTTGGTCTGGATGTTCCTTCATCATTTTTACAGCTCTCCTGAAAATTTTGGCTCAAGGTCATAATAGGTCAGGTCACCAGGCCAGGTGAAGTGACCTCACCTCAAAAAAATACTTAGAACTGCATAACTAAAAGAAGGGTTAATCGATCAAGTTGAAACTCATACCACATACCAGCCCAACAGAAGCTACAAAATTTGTTCCGGGATTTTTGATATTGGTGACCTAAGGTCATGTGCAGAGCATGACCTCCCCATTGTCAATACATGGGGAAAATCACGAAATGAGCTTTTCTCAGTAAGTATGGATGGAATCAACTTCAAACATCGGTTGCGACTTGCTTTTAGCCCATTTCTGAAGCTGATGCCAAAATTTTTGACTTGTGACCTTTAAAAGGTCACCTTAGGTCAAATAAGCATTTTTTGGTGTTGTACTCTATAAAATTTGAATAAACTAAGATAGAGCTTTTATTTTTTCACCCAAGTGTTTGTATAGTCACTGGAAGTCAAATTATATACATCATGACTATATCAGGTCAAGTTGGGTCAGACCGTTGACCTGGGTCAGGTCAAATTCTTAAATTTGACCTGGCATAGCAATATCATATATCATTCGATTCGTATTGACGAGAGGATTGCAATGGTGCATAAACTATGGCTGTATCTTGTTTGGTTTGGAAGCTATTAGCGAAAGAGTAAACGCCCTTATGCATGGGTGGCTGTGGACATTCCCAAGAATATGCCCAATATTTAGTGACCTGTAGCTCCCTAGGCTTTGACCTGACACGAAAATGAATGTCACTGCAATGAAAGCGCATCTCAAGAGCTTTCGAATGGTGTTAGAAAAATGTTTCTAGCTATCATAGTTTCTGAGATATATGAGGTTTTCTTAGTACACCTCATATTAGCGATTTTGACCTATTTTGACCTCTGGTGACCTTGATATTGACCTGACAAGAAAAATGACCAAAGTATTTTCGATATCATTTTCGAAGAGCTTTCGATTACCGTTTTGCGCTTTTTTCTAGCTCTCTTAGTTTTTGAGATCGTGGGGGTCTTTTTTAGCCCCCCCCACCAGGGCGAAGGCGGCTCGTACCCGCCACCGGGGCAAGGGTTAGTTTGGTGGGATTGAGACGCAGACCGTTCAGGTTTTATTTTGTGTACTCTGCCTTACACTCACTGCGCTTGGGGACTCCGATGTCTTGTAGTTGGCGGTCGAAATGCGTTTTAAAGTACATTTTACACATGTAACAATCTGAGGAGCACTTTTCTTTTTCGATTTGTGATGTAATCAAGGATAGCGCATATTTCCGGGATTGAAAGGTGGCCCTCTTACACCATAATCTCATCAACCTGACTCCCTCATTGGTACAAAAATAATCCCGCGGACTAGAAATCCTGCCACAAAACTTGGGACGACACAGAAATGTCATTCTTTGACATATTTCGTATCAGGCCCCGCCCAAATCCCCGTGAAAGTGAAGTGTTTTTCTAAAGTCGGCAGTTACGGAGGCAGTTACAGTTTTTTGATAGCTCTAGAAACTTAAAGAATCGCAATAAGATCTGGTCACTCTAGCTTTAAGTCATACCTGGATCTGTATCACAAACTTTCAGAGGTGGTTCTAAACAGGAAACGAGGATAATCAAGAATATATTCAGCAGTGTACTATCCCGAGTGATTTTACAGCATTCACACAGCAAACAAGTGACAATAAAACATCAGAGAGCTTAAAGTGGACCAATGGACGTGGGAATTTAATCATAACAATGATGTAGTTCCAGACAGGTACGTGTTTGCATTCAGCAGTATGGACCCACCTACAACAAAAGTAGCAGCAAGGCAGTGATGCAGCATTACAGAGGACTAGCTAAGCTGGCACCCCGTTGTAAACAATTGACCAGCGCGGCTTTGCTGCCACTTTCATTACGAATGGAGTCATCACAATACTGCACTATCGCTTGTTGACATAATAACAGCACCAACCGCAATGGCACGACTAAATAGACACACACACACACATGTATGTCACCTCTAGATAAAGATCGATCGAAGTCGAGTGGCCAAGAAGGCTGTGAAATCATATCAATCACGAAGGAAGGCGAGCGAGAAGCAAGAACAAGGAAATAATAAGATATTGAGATAGGTATGCTCCTTGGTTTGTTTGCCTCACGCTGCCCAGACAGTTGCAAAACGGAGGTATGCAGGAATATAGGAATGACGTGTGATTTACCAGTGTGATTTGTGAAATGCTTCCGTGGACCAAACATAAGACAGAGAAGGTGCGGCGGACACTTTCCATTGAGACTCCTTTCTCGAACACGGGGTGCCGCGGCAGTCAGACTCAGATAGTTTGACACGAATGAAGCCATATTCCAGGATGCCCAAACTATTTGCGATTTGTACGCATCACGGCGCGGTCACAACGCCTTACAACGTTGGCAAACACTTGCAAAATATTGAGCGTGATCGGAAAACAAATCATCAGGACATAAAAACCACTCAGTTCTGAATATTTTGGATGCGCAGCGCATGATTCCGGTTTATGACTGTTTATAGGTCAGAAGCGTGATACTGATTTCTTGACATAACGTTACATTATTGCAAGGATTCAACAAAACTATCATTAACATGAAAACGAACAAAAACTATGTCGTCGCAGGAACACAGGAGGATTCCAATTAAAAACGCGTACAAAGAACAGATAGTTGAAAGTTACAATAAAACTTAGTCTGTTCTCATCGAATGCCCATCAACATAACACCCTTGAGTTACGAGTTAAACAACTTTATGATTGTTAAAAACCAACTCTCCCTGGTGGCACATAACAGACCACACGCACTCTCCATGAATAGACCCCGCTAATCTTCAAAATATTGCTCCCACTAACTTCTAACCACCCTCTTCCCTATCTCCGGCAGATATGCCTATGTATCCCTTGTCTCGGAACAGAACAAACACGCTCAACGTTGCAGCAAGGCATCCAACCCGGTAATTACACCCATCCCATCTCTGTACTGGCATGAGCAGCCTTGATTCCATCCCTGAGCGCCCCCAATCCCCCTCCTCTCTCCCCCATCTCCGGTGTCAGCGCGCCGAGCTGCCCAGCGGTGCAGTTCCGCCCCGCGGGGGTCAGCGCCACCGCGGCCGGCCTCTAGCTGCGCCGCCGACCCAGCAGGATCAGGAAGACAAAGTGGGCGATCTTCTCATACAGGACGAACATGAGCGCGGCCGTGATCACAGTCTGTAGCATCTTGGCCTCCAGGCCCTTGAACACGCCGGCGAGGCCGCCACGCCTGTGGGCACACACAGCGGTACGGTCAGCCACTGGAACTGCTCCCCTGACCTCCCTATCGAGCGTCATGGCCAGGGTCTTCAGCTCCACCATTCCGCCCGCCGTCTCAGTCTGCCAGCACGGCCTTTGATGCATGATACTGTGTGAAAGTCACAATCGTGTCTCATAGAGGGTACGGGGCGATTTAGTATAAATGACCTGGGTCATTGTCTTAGGGATTTGACCTCGCAAAGAGTGAGGGCTATAGGAGTCCTCACTTTCCCCAGTGGCATTGTAATAATTAAAAGTAATTTTAGGGGCTTATCACGCACTACTGCCATGGGTTAAACGGCGTCGCCAACTATTTCCTTGTTGGAGAGGGTTTCTCGGGAGCCAGATTGTGCCCTGCTCAGGGAACCTGCTAGGCAGTGAACCCGGGTCGGTCGCATGGAAAGCAAGGGTGCTTACCATGACATCACCGCGCCCCCTCCCCAGCGACATTCGGAGCGTGGCACGACATGAAGTAACAGTCACTAAATTCGCCATTATAGTTATGAAACTGGGCACCACACAAGCCACAGCAAAAGTATTCCTCACGCCGACTGCACCATTCCGCGAGCACACTTCCGCAGCTTAAACGGGAACAGCGCAGAAACACCACTGGGGAAATCCCTCTTCATTGCCGTACCCGCTGTATATTGAATAATCCTCTCTATTCCACAGGGAACACTTTCAGGGAACTACAAACGTCCGCCAAGACGCCAAAGCGTTTCCTTTGATGATTTAGATGCCCGGCGTCGCCAAATATTCTCAGAGCACTTACATCGACCAGGAAACATTGAACAGCCCCATAGGCAAATCCAGGATTGCCTATCGGGGAGGGGAGGACATGATCCCGGAGGTGCTATCCGGACAAAGGGCACGCCTCTTTTGGGAGGAAAAAACCTATCAAGTGGGCGTTAAGTCTTATCGTGGGGACGTCAAATTTCCATCCTGGGGGGTGAGGGTGGAAGCGACACTTCAGGGGGCACCATCGACCTTTTATGGCGGGAATGACCATTTCAGGGGGCACCGAGGGTAGATTGGGGGAGGCAAGTGCCTCCTGGATCCGCCGAATCCGCCTATGCACTGAACGCCTGCGTGACTGCGAAGTGTAACAGGCTCACATACACATTATACAACCAACGGTTCTGCTAATTATATCATAATGGGTCGCACACGCGTAAAAACGAGGTCCTGTCAGCGCCATAGCAGTGAGTGATGCATTTGCTTTTAAATGTTGCATGCCCCCACACATGCGTCCCCAGCTCAGTGGCTCCCAAGCGGTGGGTTACTACCATGTTTTTGGGATCACGGAGCCATTTTGCGGGGAAGGGGGATCGCAAAGGCCTACGCAGTTTAAACACATGAATATGTCATGCCAAAGTGGCTTGGGCGCAAACCCAAGCTGAAACACAGACAGAACCTAGCGGCCGCAGTGTGAACGCTCCAATGGGGCGGTTTCAACAGGCGCAAACCGACATGTTAATACAATATATTAACGCAGTGTTTGATAAATAGTTTTACATTTTATAGGGTGTAACAGCCTCTAAAGCCTTCTCTAACATCTGGAAGGGGGTAATCGTGACCGGAAGACTGGGACAAACTGCCTTAAGTGCAAGCATGCTATGCACGCAGCTGCTTACAGATGCGATACTCGTGCGATCATTTTGACATTACATCGATTGTCCGATCCATGATCTTGTGTTATAAGAGGTCATCCATAAATTACGTAACGCGTGTTTTGTGATTTTGGATCCCTTTCCCCAACGTAACGTTTTTTGACGCCCATGTGCAACGTTTGATAACGCTGTGACTGATCCTCTCTTTGTGTTGCGTTATTCACAAACAGATCTTAAAGAATAATGTAAGTGCGGTCTCAAAGTAGAAACACGCGAAAAAAGAAATAACGATTTCCTCTCCTTTGATTTTCAGATAAAACAACCATTCCGCTTGGTGTTCTCACGCCGAATACAAACCATCCTGCCACATCACGCTAAGTTTCATTGTTGCTCATCGAATGTAAAGATTGCGGAAGACAATATGAAGGTGGTGGTTAGGTGGAAATGTTCGGTAAATCACATGCGTAATCACGGAAAAAACAGTGAGTGACCAGTCAATCATCGGCATCCCGCTGACAAGAAATTAAAAACCTCCTAGTCAAAACCTCATCTGGTTTAGGTTTTCTGTTACCTTCCATATTTGCTGATTACCAAATTTTCAGGTTTTTCCAATTCGAAACTGAAATCATAATCTTTTCAAGAGAGGCGAGTGAGCTCTCTGCCCCATCCTACTCCGACATGTATCCGATAAATACAAATACACACCGTGGTTATCATTCCCCTCTCTGGCGTCACGACGGCCGCAGGACCGCGTATGCCACCAAGAAGGACAAGGAGGCGCGAGTGTCGTCATAAGAAGCTCCACCATCACCGCCAATATTCCCATTAAGCACTATATAGCTCTTCAACACAAAGTCTCGTAATGACACTATAATCTGTGGATGACAATCACGAAGATCTCATTATCCCATTTGACCCACTGTCACTACTGATTGTGTTCAAATACTGCAAGTGTAAAAGCAAACATACCAGGATCTCAAGCATCAACCAATCGTCAAACAGAAGGCAAAACTCAAATTGCTCGATTGGGTTGCTATTCGGAGGCCACGAACCAACCAGTCACAAAAAGAGCATTTTGTTCAGAAAGCTTGGTAGTTTAAGAGAATGTGGCAGCTTTACTATAGGGTTTGACCTGGGATAGCCGTGCAATACCGATAAACTCTCTGATATTTCATGTGCCCGTGAACAGACAATCAGAGGTGAAACAGTGCGTATTTACAGCGGACACCGGTCCCGCCCGGGTTCCCGCCACCAAAGAACGGTGGCCGACAGCCATCAGGTCCAAAGGGAGGAGGGGTACCCGCACGCTTTATGTAAGAGCCCCATGGAGTGATGTCGCGCCGTAAAATTATGATTTCTGAAGAAACACAATATGAAAGAGTTCTTCGGTATGCTCTACTCAACTGATTGCTCAATTCAAATCCCTTGAGCGTGTCATGTTTCATTCAACACCCCACACGGTTTCCATTCGGCATTAACTTGGTTGGCACCAACATAACGCATTCGCTGGTGAGAAGCGCCCAAGACAAGCCTTAAACAGAAAATACTCAATGGTGAAAGTTGGACGAAGAGACCGTTTAGAACAAACCCATCAACCTGAAAACTGTTTCACCGCTTTGGTAGCGGAACATTAAAAAGCGAAACGAAGCTTAACCAAATGAAATGTAAAAAAACATTTATTCCTCACGTGCATTTTTACAGTTTTTAATACACGCTGGATGGCGAATAATAGCCTGCAACAGCCGTCCCCAAGACAGAAGCCGCATGGGCGAGAATCACGCGAGTTCTATGGTTTATTGAGCGTGACGTGACAAGTCCATTCACGACACTTGACAGTATGGCGCCGAATCGCGCTCGGGGTCACGGAAAAGAGTGCTTAATGAAGGAGTCCGTCGGGAATGAACCGCACATCGTGACTCTTGCATGTACTTTCATCATTTGAAAACGCAAAACTGGGTTAGCTGCCATTGAAAAAAACACAAGCGTGCAAGGCAAATCGTCCTTATCAAAAGTGTCGTGACTATACAAATATTTCCACATCACGTAAAAAAGGTGGTTCAGCAACCAAGCCAGGGAAGCTAGCGACCTTATTCACCACAAACACGACTGGAATTAGAATGGCCCGCCTCCGGGACACTGAAGTGCGGCATGATCGGACTCCATTTTCTTACCATTTACCGACCGCAAACGATAGCATCTTTAACGAGCGGGGCACTTAACGGCCAGGGAAACCATTCGCCGCGGAAGTGCTTGGACAACGCGAGTTAAGTGAGGACTTGTGCCAATTTGACTCACCTTCGCCCCCGCAAAAGTCCAAGAGCCATGCAAGTATTAAACCAGGCTTAAGCACTCAGCAAGAGGTTCATTTACCACTTACGGAGCAGGGAGTATACTACGTGCGTGCGACAAGACACCTCGACAGCATGCACCTTTTCAAGGGTTTAACAGGAGATCTAATAAGGACCCTACTTAAACCGAACGATACACACTCCTCTGTGAAATCCACGTGGCCACAAGGATGGTGGCACATCGTCTCTAGCGAGGGGGTCCAGGTGGGTAAACACTATTTCCTCCAAATCTCTCGAATTTTCCCATTTTGTAAGAAAACACTGCTTTTCACAATTTTGGAACCTCAACCCCTCCCCCACCATCGCCCTAAATCCGGTCCCGTCAGCAGACAACCACCATTAATACCGGATAGACCGAACCGGGAGGGTCAGGCAAGATACCTGGACAAGAAGAAAGTCTCTCACCTCCCAAAAATCCACTCCGGAAACCACCCTGTCGACCTTTCTCACTCTCAAAAGTCTCTAATCACTGCTTTCGTCAGCCAAATTTTGTTTACAGGTGTCATATGGTTTGGAAGTAAGTTCCTGCTTGTGCTATGTTTACTTGATATAATTAGTCACCACCGCATCGAGACAGCTCCATAGCAGTTTGAACTCTCCCCACCAACCAAGCATCGATCCCTGGGTACAGCTGGCTGGAAACTGCAGCCGGACCGGACGAAGACTGGCGGAGGTGTCGGACGTTGGATGTTCGTTATCGGAATCGCTGTAAAATAGTGCCACTTTTTAGCAAAGAAAACAAATTCCGGACATTTGCTTCCTTTTCTTTCTCGTTTCTAATGGTGACTACTGTTATCCTGACATGTAGATGACATACGAATGGTGGAATCCCTATGCACGAGTTTTAACTCCGTCTAATACTATTTCTTGTGGTCTCTTTTAGACATTTACCAAGGCATTTGAGATGTGAAAGAAAATAACACTAACACCCGTGTTTGAATTTCCTATTCTAGACCAGTCCACTTTTTATACTACTACCCGTCACAATATTGCAATCCTTGTCAAGGTTACACTGATCCTATCGAGGTCCACTGTGGAAACCAGACATTGCAGGCACTTACATATTTTTATGCACGCACAATGAAGGCGTTTATTGGGTATCAGAGATCCCACTGTCAGGCTCGCATATCTGAGTTTATGGTTCTCTCGTATTCCTCACTCAATTACACCACGGGACCTGATCAGTGTTCAGCCGTCAAACAGCAAGTAGGAAATCCTTTCTATGTTCCCCACAGTCAGTAGAGGGGGAGAAGATATATTATTATTCGAGGCTGGTTAAATACATATTGCTGCCTGCCAAGGGGGAGATATAATATTGCACAGAGTCTCGAAAGGTAACCAAAACATGTTACCGGGGACATTTTTTATTTATTTCTGATCAGCTTCCCGGCCCAGGACAATAACGCATGCATTCATAAACATGGCAGACTGATGAATAAGTAAAGCCGGTCATCAAATTCTCCCTACGCTAATCCATACGGTTCTTCGCCATTGCTTTAACATTGCAGACCCTTCCGGGCGACTATCTCCAACTATCTTCAGACGCGTCGACTTCCCCCTCGTATCGCCTCGTCTGCGGTGGGTGGATACACGATTACCAGACTGTCTAGTCCTTGAGCAGTCACCATAAACGTGTCTCCCTCCCGATTTGTAACCATGCTGCCCTTTTTGTGGAGAATCTAGCCTTCGACGCAGCACCGTGCCGACCTTGGCCCTTGCCCTATACTATCAGAGGACTTGACACCCGCCGGCTGAGCAGTCGCCGCACAGAACTGGCACGCTCATGGCAGCCTCGCCGCACTTCTCTTGCTCTGGGAGCCCCACTTCCCGACGTGCGAGATTTTACTTTAGTTCTCTTCCTCGCAGCAAACGGGGAAGCCCTTTCGAAGTGGATCTTTAATCCCTATGTAATCGTACCACTTCATAACCTATACCACTTCATTGCGTTAACAGCCAGTGATTTTTTCGTAGCTTGGGTTCACGTACGCGTCGGAAAAGGACGGCAAAGGGGGTCAGGCCCTCCCTACTATTTCCCAAATTCGCTATATTGGGAAGGAATCGGAAATTGTTATATCTAGGCACTGCAAAAGGTCACATTGAGCTCAAACCCGATGAGCTTTTGGTTATAGAGGGAAAGGGTTCTCGTCAGCAGCACGTTGGGAGATTGACCGGCCCCCTCACTCTTTCCGGTGACCACACTTATTTGTTTTTAGTTTCACAAGGAAAGAATCAAAAGTGCGTCGCAAAGGATGATGCTGATGTAATGATTTAAAACCACTTAAAACACTTACCTGATCTCTCCTAAAACAAGTATTACACAAAAAGTCCAGAAGTAAGAAGAGGTGAAACTTGACCTCACCAGCGGGACATTTTCCACTGGTTCTCCGTTCTCTCCTTAGTGAAGGCATTCAGCCCTGCAGACTGACATTCTGCAGAGGTCACTCTTCAATCACTTATCGTTTTATTTCGCTGTAGTTTACCAGCTTCGGGACACAAAGAAATAAGGGGCTGCTTGCAACATCACCTAGCTGCCGTAGCACGAGACATATACTCTCATTATTGTATTTTCCAATGTGCTACGTTAAATGTAAACGGCGTATCAGTAACGCATCATGTGCTCGACTATTGTAAAGCCACTTAATATTGAAAAAGTCAAATAAGAGTCAAATCACTCAAGAATATCGCTAACAAGTTGAGCTGCGGAAAACGCGTAAATTACACGTGCGGACTAGTAAAAATTTGCTAATGCTTTACTGATTTTTGCTAAAGCATGGGCTGACCGCACCGACAACTGGCAAGGTTTGTCCAAAAATGAGTGGCCGTCGACCCTTCAGAATTAAAAAAATATTGAGCTCGCAAGGAATGCGAACAGCTATGTAATTACGCATCTGCACTTCCACAGGATCGCATATTACTCCAAAAATTAAACAAGGCACCGAACGAGGGTCGTAGCAGGGCTTGTTGTCATGAGTCGACTATTTACCCAGACCGTCCATTAACCTTCATTACCTTGTAGGCCCAGGGTACATTACCAGTCCGTTAATTCCGCCGAATCAGTGAATGACCCCGGCATCGGTGTCCCTAATCAGGGATAACACAACTCCGTGCAAACCCGTATGGACTCCAGCACGCTAATTGCCGCCAATCGCTACACTTGTACGCTGCGGCACTGTCTATGGGGTGTCAGCGTCAAAAGGAAGCCGCGTACATCAACAGCAGTCCTACGCATAAGACCGACTAAAAAAGATGAGATACTACCTACAAGGGTTGAGAATGAAGAGAGGATACTCGGTGCACATATACTCCATTTAGGGCGGTACAATCAAAGCTTGACCACCAAACAAAGAGAGGCCATAATAAAAAACTAGTTAGAAACACGAGTGTCGAGTCATGAAGCTAAACACTGATCGCAATCGCATCGATCTGCCCCGAAAAATGACGCCGACGACCAAACTTTTCAGCACGAATGGTGTGTGTAAACGTTCTAACTGACGTCTCCAAGTACAAAAGAGCGAATTAGAAACTTGAACGTGTAGCCTCCGACAAAACTTGAAGGCATTAGGGACCACGACCCCATCTGCAGCAATTGCTTCAAGGCATACCATTAGACGGTTTACCCGGCAACGCGCTTTTAGCTAACGACGACATGAATAATTTGAACAAAACTAGTATTAGCACTCAAAGGCCCAGCTTTCACTGTCACTTTGAACCCATAAGCGGATCCAGGATTGCCGATCGGGGGGGGCACCTTCCCGGGGGGTGCCATCCGGACCGGGGGAGGGCGCCATCCGGACCAGGGGGGCGCCATTTATGACCGGCAAAAGCTATCAGGTGGGCGCCGACTTTCGCATCCTGGGGGGGTGGGAAGCGACATTTCAGGGGGGAGCCATCGACCTTTCAGGGGGCGCCGAGGGTCGATCGGGGGGGCACGTGCCCTCCCTTGCCCCCCCTGGATCCGCTTATGTTTGAACCCACCAATATGCAAAGCTCTCGTCTTTCATCATGATCGACTACAACTAAATAATACAAATAGCATCGTCAAAAGGTCAGCTGGACGGGGACAGAGCACCCCCAGGCGACGAGCTCCGATTGGTGCAGTTGGCGCCGGAGCTGGAGACTGAGTACTGACCTGAACAGCAGGAGGAGGATGCGCACAATTCGCCGCTCCCGCGTGCCGTCGTCTCGCTCCACGCCACCGTGCTGCCAGATCAGGCACGGGTTACCAGATACCTCCGAGAGGAAACAAACTCTTAATCACATTCAATCAACGGAGGAACTATATCCTTTCGTGATATACCATGGTAATATTTCTTTTGAAGCAGCATTCCCATTGTAAGCACGTCTTTCATGTGGCGTAGTTGGAATTTGGAGAAAGAAATATTGCCAAATTAAGTTTTTTGTTGAACATTTAAAGGTTTGGATTTTAAATCACTTGTCCTAATATGAAAAATACAGGCAGGAAGTGACAATATTTCACATCGCTATAGGCTCATAGATTTCGGAGTGCGGAGTGGAGGAGCATGATTATAAGTTGACAAGATGTTTAATTGTCGACCTCCTCGAATCCTAAATGTAAAATGGATCTTATGCACTGGGATTATATATTCGGCCACAGTCGCTCATCAGAATCAGAATAATACAGTAGGTAAAATCACAAAATCTTAGTCACAGTGTGGTAAGACCTCAGGTACACCTGGAAATCTGAGCTTTTGCTACACTATGCAGAATAATTTGTTACTTTACCTACTGTGTTATTCTGATTCTGATAATTCTCGTACAGGAAAATTACTCCAAATATTTATATTTCTCAAAATATTTATATTTCTCCCAACTCTTGTGTAGTAGATATACGAAAAACACATCTGAGGGGGATACCACGTTTCCTCTTTTAGAGACAATCTTCTAGTGATTGATCTGAAGTGACGGGATTCGATTTTAAACAACAAACATCTACCAAACTGAAACAGTCTTAAAGGCACATTCATTCAAGTTTAACCGACTCAAACACCAATAACTTATACACCTCCCCATTCCGACGACTACTTTATATCAGAATCGCGCACGCCCGTTTGTATTGGCTGCATCACCTACCCTGAGCTTGGCCTGCACCATCTGAAGCGGGTAGGTGACGATGGTGGCCAGCGCCTTGCAGGCGGCTCCCACCAGGAACACGGTGGTGGCGCTCAGGGGAACACCCGGACTCAGCCGCTGACGGAGACAGCATGGTCACGGCACCATTCCTGCTCCGTAGACACCCCCGAACACACCCCGCTCCGCAAACAAAATTGGACGCAGGGACAAGCCGGCAGTTGTATTTTATTTGGATTCCAGGGTACAGCAAATACTTTCTCAATTAAAAATTGGATGTTTCACGTATTGGCCAGGTCATACAAACATGTCTGTTTTGCGAAGTCAAGAGAATATAAACTATACTCTATTGAATACATTTTAGTTTTCTTTCAGGCAGCAAAACGTGCTCCCCAACGCGATTTTCACGAAAGCAGAATTCGTAGCCCTTGGCCGATGACAGATTGGAAGCCAGTGCCATCTAAGAGAACAGTACCCGCCCCCTTCAAAAAAAAAAACTCCACACACTAAAATGGCAAACACTTATGTGTACAGTATTTTCGACGCAGCTTACAAGATCACAGTTGCAAAATAAAAGTTATTGTAGTACGATATACGATTTCTGTCGAATCATATAATTTTAGTAGCTTGGAAAAACAAAAACAAATTCCCCAATGTGCTAGTATGTACACAGTCGCCGTACAAAGCCAGTATGCCTCACAGAATAAGTGATTAAACATACCCTATAAGAAGCAGGGATCACGCGTGGGACTAGTCTGAAGGAAGGGTTTGTTGGCCTCGTAGGCGACGGACTCGAGGACTGACCTGGAGGTAGCGTTTGGTGAACTCGTAAGCCAGGAACTGGAGGACTGACCTGGAGGTAACGTTTGGTGGCCTCGTAGGCGACGAACTGGACGGCTGGGTTTGTGGTGAGCAGCAGGGAGGGTCCCAGGCCGTTGTAGAGCGCAGCGCGACCCTCCTCGGAACTGATCCGCGACACAGCATCTGTACGAGCCGACGACGTCCGGCATTAGAGGGCGGTCAATCCGAGGCTCAGCACCTCCCACAGCGTGATCGAATAGTGACAAAGCGCATCATACAGAAAACTGTCAATAAAAATCTAGCAGCAGATTCCCCTTTGACTCGCTACCACCGATGTCCTGGTAGTAAATCACCCACAACCGAGTGTGCCAGACGCAATACGGCGAGCCTTGTTCTGATCCCCATCTACTCCCTAGCCCAGGACACAGTAGCAGACAGGCGCTGGTCGTCCCAAGGGTGGACTATGAGTGAGGGGTGCCTCTGATATCCGCTGACGGCAGCGTGCTGGCCGTGCTGTCCTACCGGCCAAGCTGCGGTAGCGTCTGCAGTTGAGGTTTGGCTCTGACGCGTCGCCGCGCGGACCCGGCTCTGCGCGCGCCGAGGACACGCCCTGCATCTTCATCCGGGTGTTGGCCACCC
Source organism: Lepas anatifera (assembly GCA_034440635.1). Taxonomy (NCBI): domain Eukaryota; kingdom Metazoa; phylum Arthropoda; class Thecostraca; family Lepadidae; genus Lepas; species Lepas anatifera. The sequence continues at coordinate 24,190 of JAOTON010000543.1, forward strand.
ACAGCGGGTTGGTCAGCAGTACGTTTGTACACCCTGCAAAGGTGTCACACAGAATAGTCGGAGTAGCACCGGTAAGTCGCGTACGCCGATTCCTCTCTTCTCATATCAAACCAGGATATGTCACAGATGTAAGCTAATGACGTGATGGACATATTCACACGATCTGAAGTGACAGGGAACTTTGCAAATCAGCTTTGCGGACATTTCAAAGCACGCGAGATGTAACCATTGCTGGGATGATTCAAACGAATACAACTATAAACTATTTCAGCAGAAGACCTGACATGCTGCGGGCCTGATTTGAACGCTTTGAAAATGCTGATAAACACTCAGCTCAGTTCCGAGTCGTTGTTTGATCCTCACCCGCGAGCATGGCCATGGCTAAGTCCTTGGGCGCACTCTGTTGGCCGACCACCAGCCGCTTGAGGCCGTGGAAGGTGTAGAAGTAGACAAAGTTGGAGCAGAAGAGCGACTGGATGACAGGCACCAGGCCGCGGTAGAGAGTGGAAACGCCCTCCTGCCGCGCCAGCGCCCGCCAGAATTTGTGCGGTGGGCGCGGCGCGCAGACTTTCATCCACTGCACAGGTAAAGAATGTGGTGAGCATGGTCACTGATGACACTGGCATGCACACCAAACCAAAATTTGTTAGTAATTCATCCAATATCCCATTCTAACATAAACAGAGAAGAGAGCTAAAATGGAGCTTTAAGCATGATACTCACATTGCAGTCGAGTCCGGACCATGTCCAGAGGGTAGGTCAAGCTCATGGCCACCGAGCTACCCTGGACCGCGAGAAAGAGGCATGTCAAAGGGGAAGGCAGTTGAGGCAACTATTCCACCCTCTCCCCCAGTTAAACCCTAGCCCTAACACAGGTATTGGACACACTCACACTAGGGAGAGGTTGATTCGCTACACTCTTGCTGTTTGGAAACTAAGGAAAACATAAAGACACAGAAGTTACAGGGTGTTCCAAGTGACCTGAGTCCACTGTAGTACATACCTACTGTTTGTGACTGTGAGAGGGTCACATAAATTACACAAACAAGTTTAAGCCATGTAATTCAATTCAGCAATCCAATGACTTAGTTTCCATGTCAAATGTGTGATCAGGATTGGACTGTCCTTAGTCCCTTGAGTGTTATTTCCATAGTGCTGCAGAACAGATTAGGCTATAGTGTTATAGAATATCATCTAATCCATGATTCCAGTATGTATCCTGATCCACAGTCCAATCCTCATCACGATTATGCGATGGAAACTAAGGCAAAGCTATCGACAAATTAGGACCTAGTCCCCATGGCTAAATTGTGGGCCGTATTGGACTGCCAATCCACTTCATTGAAGGCTATTTCCCCAGAAATACAGTGTGGTCTGTGCTAAAGTGCTGGTGGCTGGTGAAACAGACTAAGGAGTCAATAAGTCGATTATTATCATGTTCAGTGGTCCCATCTGGATCATATTTTGCCCATGGAAACTAAGCCAAACATGTAAAGTTGTTGCTACCATGTACAATTGTTGTGCAAAGTGGATGCACATAAAATCCTGTAAATGGTATTTTTAAAATATATTGGCAATATTTCACCCCAGTTCACATGTTATTACTTACTGCAGCCCCAGCAATTGCATGGACGAGGGTTGAGTATGAAAAGAGTGAGGGCTTGGAATCAGCCATTGCTGTGATGAGAAACCGGGACTGAGCTGCGATATAGGGTGAATTCACACGTTACGTGATCTTATGAAAATGAATTTGGTACAAGACTTCGAGAATTTTACATGAGGACGACCGAGCAAAACGGAACGAAAACCAAAAAAACGGCAACTAACATTCTTATATCTATCACGCAAAATAGAAGTGTATGGCAAATGTCTACGACTTGCCAGATACGTAGACAAAATTCAAGGCTGCTAAATTCGTTTTATAGGAGCTGACCGGATCTTACAAGTGTCCCAGCTCCAAGCCCACGAAGCGGCAGAGGGTCCAGAATTATGGGGTAGGGTTGGGGGATGGGGGAGACACACGGAATATTTTACCCTTTTCTTCGGCCAACAAAATATGGTTCATGCTAAGAAATTGTTGAATGGGGCACGCTGTCCGGTGCCACCCCCGTAGTTTTACCGCTCATGGCAGGGGTGGATCCAGGCGAGGGGTAAAAAAAGGCAGAAGTAGTTGTTTCCCCCAACCCAAGGCTGGAGATCTCTTCTCGACCCAGGGGGTCCTAGATGGACTTACGCTGGCACGGCAATACTCCACTCTGTAAGTAGGGGGGTCGAGCTAGGGGGTGTTAACCCCGGCATCCCGGATCTCTGCCCATGCCCAAACCACTCAACTTTAACCCATTCTTAAGATGTTTTTGTCCTTGTTGCCCCCCCCCTCCATCAGCCTAGATCCGGGGAACTACATAACGAGACAAGTCACAACTCATGCGTCAGAATAGAGGGTGGGGGAGAAGGGGTAAGCGGGAGCCTGGATTCCTCGCCCCCCAGCTTTCACATATAAGGATCGGTTTCAGCCATATTGGCATGACATCGGGACAATTGTCCTGCTGACCGGTACGGGAGGCAACACAGATTCCAAATCCGATTTCACTCATTCACTCAAATTCGATACGCATCGCACTGTCCCTCCGGCGTAAGTAGCAGCCCCCTGCCAGATCCGCGGTGCTACCGGAGGCATATTACCACGGATGAATGAGCGCACGTTTCTATTGTCTAGGCTTGTATGTTTCATGAATGATCCGTTCTGTCAATATATTTGCATACATGTAGCTCAGGTCACATGGTAACGAATTGCAGCTCATAAAAACAGTCGCACGGTTTTTCCTTCTGTTTTTGCACTGCAGAAGTAGCGTCATTGGCAGACGATGTTCCTGCCAGGTTGAGGTACTTAGTGAAAAAGACAGATAACAATGAAATACCTGTATTTACATGATGAGGTTTGGATGACACGGGCCTGACAGCTGAACATTCCCAACGAAATCTCGTCGGGCAGGATGAAAACGAAATGAAAATGTTAATTTACAGGCGACTGGCAGCTCATCTGCGGACTTCTCGGCAAGGTACACACTGGGGGGCTCTAATTCAGGTTCCGGCGTCCCAGCCCCGGGAACTGATGCTGATCCCGGCCGGGACGCTCCCGGAACATACTGGGCTTGCGCTGGGACCACGGGACATCAGATGATAGAAGTTAATGCATTCAGCACGCCCACGTTAGGTTCAATTACAGTTTTATACGATTTTAGATCAGAACGGAATGCAAAAACTAGTTCAAAGGCAATGGTGAGTTCCAACATTGATGCATGACTTAATTTTTTCTAATATGAATAGGAATCCCCCTGTCTTATACGTACACTAAGCCTCAAACATTCACCCCATCTGTCATCGCCTTCGACTCTCAAAATTTACTAATGAAGCCAATGCCTTCCTATTTTTAAGATCGTCTTTTGGCACGGCCTGCCGGAACCTTGACTGGACTATGTTGGGCTTTCCTGCGCCAGGACCGGGGCCGTGACGGGCAGTTTGGAAAAGGTAGAACCTCCAGAACAGACGACTGCACCGGTGGCCCCTCTGTAGGCACCAGGTGCAAGCCTACGCGGCGCACAAGCTCTGGCCTCCCGGTCTGGTGGGCACGTAATCATGGAACCATCATTCCATACCAACACCGCACCAGACATCCTCGGGTGGGCTTATACACGGGGCAGTCATACGTGCTACACCAATCACACTACAAACAAGGCTGAAGATGATGGCTCAAGCTTCTGGCGACAGCTGATGCGTAAATCACGAAAATGATGACCCAAAATGTGCTGATAAGGAAAGATGATGAAAACACGAGACAACGTGCTTCCGCCAGACGGCAAAAGAGAACAGTACGCACTCAGGACCAGCAAACAGAACGAAACCTACGCTGCAGTACGCATGCGCATGACGGGCTGCCAATGACGGAACCACTATTGTGGACGCTGACTGTCAATGTCCACTAATTGTTCTGCACGCGTTCTAATGTGGTCCGCAGCCGACAATTACTCTGGGCCCATTTGAGGCGATCTCTGCCATGCATACATTCTCCGGATCGTTTCGTGCCGGCCAGACACCACCGTCTCACAACACGGCAGCGCCCCCCCCCCCCAGAACCCACTCACTCGTGGTCGCTCAGCGCTCCACCAGAGGCACCGCGGCAGCCAATGCTATACAGGCTCCGCACCCACAGCTGAGCGGGCGCCGCTGATTGGTCTGTTTCCCATGGTTGGCTGGCTCGGCCCATCAGGTAAGACCACGTTTATTGTCAGCCACCAGACCCTGCACCCGGCGCCGTGCCCCATCACTTTCCCGTGGATATCACCGGCGCGTCCCCCACCATGCGAATCTCCAGCCTCTCGCCGTTCTCGTCCACCAGGTAGCCCTTGCCGTTCATCACCTGCTCCAGCACCTCGGGCGGCAGGCTGATGTGTTCGGGGCCGTCGGCGGCGGCCGTCGCCGTCACAGTCTGCTGCGGAGCGGCGGCCGGCGTGGGCTCGGACACCACGTCTGCCACAGCGGCGTCCACGGCGGCGCCGGCGTCCGAAGAGTACGGCCTCTTCTGGCCGCGGCCCCGGCCACGACCGCGGCCGCGTCCCCGCCCTCGGCCGCCGCCGGCGCCCTTGGCTGTCGGCGTCTCCAGCGGAGTGGCCGCCAGCGACAGCTCCAGCGGGTCCAGGCTCCAGTGCATCGTCACCCCGCGCGTCCTGCCGAGGCAACAGTCAGCAGAACATAGTACACGGTTCCATAAAGTCAGGCTGTGGGGTGACATATGCACTCCGACACAAAGTCTGTACGATCCTCCTCCCCGAGTTGCTAACGAGTGGGGAGCTGGTTTAACATTTAATCTGATACCATGGAACATACGCGTCGGAACAGGGGGACATGTAGACTGCTCCCCCCACTGGTACCTATAAGTTTCATATTTTAGTCACATTAAGAACAAACCTAAAATTCTAGGGTACTACGTGCAAAATGCAGCAAAAGTCCAAATTCGAATACCTATTTTTAGAAATGATAGTCCCTTGTCAGTGGGAGGTTATACGTCCACTGGCCTGTTGACTTTTTTGCCAGTTGCGATACCTATGGTAGGAGATATTTTGCGCGGCAGTGCGAGACCAAAGCCAAAAATCTAGGGAGGGTAGGCTGATATAACGGGACGGAACAGATGTAAAAAATAGATGACCCAACGGGATAGATATAAAAAACCAGACCACGCAAGGAAATTGATTGTCTACACCTCTATAAAAATATTAATTCTCACTCATATTCCTTCGAGAAAAACAACGTCAGTAAACAAACCCACTCTGTTTTGCGGTTAAGCTGAACACACAACGTCCCTTCACATACATACTTTACATTTGGTTTCCCGATTTTAACTTTTAGTTTTTCATCAACTCCTCGGCCCTTCTTCACACCCAACCCACTAGGAGCCACGTGTCTGTTAATCATCTGTGCTTCCGACCAGGGATGCGGAGCCGAGAAAATTGTGGACGGCTCTGGCTACGGTCCGATGAAAAACTTCGATGAGCTAACAGTGTTCAACATCGAAAAACACATCAGATAGGCTGATGGCCTAATTCCTTTTCGAGAAAAATCGAAACCAACCACCCTACTGCCCAGTGCCCAGCAGCTGGTTCGCTCACTAACCAACCAATCGCGGTTGGAGCGGAGCAGCAACATTGCCTCCAGTATGTCTGCTCTTAGTCTGGACCTGAAATCAGTAAGCAGTAGCTTCATCGCAAAACATGACAACACCATTTACACGGCCGTTGCTACAGCGTCGCTGATGACGTCACTGCAACCATGTGCGTGTCAACTCGCCGTCCAGAATGGACGGGAAAATCGGGATGTTGATTTTCGAACGGATGTGATGGGTAGGTTTGAGGCACGGTTGCAATGAAACTTAGGTTTTTGGATAGATAAATGTTTGGGGAATAATATAAAATAAAAAACCATACACTTTCATAATCAAGGGCGGACGCAGAACCGAGCTTTGGGGGGAAAATCCAAATCTGCCTCACCCTCTTTCGGGGGGACGGGACGGGACGTGCGATTTCGGTTCTCGACAGACCTAGTATAAACTACTTCTCCGAGTACATGATAGCTCTCCTGAAGGGGGGAAGGTGGGGAGCAAATATTTTATTGCTCACAGACCTAGTGTAAACACTTTTTTCTAAAAAATTTCTTCGGCCTTTGGGGACCAAAAGATAGTCTGGCCCCCCTTCCAAGGCTTTAGGGGGGACAGGGCCGGAATGGTCTCCCCTGCGTCTGCCAACAGGGGGCGGATGCAGGCCGAAGGTATGGGGTAAATCGTGAAAAAAACATACGTTTTTTAAGAAAATCGGCAAAACTCGCCAAAACTTGGGTGGTTTAGGGGGTAAATGCCTTTTTTGCCCCCCCATGGATCCGCCAGTGTCCGCCAATGCTTTCATTTGTTGCCAATTTCTGCACATGCTAAATGGCCGGAGCGCATCCCCTGCCCGAGAGTGAGACCGTCTACGGAACACCCTAGTTGCAACATTTCACTAATCTTGATATAAATAACATATTGAGAAAATGTAATAATTCACGTAAGCAAATGTGTTTCTATGCGACATCTAACGAGGTAAAATGTGACCATTTCACGTTTGATTTTTGGTAATTTTTGTTCTTTGGGAGCCAGAGTCGGACCCCTTCTGACGGCTCCGGCTCCGATCAAAAGTGTTTCGGCGGCTCCGGCTCCCGCTCCGGGCAGAATGGTCGGCTCCGACCGGCTCCAGCTCCGCATCCCTGCTTCCCCACTCACTCACTCGTCCCTCTCTTCCTTCTCCTCCCCCTCTCACTCACTTGTCCTCCAGTTCCTTGGCGGTGAGCAGCGGCAGGCCCCTGTTCATGACGAAGTTGTAGTTCTCGCGGCCCACCTCGGCCAGAAGCTCGCCACACTCCACCACTGCGTCATCCTCACCAGTGAGCAGCTTCCGCTTCTCCTGCCGTGAGCAGAGGTGTCAGGTCAGACCTATCGAAACCACCTACCGAGCCAGAGAACTAGCAGACACGACTTACATCCACTGCCGACCAATTCAGGGCAGTCACGAACGGTTGTCAGTATCTATTGAACACTTCCATTACTGTGTTAGGGTTTTCACTGTAATTGATCAAGACTTTGACACATTATATGTGACTTCAGCTATAAGCATACCCTGCCTGTCGGCGATAAAAAAATGATGAGCACATAGACAACCCACGCGACTTGGGTCCCGTTCAGTCAGTGTTATTGCAGGTACCACGATTAACCACGACAGAGCCGCTACTGCTCTTCACTTGCCCTGTCAAGCAGTCCAATGAGTATAGGGTGCGCATTGGTAAATATGCTGTTTTCCATCTCCTTCTTCTTCCCCTCCATCGTGTTCAGTTCCATTTTGAGTCGTTCCACCTTCGTCCTGTCCTTTTGCGCCTCCATGTTGAAGTAATCGACGGCTCGGCGCAGCTCCAAGCCCTGGCAAGACGCCGGGGATGAGGCACATCCTCAATGCCGCGACTAGCCCCGGGGGGGGGCGATAACCACACCCGGCCAACCATACGTGCTGGGACTGCGGTCAGCCCCGGGCGGGGGCGAGACTCAGTCCCGGCCAATCGCACGTGCTGGGACAGCTGGTCAGCCCCGAGCGGGGGGCGATAACCACTGCCCGGCCAACTGCACGTGCTGGGACAGCTGGTCAGCCCCGAGCGGGGGCGATAACCACTGCCCGGCCAACTGCACGTGCTGGGACTGCGGTCAGCCCCGGGCGGGGGCGATAACCACTGCCCCGGCCAACTGCACGTGCTGGGACAGCAGCTCAACGCCGCGTTTAGTCTCGGGAGTGGGGGTTATTTCCATATTTTCAGGATCCAGTCCAATTTCAACGTGAAGAGCAGGGGTCAGCAATTTCGTAAGAATACTAACAACTTTTCACCAAAATGAAACATAAACGCATCGTTTTTCAGTCTCGGCAGGAAGATAGGTTGCTTGGATGGATTTCTTGGCCAATTACAAAATCATTTATTTGAGCCGATTAATAGCCTGCCTCCTCGAGTCCTGGATGCAAAATGTAGCATATACAAGCACTGTGAGATCTGTCACCCTTTGAAGCATTCATCTGAGTGAAACCATTGAACAAAACCTGAATTCCCCAACTTGGACTCACTAAACTGTTAGGTTCAACCCAACAAATATCACGGGATTTTCAACGCCAGTCGACGGTGGAAAATGGAACAATGGACAGCACGCTATGAAATATATAACGAAAAGAAAGCGAAGGAGATAAAACTGAGCTTGGCTCTAAAAGTTGCAGGCCTGCCTAACACCTGCTGAACTTCCACCACAGCCTGATGAGAGGCACTGACCACGTTCTGCAGGTCGCGCAGCTTGGCCTGCAGGATGACAATATCCCGGCTGGTCTTCGGGTTCTTCATGTTGGCCTGCACCACGCGCGCCGGCTCTGCGAAGGAAGCGACGCCTCTTACACACGTGGGAAGTGGCCACTGGATGGACAAGGGCAACGATAGCACCAAGGCACTCGGGCACGTAGTGTCAAGCGTAGCCCAGATCACTTAGCATCATTCCTAAGAATAACGATGTCAAAACAAATCAACTAAAAACGATAAACAAACGTGGTTACACTAACACCATGTAGACGAGGTAACAAACAGGAAAAATTTGAGACAAGCAGGGTTCCTCAGCAGTAGCCATACCTTGCGGCTTGTGCGCGATCCCAATTACAGGTGATGGACCTGAAAAACAGCCACGTGTTAGGGTAGCGGGGCAACGACGGTAGACTAGTGACGGAGACGTATCGCGATTAACGTTTCCCTGCGACACCAGTAAAGCGCCTCCGAGGACGAAAACCGAACGGGCACCTGATGTCGAAAATTTGAGGGTATAATTATAATGGACGAATATTTCATTCGGCTGACCCAAAGCCAAAGGACGTGGTATTTTCATTTTCTGCATGACAAAGGCAACGCTGAAGCTGCTGTTTCGCAGGTCTAAAAAGCTAAATTTGCAATGACACCGGCTATAGCTCATAATTTTGTACATATTTTGCGTACAGGGAGATTAAGGTTATACTTTCGAAGCTTACGCTTTGGGCTTTCTGAATATTGTTATTTTCAAAAAGTGGTTTGGAATGGACAAAAAATTAACACGTTGAGATTAACATTTGTTAATGTAGCAATCTTTTCGCTCAGGTATCAAAATTTTCGGTCGCAGTGGCTTGGTATAGATTCCAAAAAGGTTCCCAACGGTTGTGAGAATTACATTCATTTTGTCTTTTTATCACCCGTCACTTGCAATTTATGTCCGAAAATTGCAGAATCCACAAACTGACAGTGCCATGCTTGAACTGTCCTCAGGGCTGGCACGTGTCGTATTTTTGCCTGTACCTGTAGCGTGTAGACGGCATATGGGTGCAGATTTGGCTGCTGATACCCATACCCTCGCTTCAATAGTTTTGGAAATGCACACCCCGGTTTAAATTCAAGTTTCCGCAATTTTTGTAGCTTTTCGTGGCACAAAATTATTGAGCCTAAAAAATCGTGAAAACGGTACAGCATAGTGTGTGTCATTTGATCATACTCACGCGGTACTCATGCAGCGCCCATGATGTACTCACGCGGCACTCCACTCCGGTGCGGTACTCACGCGGCACTCCGGTCCAGTGCTAACGCGGCGCTCCGGTGCGGTACTAACGCGGCGCTCCGGTGCGGTACTAACGCGGCGCTCCGGTGCGGTACTCACGCGGCGCGATGGTAGGCGGCCGGGAGGCGGCGGCGATCTTTCGCGCCCGCTCGTTATCGAAGTCTTCTTCGGCCTCCGGGTCGAAATCGGGGTCGTCGGCGTCGTCCACGAAGACGGGCAGCTCGCCCTCCAGGGTGGCCGTCCGCGCGCCGGTCAGTGGGGCCGCTGCGCAGACGGCGCATGGTCAGACATACAGCATTCAGAGTTCTAATTGAATACACGACAGGAATCTGTGCTGACACATTGTGAAGACAGGTAATAACGACACCAGGTGAGACTAATGATCACTTCCACGGTTCAACCACACCATCAGCACAATATTGAAAGATGTCTGACCCATTCACACAAACTAGAAATCACTTCAGCTGTTCAGTTTGGTTAATTATTTGGGCGTCGGGGCGCACCAACCTGCAAAGGTTATATAGCGCTCCACCCATTTACGACTGCACGAAATCTTAGTTCCCTCTTTGTCCTAGCAAAATCAGATGCCCGCTACATCCGGCCGGTGTGGAAGCCACATTGCTGCGTGTTGGTCGACGAGACACTGACATTTGGCAGGGGTGACGCGGGGCGACGCAGCAGTGCCGCCGCCGCGGCCGACGGGGGCGGCAGTTGAGACGCGGGGCGACGCCGCAGCGCCAGCACCGCGGCCGGCGGGGGCGCTGGGGGTGGCGCGGACGACTGTCGGCGGTGCCCGCTCCTCCAGGTTGTACTTGGACTTGCCCATCTTCCCGTGCGCGGGCTGAAACGAATACAAAGCCATGCCTTGAGCTCACGCGAGCGATTGTTTATGGTAATAGTCGATAGTCAACGCCATTTTAGGGTATCTAGCAACTGGCGCACCACAAAAGCTACCTCAGGTGTAATATTTTACGTAGCCCCTGTGCATGGTTATTTCGACGTGATATGTGCTCACGCAAAAGTCCTGTATGCTTTACGAAACTCAAAAGCAAAATGATTGTGCTTCCGCATACCTTTGCCGACATCGTTTACTGGCATAGCCCCAAAACCACTCGTATATCCGACCCAGATTCGGCATTGAACACAGCTATTTGCACTCCCTCCGTCATAAGTCTGGTCTTCCGATGAACAATAAGAGCATCCTGTATAGATTAGATCAGGCCACTGCAGGCAGCAAGGTATCTCACCGTGCCCGGCTGGTCCACCTCGGCGTCCATTTTGAGCCGGGCCTCCACCCAGCTGATGGACTGGCGACGCGCCACGCGCAGCCGGGGCACGTTCTCCTCCGGACCTGCCGGTGGCGCAGCCTCATGCTCAGCCGACACACACTACTTCATACCGGGAACGGCGAGCTGCGGACTGGCCAGAGCACGCTAGTTTCGGTCCAGAGAGGGCAAATACTGACATATGTAGCATTTCAATGGGAAAGAACTGTCAACGACAATTCATAGGTAATATAAAACTAGTGACAGGCGTATTCGCATCCATGCCAGCGATTCAACAGGCTGAGAAAACGCGGCGGACGCTCGCGCTCACCACTGATGTTGACCTTCTCAACCAGTTTGGTGACGGCTTCCTTGATTTTCACCAGGTCCATGAAGCTCAGATCAGCCTGAGTCAGCGGCGGCGAGCCCTCTGAAACCACGGCATTCACACGCTTCAACACCGGCACATACTAAAAAAACTCGGGTCAGATCCATGCTGACACAAACAAAAATTCAACTGTATAAAAAGTGAGCATTTCTTCAAGATAACAGCAAAACGGAGTGCTAATTCTCTCTTGAAGTTGGAAGCACCCCAATTACACTTGGACAAACAGGAACAGGTTCCAAAACACATCAAAGAGAAACATTGGGGATCAGGCATCCACAATTTTAAAAAGTTCTACATTCGGCACAATATGAAACCAAGCCAAATCAGACAACGGATGACGAAGATCGTGCGTAGGCGATCTGCAAGGCACAGTGGCTCTATTTTGAAAGCACAGTAGACAGCACCAGTTCAGAGCCCCCCAGCCAATTTCCCTGGCGCGCTCACCGTTATTCTGGGTGTGACGGATCATCAGTTTGTCCCTCACCACCTCCACTATGCATTCGGCCAGCTGCACCACGAAGATGGGCTCGGAGGCTGCCACCCGTCCGGCGTGGAGGTGAACAGAGGGCGGCCGGCCGCGACCCCGCACCGCCGTGCCGCCACGACTGCGCACGACCACCGCACCACGGCTGCGCACAGCCACGGAGCCACGGCCGCGCACGACCACAGAGCCACGGCCGCGCACGGCCGCTGCACCGCGGCTGCGCAGGGCCACTCCGCCACGGCCTCGCACTGCGGGGCTGGGCATGGCCATCCGGAGGCCGCCGCGGCCCGGGACGCTGCGTCCGGCGCTGGGCGGGCGGCCGCGCGGTCTGCCGCGGCCCGGGGAGCCGCGAGCCATAGCCGCCGCCGCCGACGGCGAGATCAGCACGCGCGAGCGCCGGTCCGAGGAGGTGGTCTTGTACGGCTTGCCGTAGTCGCCGGCCGAGAGGGCAGCGACTGCGGGGCGGGCGGCGGAGGTGGCGCGGGGAGTGCTAGTGCTGGCGACGGCGGTGGGCCGGCTCGGAGAGGTGACCTCAGCCGTCACCGGCGGCGTCCACACAGCGTCGTCCGGCACCTCGTGCTCCTCCACCTCCAGCTTGATGGGGTCCTGCACGATGTCGGTCCGAGGAGGCGCGCCCTCGTCACCGCCCTCAACTCTGCACCAGCAGGCCGGTTGTTAAAGAGGCTGAGTGGTGAACACTGCATTCATCGGTAGGGGACAAAATCGGTAACAACCACAGCTCTGAGAAAGCTATGAAACAAACGAAACACAATTATTTGATCACAACGCTATTTGAAAACAGGTAGGCCTCCATATCAATATGTAATCCACCTTCTTCGACTCTCTCTCTCTCTCTCTCACCTGCCCAGCGCCCTGCGCTGGTCGGAGCTGATGGCGGAGACGTGGACGGCGGCGTCCACCTCGCCCAACACATCGTCGCAGCGGCGCACCACCGGCCGCAGGTTCGGCGCCAGCGCCGTCTCCATCAGGCTGATCTCGTCGTCGTCGCCGATCTCCTCAGTCTCGTCGTCCTCCACCAAGTCCAGCACGGCGCTGGGCGAGGCAGCGCTCTTGGTGACGGGCGAGCCGGCACTCTGGGCGGTGGGTGAGGCGGCTCCCTTGGTAGTGGGCGAAGCCGGGCTCTTGGCATTGGGCGATGCCGCGATCTTGTCGGTGGGCGAGGCGGCGCTCTTGGCGACGGGCGGGGCGTCGCTCTCGGCAGCGGGCGGGGCGTCGCTCCCCGCGGCAGGGACACCCGAGGAGACAGGCTCGCTTTCCTCCGGCTCCTCCGCGCTGGTCTCCATCATCTCCAGCTGGACACTCAGCTCATCGTCTTCTGTAGCCGGCACCGACACGTCAACAGTCACACATGAGTGTGTAGTGTATTATAGCTAGAGAATGTGGGTTTGTGCAAGCAAACACTTCAAGAAACCGTGGTTTACTTTTAACTGTAGTGAAATCACGGTGAGCTTTAAAGCCATGGAAACTATATAATATTGCTATCTTTTTGGAATTCAACAAATCACACTTACCAACAGCGATATCCATTCTTGTTCCAACGGGCTATATGTGGGTTAAATCACATCAATAAAGATATAGAAATAAGCCTGCAAAAATGAAACATGTTAGCAAATTATGCATAACAGTGAATCATGTCGATAGGAGTACAAGCTCTGACCAACCAAATATGGCAGCAAAATGTACAGGGCATCTTTATCATGTTCACTGAGACAGCATTGGCCCCCGCCGTCTACTGAAATCCTCCTAGCAATCGACAATGCCCCCCTCTCCCATGGTAGAAGACAAAAAATGGTTCACGGGTGGAAAAAAGCAGGGACATATAAATTAAATTACAAAAAAACAGGACAACACCAAGAAGCTAAAATAATTTTGCTATTGACGTTTTCTACAATGACAATCCTTGAAAAGAATGTTGGATTCTACAATTCTCGCTCGTGTCTGCCAACCCTAACGAGCAGAAACGGCACAAAGCTTCAACACGCGAAAAGCCCTGCGAAGTTTTATACCTCCATTCGACCGGAGACGAAACAACAGATTATATCCGCTCTGTGGGATTGTGGGCTACTTCCACGGGAAAAGATTCCACGCGGTCACTCTCCAGAGCTTGGAACACTTGTCCCGTCCTCCCGTGTCGGTGGAATGACTTCAGGGTCGATACCATTTAAGAAAAGCCTTTGGGCCCAGTCTGAGCGAATATTATTTCTAGATTCCAGTATCACACTTTCACATACAAAGGTGAAGAAACAACCCTTTCAGACACATTCTTAGGTCCATTATTCTCACCAAACAGGTAAAGAAGTGGTTTCGGGGTCATTATGTGATCTGATTAACGTTTGATTTGGAGAGCGATTCTGGGTTCCTTTTGTGGTGGAAAAATCGATTGTGTTCGACACCAGCACCAGGTGTGTCGCCAAGACTTTTTTCTACTGTGGGGACCAAATCTGCTCTGGTGGCAGCCGGAGATGTCGGTGGGTAGCAAACAACTCATCTTCCGATTGGTCTGAAAAACTGCACCACAGTTATACACATTTTATCGAGTAAAATGCATGATTTGGTGAAAAAATGAGATCTACTTTAAAAGCATCCATCATAACTAAAGTAGGGGATAGCGAGGAGGAAATATATTCTCCGCTTAAGATCGTTCTATTCAAAAACACTTCTTTAATATTTTGAGTTTCCCCTTTCCAAATGTTCCTCCAGATCCAGCCCAGACATCATAAAGGCTAGTTCGAGAAATGCCCCCGTGATCTTTCTTCAAAATGTCCAGGCAATGTACGATTGAGACAAAATTTATGCCTACTGAATAAGTTCAGTGAGTTCAATTTTTTCATCTGATTTTCAGGACTCTCTGAATAACAGATTCAGAACTATACGCGGATATAAAAGTCGTCTCAGGCACACCCCGGCCCCGAATGCCACTGCCAACATACCATCACACGCTTAGTTCCAGCTCCCTAAATTTACACACCTCGCACAAATCGTCAGGTCTGGCAGACTGAACGCTTTTCAAACTGCCAACACCAAATACAATTCCTGCATTCTTCCCATTCCAAGAGCGAAGCGACGACAGAAAAATTGGGGGATGTATTCATATATATATCCAAAGTTAGACGCTGGGCCTTCTGTGGCGGAGCCGACGACCAGCAGGACTGGGGGCGTTGGGAACGGCGCCGGTATCTGTGTGCCGGTCCCACGCCTCCACCCAGGGCCCCGCACTGCCTGAGAACAGCGGGAACACCCCGCGCCACCCGCTCCCACTCAATCGCGTTCTTGGCGTGACACGGGCAGCTCCAGTTCCCACGCAGCAGTACATCGCTGATACAGCACAGCCCTTCCTCTGAATACCCGCCTGTCCCCGACGCTGGAAGCCAGGGAGCGGCCAGGTGGTGAGCGGGTAACCGCGGATATCAGGCCTCCAGCCGTGACGTGGCAGGCCCAACTGGAGCGGGTTTAAGACGGCGCCGCCGGATGGCATCCGCATCAGTCACTGCTCGGCCACTACTCTTCACTAACGATGCGGGCGCTACTGCTGCTCTGGGCCGCCACGCTGGCGGCGGGCACCTACATCACATCAGACGAGCCGTTCCAATGTCCCACCCAGTTCGGCTTGTACCCCAACGTACACGACTGCGGCAGCTACTACCAGTGCTCGTACTGGACCGGCTTCCTGGAGTATTGCCAGCCAGGCCTGCAGTACAACAAAGCGAAGAAGTACTGCGACTACCCGGAGAACATCAGTCCGCCGTGCGTGCCCGAGTAACTGGCCGCTGGACACGTCGGCATATGTCGTGTCCAGCGCCGCCGCCGACATCTCCCACTACCGCCAACGTGGAGGAGCGGAGCTGGCCCGGAATGGAATAACTACACACCAGCGCCACCGCCACAGGGCGGAGTGTCCAGCTAGGTTGTGCTGAAAGTGTGTATGGTTTGTTTTAGGTAAAAAGTTCGCTGTCACCTCGTCTCGCTCCTATAGACCAAGGACTGGATCTGGTCCTGGTTGAAATGTCAGACTCCGATAATACGTTATTGAATAAAACATATTTATTCATGTATTCCCTTGCTCATCACTTATACTTTCATCATGCAATAGCCTACTTGAAAAAGTAAAGTCACACCGGACTTGGCGACGTTATTTTTCCTAGATTACAGAGCTACATTGCACTCCAGACATATTGAAAACTATTGGATTCTGAATAAACTAAGCAGAAACAATAAAAGCCGTTGGTACTATTGACCAAGTGAACGGGTGGTCATATACTTGTTGGACCTACACACACCTATTGTATTTGTATACTAAAGGAGTAACAAATGATCTTAATAACTTTTAACATATGTCTTTACCTGAGGTGCACTTTCAACACTCAATAGTTGTAACGGGTTGGTAGTTTGCTATCCTATCTTTGGTTATTCTAAAAAAATCGTTGATAAATAGTTGGTAAAATGCTTAATCGGTCTTTACTAATCCCAACACGGTATCACATTTCCACCCGAAAAAGGCCTAGACAACACTTTGGAGACATAAGTTTAAGAGGACAATTCTAGGGCTCTTGTGTGCCTTTCTCCGATGCCTTTTGTGTAGGAGACAAGTATGCAACTACATAGGTGCTGCTTAGTAGATGTAATTTCTTGGATCTGTCATCAGCTTTCTGTGACACTTTCAGCACCAGCTAAGTCGTGGTAAAAAAACGGTGGTGCACTCCCAGTCTTCGTACGCCCCTCCGACACCAACTTGTGCGACGAGTGCAAATGTATAACACAAATCCGACCCAATTTAACTCTGATCCACAGCTTAGCGTATCTGACTCTGACTCAACATATTCCATTAGGATAGCAGGCCAACTCTAATTCAACTCAAGTTTAGAAGTGAACTAACTCGCCTCAAGAAAACCAGACAATGAGCCAGAACCAACTCTGACTAAGATCCCCACCTCAACAAGTCCGGCACCCACCGCATTCCTAGTCTCTCATGCGCATATAAATCTATGCATATTTTGTGTACAACCTCACTCACCTGCCACCGCCCCCACTTACACACGTGCAATACAACCGAGCCACCTCCCCTCCACTACATGGAGGCCAAGAAAAATATACAGAATGTTCCGAAAAATAGAGCATTTGAAGTGGCGCCAGCCAGAATATATATATCACAAATTGATCTAATCGGGCTCATGTCCGGTAATAAGGACAATGCATGCAACAGATTGTGGTAGCTACATTTTTGACGCCGATAGCCTGGGTTAGGTCAGTGACATGCCACCCGATTGGAAAACACAAAGAAAAGGACATGAGTTAGAAAATCTCTCCATTTCCGTCAATGCAGTGCAGAAAAACTTGAAACTAGGCATTCTGTGAGCTGGGGTTATTTGCGATGATCAAGCGAAACTGGTCCTTGGCAACGTTTTCCGAAAAACGTTCTCGCGACAATTTCCTGCATCCTTTCTCTACCTTTTTGAGTTTAGGCCCTGGGACATTGGGGAAATGTATATTGTCAAAATATATTGAAATAGGGTTCAAAGAGCGTAGCTATGGACAATTCCCAATTCATTGTGTAACAAAGGCAGTCATATATGCGGTAATTAGTTAAGGACTTCATGGTAGTCTCGACCACTTGTTTCCGATTACCTCCAATTAACTGACGAGTAGCAGTCTTTATTTTCCCAAGTATATATTTCCTAAATTCGACCTCCGGACATGCACCTCAAACCTGCAAAATCGCTTGAAAATCCCTGTGATCTCAGCGATAGAATGCTAAAGGGCGGCAGTCAAAACGACGAAGTTTGGAGCTTTTCACTTTTTCGAAAAATAGTCAAAACTAAAATTCGGTCGTCAACACATTCGCAACTCCAGACTCAGCCGCCGATGGTTTCTGAGCAATTCCATTTTCGGTCGTTTCCTCGCCCGTTCACCCGTCACGACGACTGGAACTATTTCTGATTGACCCATGTATCTGCGCAACCAAGGTACTCTAAGCCGGCGTAACCACCGTGCGAAACAGCGGGCTCACTTAACCTGTCCAAAATCTTTAGACATCGTTCAAGTTGCGAGCAAATCGAGATGTTCTGTCGATGCCATGACACACACTAAACAATAAATCAAAACCCGAGGAATATGCAGTTTTCGACTGGGTTTCCTGTCAGCAAAGACGTCACAGGTCCACTGGCTCAGTATTTTATCGGCTGGTAGTGGTGAGGATGAACGGAGTACTTTTTATTTTCACCTTTCGCCCTGAGTGGTTCTAATGAGCTTTATTTCAACACTTTACCAAGTGAGTTTTGACGGAAAATTCAGTTGGCAGTTCCAGGGTGCAACTCAAAATCAGAAAACTTCGTGGGTGCCTTCTTAAAACTGCTCATCTGTCCTTGCTAAACACACATTCACACTAGTAATCCTCGCAGCACCAAATGCCTCAGAGTTTTTTTTTCGCTCGTGGGCGTCGTCGTCAACAACGGATCACCCTCCGACTGATTAGGAGGGTCGCATCTCTGTCTCGTCTAAAGTTTGTCTCAGGTTTCCTCAAATGCCATTGAGACAGTACACCTCAGATCTGGTAACAGTTTGCTGTTGTGACATGTATCTTATGCCAGTATCAAAGCATTCTGGTACCAATAATTTCATGAGACGAGCTACCGTAAGTTCGAAGATTTTACCGGGTCACGTAAGGTCAGATCAACTCGATCATGCTAGAAATGAGCCGTGTACCATACGCTCCTCATCATTAAATCATTTTGCTGAAATATTGGACAAAAGAAAACCACGTAAGCGCCGTTGGTACACCAATCCATGTATTCATGTACACAGTGCACGTCCATGTTGAACTACCACTATCAAAACAATGTCTAGTCTCCGCCTTCCTTCTTTAGCCTTGTCTGGCAAGTGTTGTAATAATTTGTATGACAAAGTTTCATTGAATTTGGAGCAGGCAAAATGGGTCATAATTATCATTTTCGAATTCGACCTGGTTAGGTCAAGGGCCAGAAAAGCGTTAAAGATAGTCCAATTTTAGCATGGTTTTAGGACGGCCAATGATTTGTGAGTAATCCTGATAAATTGTGCTGCTCAAACTATTTCGAAACCAGAAATATATCTACATAATTGAAGACAAGTTTTAAAAACTGGTAATCTTTGATAACCTCTGGATCTGACCTCAGAGGTTATTGGGTCATGCAAAATTGCATGTGGTGGTGTACTACATGGTGGAAGCAAATTACAAAGTTTCATAAAATAATGGGGGTCGGGGATTTTCTCGATCGATACGACGCAGAATGACCCAAATATAATGGGAGGATTAGATTTTTTCCACAGTGGAAATTTTGTTTCATTCCATTGTTCAGCACACCTAGCCGAAAAATGCCCAAAAAACCAGCGCAAGTCTGCAAAGGAAAGGTTTTTCTAAATCCTTGTCTCTCTTCATCAATGGCGCTGTATGGTGAAGTTGGAACAAATGTCTATAGTAAAGCTCAAAACTGGAATCCCTTCTTCAAGGAATAACTACCTAGAGATTTCACAAAGAGTGTGAATAAACCAGAGAGAGAGCAGCATATTCCTCTTTCTGACAGTTTTAGTTTTCTGGAAACAAATTGTCCGAGGCTTTCCCTAGCATTGGCTGTAATATACGGAATTTTGAAGGCCATGTCAGACGGCTGGGTCCCATCCCCGACAAGCCGCACTTTTTAATGACGTTTTTCCTTCTTGACCGCAAACCGCAAACGAGTTCACACCATTGAAATGTACTGGAAAAGCCACACTGCGCAAAACGAGAAAACAAGAACGCAAACAAACGAAAAACATCATTAAAATGAAACAACACCTTTAAAAGCGATAAAACGCCCTTAAAAAAACAAACAGAAAAACGTCCTTATGAAACAGTAAAACATAGTTGAAAAGCGAGCAAGCGAAAAACGATTAAGTATAAATATTTCAACTTTATTTCGTTTATTCGCTTCAGGATCATTGTTTACGAGTGTCGGGAAATTGTTATAATCATTACTGGAGTAGTAGGCGGCGGTGTGGGGTGCGTAATTAAATATTGAAGCCATTTTTATAATGAGTTTGTGTGCTAGGAAGACCTAATTGTGGCATTCTATATACATGTACGGAATCAGTTTCGGGGAGGGGGCGGGGGGCGGGCTAGGAGGTCCAGCATCACCCAACAACGCCTCAGATCAGCCTCCGCCTATGCATTAGCCAAAGACACTGAAAAATTTCGGCTGGGGTGGGGGGCTTGAGGCCTCTAGTGCCCTGCATTGTATTCGCCACTGCACAGAATCTGTCGACGAGTGATATCAACGGAATGTTGATGTTGGGGATGTGATCAAACCGCAGGTGCCTGGACTTTTGCATTCTGGTTTACATAGGCGGATCCATAGAGGGGAGGTGGAGGGGGAAATGGGCACTTGCCTTCTAATTGGGCCTTGGCACTCCCTGAAAGATCGCTTCTCCCCCCCCCGAATACGAGTATCGGCATCCCGATTATGGGATTAGTGCCCTTGATTAGTTGCGTCACCCAAAACTGGCGCCCATTCGTTCGAATAATGCCCCCTGACCGGGTGCCACCCCCGATTGGAAATCCCAGATCCGTCCATGGCTCGGAGGAGCACAGTTCAGTGGGGTCAATTCAGGGAAAGGTGGGATGACTTGTTGCATATTCCCTGAATCCGTCCATTGTCCATGGGCGATCTTGTCCCGCTGCCACGCTGCTTTTGCTATTTCATTTGACTCTATTCCCAAAATAAAAATATAAGTTTGGCATTGATATTTGTCCAAAGGCCCCGAAAGAGACGTGATAAGAAGGTAAACAATAAACAAAACGAAAAACGACAGAGTGAAAAAAACAGTTAAAATCGAAAAACGCCATAAATAAGTGAAAAAGCGAAAAACACAAAAATGAGCAGCGTAGCTCAACCTTTAAAATACTGTGAATCAATGATATTCCTAATCTTAATCCTTACTGTTTCAAACACCCCCCTAAGCTCGGCTCCTATGTGGGATAGCCAAAAAAATGAACACTGGTAGATAGCTTATACAAATTCCTGAAGGAACTGCACCAGTCACTTTTTGACTCAGGTCAATATTGAGGTCATGAGAAGTTAAAAGGGATGGAGAAGAGTTCCCGGGCTCTAGCGTCTGACTGAGTTGGGTTCGAATCATTTTGTAGGTACCATTCGCTTCCTCTCGTTACAGCGAATCGAAAGATGTATAATATGACTATACTAGGTCAAAACATAAAAATGACCTGGCCAAAGTCAAGGTCACCATCTAACCTAGCATAGTCAATATGCATATCAATCAACTTGCAATACCAATCCAAACGTAATGGTATCAAAATAAAAGCTTTGTCATCATTTCCTGCAAAGTTATTAGCCCAAGTCTGAAAACCTGCTTAAGTAGCCCCAGATGACCTCTCAGAGGTCACAGGTCCAAACTTGTAACACGAATCTATAAAAGAGCCTAGAATACTAGGATTTTGAGAACACGAAGGTATTTCAAGCAGTATATACAGAAATAGAGGAATTTTCGGCCAGTTTCCGTTTTTTTTACAAATTTTGTCCAAGTTGTTCCCAATTCGATTTTTGGAGTCAGAGTCTCACGGAAGTCATGGGGGGACTTGTCACGGAGACCCCTACAACCACCACCCGAACGAGCAATTCTCACAACGAAGGGTTAATTTAGAAGCCAAAGTTTAACGTCCAACAAGGCACAGGGACGGCCGCCCAGCTCAGGTCACCCTCTCGCCAGTCAGTTGTCAGCTGACCTAGTAGCTAAGCTATTCAGCGCCGGAGCGTCTCAGGGGAACCGATCCCAAGCCTGGACATGCACTGCCACTGCATGTTCCTCAGCAGCCGGCCGGAGCCCAATGTTCTACCAACTGAGCTACCGGGGTGGTAAGTCAGCACTCCCCAAGCATTTCCAATGGCGAGGTCATGATCCGTACCTGACCCTAGGTTACCGATATTAAAAACCCTGGAATATATTTTGTAGTAATCAATGGGGCCATAATGTGGTTTTCGTTTCAATTTGGTAGATTCACCCTTTTCTTACTTATACCATCTTAAACATTTTTTGGGGGTGAGATCACTTGACCTGCACTGGTGAGCTGACCTGATATGAACCAACCTTAAAATTTTTGGGAAAGTTTCGGAATTAATCAAGATAAGGTGTGCTGAGTAGAGCGGCGTTTCACACCGCCATTTTTTCGTAATAATAAATAATTGTTGGGGTTTAACGACGCACCAACTGCCAGGGTCATACGGCGTCGCCAACTCTCACCCTGTTGGAAGGGATTTTGGGGATCAGATCGACTTACTCAGAGGCTCCGCCGGGACTTGAACCCGGGACCGGTGGCTTAGAAGACAAAGGTGCTATCCACTAAGCCACCTCATCCCCGCCATTTTTTCGTGCCACCGGAAAAATCCGAGGGGCGTGTTCAAACACCCACCACCAGGGCAAGGGTTAAAAACTGTATTTCAGGTCTAGGAAGGAGTTATCATCAAATTTTCTACACTTTTATACATCTGATGAGTTAATACACATCAAGATTATTGGATTATGCTAAAAAATACACTTACAAAGTAAGTGGAATATCGAGTAAAAATAAGCCAAGGAAAAATTCACCATGTCACAATTTCAGTCTCCACCCAGCACCCTTGAATTTGGAAAAATGTGTTTACTAGGCTTTCAATAGTCTTTGTAAAGGTATAGGGACCACACTTAAGCCACGCCACACCGGGGGTCCGGCGCCACCTTCGTCCCACCGTGGGGGCATCAATGCCCCCTCTAACTCCGAAAATATGGGGGATAGCACAAATCTTCAAAGTGCATTAGAAAGCTCATGAGAAGTCAGTACGAAATTAATTGCATGTTTAAGCACTCAGGTCAATGGTCTGACCTCCAGAGGTCAAGTTAGGTCACGATAGGCATTTCCACTAACATATGCAATGCTTAAAGGGAGATATGCGAAAAAAATGTATTGGCTAGATCGAAAGGTCACAAAAAGTTGTTTCAGAAGTCCTATTTTCATTTTTGCGAATTCGACCTGCAAATGCCTTAAAATGGCTCTCAAAGTCAACATTTCTAGACAACTTTACCGGTAGGTACACCTCATATCAATGTATATGACGTACACACGGCTAAGGTTATCAATTTCTCTAAGAATTAGGTTATATCTATCCTAAACAGTGATGTAGAACTTTGGACTACTACAGAAAAAATTAATTTGGAAAAGCAACATTCCAAAGTTTTTTTTGAAAGAGAAATATAGGGCTTAAAAGAAATTAGAATTAACCAATCAGAAGCCTAGAAATTTTCAAACCGGGGTCATGTGACCTATCAGACACAAAAGTTTTGTCATCCTGGGGCTGAAGCAGAAAATGAATCAAGACCCGAGGTACGAAACCGCTGAAGACTTGAGTAATTGTTTTTTCCATTTCTAGGGAAAACTAATTCCTTTGTAGTTTTCAAAAGCTTTTTAAAATTAATTCAAAAACAAATACAGGAGAACAGACATTTGTATCATAAAAAACATTACTTTTCACCTTTAAATAGTTTTTGAAAAGTAAGTGATGGGGTATGGGCATGGGCAGGGGGTTGCACTCCGGCTTTTTAGCCTATGCCAAAAATGGAAACCTTAAATCTGACATTCACCATGGCGATGACGTCAGCGATCGCCTAGAGTTGCTTAGCAATGCATTGTCGCTGAGCATTGCAGAAGGCGGGGCTATCAGGAGATAAGTGTTAGGGGAAATAATACTTTTTTTGAGGACGTGGGGTAATAAATCTTGGGTCTACCCCTCGCCAGATGCATCTTGAAACCGTAAAACACTCCACGATCCGTAGTCGATACTCATTGAATGAATGGACGGCTCCACCTTGAGAGCAAGTGCTGATGTCACAAACGTAAAAGTCTCTAGAAACAGAGGTTGCCATTTTTTAGGGGGGAGCGTTCAACCTCTACATTTAAAGGCCTTGGGCATGGGTAAGTGATGGGCATTTTATCGAAACTGTTAACCTATTTCGATAATAAGTGAGCGGCCTCCCAAGATTTTACCGAAGATACAAAAATAATTGATAGTTTCGTTATCAGGATTTTTCGAATAGCAAGAAACCACAATAAATTCTTTTTGTGTATCTCCCTTTAAACAAAGTGGGCATAGCACTCGTACTGTTACAGCTATTGCAGTCTGGTAAAGTACATTTGATAGGAAAATGCGAGACCTTTTCCCACTATGTGAAACATATTTGCCTCCCCCAGTGGTTTGACCTCCAGAGGTCATGTCATGGCGTAATATGGCCTGAAATTACGAAAGGTCGGAAAGTGACCTTGCTGTATATATCAAATGCAAGCCAGTGACGAGACATACACAATGTCATTTATTTCAGCACTAGCTTGATAAGTTCAAAATTTATCATCAAAATATTGTTTTTGACCCCTGGTGACCTGTGATGACCTCAGATAGGTCAAAGGAGAAAAATTGCCCCTGGGATCCGTGAAAGGGTGTCCAAGAATGCTTTTCTGAGCAATCTGAGCATTTGCAATCATTTTTCTGACTTTTAGATCATAAGACAGCTTTTCCCCATGCTTTTGCAATGGGAGAGGTCACCTCATGACCTGAACTCAGGTCACAAAATCTAAAAATCCTGTACATACATTTTGCTGACCATGGAGGGGTCACGAAGTGCAGGAAGTTTTCAAATCGATAGGCCGAGAAATGCAGCTACGGTAGTGCTCCAAGGTTGAAGTGAGGTGACCTTGGTTGACCTTGCCTGGTGACCTGACCTTGTGTGACCAAGGGTAAATATTTTTAGGGATGGTGGGAAAATGATGGGGTAAGAGATAAAGCCCTCAATCATGGTGCTGCACCTCATCATTTTTCTGCTACCTCAACTTTGGGGGCCATCAATGGCCCCAGGTGGGGTGAGGGTTAAGAAATTCATGTACATGGTATATCAAGGGGTTATTGGCTTCACAATTATCAGAGACATCAGCATACATACCCTGTTATAAAGTAAAAAATGCTGCATAATTGTTTCTATCTCCAGCCACAGCATATCTGCTGTGGCTTATCATGTCTCTTCAAGATTTAACCCTCGCCCCACCGGGGGCCATCGATGGCCCCTAAGGTTTTTCCGGGATAGCAAAAACGACGGGGCGCAGCACCGCGGTTGAGGGCTCTACCTCTCACTGCATCATTTTCCATCATCCCTGAAATTTTTACCCCGGGTCACCCAAGGTCAGGTCACCAGACAAGGTCAACCAAGGTCACCTCACTTCACCTTTAGAGCTCTGTAAGGCTACATTTCAAAGTCGATCAATTTGAAACTTCCTACACTTCATAACCCTCCAAGGTCTATAAGGTGTATATCCGGGATTTTTCGATTTCGTGCCCTGAGGTCAGGTCACGAGGCGACCTCTCCCATTGGAAAGCATGGGGAAAAGTTGTTTCATGATATAAAAGCCACAAAAATGATTTCAAATACTCAAACTGCTCAGAACAACGTTTTTGGACACCCTTTCACGGATTCCAGGAGTCATATTTGCCCTTTAACTTTTCCAAGGTCATCCAAGGTCACCAGAGGTCAAAACAGTATTTTGACAATAACTTTTGACCTAATTGAGCTAGAGCGTGAAACAAACACCATCGTGTTTGTCTTGTCACTGGCTTTCATTTGATATACGGCAAGGTCACTTTTGCCTTTCGTGACCTCAGGTCATATTAGGTCACGAGGTGACCTCTGGAGGTCAAACCACTGGCGGGAGGTCTTTACGTTCCACATAGCGGAAAATTACTGGCAATTTGCTATCAAATGTACTTTACCAGGCCTCAATAGCTCTAATGACATAAGAGTTATGCCCAGTTTGCTTAATCATTGCATCTTTGAGTGAAAATAGCCGATCTTGACCTAATTTGACCTCTGGAGGTCAAACCATTGACCTGAGCACTAAAACATGCAGTAATTTCTTACTGAATTCAGCGAGCTTTCTATTGCACTTTGCGATTTGCGCTAACGCCCATATTTCCGGAGTTAGAGGGGGCCATCGATGGCCCCCGGTGGGCAAGGTGGCGCCGACGTGGGTTAAGGTTGTTCTCATGTGTTTGTTGTTTATCTAGTTGTCATGTCACTGTCTAGTCTTTGTTCACCTCAGTGCTTTGGATGTAAACCCAAGTCATTAAAAGATAAAATTGGTATTGAGCCTGCTCTTGGACAGCTGAACAGTGCTCACTATTACTTATGGATGGTAAAGGCCCAGTGTGCAAAGTATGGCATTTTCGACGAGATCTCGTCGGTGTGAGTGCCCTTGGAGACAGGAGTGAGTGGTGCGAATTTTATCAGCCTGGTGCGAATTTGCAAGACTGGTGCGAGGAAGTTGACACTGAAAACTAAAAAAATTAATGACTGAATAGTTAGGAAGACACATGAGGGGCCTTATAAAAAGTCCTTAACTAACTAATAAGAGAGGTAGTACTGCATCGTGTGGGTAGGAATGTGTGCGTTTTTCTCCCTGGTATATGGCAGATTGGTGTCATTTTTTTTTAGGCTGGTGGTGCGATAATTTTGGATGGCTGGTGCGACTCATCTGGCCTGCTGCCATACTTTGCAGACTGGGTAAAGGCCCAGTCATTGGCCACATGGATTGAAGCAATGCATATGCTCAAAATGCAGCACTGGATTTTTTTACAGCATCGCCTGTAACCTAGCAGAAGAAGCCTTATAGCCCCATCAGTTAGATAGAGATAAGCCCTTCAGAGAAGTTGCTATGCAAATAGCCTTGCACTACACCCTCTCAAGAAGCTCTCCGTTTGGCCCTTTCAAATGGTCTCTGGTTCATTTTTTGTGGAGGAGATGCAATGTGAAAATATTAATGCTTTTGGTGTTTACATCTTTGAGAATGAGAATTCCCAAAAATGGATCACCATCTCAATCAGTGACAACATAACCTGAACCATTCTTAGGGAAGCCAACCACACTTCCATTCACTGAAGGGACTCTCAGCGCAACAATTGCCTGCTGAATCAACCCTATCCGGTATCAAAGCTAGATCCACATTTCTATATGTCCCGTTTTCCCAGTATATCTATTGCTTTTGTAGGCATTTCCTTGCCCCCAAAAATAAGCTTTCGAAAATATGATATTTTATCAAAGGGAGCTCCCCAACGAAATCTCGTCAAATCGCTGCGTCCTTTGAAAGGCTGGAGGCAAAATGTTTCAGAATTTATGACACCGCTTCTAGCATAGCATTAAACTCTCCCCTTTAGTAGTCTATATAGCATTTTACACAAACAAATAAATAAATATAGCGCCATTGCCGACGTTGAACCCATTACTTCGCGCTTCAAATACAAAATAAACTGACCGAAGAACTTCTTTGGAGGCAAATCCGCCATCTTATGACGTAGTCGGTGTCGATAACTGCAACTTTTGCATTTACCAGTAAAAAATGTGGATTGACTGAATCCAAAAATTTTGCATTAAGCATGTCAAAGGTAAAATTCAAATATTCAATGAAATCATCACCCTCTCTGGTATATATATTAAGAAAACAAATATAATCTAAATCAACCGAGGTGGTGCTGGTGACGTCAGGGTTATTGCGTTGTTCAGTGCATTGAAGATACTTCGAATGGATGTCTGGATTCGGGAAATTGAAATATTTGTTGAAATTGCCACTGTAGTTTGTAAATAAACCAATGAAAACTAAAATAGATATTAAAAAAACATCCCGCAAAGTGTGCACATTCGCCAGAACTGTATTTCCCGCGCCATTTTCTTTCGCCGCTCACTATTTCATTACATTTTAAAAAAGGAAGAAGACGAGACGAAAGAAAAATAAAACGCCATTGGACGTTTATCGGTTAGAAAAGCGGCCGAATACTCCCGCGTGGTCCAACAATTTATTTCAGTGCGTCTATTGCTTTAGATTGCCTCTATTGCTTCTATTGCCTCTACTGCATTGAGAAAAAGGGGGCGGGACGCGTGGTATCAAGCACACGGAGGATCGGGATCGTCTGCGCTCCTCCAGGGCGGCCAGAGGGTAGGTAGGTGCCTAGAAAATATATAATTTGGGCTGGGATTGCCTGCCATTGCTGGCGCAATAGCAGCTGATATTTACAGACATCCTTTCAAAATTTAATTTGCACATACTAGGCTCATCAATTTTATTCGGATACTGAGAAGTGTTGCCCTTTGGGATTGTGGTCTAAACGATCTTGGGTACATCACGTGGGCGCGGGTAGGTATATCAGAACCACATAACAACATGCATGGAGCGCAGTGTAATAGTATTTCTCAGAGTGGTTCTAATCTGGCCGCTTTACAGGTCTCATTGTGGTCTGTCTATCTGTTGTTGTCTGTCCTGCCTGAGAATTGATGCCAGAGCTCTGCAATTTTGTAGGGTGATAGCCCTCCTACGCCAGACTCCCAAACTAAAGCCCCAAGTCGAAATCTAAAATAGACTTTGAAAAATTTTTGCCTAAACTTTTTTGTTTTATATTTTTCTAATTTTTGCTCCTTAAGCTACAAGCTTGAAATTTATGTCCTTTTCAATACGTAACAAGGGCCAGCTAAGGAATGAAAATCTAGCTGGTCCAACAATATTTATTGCACGAAAACACAGTATTTCTCACACAAGTGAAAAACCTACTTAAAATTGATGGCCGACTTGGACTCTCAAAATATCAGAAGGAATGCTTCAGATAGCTGAAAGGCAGTTATCCAGGGGTAGCTAGGTCAATTTTCTTGTGCTTAGACATAGTTTTGAGTGCAAAACCTAATATTTTGGCCTAGTTTTTTCGGTTTTCCCGGAAGACTGCATGTTGGCTCATTTCATTCCAATGTAATATCTCACAATCTAATTGACAGATTTGAGTTTCCATTTCAGATGACGAAAGAACATTGCTTCCGGCTGATGATATTTGGAGATAGAAATTGTGATATTGAAATTCTTTGTTTTATAGGCATAGCTAAAATTTGAGTAAAAAGCTTTATTTGCGACTTCCTGGTTCCGAGCTCATGTCACTCACAAACTCAGAAATGACATGGCTGGATAGGAAAGTTCCTTGCGGTCATTTCACTCACTTAAACTACCCACCTATCTCTAACGACTTTCGAGTAATTAATCAGAGAATGTTTTACAAGGTGCTAATTTTCTCGGACCACCTTTGCTTCTCACCATGGTTTCAAGTCCTTAAAATAAATGGAAGTGGATGATATTTGGCATGAAGCTAGCTTAGGATCCTAGCTCGATGATACAAGTAATTTCAGCCCAAAATAATGCTTGGTTCGTCTTCTAGAAGCACCTTTATATCATACCTTTCCGGGACAAACAGCACCCAGCGCCAGCATCCCACCATATTCAGCTGAGTGGTGCTGGCCAGTGACACCCTGACGGGTCACAGGCGTTTGGCTAGTGGGATGGTGCATAGTATGGCACGGTGGTCTAGTGGTTAGAGGCATTGTCTCTTGATCAGGGGTGCCCAGTTCGAATCCGGGGGTGACTGTGTGCTCTTAATTAGTTATTTCAAAGAAAATAATGATAAAACTGACTTACATGCTTATGACGATACTTTGAGAATGAAATATGGTTTGATTTCAGCACATTGTCATGTGGTTCTCCTGTGCCAAAACGGTGTTAGCCTAGGCCGCAGGCCAAGGCTATATTTGTGGGATGAGTATATTATGGTTCCATTTCTTTTTTTGTAGTATGGTACCTACACCACTCGGTATTATTGGAGCTTCTTATGGATGTGATCTCCTGGCCCAGATGTGATCTACCTATTGCAATAATACCCACCACTCACCACCTCCACACAATGCACCAGGTTGTGGTTTCTCTTGGGTTTATACAATTAGACACACCATTACCGACCCCTTGTTGCCCTTCTTTCAGTCCTATCTAGCTGTCTTTTCAAGTGGTTAGTATTTCTCCTTTTCACAGTGCATATTTCCTTTGCCTTCACCTTCTTTTCCTTTCCAAGATAGCTTGACTGGAAAGGAAATTACCCAGGTGATTTACCTTTGATTTGGTGGGTCTTTTGCAGTCAATCATTGAACCTTTAAGTATCCTTGATGATGCAAGCATTATCAAATGAATGACCCATGTGTCAGTGTCAGGTAACATTGTCATAGGTAAAACAAAACTGAATAATGCAGGGCCCCACACTGTTGGTTTAAGCACAGCCCTCTAGAAAGAAAGTTGTTTCTCACCTTATTCATGAAATATTCATCTGACAAACTTATTTCATGAAAGCCAGACCTTCCCTGATGCTCTGAAAATAGTTTTCATCTAAGTTTTGCCACTATTCCAACCAATGATATTGCAACAACTTGTAACAATGAGCCAATTTTTAGTTTCCAGTTCTGTCCTAGATGCTTGAGAGAATTCTCTATCATAATTTGTCTGCCTTACTTGAATGAAGTGAGATTTGTTATGAATACCAATTCAGCTCAAGAAAACTAGATTTAAAATTTATGCCAAATCCCTCATACATGACTTGATCACATTCAATGTTTGAAAACAACAAAACTGACCCATAATACATGCCTTGTTGTTGTATGTGTAGCTCTAATCATGCCTGTGATTTTCTGCTCATAGACTGATCCAGACCTTTTTAAATGATGCACTTGTTTCTGCTTCCTATTCCCCTGTACTGCATGGCCACGTTTGTTACCTGAACTTAGTTTCAGTATACCTTTTAAATCCACCTATCCGAGTTACCTCCTGATTGTACCTACTGGCTACTGATTTAATATTCACTAGTCATATGGATAGATACTGCACCAAACTACGAATTTCTTATAGGACACAGCTTATTTATCAAATTCCAACACTGTCAATTATACTTCCAACTAGGTCTTACCAACTTCTTGCTTCTTCCATTTTGTTTCTGAAACATTGTGGGGAAATGTGAACCATTTTGATTTATTGTGTACAAGAAAACTGCAATATCAAGATGGAATGTACATTTATTTTCATTTTCTTATGTGAAAGCCTGATCTAAGTTTACGGTTTCCACAGGGGCGCCATGAAAGTGGCAGTAAAACAACCAAGTGAGAGCATGCCTAATGTGCTCAATGATGATGATGATGATGAGGCTGAGCTACCAGAGAACCCTACTGGACCATCACATGATGAGGCAGACGAGTTGCTCGATGAGGGAGAAGATGGTAAGCTGGTTGACTAATAATCACGTTTTTTATTCGATATCAGGTCATTATAAAGGTAAACAATGATCAATACATGATTATCTAACGCAGGAATACAGATTTTCAAATAACAGGTAATCAGTGTTCTACATCCCAAAGCAATAAGAACTTGTAAAGTTTCGAGTGTGGGAGAGCAGGTAAAATGACAACAAATGCTCTTATGTGATTTGTCCCTGTGTCATAGCTGGTATTGTTCTTACATGTCCTCACAGTAGAACATGTGCTGATGGAACATGTGACTGCAGCAGTTTGATATGTCAGAGGGCACACGTCGTCAATCCCAGTGGTAGAGCCGGCCATGGACCAATGCAAAGGGACCAAGGGGATCCTGTTCCACATCAGGTGCTGGAGCCCCACACAACAGCTACCCTGGGGCTTCCCTTAGACGTTTTTCTCTTTGTCTGCAGGATGCAGGTAGTGTTTCTGGCACTCCCTGATGGATTGCACCGCCAATATGACGTCACTGTTTAAGATAGCACCCTCCGCTCTGGTCTATAGCGCCCCTATCATTGAAAACTGCACCTGCATATGGGGCCGGTAGCGCGTTGATCTGCGACCGCGGCAGGACCTCTGACGGTGCCGGCGGACGTGTGCTGTATCGTGCCGGGATGCGGCCGCCGCCACGGCCGCATGTGCACGTTCCCGGTGGAGGGAGAGATGCGCACCGCCTGGACCAGCGTTCTGGAGGCGGTTTTCCCGGAGATCGACGTCAACGCGCCGGAGCCGAAGCTGAAGCTGCTGTGCGAGGTGAGAGTCAGCGCCCGTCGGTGTGAATGTGCCCGGTATTGTTGGATACATTTGGAATGCAATCTATCACTTTTATTTGATGCGGTGGTCTCACACCAGTGACGTTTATGAACGACAGAAATATTGTCAGTGCAGCTGTAGCATGTAAAAAGTGTCCAGCAATCCCAGAGCCCACCTGTTGAGATCTGTGACCAGTCTCAATTCTGTCTCTAAACAAACTGAAATCATTTGCCTCATGCTCTGGATTGGGAAGGGGTTTTCGTATCCCACTCTGAAAAAGAAAAGCACGTAGCACAGGAGAGAAATCAACCAGTTGTGAACGCCTCCTCCTGCCTTTTATGGAATGGCAACACTTTTTTATATCCCCCACACCTAGTATTATTATGATGGATATTATTACGGTCTGGATATGACACTTGCCGTCTCTGTCGCCGTGCAGGACCATTTTGAGCCGGCTGACTTCGATGACAAGGGCCTGATCCAGCCGCTGGCGGTGCCCACGCGGTTTCCGGGCGGTGTGAAGGTGATCTACAACAGGGACGGCGAGGAGGGTGAGGAGGCGCCGCCGCCGCCGCCACCGCCCTCCAACCAGCCGCCCATCACCTGCTGCGTGCCGGGCTGCATGACCACCG
The DNA here is from genome assembly GCA_034440635.1 of Lepas anatifera. Classification (NCBI taxonomy): domain Eukaryota; kingdom Metazoa; phylum Arthropoda; class Thecostraca; family Lepadidae; genus Lepas; species Lepas anatifera. Next base: position 56,600 of record JAOTON010000543.1, read on the forward strand.
GGCCGGCAGACACGTGAGTGGGCCCAGTAGGCTGGCGACTGAAGTCCACCGACTGCGACGGAGCTGCGGGCGGAACTGGTTCAGACCAGTGACAGACGCGGTGGAAAGAGAAGAGGGAAGGAAATGGGGTGTTGCAGAAAGTAGCGCGTTATGTGAGATTAATGTCTACGATAATGTATCTGTCCTGTCATTCATATTGATAGCTCATATATCAATATTGATGGCCGTTTTGTCAGTATTGATGACTGCCATATTATTACTGATGGCTGCCAAAGTATTACTGATGCCTATCATATTAGTGGCGCATGAGCAGACACCTGTGCTCCCACTCTGCAGCATGTTCGCGTTCCCGGTGGACCACCACCGAGCGTGGACGTCCATCATTTCGGCAGCCACCAACAAGAACAACTGGCGGAAGGGAGAAATGGACCCCAACACAAAGCGGCCGCTGGACCTGCGCGTCTGCAACGTAAGCAGGCACTGCTGGTCTGGCACAGCTTCATGGGGCATCGCTCATTTATGTCGCGTTCAGTATTTGAAATATCTTGCAGGACACTGAGTAGCAACAATGACCTGTCAATTTTAGACGAACTAGGCATTTCATGCTTAGGTGGGTGCCTCAACCACCTCCTCAAAGTGCCAACAATGTCATGTTCGCGCTGTGTGCTTACAGTGATGTGTTCCGTTATTCGGCAGGAACACTTCGCGCCAGAGTGCCTGATTGGCCCCGAGAACAGAAAAAGACTGAAGGATGGCTCCCATCCCAGTCTCTTTGAAGGCGGCAAGAAAAAGGTCATCCTTCGGCCGTCCAGCAAAGCGCCTGGTTAGAGCTGCTTTCTGCGTATTTCTGTATTTTGCAATTTAGCAGTCGCATTCTTTAAGTTCTTAGCAGTCACTGTCATGCTTATGTGTGATGACTATGCGACAGCGGTTTCTTGTCTGCCAAGAGTGCCAGGGTAATGTGAGCTTGGGAGAGCTTGTGACCCTTCTCCGTCTTTTCGCAGCTCCCGAGACACCCCAGCCCAAGCCTAAGCCCAAACCACCGCCGCAGCCACTGCCGAAGAAAACGCCAGTAAAACCAAGAGCTGACCCAGGTACGTAGTTTCGAAGTGTGTGACTGGCCTGCTCCTTTGCATTTTTAAGAGCGTCTTCGCGCCCGGATCGCACCAAGTTCACTACTTCTGTGGTTGACGGTACGCTGAGGAGACATTACTGGAAACCGTGTTTATTGACGTTGCGTAACGTGCCAGAAGCTTGTAGTGAGGGGGCTGCGCGCTCGTGTAACCCATGTTTCGCACCAACTCCGCGCTGACACACATTGCACGTACCATTGCTAAAGCTGGAGTGGGTAGACACTTTTCGTAGTGGAAAGGTACGGTCGGGGAGGCAGATGTCTGCCACTTCTCCTTCGTACCTCCTGCACCCGCTTGTGGACCTGTTGCTTGGCCGGCAGTGGTCGAAGTACTTTTCTGGAGGACATCCAGGATTCCTCCAGTCTTTACTCATCCGTTACGTTTGTATAACATATTCTACACTTTTATGTGCCCATCGTATTAATAATGTTAGTGGAACCTTGGCAACACCGATGAAACTAATCTCTCTGCCCGAGTGACATTCCAGATGTTGCCGTTGACATTGCCATGCTGACTGATGACCCGTGCGGTGTGCGCCAGTCAAGAAGATGGGCCCCGTGTACGTGAATGTGACGGAGGAAGGCCTGCAGCTGCTCTTCAAGAACGGCAACGCACTGGAGCTGACCGACCTCACACTCTCAGGTTAGTGCCCGGTGGTGCTCAGCGGAGCTGGCTGACCTCACGCTCTCAGGTGAGGGCCCGGTGGTGTTCAGTGGGTGTAACTGAGGGAAGCACAGGCGCGCGGCGGATGGCTGATCACCATCACCGGCCGCTCAATGTTGACGTGCTGGCACCAGATCTGAACCTTACGGGTATTCCTGTTTAGCAGGGTAATGAATTTGGACATTTCGTTCCTCTGTCAGGCATTGATTTTCCTGGTTTGAATGATTTTCCTCTTTGAACGTAGGTGTCGATTTTCGGCAAGCGTGAATTTCGCACGACATCTTACGAAACAGGCTGGGATATTCCCACCAGGTGGGCTTGGGGCGCTTCGTCCCTTTACGGGAAACTGAGGGGGCTTCTGTCCCACTGCCCCCAGTTTTGGTCGCTGAATTAATTTCGCAGATCCATTTTATGCTCAGAATAGATAAGTTGAAGAATTTAAGATGAGAACATTCGATTCTGAGATTTCTGTTAGGCTCCAGTTTTCTCAAATACGATAGCAGCCTTACATGTTCATCTCGTCGACTGAACTACGAAAAATTGGACATAGGTCTGCCTCTAACCACACTCGAAAATAAGTCGCGACGCTTTTCATCTTTGTTAGGTTGCGAAAGTTCCGGCCATATAATGCTGGTGTTGCGACCAGATGTGAACGTTAGTCAATCGCTAGTCAACACGGTTGTCAGGCTATTGTATTGTATGTGTATTGAACCCTCTGCGCCGTTCCCGGGAAGTGCAGTGGACCAGTGGCATTGACTGTTGGCATCTGCTGGACAGCTCGGTTGTCGGGCTGTGTATATTAAACCCACCGCGTTCCTCCCGGGAAGTGTAGCGAGTCAGCACCGTTGACTGTTGACGCCGATCGCGCAGAGCTGCGCCGGATCCGAGACTGCATCAAAGACAAGCTGCTAACGGACGTGGCCGCCGACGAGAAGCGCAACCTCGAACTCTCCATGACGCAGGTGTGCCAATCTGCGTGTGACATACACAAATCCATGAACAGACATGAACCATTTGTGCCTCTGTCAGTTTCATTCTGTTTCATCGCAACTGCCGGATGCAGATAGATTTTGTGCTGACCTGTCGTGTTGTATGAGCCGAATTTGTAAGAGCAGCGCAAATTTGTTTGTTTCCAACATGGCGATCCGTTTCAGGTGAAGCCCGTTCTGGAGAAGCTGGAGCTTCAGGAAGCTCAGAACCCAGAAGCATCTCCCGTTTTGGTAAGCCGTCGATTGGGGGAGTGGGCGGAACGGGGGGGTCTAGTTCAGCGTAAACAATGGAGACGCCCTGCTTCGTCTAGTTGGTGTAACATCTAAGAAAACAAACAGAGCGGAAACCGTCCGGATGCGCTGGATTGAACATGCTGATGAGAGTGTGTCCTTGGTATGGGCACTAAATTCTACGGTTAGGGGTGCCCAGATACTTTGCATGGTAAACAGCCGCAAAATGCCCGCCTGTTCTCTTTTCTTATCTCTGGTTACTCACAACCCGGTCTGCCTAACATGACCGTGGCAGATTTAAACCTTGCACCCGTTGACATTGAAAACCACACCTCGCTCGATATGACCCGCAACTCACAAAGCAGACCACCAGCGCAGCCTGATGGGGGTATTGGGTGGAGGCCTCTGACCTGCTATGCACCGCGTCCGCAGCTGGACGTGATGGCTCTGGACCCTGACTTGAGCGACGCGGACGTCAGGAAGCTGGTGGATAACATCAAACAGGTGGACTGTCAGGTGAGCTCCGCGCCGCGGTCCGCTGCATACATCGGCTGAACGATACTGGCACACTGGCGCCATCTCTGGTCTAGTTGAGCATATAGTTCGTGTACTACCTGAAAACTTGAAGTGGATTGGACAAAACGTGTCATAATTTGTTCAACACTATAACGTTATATTTGTCAACGTTTCCGATTGCTGTAAATCTACGACCAGCACCATGGAGATTGTCAAATGTGTTGCAAGCTCTCTGATGCGTCGGAATCGTATTATAACAGCGGAGATAACCAGTAGACGATGCTGTCCGGTTTCCCTGACCCGTGTTCCTCGTGTCCCGCCTGAACAGCGGAGATAACCAGTAGACGATGCTGTCCGGTTTCCCTGACCCGTGTTCCTCGTGTCGCGTCTAAACAGCGGAGGGAGTACGAGCGCTCCCTGTCGCGCTATTTCGAGGACTCGGACGGCTTCGCGCGCGAGCTCGAGGGATACCAAGGAAAGATCACCTCCATGAGAAGGAAGATATCCAATCTGGAATCCACGTAAGTGGAGGAGGGGGACTAACCAGGAATAACATCACCTGTAATATTTTTTATAGAGGGATACCTTATAGATGTACGGGTTTTTACCTATACATTCATGCCCCGTCCTGGGATGAACGCTCTGCCAGTTTCAAAAGCCTGCTGGGGCGAGTCTTTCGAGCTCTGCGTCAGTGAACCCGGCCCCGCTGCGAACTCCGGCTCCTGCTGTGCTCGGCCTCAGCCCAATCTGTCCACCTGCGGCAGGTACCTGCGCTTCTTCAAGTTCAGCGACCAGCGGAAGGCGCTGATGGGGGCCCGCACCGTGCGCTGGAGTATTCCTACCCTCACCCTGGCGCGCGACATCATACAGAAGGTGCGCGCCTCATCGGACTGGGGTGTCGGGGAGCCACGCCTTGGTTTCCCATTAACGTTGATAATCGATTGTCTCTCTTTTAGAGATAAATTTGTTCAGGGCTTTGGCAAAATATGTCTGGTTTTCTTCATCTTATGTTACCGGCCGAAAGTTTTATAAAGTCGGATCACATCAATACTTTTTATGTTCCCTGTCGGTTGGAAAACGATTTCCGGCCACTGAACAAAGTGTGGGTCATTATCTGATCATATCTAATTAGCTACTAACTCGAATGTCGGGTTTATCTGTTTGTGAGACATGTTTTCGTACCGAACATTAACATCTCATAAAAATACTGCCTAACGCACATTCCACAAAAGAGGACTACCGGTGCTGTGTTACCCTACTCAGCGTGTAACGTTGCCCGGCAGATCGGTAAGACGGCGTACACGCGCGTGATGCGCATGGGCTTCCCGCTGCCGTCGGCTGAGATCGTGTCCAGGTCGATGGAGAACGCGCACACCCAGAACAGCACCGCCGGCCTGGTGGAGATCACCGAGGAGCGCGACGGCGACGGCGGCGGCGGCGGAGACGGTGACGGCGGAGATGGCGACGGTGGCGAGGGAGACGGAGACGGAGACGGCGGCGGCAGCACTGACACGGCTGCAGACGGCGACAGCGGCGACCCCGCCGAGAGGCTACAGGTCAGCAGAGCCCTGGTGGAGACTACCCGTGCTGGTGATCGGTTTTCAACTCTGGCCAGGCAGGTTTGACTAACCTTCTCACCTTTGTGGATTTTGGGGTGGATATATTTGTTTTAATTCTTTGTTGGTCACGCGAATTTCCGTGCCATTATGTCGGTGTGACGTATATGTATACGTTGGGAGAACGTCGACTGACAACGGAGCGGTTGGAGCTAACACAGCCTTCCTCCTGGCAGAACGGCGACGCAGTGGAGGAGACCGAGGAGCCAGCTCCCAAGAAGGCCAAGACCTCGGACAACACAGAGGGTGAGCAAAAGTGTTCTGACTTTTGGTGGAAGTGATCTTCAGGGTGCATTTGGACTTGCGCGTCAGTCCGTCAAAATATCGGGTTATAAAGATGGATTAGAAGTTCAGGGAGTGCCGAAATATCAATTTACTTCAGGGGGTTAAATGCCACAGGCGTGGCAAAAATGGGACAAGCCAGAATTCCTCCCACATGCCCATATCCACCAGTATATTCCCTGATCGGTTCGGTTTCGTAAACTCAAGAATCCGAAGAGAAGCCTGATAATAAGCTGTATTCCCAAAGGTCATTATTTAATCTCAGGAAGTTCCGTTTGACGAATCTAACGCTGGTTGATTCCTGACCTGCCGTGGTCGCTGGGGTTCGGTATGTACCATATTGTTGGCCGCAGCCGTCTGACCGGGGGCGACTACCGGTCGCTGGTGTTCGGTATGTACCATATCGTTGGCCGCGGCCGTCTGACCGGGGGCGACTACCGGTCGCTGGTGTTCGGTATGTACCATATCGTTGGCCGCGGCCGTCTGACCGGTGGCGACTACCGGTCGCTGGGGTTCGGTATGTACCATATCGTTGGCCGCGGCCGTCTGACCGGGGGCGACTACCGGTCGCTGGGGTTCGGTATGTACCATCTCGTTGCCGTCTGACCGGGGGGCGACTACCGGCAGCGTCGGAGGAGGCGGCGCACGGCGCTCTTCGGGGCATCACAGCCGAACACCTGCAGAACGTACTGGCGGGCAAGGGCAGGCTGGAGGACTCTCACGGTCGCACCATCAAGGTTACACTGGCCGAGGTGCCCGGCGCACCGCCCGGCGCTAAAACGGTCGTCATGGAGACGCCCGACGACGCCGGGGAGGTGCGCTACGTCTCCATGGAGGAGACGGAGGAGTGAGGGACCTGGGCGAGTGCGGCGTCTTATGCAGTCCGGCGCTTGCCGTTCAGAACTGTCGGCTGGTGCGGCGTTTGTGAAGTTCGAGCGGGCGCTGTGTTGGGGTCTTCTCAAGAGCGCTGTACACCTGGTGTGCTTTGTGTAAGCTAGCGCGGAATTTCAGTTTTAGATTGTGGGGTTTGCCATTGCAGATTTCGGAGGGGGAGACAGAACGGTATTCAAAAGTAGGCACAGTCTTGATGAGTGCTCCGATCTTCTCAAATGTTGGCTTAGATACGGTGGATATGCGGTACGAATGAATGTGTTCACATTGTTTTTCAGACCATACTTCATCCCATTGTCGTATACTCCCATTCGTATTGAAATACATCCATCTTGATCACCGCGCTGCGTTTAATGTACTTGTCATGTATGTACCGTGTATGTACTTGGGATTTCGATCTACAATACAGCTTGTGAAGGGACTCTCCAATCAAGGTCCAACGGGACCCAGGGAGGTACGGACACGTAACTTCAAGACGATTCGACGTCAGCTGTTGATCAGGCTCGTAACCAAAAGGTCGTCCGTGGAGAAGCTCCCCCATTCAAAAGACCGTTGTTCAATATAGTCATAAACCGCAATTAAACTAGATCGATTGATTATTGGCGAGGACAAATCTCCGGCCAAGTCTGTAGTGTGCCACATTTACCTCGAACGCCGCGCAATTCCGTGCAAAATAATCCGAGCTCGACAGACCACAGCTAAAACCATGTAATAAAAGCCATCTCCACAGAAGCCACAAAGTAGGCCCGAAGACTGGCTGGGGATAGTTGCAAATAAGATTTCTAGGATTATTCTTGCATCTACCAATTTCTATAAAACTAATTCAATGTTTTTCTTCAAATTGACCATGTGATGCTTCAACTATATTTTTAACTTATTGGTAACCAATAAATGTACTTTCCGCGCTTCAGCTATCCTGTGCCACCTGAGTAAAAAAGTACCACTGGCCGAGCCTGGCCGGCGGAATTGCGTTTTACACTCTCTATACACACTTAGACAAGTCAATGTGCGGCCGGTGGATCTCACAACCTCCTGCTCTGGAATTCCGTGAAATTGGAACCGTAATCGTCTATGTGGCTGTTGACCTTTCCCCTCATCGTCGAAAAGGATTTATCATCTAGTTGGGCGGGGGTGCGGTGATATGCTGATCAGCCAACACACTTTCCATGGAGCTCAAGGCCCGGCGGATTCCGTAGGCAAGGAGCAATCTGGCTCTCGAGAAACCCTTGCAACGCGGAAGGAGTTCGCGGCGCCATACAACCCTGACAGCTGGTGCCTCGATTAGTCCAAAAAAGCTAGCTGAGTCGGGATCACCGTATATTGTCTGCGCCTCCGCACGACCCTGTCGAGGCCCGGCACGGGCAGTGTCCGCCCGTGGCCGCCTCTGTCTTCCCTCGCGGCAGACTGGTCTCCACCCGAACCTCTGGCAGCGCCCGCAACGACGTGGCCTCCGTCTGCTCCACCCGCTCCAGCACCTTGCTGCTCTTCCCGATCCCCAGCCGAGGGGTGCCCTGCGCCGATGGAGGAGGGCGTTAACAGTCGCGTGTAATGCTCTCAGATATCACGAGGTGTCGTTGGCTAGCTCCCACTGCGTTTGAAGAATGTTCGCGGTGTGTCTGTTCCGAGGCAGGACAGGACACAACTCGAAGCCGAGACCTGCACTGCACCGTAATATAACGCGCGGGAGCGAAGATCAACAGATAACATGTGGGCGGCAAGGCCACAATTACAGCTAAAAAATATAAACATTCACACATCGTTCCGAGGTAGATGTGGCATGCTGACAAATATAAAACTTACCAACCGCTAGCCCAGTAACGCCTCCGTTGGTCTAATTACATGCATGGAAGGATCGGCAGTTCTTGTCATATTCAAGATGTTCAATATAAAACAGTGTTTATTAATCATACTAAAAAGCACAGTTTTCTGTTAGCATTGGACATTTTTGGGGAAGAAACGCCTTGTTTCTTTGCTGCCACGTGTCCGCCACGAGCTCTCACCATATTTTGTCCGATTAAGTATTCCACCAGCGATGGCGTACGCTACTGCGCCACACCAGCCGCTGTGGCGCCGTTCTCACCTGGTTGAGCCCCTGCAGCAGCACGCACGCCTTGCAGACCGTCTGTGAGGAGATGTACCCACAGCGAGAGCACTTGCCCTGCGACGGCAGCCGCGCAACGTCGCGCGCCGCCAGCTGCTCCCCGAGTGCAGGATGTCGATGATAGATGTCGCGCGGATCGCCTCCAGGTCCTTCAGGTACGCACGAGCGTACCCTCTGCGGAGGCAGGTGCGGGTGCTGACCAATGCACGACCACTCGGCGGAGACGCGGCTTTCAGTCGGCCTTATGGTCAGCTGCATGCTGTGAGGGTGGTTCACTACGAAGATTTGCGCGAAACTGCACCACCTTAGTTGCTAGCACAAATGGAAACCAGGAGGGCCTGGTTAGGAAGGTTAAAAGGGTTAAATTATACACTGAAGATATTAGAATAGGACAGGGACACTGCAGCTCCTCTCCCATCACGGTGCCAGTCACCTACCTATATGCATTAGGAGAGTAGATACACTCGGTTGAGAAGTAATCGAGCTTCTTGAAATACGCGTACATCACTATTTCCTTCTCGTAAGTGTATTTGAAGGGCTTCGAGCGAGGAATGGAGCCATCAGTACCCTGAAATTTCACAACACAGCTCAGGTAGAGTAAAAAAGCGTCGGAAAATAAAACTACACAGAATCATCTCATCTCTATTGAACATGATCTCGTCAAAAGCAAATAACAAGCACGAGACACATGGAAGTGACAGTAATCCCGCACTTTTATCCAAACACGAACACAAGTTCCACCATCAGACACAGGAGCACGACTCAGCAGCTGGCGGCGGCACGTTACCGTGGTGATGGCCGTGCACCGCTGCAGCCTGGCCAGATCCCCGCGCAGCACGTTCATCAGCACCGTCTCGGCAATGTCGTCGGCATTGTGGCCGGTCACGATGGTATCCACGCCCAGCAGGGCGGCGCCGCGGTCCAGCGCCTGACGCCTGAACACGCCGCAGAACGTGCAGTTGTTCTTCAGGCCCACCTACGAGATGTGTCACAGGGTTACACTGCAGGTCCGGAACATAGGTCACAGAACGTGCGGTTGTTTCCAGCGTGATGGGAAACGCCCATAGTTCATATGTGGGAAGAATAAGGCTCTCCTTTTAGGCTCAATTGTTCCATCAACTTTTAAGGATTGTCTCGCAGCGTTGAGTATATGTTTATCAGACCACTGCATATATTTTTATCAGATTGACTTCATATGTAAATGAGCATTACGTCCATTGGTAATTTGAGCGCAATAAACAATAGCCAACATTCAATCAAGCAAGCAGCTTCAACCAGCTTTAGAAAAAGTCCAATCAGTGAGTCGTCCATGCTCGATCTGCGTCCTGCCGGGCCCTGCAGCAGACAGCAGGTGGGGCCGCCTGTCGTCGCACCTGCCGCACTATCTCGTCCATGGTCCAGCCGTAGAGGTCCTTGTAGCTGAGTACGGTGAGCGGGATGTCGTACTGGTCGCGGTTGCGGCGCACCGTCTCCAGACTGTCGTCCCGGTACCCCGTGATGCCCTCGTCAATGCTCAGCAGCACCAGCCGCAGTCCGTAGCTGTACCTGCAGCGCCGCCGACATCACCAGGGGTCGACAGTCCCGATTGCGAGCGGCTACACGCTCAAAGACTAGATGCACGCGCCAAGTCGGGTAAAAGGTAACTGGGCATCGCGATAAGCGCGATAGAAGGACAACTGAGTGAGATGAGCATCGGTTATATTCAGAAAAGGTTGTTCCCATTCAGAGCCAATCTGATTCAGACCAGTTGACTGTCATTTTCTCTTGCAGCTGGTCATTCACATTAGCACTGATCACCCATGTGAAGCCTTTCCACACTCTACCACCACAGGCTATCCCGCCCGTGCCACTGCTCAGCCCTCCGGGACCGGTCGGCCCGGCACCCACCTCTGGTTCAGCTCCTTCATCACGTGCGCCAGCACGGTGGAGTCCTTGCCGCCGCTGGCCGCCACCGCCACGTACTGTCCGGGCCGGAACAGCTGCGCCGCCACAATGGTGTTGTGCACCTCCGTCTCAAACGCCCAGAAAAAGCACTCCCCGGCACAGCGCGTCGCCTGTCTTCGGACGCTGACGGAAGACAAAGGCCACGCGTTAGCGGGTGAGGAGCGGTTGGTCGGAGAAACGGAAACGTTCGGACGGATCTAGGTCTCCAGAACAATCACCGGCTTCCTCCGCACGCCCGAGCTGTACGGACGCCTCGAGTTCTCGGTAGTCTGAACCGACATTGAAAATGTGTTTAATAAGAGTGGTTCAACTCTTAGTCGGCACGTTCAGTTTTGAAATGCATGCTTCTGGTGTCCGGAATGGGTCCCGATGAGAGATATGACACTGGTGCCAATCATCCAATAGAACACGTACTATTTATCTTTCGGCCAGCTTCACTCCATAATGTAAAGAAACCCAAGGAAATATATTACTTATTTCTAGGATGCCAAAATGTTTTTTTCGAAACACACCCCAGTAGAACTCGCATGACCTATTGCTGAAATTCCGCATGATAAGCCTAGGTTTACACAATGAGGTTTACTTACTTTGAGAATGGCATTTTTGCCACAGCCCGTCTTGCACTTGATCGCCATCGCCTGTAACGCAGTGCACCATAGGTCAGTTCGGAGTTCTTCAGCTACTTGTTGACAATCTTCCAGTCCCCTTCGTTTTATTACTGTCCGAGTTCAATGGTCTGAAGTGACGATCAGTGACGTTAAAGCGCTAACTTAATGACTCCGTCTTAGGATCTTAATCATGTCTGGTGTTCTGACTGGTCGGCGAGGCGAATTAGAATTTCAAATCGGCAGCATATACTTGAAACCGGGAGTCGCCAACCGCGAGCTCTGGACAGCTCGTTTGTACGGTATTTCCCCAATAGATTGACGGATATGCTGTGTCGTGGTGAGACTAATTTTAGCCAACTTTGATTGATTATTGGGTTTTAGGGGCGCGCCAACCTGCAAGGTCATATAGCGCCCATAACACTTCTCTGCAGTCAAAGTTTATAAATTTGTCTGTCTTTAGGGGAAAGTAAAGTCTCGTCTACAGTGAACTAATATTTACATTAAAGAGTGACTCTTTCACATCGTAGTTATGATTCTCACTGCACGGATGCATGGTCACAGATTCAAACAGGTTTACCGCGCCGGCAGGCGCTCGGCGCGGGGCGCCGGGGCATCACTTCCGGCGCCCACCCCGCGCCAACGGACCCAGGGGCCCGGGGGCGCGGGGGCAGCCTAGACGCCGGACCCAAGCCCGACGTCTAACGGAGGCCCTCCCCGTCGCTCCGAGACTTGAAAGGCCCCGGAGCGAAAGGGGAGGACCCGCCAAATCGGCGCCAGGCGCCTATCAGCGCGGTTGACTACCACAACACACGCTTTTAACCAGGATCAAATATTATCGTAAAGTCAATGTCTCTAAGATAGGACAGCACCCGTTCAACCATACTGGAGTCACGGCCGATCAATTCTAAGAGTGTGGACTCCTGCCGGTGCACGCCAAAATGCAAAGACCTGCGTCTAGCATATTCCGGACATGAGACCAGCACGTGTCGGACCGACAGGGGCGCCGCACATCGCTGACATTGTGGTCGAGGTTCGCCGCATAACAGATATCGGTGAGTGGCCAGCGTGTGGCCAGTCCGCAATCGACACAACGCCACCTCCTCACGGCGGTTAGGCCGCAGCGAGGATGGCCACTCACCGATCTCAGGTTTGATAACTTTCAACTTGTTATTTATTATATTATTCCATTGTTCTTGCCATACACTGCGAAGGTGGGTACATATATATGGGTACAAATCTCTAGCGGGGATTCGTTGCGCACGCCTGCAGGGCCTACGGGAAGCACGTCGGGCCGCTGCGTCTGCCACTTCATTCAATTGTATTCCAACATGACTTGGGATCCAGCAGAGTGTTACATACTTTCCCAGTCTGGCAAGGCGGGTTAAGCGCAGGACAATGTTTAAAACAAGTCCATCACTTGGGTTGAAACCACTCACAGCTTGAATGCTGCTAAGGCTATCGGTGAAAATAACGTATTTCGTGGCATCACTAACTTCGATAAAGCATAGAGCCTTATCCAAGGCGGTGAGTTCAGAGGTGAAAACCGATGCAAAAGATGAAAGTGAGAAATTTCTTGTTACTGTATCCGTAACAAAAGCGCATCCCACTCCAATATCAGTTTTTGATCCGTCAGTGTAGAACGACACATGATCTGCATACTGTGCAATGTGTTCGAGCGCCAATTGTTTAAATTCAGTAGGGATAGTATCGGATTTGGTTTTCCCTGCGAGAGTCATGTCGGTTTTTGGGCAGATAAGTTCCCAAGGAGGGATGTCTGAAAGCTCGCTATGAGTCACAACACTCGGCTGGATACCACTTTCGGCCGAGAAACGTTGGACGCGTACGCCCAGTGGGATTCCTCTTTGCACGTTCACAAACAGCCGTAGCATGTTCCGCGAAAAAACTGCGTTATATGTTGGGTGTGACGGAGACTGAGCCAGCTTACAGGCGTAACGCTGCCCGAGCAGGCGCCGTCGCAATGCGAGAGGTGGTTCATTTGCTTCCACCAACAAGCTGGAGCACGGTGTTGTCCTAAACGCACCTGTGGCCACTCGGAGTGCACTATGGTGAATCGTATCTAAACAGCGTTTAGCTGATTCCGACGCAGAATCGTATACAAAACAGGCGTAATCCATCTTGGAACGAACAAGAGACCGATAGAGAATGAGAAGTGTCTTCCTGTCCGCTCCGTACGATAGACGAGATGCACATTTCAAGGCATTCAATGATTTAAAACACTTGTCACGTATATTCCTAATGTGTGCGTTGTATGTCAGCCGTTTATCAAACGTTACTCCGAGAAACTTTGCTGTCGGTTGGAAAGTGATAGTTTTACCGCGCAACGATACCATAGGTTCCGGACAGGTCCTGCGCCTGCGACAGAAATGAACACCAGCGGTTTTTTCGGTCGAAAAATATAATCCATTTTTACTACTCCAGCGTTCCAGATGGTTCACGGCCAGCTGGAGCTGACGGGAAAGTGCCGGCGTTGATGAAGCCTTTGCCCATACTGCGATGTCGTCCACGAAAATGGATGCCTGAATGGAAGGTGGGAGTGAATGTGTGACGTCATTTATGGCCAGAGCGAAGAGGCAGATACTAGAGACGCTCCCCTGCGGAAAGCCTTCTTCTTGATAAAAGGTGTTTGAGTATGTACCACCTACTCTGACACGGAACGTCCTATCAGTCAAAAAATTTTTCATAAAGAACCCCATCTGACCTCTGATACCACACTTATGCAACTTTAAAAGGATACCATGTCGCCACGCTGTATCATAAGCGGCAATGGCGTCAAAGAAGACGGCTCCCAGGTGACGCCTCTCTTTAAATGCAATTCGCACTGAGGTGTCAAGTGATACCAAGTGGTCCACCGTACTGTGGCCTCTACGAAACCCACACTGGTTGTTATTGATGATGCCCCGGCTTTCCAAATACCAAACGAGTCTTACATTCACCATTTTTTCGAACAACTTGCACATGCACGAGGAAAGCGAGATCGGCCTAAAGTGCAAAGGGTCCAATCCAGATTTACCAGGTTTAAGGATTGGTATCACTATAGCCTCCCCGCCACGCCGGTATAAATTCGCCGGACTCCCACATCATATTGAATGAGGCCAGCAGTACCCTGAGTGCGCTCTGCGATAGTGCTTTAAACATATCATTGTGAATTAAATCCGGGCCCTCGGCCACAGGGTGGAGCCCACGAATGGCTGCCGCTAGCTCATGCAAGGTAAAGGGCTTATTGTATGACAGTGTGCTGGTGGTTCCAAAATGTATACTTTTCTGTTCAGCTAGGGTTTTATATCGCATAAATGAGACATCCTCCCTAACTGAACTACAGCGCTGTGCAATCGCATTTCCTATACAGTCGGCTACTTCTGTTGGATTGAATATATTCCTACCACCAATCTGCAGAGTTGGTAGTGGTGTGGAGACCGACCTACCTTCGATACGGCGGATTTGACCAAACACTTGAGACAATGGCGTAAATCGATTCAGTTTACCTACGTATTCTCTCCAACATTTTCTCTTAGCTTGTTTTATTGTGCGCCTGCAGGCGGCTCGAGATTTCCGATACATATTTAAGTTTTGCTGAGTGGAATTTCGTTTAAACTGTCTGTAAGCGCGCCGCCGCTCTCGGACAGCGTCACGGCATTCCATGCTCCACCACGGTACCGGTGGTCGCCGAGGGTTTTTTGATGTTCGCGGTATAGAAGCATAAGCAGCGTCTCGGAGGATAGCTGTAAATTGGTCGACTGTGAACGGTGTTTGGGTTGAAAAGGTTTCCAAATAGTCATCCACGAGGGAGCTAAATAAGGACATATCAGCATTTTTCATCTTCCAACGTTGCGGTCTCGTGCCTAAAACAGATGTGTTGTCACAAGTCACTAAAACAGGGAAATGGTCACTTCCCATGGGGTCACTGCACACAGCCCAGCTAAACAGAGCAGATAGCTCTGGGCTGCAAAGGCTAAGATCCAATCCCGATTCCCGACCGGATGGAATAGTAAGATGTGTTGGTGCTCCGGTGTTTAAAATACAAAGGCTCACACCCTGGATAAAATGATCGAGGTGCCGACCCCGAGAGTTAATATCTTCACACCCCCAAGCGGTGTGGTGAGCATTAAAGTCTCCCAAGAGAAGGATGGGCGGTGGTAGCTCAGATATAAGCAAATTTAGTTCACGAGTGGGCATGTCTACCCCAGGGGGTAGGTATATAGAGCAGAGCGAAATCTGCTTTCGAGCGATATATATACGTGCTGCCACGGCTTGCAGCCGTGTTTGGAGTGATATTTGCTTTGCTGGTATATAATTATTGATTGCGAGAAGAACACCACCGTGGGCGACTGGGTTACGTTCTAAATCCTTTCGAAATATTGAAAAACCTGTAAGGGAGAAAGGGAACTCAGCTGAGAGTTTAGTTTCTTGCAGGCATATAGCTGCCAGTCCCCTGGATCTTATAAAAGCCAGGAGATCCCCGGCGCTAGTGCGAATTCCACGACAGTTCCACTGCAGAAACGTGTTAATGATGGGGGTGGAAGTTAGGGTGAGCGCCTACCAGAGCAGCTACTTGCTATTTCCAGTATGGGCCTCCTTGCCCATAGGTTTTCTTTTGGGGGCGCAGAGGGCACCCCACTTTGCCTGGGTCGAGACGATGCCCCAGGCCTAGATGTCCCTATTGATGCTGCTCGGGCTTTAGAAGGTTGTGGCTGGCCTGGAGGAGTCCCGGATGCCACACGTTTGGTGGGAGATCTTCCCCTAGTGCTATCCTCCCTCCGTGACCCCTCAAACTGCTTCCTGACAGCCGCAACCGACGTCGGCGGCGGTGGGGGTGGCGGAGGTGGCTGATTATCGGACAGAGGAGAAAAGGCAGGAGTAGAGGGCTGACCGTCAAGAGAGATTTCAACGGGGGCTGGACTGGGGACGGCAGTTGACGTCGCTTCCACGTCCATGAAGTTAGCGACGGATTCGCATTCGGATTCAGCGACGGATTCGCCCGAAATGGCGTCTCCTGCGATTTCGCTCAAATTCACACCATAGGCTCCCCGTGCCCTCAGCAACTCACTCCTAAAGTGATTTTCTGTCACATTCACCCGTTCACCCGCTAGAGGTGAAAAAGTGAAATTCACCCGAAACGGCGTCTCCTGCGATTTCGCTCAAATTCACACCATAGGCTCCCCGTGCCCTCAGCAACTCACCCCTAAAGTGATTTTCTGTCACATTCACCCGTTCACCCGCTAGAGGTGAAAAGGTGAAATTTTCCTAACCAGCGTCTTCAGCGTCGGATTCAGCGACGGATTCGCCCGAGATGGCGTCTCCTCCGATTTCGCTCAAATTCACACTATTGGCTCCCCCTGCCCTCAGCAACTCACAGCTAAAGTGATTTTCCGTCACAATCTCCTGTTCACCCGCTAGAGGTGAAAAGGTGAAATTCAAGCGAACCGGCATCTTCAGCGTCGGATTCAGCGACGGATTCGCCCGAAATGGCGTCTCCTGCGATTTCGCTCAAATTCACACCATAGGCTCCCTGTGCCCTCAGCACCTCACCCCTAAAGTGATTTTCTGTCACATTCACCCGTTCACCCGCTAGAGGTGAAAATGTGAAATTCACCTGAAACGGCGTCTCCTGCGATTTCGCTCAAATTCACACCATAGGCTCCCCGTGCCCTCAGCAACTCACCCCTAAAGTGATTTTCTGTCACATTCACCCGTTCACCCGCTAGGGGTGAAAAAGTGAAATTCACGCGAAACGGCGTCTCCTGCGATTTCGCTCAAATTCACAGCATAGGCTCCCCGTGCCCTCAGCAACTCAGCCCTAAAGTGATTTTCTGTCACATTCACCCGTTCACCCGCTAGAGGTGAAAAGGTGAAATTCACCCGAAACGGCGTCTCTTGCGATTTCGCTCAAATTCACACCATAGCCTCCCCGTGCCCTCAACAACTCACCCCTAAAGTGATTTTCTGTCACATTCACCCCCTTCACCCGCTAGAGGTGAAAAAGTGAAATTCACCCGAAACGGCGTCTCCTGCGATTTCGCTCAAATTCACACCATAGGCTCCCCGTGCCCTCAGCAACTCACCCCTAAAGTGATTTTCTGTCACATTCACCCGTTCACCCGCTAGAGGTGAAAAGGTGAAATTCACCCGAAACGGCGTCTCCTGCGATTTCGCTCAAATTCACAGCATAGGCTCCCCGTGCCCTCAGCAACTCACCCCTAAAGTGATTTTCTGTCACATTCACCCGTTCACCCGCTAGAGGTGAAAAAGTGAAATTCACCCGAAACGGCGTCTCCTGCGATTTCGCTCAAATTCACACCACAGGCTTCCCGTGCCCTCAGCAACTCACCCCTAAAGTGATTTTCTGTCACATTCACCCGTTCACCCGCTAGAGGTGAAAAGGTGAAATTTTCCTAACCAGCGTCTTTCGCGTCGGATTCAGCGACGGAATCGCCCGAGATGGCGTCTCCTCCGATTTCGCTCAAATTCACACTATTGGCTCCCCGTGCCCTCAGCAACTCACAGCTAAAGTGATTTTCCGTCACAATCTCCCGTTCACCCGCCAGAGGTGAAAAGGTGAAATTCAAGCGAACCGGCATCTTCAGCGTCGGATTCAGCGACGGATTCGCCCGAAGTGGCGTCTCCTGCAATTTCGCTCAAATTCACACCATAGGCTCCCCGTGCCCTCAGCAACTCACTCCTAAAGTGATTTTCTGTCACATTCACCCGTTCACCCGCTAGAGGTGAAAATGTGAAATTCACCTGAAACGGCGTCTCCTGCGATTTCGCTCAAATTCACACCATAGGCTCCCCGTGCCCTCAGCAACTCACCCCTAAAGTGATTTTCTGTCACATTCACCCGTTCACCCGCTAGGGGGTGAAAAAGTGAAATTCACGCGAAACGGCGTCTCCTGCGATTTCGCTCAAATTCACAGCATAGGCTCCCCGTGCCCTCAGCAACTCAGCCCTAAAGTGATTTTCTGTCACATTCACCCGTTCACCCGCTAGAGGTGAAAAGGTGAAATTCACCCGAAACGGCGTCTCTTGCGATTTCGCTCAAATTCACACCATAGCCTCCCCGTGCCCTCAACAACTCACCCCTAAAGTGATTTTCTGTCACATTCACCCCTTCACCCGCTAGAGGTGAAAAAGTGAAATTCACCCGAAACGGCGTCTCCTGCGATTTCGCTCAAATTCACACCATAGGCTCCCCGTGCCCTCAGCAACTCACCCCTAAAGTGATTTTCTGTCACATTCACCCGTTCACCCGCTAGAGGTGAAAAGGTGAAATTCACCCGAAACGGCGTCTCCTGCGATTTCGCTCAAATTCACAGCATAGGCTCCCCGTGCCCTCAGCAACTCACCCCTAAAGTGATTTTCTGTCACATTCACCCGTTCACCCGCTAGAGGTGAAAAAGTGAAATTCACCCGAAACGGCGTCTCCTGCGATTTCGCTCAAATTCACACCACAGGCTTCCCGTGCCCTCAGCAACTCACCCCTAAAGTGATTTTCTGTCACATTCACCCGTTCACCCGCTAGAGGTGAAAAGGTGAAATTTTCCTAACCAGCGTCTTTAGCGTCGGATTCAGCGACGGAATCGCCCGAGATGGCGTCTCCTCCGATTTCGCTCAAATTCACACTATTGGCTCCCCGTGCCCTCAGCAACTCACAGCTAAAGTGATTTTCCGTCACAATCTCCCGTTCACCCGCCAGAGGTGAAAAGGTGAAATTCAAGCGAACCGGCATCTTCAGCGTCGGATTCAGCGACGGATTCGCCCGAAGTGGCGTCTCCTGCAATTTCGCTCAAATTCACACCATAGGCTCCCCGTGCCCTCAGCAACTCACTCCTAAAGTGATTTTCTGTCACATTCACCCGTTCACCCCCTAGAGGTGAAAAGGTGAAATTCACCCGAAACGGCGTCTCCTGCGATGTCGCTCAAATTCACACCATAGGCTCCCCGTGCCCTCAGCAACTTACCCCTAAAGTGATTTTCTGTCACATTCACCCGTTCACCCGCTAGATGTGAAAAAGTGAAATTCACCCGAAACGGCGTCTCCTGCGATTTCGCTCAAATTCACAGCATAGGCTCCCCGTGCCCTCAGCAACTCACCCCTAAAGTGATTTTCTGTCACATTCACCCGTTCACCCGCTAGAGGTGAAAACGTGAAATTTTCCTAACCAGCGTCTTTAGCGTCGGATTCAGCGACGGATTTGCCCGAGATGGCGTCTCCTCCGATTTCGCTCAAATTCACACTATTGGCTCCCCGTGCCCTCAGCAACTCACAGCTAAAGTGATTTTCCGTCACAATCTCCTGTTCACCCGCCAGAGGTGAAAAGGTGAAATTCAAGCGAACCGGCATCTTCAGCGTCGGATTCAGCGACGGATTCGCCCGAAGTGGCGTCTCCTGCGATTTCGCTCAAATTCACACCATAGGCTCCCCGTGCCCTCAGCAACTCACCCTTAAAGTGATTTTCTGTCACATTCACCCGTTCACCCGCTAGAGGTGAAAAAGGTGAAATTCACCCGAAACTGCGTCTCCTGCGATTTCGTTCAAATTCACACCATAGGCTCCCCGTGCCCTCAACAACTCACCCCTAAAGCGATTTTCTGTCACATTGATCCGTTCACCCGCTAGAGGTGAAAAAGTGAAATTCACCCGAAACGGCGTCTCCTGCGATTTCCCTCAAATTCACACCATAGGCTCCCCGTGCCCTCAGCAACTCACCCCTTAAGTGATTTTCTGTCACATTCACCCGTTCACCCGCTAGAGGTGAAAAGGTGAAATTCACCCGAAACGGCGTCTCCTGCAATTTCACTCAAATTCACACCACAGGCTCCCTGTGCCCTCAGCAACTCACCCCTAAAGTGATTTTCTGTCACATTCACCCGTTCACCCGCTAGAGGTGAAAAAGTGAAATTCACCCGAAACGGCGTCTCCTGCGATTTCGCTCAAATTCACACCATAGACTCCCCGTGCCCTCAGCAACTCACCCCTAAAGTGATTTTCTGTCACATTCACCCGTTCACCCGCTAGAGGTGAAAAGGTGAAATTCACCCGAAACGGCGTCTCCTGCGATTTCGCTCAAATTCACAGCATAGGCTCCCCGTGCCCTCAGCAACTCACCCCTAAAGTGATTTTCTGTCACATTCACCCGTTCACCCGCTAGAGGTGAAAAAGTGAAATTCACCCGAAACGGCGTCTCCTGCGATTTCGCTCAAATTCACACCATAGGCTTCCCGTGCCCTCAGCAACTCACCCCTAAAGTGATTTTCTGTCACATTCACCCGTTCACCCGCTAGAGGTGAAAAGGTGAAATTTTCCTAACCAGCGTCTTTAGCGTCGGATTCAGCGACGGATTCGCCCGAGATGGCGTCTCCTCCGATTTCGCTCAAATTCACACTATTGGCTCCCCGTGCCCTCAGCAACTCACAGCTAAAGTGATTTTCCGTCACAATCTCCCGTTCACCCGCCAGAGGTGAAAAGGTGAAATTTAAGCGAACCGGCATCTTCAGCGTCGGATTCAGCGACGGATTCGCCCGAAGTGGCGTCTCCTGCAATTTCGCTCAAATTCACACCATAGGCTCCCCGTGCCCTCAGCAACTCACTCCTAAAGTGATTTTCTGTCACATTCACCCGTTCACCCCTAGAGGTGAAAAGGTGAAATTCACCCGAAACGGCGTCTCCTGCGATTTCGCTCAAATTCACACCATAGGCTCCCCGTGCCCTCAGCAACTCACCCCTAAAGTGATTTTCTGTCACATTCATCCGTTCACCCGCTAGAGGTGAAAAAGTGAAATTCACCCAAAACGGCGTCTTCTGCGATTTTGCTCAAATTCACACCATTGGCTCCCCGTGCCCTCAGCAACTCACCCCTAAAGTGATTTTCTGTCACATTCACCCGTTCACCCGCTAGAGGTGAAAAGTGAAATTCACCCGAAACGGCGTCTCCTGCGATTTCGCTCAAATTCAAACCATAGGCTTCCCGTGCCCTCAGCAACTCACCCCTAAAGTGATTTTCTGTCACATTCACCCGTTCACCCGCTAGAGGTGAAAAGGTGAAATTTTCCTAACCAGCGTCTTTAGCGTCGGATTCAGCGACGGATTCGCCCGAGATGGCGTCTCCTCCGATTTCGCTCAAATTCACACTATTGGCTCCCCGTGCCCTCAGCAACTCACAGCTAAAGTGATTTTCCGTCACAATCTCCTGTTCACCCGCTAGAGGTGAAAAGGTGAAATTCAAGCGAACCGGCATCTTCAGCGTCGGATTCAGCGACGGATTCGCCCGAAATGGCGTCTCCTGCGATTTCGCTCAAATTCACACCATAGGCTCCCCGTGCCCTCAGCACCTCACCCCTAAAGTGATTTTCTGTCACATTCACCCGTTCACCCGCTAGAGGTGAAAAGGTGAAATTCACCCGAAACGGCGTCTCCTGCGATTTCGCTCAAATTCACACCATAGGCTCCCCGTGCCCTCAGCAACTCACCCCTAAAGTGATTTTCTGTCACATTCACCCGTTCACCCGCTAGAGGTGAAAAAGTGAAATTCACGCGAAAAGGCGTCTCCTGCGATTTCGCTCAAATTCACAGCATAGGCTCCCTGTGCCCTCAGCAACTCACCCCTAAAGTGATTTTCTGTCACATTCACCCGTTCACCCGCTAGAGGTGAAAAAGTGAAATTCACCCGAAACGGCGTCTCCTGCGATTTCGCTCAAATTCACACCATAGGCTCCCGTGCCTCAGCAACTCACCCTAAAGTGATTTTCTGTCACATTCACCCGTTCACCCGCTAGAGGTGAAAGGTGAAATTTTCCTAACCAGCGTCTTTGGTCGGATTCAGCGACGGATTCGCCTGAGATGGCGTCTCCTCGATTTCGCTCAAATTCACTATTGGCTCCCCGTGCCCTCAGCAACTCACGCTAAGTGATTTTCCGTCACAATCTCCCGTTCACCCGCCAGAGGTGAAAGGTGAAATTTAAGCGAACCGGCATCTTCAGCGTCGATTCACGACGATTCGCCAGTGGCGTCTCCTGCATTTCGCTCAATTACACCATGGGCTCCCCGTGCCTCAGCAACTCACCCTAAAGTGATTTTCTGTCACATTCACCCGTTCACCCTAGAGGTGAAAAGGTGAAATTCACCGAAACGGTCTCCTGCGATTTCGCTCAAATTCACACCATAGGCTCCCCGTGCCTCAGCAACTCACCCCTAAAGTGATTTTCTGTCACATTCATCCGTTCACCCGCTAGAGGTGAAAAAGTGAAATTCACCCAAAACGGCGTCTCCTGCGATTTTGCTCAATTCACACCATGGCTCCCGTGCCCTCAGCAACTCACCCTAAAGTGATTTTCTGTCACATTCACCCGTTCACCCGCTAGAGGTGAAAAGTGAAATTCACCCGAAACGGCGTCTCCTGCGATTTCGCTCAAATTCAACCATAGGCTTCCCGTGCCTAGCAACTCACCCCTAAAGTGATTTTCGTCACATTCACCCGTTCACCCGCTAGAGGTGAAAAGGTGAAATTTTCCTAACCAGCGTCTTTAGGTGGGTTCAGCGACGGATTCGCCCGAGATGGCGTCTCCTCGATTTGCTCAATTCACACTATTGGCTCCCGTGCCTCGCAACTCACAGCTAAGTGATTTTCCGTCACAATCTCCTGTTCACCCGCTAGGGGTGAAAGGTGAAATTCAAGCGAACCGGCATCTTCAGCGTCGGATTCAGCGACGGATTCGCCCGAAATGGCGTCTCCTGCGATTTCGCTCAAATTCACACCATAGGCTCCCCGTGCCCTCAGCACCTCACCCCTAAAGTGATTTTCTGTACATTCACCCGTTCACCCGCTAGAGGTGAAAAGGTGAAATTCACCCGAAACGGCGTCTCCTGCGATTTCGCTCAAATTCACACCATAGGCTCCCCGTGCCTCAGCAACTCACCCTAAAGTGATTTTCTGTCACATTCACCCGTTCACCCGCTAGAGGTGAAAAGTGAAATTCACGCGAAAAGGCGTCTCCTGCGATTTCGCTCAAATTCACAGCATAGGCTCCCGTGCCCTCAGCAACTCACCCCTAAAGTGACTTTCTGTCACATTCACCCGTTCACCCGCTAGAGGTGAAAAGGTGAAATTCACCCGAAACGGCGTCTCCTGCGATTTCGCTCAAATTCACACCATAGCTCCCGTGCCTCAGCAACTCACCCTAAAGTGATTTTCTGTCACATTCACCCGTTCACCCGCTAGAGGTGAAAAGGTGAAATTTTCCTAACCAGCGTCTTTAGCGTCGGATTCAGCGACGGATTCGCCTGAGATGGCGTCTCCTCCGATTTCGCTTAAATTCACACTATTGGCTCCCCGTGCCCTCCGCAACTCACAGCTAAAGTGATTTTCCGTCACAATCTCCTGTTCACCCGCTAGAGGTGAAAAGGTGAAATTCAAGCGAACCGGCATCTTCAGCGTCGGATTCAGCGACGGATTCGCCCGAAATGGCGTCTCCTGCGATTTCGCTCAAATTCACACCATAGGCTCCCCGTGCCTTCAGCAACTCACCCCTAAAGTGATTTTCTGTCACATTCACCCGTTCACCCGCTAGAGGTGAAAAAGTGAAATTCACCCGAAACGGCGTCTCCTGCGATTTCGCTCAAATTCACACCATAGGCTCCCCGTGCCCTTAGCAACTCACCCCTAAAGTGATTTTCTGTCACATTTACCCGTTCACCCGCTAGAGGTGAAAAAGTGAAATTCACCCGAAACGGCGTCTCCTGCGATTTCGCTCAAATTCACACCATAGGCTTCCCGTGCCCTCAGCAACTCACAGCTAAAGTGATTTTCCGTCACAATCTCCTGTTCACCCGCTAGAGGTGAAAAGGTGAAATTCAAGCGAACCGGCATCTTTAGCGTCGGATTCAGCGACGGATTCGCCCGAAATGGCGTCTCCTGCGATTTCGCTCAAATTCACACCATAGGCTCCCCGTGCCCTCAGCAACTCACCCCTAAAGTGATTTTCTGTCACATTCACCCGTTCACCCGCTAGAGGTGAAAAGGTGAAATTCACCCGAAACGGCGTCTCCTGCGATTTCGCTCAAATTCACACCATAGGCTCCCCGTGCCCTCAGCAACTCACCCCTAAAGTGATTTTCTGTCACATTCACCCGTTCACCCGCTAGAGGTGAAAAAGTGAAATTCACCCGAAACGGCGTCCCCTGCGATTTCGCTCAAATTCACACCATAGGCTCCCCGTGCCCTCAGCAACTCCCCCTAAAGTGATTTTCTGTCACATTCACCCGTTCACCCGCTAGAGGTGAAAAAGTGAAATTCACTCGAAATGGTGGATGGTGAAATCCACCCGATTGGTGCCAGACATTCTTTCCAGAAAATACCCACTGCCCTTGAAAAGTACCCAGGATAAACGACGTACAAGGAATGTAATAAAAGCGCTGTTATTGCCTTGTGCTTTTTAGGACAAGTTAGCCCTGTTCCAGCTGTCAGCACAGTTTTGTCAGCAGGACCTCTAGCCACTCCTCCAGAAAAGAAATATCAGCGCCATAATCGCCTCTAGTTTGTGGTAAGCAAAAGGAACTTCAACCTTTATACCATTAAAAAATATTAGGCTGCCACTTCATGCACTTGCTATTTTTCATCAGCGCAAACAGCAGGCCATCAGCCCGTAAAACCTCTAGAACTAGTTCCCGGGGAGAGGCTACAATCCTGTGACGTAGGCGCAACACGGCTCGCTGATTGGTGCTGATAAAACTCTGCTGACAGCTGGAACAGGGCTGTTGACTCAAGTGTTTCACAATTCCCTTCATCCTTTGTCTTGGGTAATTTTTTACAAAGCATCTGGTATCAAAAGCTCTCGAGACGCCGTTTCGGGTGAATTTCACCTTTTCACCTCTAGCGGGTGAACGGGTGAATGTGACAGAAAATCACTTTAGGGATGAGTTGCTGAGGGCACGGGGGAGCCTATGGTGTGAATTTGAGCGAAATCGCAGGAGACGCCATTTCGGGCGAATCCGTCGCTGAATCCGACGCTGAAGATGCCGGTTAGGAAAATTTCACCTTTTCACCTCTAGCGGGTGAACGGGTGAATGTGACAGAAAAATCACTTTAGGGGTGAGTTGCTGAGGGCACGGGAAGCCTATGGTGTGAATTTGAGCGAAATCGCAGGATACGCCGTTTCGGGTGAATTTCACTTTTTCACCTCTAGCGGGTGAACGGGTGAATGTGACAGAAAAACACTTTAGGGGTGAGTTGCTGAGGGCACGGGGAGCCTATGGTGTGAATTTGAGCGAAATCGCAGAAGACGCCGTTTCGGGTGAATTTCACCTTTTCACCTCTAGCGGGTGAACGGGTGAATGTGACAGAAAATCACTTTAAGGGTGAGTTGCTGAGGGCACGGGGAACCTATGGTGTGAATTTGAGCGAAATCGCAGGAGACGCCATTTCGGGCGAATCCGTCGCTGAATCCGACGCTGAAGATGCCGGTTGGCTTGAATTTCACCTTTCCATCTCTAGCGGGTGAACGGGAGATTGTGACGGAAAATTACTTTAGTTGTGAGTTGCTGAGGGCACGGGGAGCCAATAGTGTGAATTTGATCAAAATCGCAGGAGACGCCGTTTAGGGTGAATTTCACTTTTTCACCTCTAGCGGGTGAACGGGTGAATGTGACAGAAAATCACTTTAGGGGTGAGTTGCTGACGGCACGGGGAGCCTATGGTGTGAATTTGAGCGAAATCGCAGGAGACGCCGTTTCGGGTGAATTTCACCTTTTCACCTCTAGCGGGTGAACGGGTGAATGTGACAGAAAATCACTTTAGGGGTGAGTTTCTGAGGGCACGGGGAGCCTATGGTGTGAATTTGAGCGAAATCGGAGGAGACGCCATCTCGGGCGAATCCGTCGCTGAATCCGACTCTAAAGACGCTGGTTAGGAAAATTTCACCTTTTCACCTCTAGCGGGTGAACGGGTGAATGTGACAGAAAATCACTTTAGGGGTGAGTTGCTGAGGGCACGGGGAGCCTATGGTGTGAATTTGAGCGAAATCGCAGGAGACGCCGTTTCGGGTGAATTTCACCTTTTCACCTCTAGCGGGTGAACGGGTGAATGTGACAGAAAATCACTTGAGGGGTGAGTTGCTGAGGGCACGGGGAGCCTATGGTGTGAATTTGAGCGAAATCGCAGGAGACGCCATTTCGGGCGAATGCGTCGCTGAATCCGACGCTGAAGATGCCGGTTCGCTTGAATTTCACCTTTTCACCTCTAGCGGGTGAACGGGAGATTGTGACGGAAAATCACTTTAGCTGTGAGTTGCTGAGGGCACGGGGAGCCAATAGTGTGAATTTGAGCGAAATCGGAGGAGACGCCATCTCGGGCGAATCCGTCGCTGAATCCGACGCTAAGGACGCTGGTTAGGAAAATTTCACCTTTTCACCTCTAGCGGGTAAACGGGTGAATGTGACAGAAAATCACTTTAGGGGTGAGTTGCTGAGGGCATGGGGAGCCTATAGTGTGAATTTGAGCGAAATCGCAGGAGACGCCGTTTCGGGTGAATTTCACTTTTTCACCTCTAGCGGGTGAACGGGTAAATGTGACAGAAAATCACTTTAGGGGTGAGTTGCTGAGGGCACGGGGAGCCTATGGTGTGAATTTGAGCGAAATCGCAGGAGACGCCGTTTCGGGTGAATTTCACCTTTTCACCTCTAGCGGGTGAACGGGTGAATGTGACAGAAAATCACTTTAGGGGTGAGTTGCTGAGGGCACGGGGAGCCTATGGTGTGAATTTGAGCGAAATCGCAGGAGACGCCGTTTCGGGTGAATTTCACCTTTTCACCTCTAGCGGGTGAACGGGTGAATGTGACAGAAAATCACTTTAGGGGTGAGTTGCTGAGGGCACGGGGAGCCTATGGTGTGAATTTGAGTGAAATCGCAGGAGACGCCGTTTCGGGTGAATTTCACCTTTTCACCTCTAGCGGGTGAACGGGTGAATGTGACAGAAAATCACTTAAGGGGTGAGTTGCTGAGGGCACGGGGAGCCTATGGTGTGAATTTGAGCGAAATCGCAGGAGACGCCGTTTCGGGTGAATTTCACCTTTTCACCTCTAGCGGGTGAACGGGTGAATGTGACATAAAATCACTTTAGGGGTGAGTTGCTGAAGGCACGGGGAGCCTATGGTGTGAATTTGAGCGAAATCGCAGGAAACGCCATTTCGGTCGAATCCGTCGCTGAATCCGACGCTGAAGATGCCGGTTCGCTTGAATTTCACCTTTTCACCTCTAGCGGGTGAACGGGAGATTGTGACGGAAAATCACTTTAGCTGTGAGTTGCTGAGGGCACGGGGAGCCAATAGTGTGAATTTGAGCGAAATCGGAGGAGACGCCATCTCGGGCGAATCCGTCGCTGAATCCGACGCTAAAGACGCTGGTTAGGAAAATTTCACCTTTTCACCTCTAGCGGGTGAACGGGTGAATGTGACAGAAAATCACTTTAGGGATGAGTTGCTGAGGGCACGGGAAGCCTTTGGTGTGAATTTGAGCGAAATCGCAGGAGACGCTGTTTCGGGTGAATTTCAGTTTTTCACCTCTAGCGGGTGAACGGGTGAATGTGACAGAAAATCACTTTAGGGGTGAGTTGCTGAGGGCACGGGGAGCCTATGGTGTGAATTTGAGCGAAATCGCAGGAGACGCCGTTTAGGGTGAATTTCACTTTTTCACCTCTAGCGGGTGAACGGGTGAATGTGACAGAAAATCACTTTAGGGGTGAGTTGCTGAGGGCACGGGAAGCCTATGGTGTGACTTTGAGTGAAATCGCAGGAGACGCCGTTTCGGGTGAATTTCACCTTTTCACCTCTAGCGGGTGAACGGGTGAATGTGACAGAAAATCACTTTAGGGTTGAGTTGCTGAGGGCACGGGGAGCCTATGGTGTGAATTTGAGCGAAATCGCAGGAGACGCCGTTTCGGGTGAATTTCACTTTTTCACCTCTAGCGGGTGAACGGGTGAATGTGACAGAAAATCACTTTAGGGGTGAGTTGCTGAGGGCACGGGGAGCCTATGGTGTGAATTTGAGCGAAATCGCAGGAGACGCCGTTTCGGGTGAATTTCACCTTTTCACCTTTAGCGGGTGAACGGGTGAATGTGACAGAAAATCACTTTAGGGGTGAGTTGCTGAGGGCACGGGGAGCTTATGGTGTGAATTTGAGCGAAATCGCAGGAGACGCCATTTCGGGCGAATCCGTCGCTGAATCCGAATGCGAATCCGTCGCTAACTTCATGGACGTGTCGCTTCCCACCCCTGCCCACCGTCGTCCAGCCCTCAGTCGCAGGAGGGGGTCAGGCTCCGGTGTCGCCAAGGGCACCCTTTGCCTCGGAGTGGCGGGAGTCTCAGACGGGGTGTTGGGGGCAGGAGTGGTCCCCTGCTCTCCGCCCCCACCCCCAGCCGGGGCCACGGGCGGCGGGGGAGGGGCGGGAGGGATGGGTGGAGGAGGTGCCGCCTCCGGCTGTGATGTCGGGGCGGCGGGCTGGCCAGAAATGACCAGCCCCATCCTCCCTGCCAGGCGGATAAAGTCCGCCAGGGTCAAGGAACGGATGACCTCCTCCGGGGTCATCCGCGGTGTCGGCGTCCTTGAAGACGCCGCTACGGTGGGTTCTGTACTACGTACTGCCTCTGCATAAGAACTCCGAGGGTGGGAGGCCTCGTAGGTATCCTTTGCAGCTCTGAATGGGATGCGCTTTGTAACCATAATGGAAAGTATTTCTTTTTCTGTCTTCATACGTGGACAATTTTTGTCGCCTGCTGAATGGGGTCCCTCACAGTTTATGCAAAACAGTTCTCGTGCATCGCATTCCCTTCCATCGTGCTCGCTTGTTCCGCATCGTTCACACACTTTCTTTCCTTTGCAGAATTTGGCTGTGTGTCCGTAGCGCTGGCAGGAGAAGCATCGCATTGGGTTGGGGACATAGGGTCTAACTCGGACTTTAACATAACCTACATTCACATCTGTTGGTAGGTCCACACTATCGAACGTCAATATCAAAGTATCTGTCTCCTCAAGGATCCCTCCTACTTTTCGTCGTACTCTCCTCGCTTCCACTACCCCGCTTTCCGTGAGTCCATCTACTATCTCCTCTTCAGAAACTCCTTTCAGATCAAAACATGTAATGACACCCTTTGAAAAGTTCTTAGTCTTGTGTGGTACGATAGTGACATACACAGTTACTACTTTCCTCTGGCCAGCCTCTCGCTTTGTGTATCTGAGTTCGGTTATATCAAGTGCACGCTGTGCGTCTGCAGAACTACTGAGCTCCACCTCCAGGACACCGTCCCGAAGGCAGCTACATCGCATCACCTTACCCAGTCGGTCGCATGCCTCCTTGCGTTGGAACGGTGAAAGTGACGATAGGGTGGAGTCCACACCCCGAATCATCACAACTCGTGGATGTGAGGGCTTCGGAGTGACCCTTTGAGAGCCGGCAGTTTCGTTCTCACCACCCCGATGGGGGAGGGGAGGGGAAGGGTTTGCGGTGTTGAGTGTATCCATGAGAAAGTTATTAAATTCAGCCAGCCACGTGCGCCCCCCTTCCGACGAGGGTGCTACGAGGCGAGACGACGCACGGGCTGGCTATACGGGGGAAACGCCGCCGTTACAGAGGGGGGAGAGAGACTCACCAAACCCCCTGCCCCAACGACGGTCCCCCCTTGCACCTAGCCTAGACGACCCCGGGCGGGGCCAGACACCCCACCCTCCCCGGGTGAAGTTGGGACCTCACCCAAGGAGGGAGGGGCAGCCGAGCCCCACCAAAGGCCGACAGACTTTTACAATGCTGCTTCTCTTGTCGATGCCCTCAAGAGTTCCCCGCCCTTGCGGAAATCCAGACCAAAGTAGAGTGTTGCTAGAGGACGACGAACGAACACAGCGCCTCCCTCAGCTCAGCTACCAGGACTCCTTCATCCCGGGGTACGGGTCGGTGCCCAGCTCACCTTAAAAAGACAGGCGCCCTCGCACGGCCTCATCGGAGCAGGCGACTACCACCTGCTCGTCACAACTGATTCCCGGCTGGTCCGAGAGAAGCGAGCCCCCGGCCCGCAGGGCCGGCGATTAGAGGGATCCAATCGCCAGCCACACGAGCCGGAGGCCCACATACACCCAGACCATCCAGGAATCATAGGCACGTGCAAGGACGCCCATGATACTGGGATAATGTGGGTAACTGGGAAGTTATGAGTTGGGAAAGGAAGAGGGTCGGTCTGTGCTGTCCAGCCCAGACACGCGCCGCATGCGACCGAGGTGTCCACACTTAAGACGAGCAAGAGTGCACACACCCCCGCCACCCGCGGAGACACGCCGGGCCAGACAACGCAGACAGTGGGCAGGAGGGGTGTTTAGGAGTGGACAGAAAGGATACGGGTGGAAAGGCATGGAGAGACAAGGAAATAAGGAAAGAAGAGGAAAAGGAACAAGGAGTTGGTGGGATTTGAATTTAGGAAGGCCAAGAAAGGATGAGGATGGCAGTTTCGATTTAGCCTCTCGCCCGAAGGCGGGAGGCGAAACCCATCCTGCCAACTGGGGTCGCGGGTGTCGTCACATCCCGTACCCAATTATCCATGTGCCGGACCATTCAGCAGGTGCCAACTAGTCCAGCAGATGAAAATCGGTCCCCTGCGGGGTTTTTAGCCAACTTTAAGGGGGAACGATGAGAAGTGGCATACGTGTATTTTTCAACAAAAATATATAGAACAATCTTGGTAATAAAACATCGTTAACAGTCATCTAGGCAACCGCAGTTTCTGCGCCGTTCCAACCGCGCTAAACAGGAGTGATCAGATGGCCCCCGTAGCGGGCAGGCCGACACGTAGGGCGGGGGCGACATGTGTGCATTTCCGGTGTCATATAGATACATTTATCCGCCAGAGAATATCCGCCGAAGACCTTGCTGGTGGCATTTAGACATGCTGACTCATTTTGTATATCCCCCCTCCCAAGGACAAAAACAACTTTTTGTCCAGAAGTACGACAGCACTTACCACTTCTCGCACAGCACACCAGGAGCTTGTTCGCCTGGTGCTGTAACAGATCCCGATAATACTCCGCAGATAACGCGCTCGATGAACGCACACAGCATCTACCAGTCGACTTGCGGAGGCCAGTCGACTTTGCAGTCCTGTAAAGCTGTTCGTATTTGGAGAAGAGAGTACTGAAGATAATTTCGTAACTCTAATCGTGCGTCTCCTCTAGTGTCAGGTAGCTCACTAACGATATGAAAAATATATTTGTGGGGAAACAAACGTTTCCCGACGTACTGCTTTTTCTCCAGCACCTCCCATTCTTCTGCCAACCTCTGTGTCATTCCAGCGCGCTGGCTGAGGCTAGGGTGTGGTCCGGTGTACAAAGCCCTTGAGTGTATGTGCGTGCGTTCCTTCCCGTTCGATCTCAGTTTTTCCATGGATTGCTGGCGACCCTCTGAATAACATGAAAACTACGGATCGTGCCGAACTTATGCGCTAGACCAATGCGCCAACCAGAACCTCTTGGGTGACGCAGCGCTCGAGGTGGCTCCGGGGCTCGTTTGGCGGGAGGTCCGTAAAGAACGCAGCCCTTACAATATGTTTCTATCGGATACCCATCGTTTTTTACAGTTCCAGGGTAAAAATACTTGCAAATTTCTTATATATTAATTTCAAGAAAATCGAAAACCTCGCTCATTAATTTGTATAAGGTGCGAAAATTCCCCAAAAGTATTTTTCCACCACTTTCATTTAACAAGAGTCCCCTGTCTAAAAGTGTTGACCGGTTTGAAATATCTTTGTAACTTTTTGAGACACAAGGCTTTGAATGTTTCCAAACATGCAGTGACGTCATAATTTGACGTCACTTTTGTTACAAAACAAGAGTGGAAGGTCTGTTTCGATCACATATTCGGATTCTAGGCTATGAAGAATACCTATACACCACATTTCAAAGAGATCTGAGGGGCTGCTATGTACCCCATTGGTTGCGTTGGCATGGAATGGGCATTACTTTTATCTTACATTGACTAATTTCTCTTCCATATAAAAATATGTTAGCAATTACGCTATCCTGCTCACCGCCTCTGGACGAAAATGGTCGGCTCAAATTTTGGCCGGCCCATGACCCTGGTTATAGTTCTAGATTGGGGCTCGTTGTTCTGTATGCCATTGCAAGGGACGCAGTGAGTTCGTAAATTCGTCATAACTGAAGCATAAGGCGCGATGGCATGCAAATGTGCGGTTCAAAGACGTACATGCGATGATTGAAACAATGATCAAATTAAAGGGAATGTGGCACCTTGGTCGAATCCTGGAATTTAGTGTAATTAGGGGTACTTTTAGCCGAAAATCATGAAAACCTCCATGATTTCTCTGAAAAATGTACAATAAGCTCAATATTTTGATTTTTAAAATGCTCCTCTAGGGAAAGAAATAAATATCTGCTTGTAGGTGATGTCATAATCTGACAACTACTACCATATTCAATACGCCTTCAAGGGCTTCGATTGGCTGATACTCACCTTGACGTCAGCATATGCCGTCACACCAACAGATGACAACTGTGGCCTGCTGCTAAGGGTACATGAGGGGTACATTTCAGGTAGTTTTTAGCTTTTCTCTACGGAAATATTGAGTTACAAGACTAATGATACATACAGTACCTGGTTTTCCGACATGCTTTACAAATTGGCATCTCAGTTAAACTCACGTTATGAAGGTGCCACATTCCCTTTAAAGTGATGAATTGTTTTCTTACTAAATGCTGCCGTGCAAAGGAAAAAAGGGTAACTCCGAAAGTCCACTTTTCAGGAGAGCTAAAAAACCGTTTCCGACCTTTGCAAAGTGTTTTAGTTGCATTGGTAGGTGTATTGACCTAAATATGTATATCGTTGGAATCCTTAGAACATCCTCTTTCCGATGATATGCATTTTATTTTCATTTATTTAACCTAATTTGAGCTAATACCGATGCCCTCTTTTGCCTTTGCAAACCTTGGCTCAATCCACAGAAAATGCAATGGAAGAAAAGGGTAACTAGTTACGGCTTTTTTCCTTTGTGGATTTGGCCGAGAGCCTCGGAGATTGCAAAGGAAAAAAAGGGTAACTCACCATGTTTGATGGAATATATATTCGCGAACGATGATGGGAGCTTTCATGTTGGCTTTAAGAAACTTATTTCATGTTTTGTACACTTATTTAGTATTTCTGTATTATTAACTATAACAATGCCGGTAGGAATCGCTGTCAGGTCAACGCGAAATTAAAGAGCCGCCAACTTGAGAGTTAACTGTTCTGTCTGAACGCATTTTGTTAAAGCCGTGTAAGAGGAGTACCCTGGGGTAGGGTACGGGTGTTATGAGGGATGGAAGGGTACGTTGCTGGCTAATATGGGTACAATGATGGCTGATAGGGGTGCGTTGTCGGTGGGTAGAGGTGCAATTTTGGCTGGTAAGGGTGCGGTGTCCGTGGGTACGGGTGCAATGTCGGCTGCTAGGGGTGAGTTTTCGGTGGGAACCAGTGCAATGTAGGCTGCTAAGGGTGCGTTGTCAGCTGGTACGGGTACAATGTTGGCTGCTTGGGGTGCATTTTCGGTGGGTACGGGTGCAATGTCGGCCGCTAGGAGTGCGTTGTCGGTGGGTACGGGTACACTGTCGGCTGGTAGGGGTGCGTTTTCGTTGGGTACGGATGCAATGTCGGCTGCTAGGGGTGCATTGTCAGTGGGTACGGGTGCAATATCGGCTGCTAGGGGTGCGTTGCCGGCGGATATGGGTGCAGTGTCGGCTGGGAGGCGTGCCCTGCGGGTGGGTGTGGGTGCAATGACGGATGGTATGGGTGCGTCGTTGTTGGCCACGGGTACGATGATTACGGTAACGGTGCTATGTCGACTGGTAGGGGGGAGGGGGCTATGTCGGTTGCTAAGGGTGCGATGACGGATAATGTGGGTGTAATTGCGGCTGTTACGGGCGCGTTGCGGCTTAGGACAGGGACTAAGGCAGCTGTTTGGGTGTCTTGCGGGTATATACGGATGCAATGTACTAGGTAGGGATGCGTTGTCGGTGGGTACGGGTGCAATGTTGGTTGGTACGAGTGCGGTGCAGCTGAGGACGGGACAGCTGACAGCGTTGCAGCTGGGAACCCACAAGCAAGACATCCTACCAGCTGCCTTCGCCGCCTGTCTTTAGCCGTAGTGCATCCCTACCAGACGTCATTGCACCCCTATTATCCGTCATCGCACCCCTACAAACCGACAATGCACCCCTACCAGTCACCATTGCACTTCTACCAGTCATCATTACACTCCGATGAGCCGACATCGCACCCGTGCTTACCTTCCACGCACTCGTGCCCACCACCCACGCACCCCTTGCAGCCGACATTGCACCCGTACCCACCACCTACGCAGCCCTACCAGCCATCATTGCACCCGTACCCACCGACAACGCACCCTTACCAGACATCATTGCACCCGTACCCACCGACAACGCACCCTTACCAGACATCATTGCACCCGTACCCACCGACAACGCACCCTTAGCAGCCGACATTGCACTCGTACCCACCACCTAAGCAGCCCTACCAGCCATCATTGCACCCGTACCCACCGACAACACACCCCTACCAGCCGACATTGCACCCGTACCCACCACCTACGCAGCCCTATCAGCCATCATTGCACCCGTACCCACTGACAACACACCCCGACCAGCCGACATTGCACCGGTACCCACCGACAACACACCCCTACCAGCCGACATTACACCCCTACCCACTGACAATACACCCCTACCAGCCGACATTACATCCCTACCCACTGACAAATCATCCCTACCAGCCGACATTGCACACGTACCCACCACCTACGCAGCCCTACCAGCCATCATTGCACCCGTGCCCACCGACAACACACCCCTACCAGCCATCATTGCACCCGTACCCACCGACAACACACCCCTAACAGCCGACACTGCGCCCCTGCCCACCACCTACGCAGCCCTATCAGCCATCATTGCACCCGTACCCACTGACAACACACCCCGACCAGCCGACATTGCACCGGTACCCACCGACAACACACCCCTACCAGCCGACATTACATCCCTACCCACTGACAAATCATCCCTACCAGCCGACATTGCACACGTACCCACCACCTACGCAGCCCTACCAGCCATCATTGCACCCGTACCAACCGACAACACACCCCTACCAGCCGACATTGCACCTGTACCCACCGACAACACACCCCTACCAGCCGACACTGCACCCGTGCCCACCACCTACGCAGCCCTATCAGCCATCATTGCACCCGTACCCACTGACAACACACCCCGACCAGCCGACATTGCACCGGTACCCACCGACAACACACCCCTACCAGCCGACATTACATCCCTACCCACTGACAAATCATCCCTACCAGCCGACATTGCACACGTACCCACCACCTACGCAGCCCTACCAGCCATCATTGCACCCGTGCCCAACTGCCCACCGACAACACACCCCTACCAGCCATCATTGCACCCGTACCCACCGACAACACACCCCTACCAGCCGACATTACATCCCTACCCACTGACAAATCACCCCTACCAGCCGATATTGCACCCGTACCCACCGAAAGTGCACCCCAAGCAGCCAACATTGCACCCGTACCAGCCGACAACGCACCCCTATCAGCCATCATTGTACCCATATTAGCCAGCAACGTACCCTTCCATCCCTCATAACACCCGTACCCTACCCCAGGGTACTCCTTTTACACGGCTTTAACAAAATGCGTTCAGACAGAATAGTTAACCCTCAATTTGGCGGCTCTTTAATTTCGCGTTGACCTGACAGCGATTCATCCCAGCATTGTTATAGTTAATAACACAGAAATCCTAAATAAGTGTACAAAACATGAAATAAGTTTCTTAAAGCCAACATAAAAGCTCCCATCGTCGTTCGCGAAAATAAATTCCATCCAACATGGTGAGTTACCCTTTTTTTCCTTTGCAATCTCCGAGGCTCTCGGCCAAATCCACAAAGGAAAAAAGCCGTAACTAGTTACCCTTTTCTTCCATTGCAAACTCTACCACTTCAGAGCAAAAAGTGCAAGTTACCCCGTTTTGCCAAAATGTATTCTAAAATATATAATTTTTTATGTGGTTTACAATTGTGATATTGGTATCATCGGATGCGTCGTGAGAAGGGCTTTCGAATGATATGAAAAACCAAAAATCGATATTTTGAGTTACCCTTTTCTTCCTTTGCACGGCAGAATGCGTGAAACTCTTCATTTTGACAATTTCTCGGAGGTGCGTGTTTGACAGACAGATATGATGTAAGTATATATTTTTGTCGGTTTATGGAGCATGACGGGCGCAAAGCTTATAGAGTGACTCAGCTACCGCGGTTCTGGCTTCTACTCATTACTTCTCTCTCCGGGCTTTTTCCCATTACTTGCAGTCTCAAAATCGTCCCAAAAACTTGTTTTTTGTTTTACTTTATTCACACATATTGCCTCAATATGACGATGCAATTATTCTCCACACTCAAAACAATTACCATCGCATTGTCTCTGCATGGAATGAGATTACACATTAACCTCAAACGTGAGTTAGGTCATGATTTAAAAGCCACAGTCGTTCAAGCTGAGAACAACATCAACAAGAGCAACACAATATTTGAATGATGGTACTATGTACACTATGTACACTCACGAAGACCAGAAGACTTTCTGCTGCACACTTGACAATCGTAAGAACACGGTAGCAGGAACGCACACAGGCAAAAACAAGTGAAAATGTTTCGAAAATGTAATCAGCGAAGGCAACACACCGACACTCAGTTTCCCGGAAAGCCAATCAGCACCTCCATTACAGAGCCGAGAAATCGGACATGAACGCAATACGGCGCCCATTAAAGCAGACAGGCCTAAAGCCAGTCAACACAGACTAGTCAGCCGCACATAAAACTGCACGCACAACTTTTCGCCAACGTTCGCAATGCAAAGGGCATATTCGAATTGAATAAGCCGATAGTGCATTACTATCAAACACAATTCATCTTGTTACCATTCCACTATACATCAGGGACCTCGTGACAGTTTCACTGTTCAGTGGCACGTTCTCTTCTCACTCCGAAAATGCACTAGGCTTATTTTAACCCACAGGGCGCTAGCTCACCACTTTCATTCACAGCTGAACATCCTTTTTACAACGGTTCACACAGGTTCCCGAAAACACGTCCGCCCGCACGGTCCTCGCAGCACCTCATCTGATAAGCAGTCACAACCCCACCGATCTATACGAAGGAGTCGTCGTCGTCAGGCTCCGGCAGCTCACAAGCTCCGCTGTCAGGGGTGGGAGTGGGCCTCGCTCCGTTCGCACCGGCTCTGGCTGAGCGCTGGTCCCCGCGCGTGTTGAGGGGCCCCAGCACCGACGGCAGGCCCTGAGCACGCTCCAGCTCCGCCCACGGGTTCTCCGTGGCAAACCGCAGGAAGCTCTCGTCGAAGCAGAGGTTGTTGCCGCCTCCGCCAAACCGGTTACCGCCGAAGCCGCCCCTATTGGGGCCGCCGCGGCCGCGCGGGGTGAAGCCACCCCTGCCGCCACGGGGAGACGGTGAGTAGCCGCCGCGGGGAGAGGGCGTGAAGGCGCCGCCACGCGGGCGGCCGGCACCGCCCCAGTTCCGGTGGTTGGGCGAGGGCGTGAAGTCGGGCAGACCGGTGGGCGAGGGCGACCATCCGTGCTGTGGCTTCCGACCGCGAGGTGTGAAGGGGGAGCGGCCGCCTCGCGGAGGATACGGTGAGGCTAGGAATGCTCTGCGGCCGTCCATGGCGAAAGCTGGGTAACAATGAGTATGGCTGATCACCCTCGAACCGAACAACGACCAGAAAGGCTGGGCCTCCCGCAAAATAGGCACACTTGTCACCTTATAATTTACTTCAAATGCTGGATCACCGCCAAAAAAGCCGTTGGCACCACTCAGCTTTCTTAACTCTCGGCAGCTATCGTCTTCACCGCCGTTTGACCTGCAAAAGTATCTTAGTATCAATGGGCGAATGTTTTTTTTATAATATATCTGAAACATTTTTGGGTACTACTTTTTCCCCAGTAATTTCGATATACTAATGCAAAACTATATGCTTGCAGCAGTGATCAATAGGTAATTAGTGTCCTTGTAACTTTTATACTAATCTAGCAGTCAAGTTAGAGAGTGGGGTAATAGCCAGTAGGATGTGATGAGCAGTACAAATTCTATCTTTGCATTTCAAATCATATGTCAGCAAGGCTTGGGATAAAATACAAACATGAGTACATTAAATGTTTTCTAGTGATCAACGATTATTTCCCACAAAAATACCTCTTGTAACGGAGGCCCCATGACCCGAAACAGGTTTTGTCTTATGGTTTGAGGTGGAAGACCAAATATCAAAATATCCACTATGGTTGAAAATTCTCATCTTAGGATGATGGTGGCTTAATTTCAGAATCTCCATCTTAATCAAGGTTTAATTTCTTCGTTTTGAGATACGCAACATACAATTCTAATAGTCTATTCTATGATCAAGCAAATAGGGGAGAAGCCCCTCCACTTCTCATCAGCTTTAAAAAAATAACTCAGTTCTTTAAGAATTGAAACAAAACACCAGAATTGATGAAGACAATGGCAGCTGATCATCAGTCAGCTTATGGAAACCATCAGCTGACTGACAATTGGTACCTCTGCACCAGAGGTAAGGCACTGCTAAGACCGGCTCGCTAAATCAAGACATGGTTAGGTTAAGTTAGGTTATATTAGATTATATTAGATTAAGTTAGGTAAGGTCAGGTTAAGTGTGGTTCAAACTAGCGAATTTCTCTTTTATTAATATCTACCCATATTTTCTAAACGGAACATCACACAACTTTCTTTTGAATTATTTGTTCGGAGCTTGCGTATGTTTCGATGGGGTAGTTATTATTTACATTTTGACTCAGATCGTGGAATTGCGTGTTATACTTTGATTTGTCTTATTACATAGCTAAAACACGAAGGAACACACTTCGATTAAGAATGAACCACCTTTTTGTGATTTGACAAATTTGTTTGCAGTTGGACAGTTTTATGTAGGTGCGCCTGAAATTCAACATAAGTGATGAAAATGAGGGTTCAAGTGGGAATTACGCTAATGGATTGCAGTGACCCAAAATAGGTTTTGTGCTAGGGTGTCGAGTGGAAAATTCAGCTGGAATATATGGCGAGTGAGTGGAAAATTCCCCTCAAAATGTATGGTGGAGTAAAAATTTCCCAATTTGGGTACTCAGGCTGTAAACTCTCAGAGCCCTTGTTTGAACTGAGGGATGGATATTTTGTTTAATTGTCTCAAAGTAAATATTTTTAAATCGTCCCCAAGCAGCATTGTTTGACCATTACCATGTGAAAAATTTGGGTTAAGCAGGTAAATCTTTACCAACTGGAAACCCCCTGATGCAGTCTCCAATTATTTTTTGAGGCAATGGTGAGTTGTCACGAAAAAACTTTTGAGGGGCCTCTGAGACCAACCTTCGGGGGTAAAGAACTCTGGGAGCCACCTAGACTAACATTTTTTGGATGAAGACCAACACTTGGGGGCTTCCCTAGACCAACTCTTTTGTCCCTCCTCTCCTCTCCCATATGACCAGCTCTAAAAAGTCTCTGAGACGAAATATCGGGGCCCCCTTAGAACAACTCTGCAGAGGAGGCCTCCGAGACCGGCAGGTGGTGAAAAATAAAGAAGGGATTTGTCATGCAATACCTAGTGCCTGAATTTATTATCTAAGCATACACTGTATAGTTTTTCTGTCCGGGACAACGCCTCTCCTATACCTATAGTTATCGGAATTTTGGAGGCCACTCCTGATCTCAATCACTGCACCTCGCATACACCTATGCTAGGGCCCAGTAGAGCCTTGGCTTACACTTAAGTAACCCAGACGAAACTACAAACTATCTATCATGGCAATAAACTCTTCCAGACTCTTGCTAAAAGTTTCTTTTCTTTACTTGTCAATTTCCCTGCTCCTCCTCACATATATTCTCACCTTCATATGAATATGCTGCTTTGTATGAATCTAATCGAAGCTACAGCCTTATTTCTGTTTTGTTTCTTCCTTTCGTCTACATCAGCCAGGCGCGGCGGGTTGCGACCGTTGCGACAGCTTTAGAGCGACTACTATTTTAAATTTTGTGTAGCTTACTGCCTGTCGGTCGCCTGATCTACATAATTTGCATTTTAGAAATTTTCCTAAATTAATTTTCTGAATCCTTATAGGCTAGAAAATTGTATAGATAAAATCACACAAAGAGGAAGACAAACAATGTTTTCTCAATAACGAATATGCAACCTGCCTTTCAAAAGCCTAAAGATGCCGCTCTTATTTACTAGATGTAAAGACGGCGTTTTGGTAAGTCCACGCCGTAGACCAGCCATACAAAAAAGTGCCGGTGTTTGAAGGGTAGCTGGATGCATTCTTGTGGCCAGAAAAATTGATTTAATGATAATGTAGAGTTTCAATATATTCAAATACCGGACACTTCCAGTTCAACTAAAATATCAGCATTTTTATGCCTAGGGTGTCGTAGGGTGTCGTGAGTGGATTTGGGTGTCACACGGGCGTGGACGCAGCAATGAACGGTTGATACGGATAAAAATGATTTTCTTCGCAATAAATGGTCAATTTTCTATGATACAATGTCAAAAAATATGCTGCTTAGCATACAAATTTCAAGATAATTGCTTTTAACAAAAATATGACCAAAAATGGTTTTTCACTATTCTCGGTACCAGACATACAAAAACAACTTTTCATGGACGTAAGCCTAGAAATCATGTGCACAGATAAACTGCTTTCCAGAAATGTATCTCTTAAAGCGGTCAGTTCATTTCTTTGGCAACACAAGGCTAGGGTGTCTAATTTTCCACTCACGAATTTTGTGAGTGGTGGAATTTAGTGGCGGTGTTCACAGTGTAACTTTCTCCGGGGTGGGCACTGAGCGTCTTGCCTGCGCCAGAATTTCGATTCTGTTGTTCCACTGAAATCGGTGGAGATAAGGATGCCAGGTATAATTGGCCAGGAAAATAGAAGTCGCCAGATTTTTTGCAGAAAAGCGAAAGACGTGCATAAAAGCCGCGTTAATTTGGAGATCTTCTATTCGATTCTCCTGCTCTCTTTTTCCAGTGTACGTTAGTAGAGGAGGCAATTGAAATGGCCCTTGTAGTAAGTGTATTGTTGAATATTGTTAACTATGTGAGTGAATTATGTCTTTGGTAACTAGAACCATACTTGAAAAGTGAGTGGAGAATTCAGGAAAAAATATATAAAAGTGAGTGGAAAATTCTGCTTGACTGGGTGTCGCTCTGCACCCAGCACCCCAGGTTTTGGGACACTGATGGATTGTGCTCAATAAACATAGGGTGTCTTGCTGATCCTGATGATGCATCATTTTTATAGAAAATCTCTGAGGATAGTGATTTTCTTATTTTGTGTTAGCCCCTTTTCGCAATGACAATAACAATGGCAATCTGGAGGCGGTTAAACATTTTTCCGTTTTAAATGAGAAATATAAGTGTCAGAAGATGAATAATAGGCATTTGAAATTTTTTAATGAGACAAAGTTTAATGGATACAGTCAAGCCTGTCAATTCCAGTGACGTGTCATTTTCTGTGGAAAATATCACCTCTTGGACCCTAGTTCATTGCCTCAGCTCTCACTCCACCACATCCGCCGCCAAAAAAACAAAATGACAATAGATGCCTACCTTGTGAGAAGTGATGAACGACGATAAAAGCGTGATGACTGACTGAAGAACGACACAGAGAAAATGAGAAGAAAGTCAGACGTCACACAGCCACTCTTCTAACCCACCACGTTATATAATTAGTCACCCCGACTGATATAATGAGCAATCGCAAATCCGCTCCTCTTTCGCCGCAACACCGGAAGCTAATGAATTTTTTCATGGGTGTTACAAGATTCTGGCATTTCGAGGTGATGCCAGATTAGAGGAGCAAAAATGATAAACGCTGCAAATTTCCTAAAAGCCTCCAAAGCCCCCGTAGTACTCTAAAAAAGTAGTTGAACTATACAAATGGACGTCAAAAGTCTTGCAATAAGTGACGAGGGGTGAGGGTCGCATTTATCCAGCTGGCAAACTCGTGTGCCATGAATTTTGGCACTCGACAGATTATTTCCTTTCTTATCCTGCCCGCCAACGTGCAATCTACCGGTTAGTGAGCAGGTAAGTTGCCTTGCAATTTCACTCCTTAACACATTCCAATGTCCAATGTTTGGTTGTGGCCTTACTAGTGCAGCGAAACTTTTTTCCAACTCGGGGGAAAATGTTACCGCTAGAGGAATCAAATATGATTAGGCCTATCGCTTAATTTTTTAACGCAAATCAAGGGTCCGGAATCGGCCCATAGCTGCCCCCCAGCTTGAAAGTTGTGGGACAGCCGCTTCTGCAGGATCCGGAAGGAGGGGGACA
The DNA here is from genome assembly GCA_034440635.1 of Lepas anatifera. Lineage (NCBI taxonomy): Eukaryota > Metazoa > Arthropoda > Thecostraca > Lepadidae > Lepas > Lepas anatifera. The sequence continues at coordinate 99,058 of JAOTON010000543.1, forward strand.
TGTCCCCCTCCCTCCGGATCCTGCACCTAAGGGCCTAACCTAAAAAGTGCATAGGTGCAACATTAACCCTCGCCCCACCGGGGGGCCATCGATGGCCCCCTAAGGTTTTTCCGGGATAGCAGAAAAACGACGAGGCGCAGCACCGCGGTTGAGGGCTCTACCTCTCACTGCATCATTTTCCCATCATCCCTGAAATTTTTTACCCCGGGTCACCCAAGGTCAGGTCACCAGACGAGGTCAACCAAGGTCACCTCACTTCACTTTAGAGCGCTGTAAGAGCTACATTTCAAAGTCGATCGATTTGAAACTTCCTACACTTCATGACCCCTCCAGGGTCTACAAGGTGTATATCCGGGATTTTTCGATTTCGTGCCCTGAGGTCAGGTCACGAGGCGACCTCTCCCATTGGAAAAGCATGGGGAAAACCTGTTTCATGATATAAAAGCCACAAAAATGATTGCAAATACTCAGACTGCTCAGAACAACGTTTTTGGACACCCTTTCACGGATCTCAGGGGCCATATTTGCCCTTTGACATTTCCAAGGTCATCCAAGGTCACCGGAGGTCAAAAACAGTATTTTGACAATAACTTTTGACCTAATTGAGCTAGAGCGGTGAAACAAACACCATCGTGTTTGTCTTGTCACTGGCTTTCATTTGATATACGGCAAGGTCACTTTCTGACCTTTCGTGACCTCAGGTCATATTAGGTCACGAGGTGACCTCTGGCGGTCAAACCACTGGCGGGAGGTCTTTACGTTCCACATAGCGGAAAAAGTACAGGCAATTTGCTATCAAATGTACTTTACCAGGCCTCAATAGCTCTAATGACATAAGAGTTATGCCCAGTTTGCTTAATCATTGCATATTTGAGTGAAAATAGCCGATCTTGACCTAATTTGACCTCTGGAGGTCAAACCATTGACCTGAGCACTAAAACATGCGAAGTAATTTCTTGCTGAATTCACGCGAGCTTTCTATTGCACTTTGCAGATTTGCGCTAACGCCCATATTTTCGGAGTTAGAGGGGGGGCCATCGATGGCCCCCCGGTGGGGCGAAGGTGGCGCCGGACCCCCGGTGGGGCGCGGGTTAAGCATTTAGCAGGACTTCATATTTTGAGATTCACATCAATTATGTCCCGAGAACAAGTTGTGGTGATGTATGATGTTTTATACCCACAACCTGGGTTCAGATCAGTGTGACCTGGGGGCCTCTTCATTGGAAATGCGCGGGGAACTTGGTTTCAAATCGATAACGTTCCAGAAAATGAGGATATGACGGCAATCATTATGTCATCGCTGGCATGCCGATCATAGGTGGATTCAGGACATCGGCGGACGCAGGGGGGCCATTCCGGCCATGCCCCCAAAGTGCTGGAGGAGGGGGGGGGCAAACTATCTTTGGTCCCTCCCAACGCCGGAATTTTTTGAAAAAAGCTTACACTACGTGAGTAGAGCAAACAATCTTTGCTCCTCCCTCCCCCCAGGACAGCAAAAATGTACTTGGAAAGGTAGCTTATGCTAGGTCTGTTGAGCACCCAAATTGCACGTCCCACCCCCCCCAGGAGAGGCAGACTTGAGTTTGGCCCCCAAAACTCGGGTCCGCGTCCGCCCCTGATTCAGAATCACCAATCGAGTGGGGGCATCTTCCCGAAGGCGCCATCCGGACCAGGAAGGCGCCACTTATGACCGGCAAAATCTATCAATTGGGTGCCAAATCCTATCGGTGGGCGCCCATTTTCGCATCTTGGGGGAGGGGGAAGCGACATCTCAGGAGACTCCATCGACCTCTCAGCCTTTACATCTTAGGGGGCGACGAGGGTTGATCGGGGGACACCTGTCTCCTTTCCCCTTGGATCATCCCATGATGCCAATGTGCTTTAAATGACATCTCGGCACCGCCTGGACTCTTCATTCACCCCTGCCCGAGGGGGGTGACCCATTCCCGGACCCTCTCCCCGATTCTCTGGAATCGAAAGATACGCGACAAAATTGAAACGGAGCTTAAAGTTTCTCACCGCATTCTGCTCCAGAGTAGAGTTTCAGCCATGTCTGCTAACCCGTCACGTCACAGTGGCCCAAAATGCGCCAAATTGATACTCATTTAGAAAATATCTTATAACTCCTGGACCATATCTTATAACTCCTGGACCATGATACCTACAACAAAACTAGTCATCAGTGAGTTCGCCTTGATCCAAGGATAAAAATGATTTGCGGAATTACCTGTAAGTATGCATGACCTTTCAAACATAGGCGGATCCAGGATTGCCGATCGGAGGAGGCACTTTCCCGGGGGGCGCCATCCGGACCAGGCGGGCGCCATTTATGACCGATAAAACCTATCAGGTGGGCGCTAAATCCTCTCGGTCGGCGCCGACTTTCGTATCCTGGGGGGGGTGGGAAGCGACATTTCAGGGGGCGCCATCGACTTTTCAGGGGGGCGCCGAGGGTCGATCGCGGGGGCACGTGCCCCCTTGCCCCCTGGATCCGCCTATGCTTTCAAACCATGAGGGGCAGGGGTGGATTCTGAGGGCAACCGGCAACGCCCTAACCAAGGTGACCATATAACCACACTCATGACGGTTTTGGCCAATAAAAATTTCATGTTCCGCTAGTTTGCCTGAACGGTATCCCCTCCCCCAGATTTGGCTCGACCTGTCCCTGATGAAGGCTAGCAGCTTATTACCGTCGCGTCACCGGGCTCAGTTTGGCAGTCGGCTCCACAACGAACCGAGCCGCCGTCCGAAGGGGGGGGTTGAGCGGGCGTCCATCGCGCCAAACCCTCAGCGCAGCTAGTCTCATGTATTATAAAAGCTCAATCACATGGACAAGGACTGGTCTATGTACAAAACAATGCTTCGCATGAAAAGAGACGTATTACCTGGCGGGCATTCCACACGTGTCCAGTTCGCTTCTGAGTGACTCTTCGGGATAAAGCCTCCGACATGGATCCTGCCACGCACTCACTATTGCATCCGGACGGGCCGGCCGTGCGTCCGGGAGGCCGGGAGAGCGCCCTCCGCCGCCACCGGACACTGACTAGAGACCACCCGTCACTAACTACTGTGACCGATTCTAGTGAGCACGCGCAGCCATACACTCCCAGGGTGCGGGTCCCACCGGTACCGGGCAAGGCCGACCAAACGAACCAACAAATCAACACACGGCGCTAAAATAAACACATTTGATTATTATGCGTGTGAACGCACAGCCCAACAAAGCACCAACATGTTACGGGTATGCGTGCGGAGTCGAAAATGGCGACAACAACTGAACGGTGAACCGGGGAGGGGACACTCTTTCATGGAGGATCCCGACGAACACCGGCAGATCCCCCACCGCCCCACCGGCGCTGACTAGACGCATCAAAAACACACACCCACGGACCTACGGCGGCGTGGTGAGAGCCGGCACCGACAGGGCTGGTGCCGCAGCAGACCCGCCATAAACAGGGGTGTATACAGCGGGCCCGCCACAGACAGGACTGATGCCACAGCAGACCCGCCACAGACAGGACTGGTGCCACAGCGGGCCCGCCACAAACAGGGCTGGTGCCACAGCGGGCCCGCCACAGACAGGACTGGTGCCGCAGCAGACCCGCCATAAACAGGGCTGGTGCCACAGCGGGCCCGCCACAGACAGGGCTGATGCCACAGCAGACCCGCCACAGACAGGGCTGGTGCCACAGCGGGCCCGCCACAAACAGGGCTGGTGCCACAGCGGGCCCGCCACAGACAGGACTGGTGCCGCAGCAGACCCGCCACAGACAGGGCTGGTGCCACAGCAGACCCGCCACAGACAGGGCTGGTGCCACAGCGGGCCCGCCACAAACAGGGCTGGTGCCACAGCGGGCCCGCCACAGACAGGGCTGGTGCCGCAGCAGACCCGCCATAAACAGGGCTGGTGCCACAGCGGGCCCGCCACAAACAGGGCTGGTGCCACAGCGGGCCCGCCACAGACAGGACTGGTGCCGCAGCAGACCCGCCATAAACAGGGCTGGTGCCACAGCGGACCCGCCACAAGCAGGGGGCATTCCATAGCGGACCCGCCACAGACAGGGCTGGTGCCACAGCAGACCCGCCATAAACAGGGGTGTATACAGCGGGCCCGCCACAAGCAGGGCTGGTGCCACAGCAGACCCGCCACAGACAGGACTGGTGCCACAGCAGACCCGCCACAGACAGGGCTGGTGCCACGGCAGACCCGCCACAGACAACGGTGTATACAGCGGGCCCGCCACACACCCGGTGCCGGCACAGACAGGGCTGATGCCACAGGAGACCCGCCACAAACAGGTGTGTATTTAGCGGACCCGCCACACACCCGGTGCCGACACAAACAGGGGTGAATACAGCGGACCCGCTAGAGGCCCGGTGCCGGCACTCCCGTCCACAGAGTCCTGTCCTCGTCACACGCAGTACTAAAGCTCTCAGCCATACACAACGCGCAAACAACCGACACAAATACCAGATCAACACCGCCGCCGGCCCAGTAGAGCAAGGAAAGTGAATTTTGAGAGGCCATTGCGAGGCGGTGCTTCATTGACAAACATCCGCAACCTGTGTCGCAGCGTCCCGATTTAACCAGCGCGCGCGTAAGCCAGCACTGCCGACACTCCCTGATGATAAGGACCAGTTCACCCCGGCTGTGATTCAAGGACTAGAGGTGTCCGCAGGGCAACTGTGGCGAAATCTACTCTTCATAACGAAACACGTCCTTTTCAGGCAACAAAATGTAAGGTTATTCATACGAATGCATTACAAACAGTGATGACACTCCAGCGCTACGGCCTAGTGACTCAGCATCACTAATTTGCCCGGAATTGCTATACGAACATGACTGGGGGTAGCCTCACTTTCACTTACAAGCGAGTCTCCCTGCAATACACAACATCTCAGCTTTAAGCCAAGTATACATGAACTTCGTCTAGATATTCCAGCCAACGATATCAAGTGTGGTGTCTCCACAGCTTTCCAGGCCACCCTGATACATTCGAGATATTATAATCTCACTTCCTGATAAGACAATCGATTCTTTCCAAAGATCGATGTAGAAAAACTACCGTTTTTTAACACAGGCGTGAGACCGCCCACTGCGGGAGCGCCTTGGCGCTGCCACGCAAACATCGGTGAACCACGCTCTCCGTAAACAGATTACAGAGAGAACTTCTACGTGGAGGATCAGGGATGGGATGACACTCAGCAACACCCAACAGCACGATCACTCCCGGCGCCCGAGGTGAACATCCACGCCCTCCCGCAGTTTAAAGCTGGCGGCGCCCCTGCCTGAAGGACGCCCACGCGGCCCGGCGGCCCACCTCACTTCTTGGCGCGGCCCCGCGGCTTGATCGACTCAGAGATCCTCCACATCTCCTCTTCGCTGATGCAGTCGTCGAAGTTGTCGAAAAATTGCGATATCTTCTCGTTGTTTTTTAACCGGTACTGCCTGATGAGCCAAAGCAGGGGGGTGAAAACCTGACACCTTTGTACGTTACCATCTGCTTGCCGTTTGTAACAATTGTGGTGACAGAGATCACCGAACGAAAATTGTACAACAAATCCAGGACTGAAACACAGCGTTTCCTTATATATCCAAGGTTTGAAACATCGGCGTAATAACCATGGTAAATAAAAATACACGCTGCATAATCGCGCAAGGACAGGACCTTCTCCATCTTCAAAATACAAAAACCAGATAGCCCAGATATGCTACCCAGAAAATATCCTTCGAATCTTACTCCTTTAACTGAGAGTAAATATCCTGCAAACAGAAAATAAACGCAATAGGCTTACGAGAAATTTGAACAGGATCGCGGTCTCTGAACTTTGACATCACAGGCACTAACCCTTTCTTAAAGCGTTTCATGTTGTCGAGTATGTTGAACTGTTGCCAGCGCTTGGCAAAGTTGATGCTGCCGTCGGGAAGCAGGTCTGGGTTGCCGATGTGTACAAACGTCAGATCCTACAGAGCACGGACGGACAACCAGTGAATCGAACGGCACTCAGCACACAAAGGCAGTGAAGAGCGGAAGACAGGGACTCTGGCATCGACGTCAACACAGAGTGAACACGCGAATCCTTCTCAACGAGCCCCAAAGAAACATGGGAAGGACAGCCAACGTTTCGACCCACATTAGCTTCATCATATCAAAATTGAGAATCCAGTAATTGACCACTAACACTGATCCGCCCACTCCCTTCTCCCACATTCCAATAACAAGTGCTTGGCCATTGTCGTCCCGGTGGCTAGCTCTGTGTTTGACGTACAGACTGAACCGAAGGCAGCCCAACACAGTGTGAGCTACCAGAACAACAAAACTGATTGCAAGAGTCGAAGACACTGTAAGTTACCTGCAGGATGAGCCCGATGTAGGGGATGCAGGGCGGCGCGGCCTCCGCCAGCGCCTGCCGGTAGGCGCGGAAGCTGCTGCTGCTGTCGATGAGGGCGCAGTACTCCTTCAGCGCCTCCGAGATCTGCTTCTGCCACTCCAGACGTCGCACCTGCCGAGCCGATACGGCATTAGGGTCAACAGCATAGCACAGAGTCAAATCAAAGCACAAGGCTTACTGGGACTAACCTTTAGACGAGATGCTGCTACAGGACAGTTGAAAAGGAGATGTAAGAGGAAAGTGTCGAGACACTGCCGTTATTCTATCCTATCTATCACATGTGCAGGCACCAAACCACAAGCACATTGAGCACTCTGAGAGAGCAGCAACAACACAATCCCACCAGCTCCTGAGCGGCTGCCTGGTCCCTAAGACACTCACCGGTGCACTGTCCAGAGCCGACAGAATTGCCAGGTACGAGTTGAAGTTGTTCATCTTGCGCAGGTGCTTCATCACCTTGATGAACTTGAGGATGAGCTTCTCGCGGTCTCGCGCCTCCTGCTCCTTCAGGATGCGCGTGCGCGCCCAGTAGCTCATCTTGTTGAAGTGTTCGGTAAAGGTGGTGAGGTTGGGTGACTTCTCTTCGTTCTGCTCCTGCGCCCAGATCAGCACCTCCGGGATCTCGATAGCCACGAACAGCTTGGAGTCCAGCAGGGTCATCTGTTCGGCGAGCTGTTCAGACTTGAAGTCGAGCAGGGAGGACTGCCGCACCGACCTGGCAACGCGGTTGTGGCTCGGGTCAGCATAGTGCCGGGCGGCCTTTCAACTCTTTCAGAGAGATAACTATAGCGAATCACTATAGCCCCCAGAAAACAATAAAATTACGTTTTTCTAACCCTCATGGTTTTCGAAATCTCAGAGGTGGGGGCGCAGGAAAGGGAGGGCACCTAAACAACTCCTTCCACTGCGCGTTGACGCTAGGTCCTCACCGCGCGTATTAAAGCAATGCGTTATAGCAAGAGGTCACATTGTTCACAACTGATGCCAGGGTTTCTCTGGTTTGATCCAGGATTGACTTGCATTAATAGCGAAATCAATGAAGAGTACACACTGTGAATGACAGTGACGTATCAGCTTCAACTAGCTATCACAGATAGCCCGATCTGGTATAAATTTGGCAAGTGGGGATTCTTTTACGATTCAATTTTACCACTACCATTGCTTTGCACCTGCAGACTACAGCGCAAACACAGCTAATAACTATGTCCCAAGTCACTGGATTTCTCGAGAGAGGGTAACTATTAGGTCTCGTAAAGAACACCACCGACCCAGATGACCTCAATACGCCATGAGACCATCAGGGGTCCTCCATTCCGGGGATGTGCTGGTTTTCTTTTAATTAAGTTCCAACTCTTGAAATCCAGCCTTCGGTTTGGCAAAGCTCCTCACGCTGTCACACTCGGCCTCCTTGTAATTTCGTCTGGGATTTTGGCTAAAAACAAATTTCATAAGTTCTCAAAATTTTCCAGAAACAGAGACAGTTCAGAATGGATGGATGATGAGATGAATAATCTTCATCCTCAATAACAAACAGCGCAAAGTACAGGGGCATCTGCTGAAAAATAACCACTCCGAAAGGTTGAAAGGGATTATAAAAATACCGACTTTTTCGAAATGCTCACGCAAAACGCTAAACAAGATACCAAGTTCAACCAATTTTGACGATGATTTTATAGAAAAAATTGTTTAGATACCGCTAGGAACCTGCATAAATCACTTCATGTAAAGTCAACGGCAAAACAGAAGAAGATGCGCTCGATTAAGTGACAGCCTAACGGGCGTCATTACGCGTCGCCTGAAGCGCCACTGACATGCTGTGGTCCAGAAAGCCAGGCAGGTCCTTCTGTGGGTTGTCATGGCGACGCTTTGTCTCGTGCTTCTCCAGAATCTTGGAGCGCAGCGCCTTGGCCAGCATCAGGTCGCCGCTCTTCAGCAGCGAAACCTCGAACTCCATCAGGGTGCTCAGCAGGCTCTGCGTCAAGTCCGACAGCCTGCCGGGCCGGGCCAGGTTCTAACCAGGATTCGCATCAAACTGACCATGTCACACCATCTCTCAATATCCCCAGACAAGGCGGTCTCTCAACGTGTTCTAATCCGCGATCCCAGCACCGAACACAGCCACATATCTCTTCTAGTATTAACCCCAAACAGTTCACGTAGTGAATCATCCCATACCACTACTCTGAGACACACTTCATCAATCTTCATCACTCCAACTCCTGCCAAAGCAAACCAGACCACCCGCACTACCCATTATCTCATCTGTCTACCCCCAGCTGTCAGTCGCAGCAGCCGCTCGCCCTTTTCTACAACAGCCCCCCCTCCCCTCCCCGTGTACGCCCACTCACGCCAGGTCGTCCACCACGCGCACGAGCAGTGAGAAGGCGTTCTTGGCGGCGCGCTGGCGGGCGGCGTCGGCAGCCTGCTGGAAGGTGTGGTAGCGGTACAGCAGTCTCTCCACCAGCTCCTCCGAGGTCAGGAACGTGCGGTAGGTGGTGAGGAACGCCTCCTGGTAGATGAAGTCTGTAACAGCACGTTGGCGATGTTACCGAAGAGACGGGCCCGGAGAGCCTTTGAAGGACGGGGTTCGAGCTGGAAGGTGGGGCTGGTCGGAGGAACCGATACGGACCATTGTTATATACATGTGGCTGTATTGACATTGTTTTACCAGTGCGAAAATGAGAAAAAAGAATAGGTCGTTTGCGAAGGCTTGTCTGAAGCACTCGAGAAGAGTCGGTAACTACTACAGAAGTGCACCGTGAAACAAAAGGTAGACTGTGTGAGACAATTCAGTGGACTAAATTGTAATAAGAAACGCGTGCGAAGAGTTACAATCAACGTCATTGTTTTCTACCCGCACCAAAAGTTGGTCAGTACATAAAAGGTTCAACCCACCGAAAGGCAAAAAGGAAGAAAACTCTTGAAACGTTAGATAATGAACACACGCACACAAACACACCACTCCCACTGTTTTAGGCGCACCGTGTCACCATGAAAAGCAGGAAAATATTAGTACGTTAAAAAGTCTTCTCGCAGAAAATTCGTTAAGATTTCTCGCAGAAAAATTGTTAATAAATTGTTATAGTTCCTAAACTGAAGAACATTATTGTTATAAAAGGACAAAACCAAGCGTGTAAAAATTATAAGCCAGGGAATATAAGGCCTGTCTAAATAGATCCTAGCCTCGAAATTACAAAATGTTTAATGCAAACCTCAAATTGGAAACTGGAGAGTAATATAAGTAATTCATGAAAGAAGGAAACATTTGATCAAAGTTTGAAATAAACACAGCACCATGCAACGTTTTTGGCAGTCGCTCGCTACGGTACGACTGAGGCTGGTGCCGGGCTCCCAGGAGAATTACAGCCTGCACAAGATTCAACCACCGATCTACTTCACTTCAACATACCATTCCAAACACGTACAACACACTTCCAGCAAAGGAGCAAAACTACGTTACGAATTCAGAAACGAGTTGAACGACGGTCGGGGTTCAAAATTATACAAGCTATTGCACAAATAAAATAGATTAGAGAGCAGCCTCAGCAGCTCTCGCCGTTTTGGCAAAATTCTGGGGCTGCAAACGATGCACCACTACATCTGAATCTTAAACAGCAGCCACGAGCCCATCACTGCAACAGGGCCAAACGAGAACGAGATACGGTGTAAACACAGCCGGGATAGTTTAGTCGGGGGAATCGGATATGTGAGTATCGACGACCGGGCGTCACGCCACAGCGGGGCGAAGCGAAGCACACAGGCAGCTCCCACACCGGGCGATAGAAAGCCAAAAACCCTGCCCGACACAGGCACACCGATCTCCAGAGCCAGAGAGAAGCGAGCACCGCAGAAGCGCGGAGCCGACACGACAGGCAGCGACAGCGGCAGAGGCAGGCGGAAGGCAACGCTACTCACCAGTGGTCTGCTCCTCTGACGCCGCGAAAGATGGACAGTAATAAGCTACGGTGGGGGAGAACAACACAGGTGAGACAGAGCGACGCCTGGCGGCGGCGCGCGCACATACACACACCTCCCTGCGGCTGCCCCCGCAGAAAACCAACGGCTGGTAACGACGGGGCGTACGCCGCTCAGCAGGCGGCCGTGGTCATCTTTCCCCCGGATATCCAGAGTTCTGGCACTTAGTGAGTCGCGCGGGGCCCAATTAAAACATAGCATGGTAAAGAAGCCCCGTAGAAGATGTAAAGAAGAAAGAAGTACAAGTAAAGTAAGGAGAAGTAAAATTATCAAAAGAACGTTACCACTTCTATAGTCAACAGGTAATGTTTCCAAACAGAGCACTAGATAATATTTCAATTCTGGAGCCGAAATGACAAACAGCCACGGGCACTATTGAAAGAGCTTACTTCTTGGCCCCGCCGTTACTTCTCTTTGTTCATTTGAACAAAAGATGGGAGGTTATTAAACATTTCACTTTCCTTGCTTCCCTCACTAAACCTGTATGTTTGTGGCAACAGCAAAATAGGATAATTCCTCTTCGAACGATTCTTTTTACAACTTTCAAAAACACAGTATCCGTTCTCGACCTTAGTTGCCAGCCTGGGCGGCCGCCAGGGACCACCTGACCCTTATGTGTAATACTATCCGAGACCGTTTAGAGCTCCAGGAACGAACACTCTCGTCAAGGATCACATTCGCTCAGAAAGCGGTGCAAGAGTACACACAACGGCATTGTGGTGAACAGCACACAGGATGCGTCTGTGAGTGTAAGAGGCAGTGGACATGGCCGCAAGACACGAAACTCGCTGATATTTGCTCACAGCTAACGTGCCTCACACATCTGATAAAATAATGCCTATGCAAGGACATTCGAGCCAAGGCTGAGATTCAAAGATAGATTAAGCGTCTATATATGTCAGAACAAAGAAAGCAATAATGCCAAGATTTCTTAACGAATTGTATTACACGTCAGTGAGACGGAAGACCGACGAAGTTAAGGGTGAGTATTATTAACAATTGGGGTCTGATTAAAGCGTTCATTAATATTACATGTTTAAGGTTAAGGCCGGGGACGTGATCGTGAAGTTAGATGTAGGCTGTTACAAGCATTGAGTGAAACAAGTAACGAGAAACAGGGTTACGCAGGTTAAAAGAGGTGTAAGAGCTATCATATAAAGGTTACTGTAAAAGCACCCTGCCAACACCCTATGGTTTTTGTAATAGCAAACAATAGTATAGTCAGGTCTCAGGATTCTTCAGAGTTGCTTTATGATTTTCCCAGGGCAAGGCAGGAGCCCATCCGACGTAGCAGTTCAGGAAGAGCAAGGACACTCCCCGCCAATGTTTATTTACTTATGTAAATGAGCAAAAGGTATAACCCACTTATAGCTCAAGTCTGCCAGGACCCATAACCTGTAGGCTCAGATTTCATTAAGCCACAAATGACGGCTCTCAATTAAGCCTTTGCACATTTTTCCAACAGCCCTGTGGCTTCTGAAATCAATGGTGGACAAGCTTGTTTTGAGATTAAACTTTTATTTGCAATTTGTTCTTGCGACAGAGCCCTAGTGTTCAAGAATCGCTGTTCTAGACATTTTGCCGCGTATAGCCTAGGGAGTTTATACCAACAGATTTAAAATGTACACTGATCCTTCCAAGCCAACTACGCATGATCACGCCCCCACAACCCTCTCGTCGATCAGGCGAAAGGTGAAGCTTTCCACGCCTATAAGTCTTCCCATTTACCGTCAGACGTACATTTTCTACATCAGTTATACGTATTTATAAAGCAACACAAAGCTGCGTCGGCGCATTGGACACGTGTAGTCTGTGAGGTGGCCGTGTGTAGTCTGTGTCTGTCCAGCGTGTTGGCCGCGTGTAGTCTGTGTCTGTCCAGCGTGTTGGCCGTGTGTAGTCTGTGGGTGGCCGTGTGTAGCATGTGTCTGTCCAGCGTGTTGGCCGCGTGTAGTCTGTGTCTGTCCAGCGTGTTGGCCGCGTGTAGTCTGTGAGGTGGCCGTGTGTAGTCTGTGTCTGCCCAGCGTGTTGGCCGCGTGTAGTCTGTGTCTGTCCAGCGTGTTGGCCGGTGTAGTCTGTAAGGTGGCCGTGTGTAGTCTGTGTCTGTCCAGCGTGTTGGCCGCGTGTAGTCTGTGTCTGTCCGGCGCGCTGGCCGCGTGTAGCATGTGTCTGTCCAGCGTGTTGGCCGCGTGTAGTATGTGTCTGTCCGGCGCGCTGGCCGCGTGTAGCATGTGTCTGTCCAGCGTGTTGGCCGCGTGTAGCATGTGTCTGTCCGGCGCGCTGGCCGCGTGTAGCATGTGTCTGTTCAGCGTGTTGGCCGCGTGTAGCATATGTCTGTCCGGGCGCTGGCAGCGTGTAGTATGTGTCTGTCCGGGCGCGCTCGCGTGTAGCATGTGTCTGTTCAGCGTGTTGGCCGCGTGTAGCATGTGTCTGTCCGGGCGCTGCTCGCGTGTAGCATGTGTCTGTTCAGCGTGTTGGCCGCGTGTAGCATGTGTCTGTCCGGCGCGCTGCTCGCGTGTAGCATGTGTCTGTTCAGCGTGTTGGCCGCGTGTAGCATGTGTCTGTCCGGCGCGCTGGCAGCGTGTGCTTCGCTGGCCGTCTCACAAAAGCTAGCGTCTGCGGCGCCGCAGTGAGCCCGCCCCGCGGGTAGGCAGCGGCAGCTGCCGCACGCATGCGGTTAAGGCGGTATGCCGGCCAGCAGAGCCGGCGGTCCGGCGGCGCAGCGTCAGCAGGTAAGCCGTTAGCTCAGTCGGTTACTCGCCGGTACTGCCAGCCGGCAGCTCAGCGTAAGCCCGGCCCGCTCCGCCTACCACACCCACCGTTGCGGTTGGCTTTGGTGGCGTGTGCCACCAGCGCGTCGACGGGTCCGCCGCGCAGCTCGGGGCCCTCCTCGTGCGGCTGCTTCATCACCAGCAGCGGCTGGACGTCCAGCGCGTCCAGCGCGGTGGCGGCGGTGGGCGGCGGCTCCTCCGGCTCGGCGCCGCCGCTCGCTGTCGCTGGAGCTCGCCGACTGCACACAACACTGTCAGTTATCATAAAGTCCACACGCTACCGACACCGCCAATACACAAACTCGGGAAATGGGAGAAATCGAGTTCACTGTTACCCCTACCAAGCTCAGACTAAGGCCAACCATACCTTAAAAACCCACTTCCCCAAACGCAACGCACATGACAAGACCACGGAACATTGTTGAAGTCACCGCGCTGAGTCCCGTCCATTGTACACGCACGCCAGAAAAATGGCGAGAGTCAATACTATAACAAGTTCATTTGTTACCATGTCTCACAAGTGTCTGGGGTAAGGTGAGCAGGTCTGTAGGATGCGGACTCACAGCACGGGCGAGGCGGGTCCGGTGGAGCCGTGGGGCGGCGGCGGACTGCGGGCGGCCGGCGCCGTGGGCGTGGGCGGCGGCGGCGGCGTCTCCACGGCCGCCAGCGGCGGCGGCGAGCTCAGCTGACGCGGCATGCTGCCCGAGCGGCGCTTGGGCGGCAGCGCCGGCGGCGACAGCTCCTCCACCAGCGGCCTGCCGGGCACACACGGTACAGACTGACGTACAGAGGTGCACACGGTACATACTGGTATACAGAGGGATGCACACGGTACAGACCAACGTACAGAGGTGCACACGGTACAGACTGACGTACAGAGGGGTGCACGCGATACAGACTGAAGTACAGAGGGCTGCACACGGTACAGACTGAAGTACAGAGGGCTGCACAAGATACAGACTGGTGTACAGAGGGGTGCACATGGTATATACTGAGGTACAGGGGGCGTACATGGCATACTGAAGTACAGAAGGGTGTTGCACACGGTACAGACTGAAATACATAAGGTACAGAGACGTGCACACGGTACAGGCTGAAGGACAGAGGGGCGCACACGGTACAAACTGGTGTACAGAGGGTGCACACGGTACAGGCTGGTGTACAGGGGTGCACATGGTATAGACTGAAGTACAGAGGGGTGCACACGGTATAAACTGACGTACACAGGGAGGCATATGGTACGTGCTATCGTTAAGTGCTCAACTGGTCAAAGAGCGGTCACAAAGCATATTCAGTAAAAGATGGCGTATACCGAAATTATACGTAGATGAAAAGAGACAATTAAGCAAACCAATTTGAGGTCCTAAACGTGTCAAATTTGGGCGAAAAACACTACTGAGATGCCTACTGGCTAGAATATAGTACAGCAGGAAATTATACACGATAGTATATCGAAACCCAGCCACCACGAAAACGAAAAGACCACCACTCAAGACCCAGACTTGGCCAATGACAGTGTTATGTTACCAGTCAAATTACCACTGCAGCCCCCGCGTCTCTGACCCCGGTGCCGGCGACAGTCTCACGTGTGCTGGAAGGCGTCCTCGCCGCTCTCGTCGCTGCTGGAGCGCAGGTGCTGGGCGACGGTGCAGCTGCGGGCGCCGGCGAACTCGCGGCGGGACCAGCGCGCCGCGTAGCTGCGCGGGATCATCGCCGACTGGCGCAGCAGCTCGGCCGCCGACGGCTGGCAGTAGTCGCCGATCATCTCCATGTACGATTGCACTGGGACGGGGAGACGCCGCTGTCAGGCCGCTGGTTACAGCGCCCGTGGGAAGGACCGGTGTCGGCCAGGCCCACCCGGTGTTCGGACACATTACCCAGACGGACACTCACCGCAATGCACGATAGATTTCAAAATTAAGCGCGCTTAGCCTTCGAAGTCTCGATATAACCTTCCTCGACAAGTGTCTTGAGCGTGGGAAATCAGCATGAAGCTCCAAAAAGTAGTCTAGTATGCCTATTCCCAGTTATCAATTTTCATCCTGTATCTGATAGAAGTAGCGTTGCATCCAAGTGCAGGTTCTTTAGAGAATCTCTAGCGTTATCAGTGGTAAGGGCATTATTTTTGTAACCACATGCAAGAACTGCCTGATTATAGCAATTTCCAGCCCATTTAAAATTTACAATGCCGAACAACCCAGTTGCATACGTGTGCAGTGTAACCACAGCCGCCACACTCCAGCCACCCCAGAACTGCAGGTGCGGCCACTGACCGTGTTTCTTCTTCATGGGCAGCGGTGGTGGCTTGGAGTCGTCGTGGTCGTGTCTGAGCGGCCGCCGGCTCCTCAGCACCACCCCGTCCATGCTGACGCTCTCCGGGACCCGCGCTCCCATGGAGGCCGCCGTCGCCGGCACGTTGTCGTAGTGTCCGTGTGGAGGACCCCGCACCGAGCGACGCTTCGGCGGCAGCGCCGGCGGCACGCTCAGGGTGACGGTGTGTTCGGCCGGAGCCTGGTGCCCGGCCGCCGCTGACGCCGCCGACGCCTGACTCTGCAGACTCTGCAGCGACACAAAGCCGCTCTCGGGCCGGGGCTGGCCGCCGCCGCCGCTGCTGGCTGGACTGCCGCCGGCAGGGTCCGGCGCCGCGCTTAGTTCGCGCAGCTGCCGCGTGATGGCGTTGATGTCGGGCCGGCGGGCGGCGGCGGCGACGGCCGGAGCCGAGGAGAGCCAGTTGCCGTACTGGTCCAGGCCCAGGTTCGAGAACGACGAGTCGGAGGTGGTCGAGTCGATCTCGAGCCGCGAGTCGCGCGTCGAACTGCCCGACGAGTTGCCGATGCTGCTGTAGCTGCCGTGCTTGTTCCACGGCGAGAACTCCTCCTGCCGGGAAACAGTGAGACACGTGCTAGATGGGCCGCGACACTGCCAAAACTCGGACACAGTCAGTTGCAAGGAAATACGCATGACATGTAGCATATCAGACATCAAAGCCCACGCGCAGGCTGCACGAGATCAGGCGCATGGGACAGATCAGACAACAGAAAATGTCAACCCTGATCACAAACGAGCAGGGCTGGACTCTTCTCAATCCAAGGGGGTTCTGGGTGAGTTGACGCTGGCACGGCAATACAAGACCTATACCAAGTCTATGGGAGGCCCAAATCCAGGTGGGCCGACCCCCCTAGGATCTTATGCACACGGCATTGATCTTTACAGTCAACTTGGTGCTGAGATCTGATCTGTACCATCAGCACATATAACACAGCGAGAGACAATGCAGAGCTGCTGCAGAATTACTACACCAAGCACGCACCAAAATGAGCAGAATCAGTACTCTGGTACCGCCTTGACTGAGTCACTAGCCTTCCGCAGCACTGGATGCCGCTGAGCAGGTCAGCTAGTCTCACCTGGGAGTGGTTGAGCACGGAGTCGAGGCTGGAGGCCGGAGACAGCGTGTCCGGCGACTTGGTGGGAGACCAGGAGGAGCCGGCGCCGCCTACCGAGTTGTTACGGCGGGCTCCGCCGGGCCGGCGCGGCGCTAGCGGCGAGGGCCGGCCGCCGCCGCGCGACGGCTGCCCGTCCCAGCTGCCGCGCTTGGCACGCTGCACAGCAATAGTGAACAGTCAGTCATGGCAGCCCGGTACTAATGCAACACTGAGCACACACAACTGGGCTCTGCGGGCAGATTTCATAAAATTACATGAAAAAGAGAACTGAGCAGGCGAACTCGGAACGCATCACCGAGCTAAATTGTAGCCCCCCTCCCTACCATCCACAACTGACGAAGCTGCGGCTACACCAGCGCCCTCTCACCTGGGCGGCGTGCATGGGCGTGGAGGCGGCCAGTTTGGTGGCGGAGCGGCGTTTGGGGGGCAGCGGTGGCGCCGTCTCGGCTGCGTCCGACACTGACGCCGGCCGCCCGGACAGCGGCGGTTTGGGAGGTGCGCCGCCGCCCGGCTCCAGCACGCAGTCGTTGCTGAGGGAGTAGTGGGGCCCGCAGTGGACGATGGCCGGCGGGTCCTGGCTCAGGTCCGGCAGCGAGTTGCGGTGGGCGCTGGCGCGGGAGCGGCGCTCGGCGCGGTCCACGGTGCGGCTGTAGCGCGCCGCGTCGCCGCTGGCGCTCTCTGCAGCCAGCCGCAGCAGCGTCTGCACAGCCGGGGTCAGCCAATCAAGTCATGGTAAACACTCACATACAGGCGATGAGTGGGCATGTCAAGTCCCATGTCAGTACTATGCGGACTACAAGGAAACCTTTGCACACGGCCAAGTTTAATTTTTGAACAAACAATTTTGCACCTGTTTCCAATTTTTGCCTACTTTGACAAAATTAAACTGCTAGTCCACTTGACAAATGTCGGCACAAGTTTGATACTAATAATGGATTTGATACTAATGAAGCAGGAAGACGTAAACACCACGCCCCACTGTCTCACGCCGAAGTACAGGGCTCTCACCTGGACGGCGCTGCGGACTCCGTGCACGGCTCTCACCTGGACCGCGCTGCGGACTCCGTGCACGGCTCTCACCTGGACCGCGCTGCGGACTCCGTGCACGGCTCTCACCTGGACGGCGCTGCGGACTCCGTGCACGGCTCTCACCTGGACCGCGCTGCGCACTCCGTGCACGGCTCTCACCTGGACCGCGCTGCGCACTCCGTGCACGGCTCTCACCTGGACCGCGCTGCGCACTCCGTGCACGGCTCTCACCTGGACCGCGCTGCGCACTCCATGCACGGCTCTCACCTGGACCGCGCTGCGCACTCCGTGCACGGCTCTCACCTGGACCGCGCTACGGACTCCATGCACGGTTCTCACCTGGACGGCGCTGCGCACTCCGTGCACGGCTCTCACCTGGACCGCGCTGCGGACTCCGTGCACGGCTCTCACCTGGACGGCGCTGCGGACTCCGTGCACGGCTCTCACCTGGACCGCGCTGCGCACTCCGTGCACGGCTCTCACCTGGACCGCGCTGCGGACTCCGTGCACGGCTCTCACCTGGACCGCGCTGCGCACTCCGTGCACGGCTCTCACCTGGACGGCGCTGCGCACTCCGTGCACGGCTCTCACCTGGACCGCGCTGCGGACTCCGTGCACGGCTCTCACCTGGACCGCGCTGCGCACTCCGTGCACGGCTCTCACCTGGACCGCGCTGCGGACTCCGTGCACGGCTCTCACCTGGACGGCGCTGCGGACTCCGTGCACGGCTCTCACCTGGACCGCGCTGCGCACTCCGTGCACGGCTCTCACCTGGACCGCGCTGCGGACTCCGTGCACGGCTCTCACCTGGACCGCGCGCGCACCCGTGCACGGCTCTCACCTGGACCGCGCTGCGCACTCCGTGCACGGCTCTCACCTGGACCGCGCTGCGGACTCCGTGCACGGCTCTCACCTGGACGGCGCTGCGGACTCCGTGCACGGCTCTCACCTGGACCGCGCTGCGCACTCCGTGCACGGCTCTCACCTGGACCGCGCTGCGGACTCCGTGCACGGCTCTCACCTGGACCGCGCTGCGGACTCCGTGCACGGCTCTCACCTGGACCGCGCTGCGGACTCCGTGCACGGCTCTCACCTGGACCGCGCTGCGCACTCCGTGCACGGCTCTCACCTGGACCGCGCTGCGGACTCCGTGCACCACGACGCCGCAGGAGTCGGCCGCCGGCACTCCCAGCAGGACGACGTTGTTGGACCAGCTGACCAGACCGGCCAGCGCCTGGTGCAGCTGGGCCGTCGCCGACACAATCGCGCTACAAGGGAAACACACGCACGTTACTGGGAAGACACGCACAATGGTATCAGCGCACTAGGGGTGCTCACAATGTTACCATCGGTACCAGCGGAGGGGTGGCACACACAATGTTACCATCGGACTGGAGGGACACACAATGTTACCATCGGACTGGAGGGACACACAATGTTACCAGCGGACTGGAGGGACACACAATGTTACCATCGGACTGGAGGGACACACAATGTTACCATCGGACTGGAGGGACACACAATGTTACCAGCGGACTGGAGGGACGCAGTGTTACCATCGGACTGGAATGAGACGAACACGGCTACCGCCACGCTTCAAGTTTGCGCTGCAGATAAAGGTCCAGGTCCAGTCTCACGATACAAAAAAACCTCAAACGGTTCCCACTGCACTTTTAAAACCAGCATTCCGCTACGGAGATTTCGGGCATTGTTTCACCCACGCAGACAGCGCCAGATCATTTTCCCATGGGCTCTAAGACTGGGCTTCTGGGCTTCTAAGACACCTCTGGGCTTCTGTCCTGGCTCACATTGGGGCCCGAGCCCGAGGTAAGGGTTAGAGATCCTGGACAGCCTCTAAACCATCCTCGAGACTCCGGAAACCCGCCCAATCTGATCAGCTCGGGGAAAGACTAACGACGAAGGCCGGCCTGCAACATAACACGAACACTTCGAAGAAGCTACAGAAAGAGAGAGTAATCACCGTATTCAGAGAGTCCCCAGCAGTCCTGCTAAGGGCACGTCACCATTGAGCACGCCGACTAAATTCATCCCTTTGACACCAAAATACTCCGCCCTGTCTTCACCCCCACGCCAAATTCATTTCCCTGCTGCACAAAGACCTACATGTTCGCAAGAGGGCACCCGAACCATTACCGCAGGGCCACTACTAGGTCTAACAACAGCGCAGGGGACAACAGGTAGAACATACGGGGAGCTCAGAGCGCACGATCCTAGTGAAGGCGGTGCACCACAACCTCGGTCCGCGGTGCAAGCCCTTGAAAGATGGAAGCCAGTGGAGATATACTCTCACACTGATATACACTCAGAAAATAACTCCACGAGTGGGAAAAGTCGGTATTTCACAGCCTTGTTCAGGGAAAAAGCTAATATCCATCGGGGAGAGACGTTCGTAGCTTAACACATCTGCTTGATTCCAGTGCGGACGTGGCTCAGACCTGATCCCGGCGGGGCATCCCGAGGCGGCGCGGGGGCACTGCAGTCGCCGTCACTGCTCCACCCCGGTACAACCGAATATACAGGACAGCGGCGCCACCCAACCAACGCCCCGTGTCACAGCGCCATCCACTCACACCCAGGAACAGTTGGCATAATTTACGGCATCCGCACCGCCGCATTCGACTGCTAGTCCGGAATGCCACATTTCGCACCAAAAGCACAGCAAACGGGCGCCTCGTATGCATGCGGGCCATTGATGAGAGGCCTTGGTGGAAGCTCGCGTGCTGGGCCTCGGTGGCAGCGGCACGCTGTGCCGGCCGCGGCGCGGCGGCGGCAGAAGCGGCGCAGGCGCGCCAGCTGGCCAGCTGTCAGCTGTCGCCGCGTAACGGCCGCAGGCGCGCGCTCCGCAGACGACAGCTGCCTGTGTTTTTGGCGACCGCCGCCAGGGGTGCAGCCAGGACACGCGTGCACGGCGGGACGAGAGCAGCACAGCTGCAACCCCGACCCCTGCTGCGTGTGACGACACATCTCGGCAGCCTGATACTGTCTGGTGTCTTTACCCTCACCCAGACGCCGGAGTTCCAACCCTGGCGGCGCCCTTGCGTGATGTGGGAGCGGCGGCAATGCCGACAATACGGGCCGGCGCCGCCGCACAGACCCGCACCTAATCACGCACAGGGCCTAAACGCCGCCCGGCAGCGAGTTCAGGACAGGCCGCCGTGACGAACGACTTTTCCGCACGATCAGGCACGCAACGCAGCAAAACCGTTGGTCGTCAGTACGTGGGGAGGCAAGATTTGTCGCAAGATGAGGCACGAGGACCGTTTTAATAGACGCAATTGTGTCCCCGGGACTGGAACACAAGCCACCTTGATTGTCGATTGTCGCGATCAGTCGCTAACCTGTGAACTAGCACAAATGCGGGGCACACGCGGCAGGAAACTGTCGCGGGCCATCTTTCCCGCCGCGGTCCGAGTTCCGGCGGCTGCCGTCTGGCAGGAATGTGGCCAGTCGTGAGCGTGATCTGATCTGTGACCGCCGGCACGGCTCGGCCCGTTACGCCGCGACACGATGCCGCGATTCGCCAGTTTCCCGGAAGCCCGGCGGCGGTGCCTTACCGAAGCAGGGCGTGGACCACACCCTCCGAGTCCCTCTCTGTCGCCACAGCCGCCGGCCTCCTCAGGGCCGTCCGACGATACTGGACAGTGGACAGTATGGTCACAGTGTCCTCTCACCGTGATCGTCCCCAAATCACCCCCCGGCCGTCCACCCGGTCCAGTTGGGATTATAGCTCCGCTGATTACTTTTGACGGCGCAGTTCAGGCTAAGTATCCGCCGGAGTGAGATTAATTGAGAGACAGACGCTAAACCGCATACCGCAGCCCACAGAGACTGCTTAGTAGCTTTTGAATGGTACTTAACACAGATTGTGAAAAGAATGGAAGGCCAGGTTACACCGGGCTCCAAGTTCTGCTTTAAAACGGCAGGCGTCCAATGACACGGAATATCGAGTCAGGGCCAATACTGAACTCTGCTAACAGTGATGTTCGGTGTCGGAATGTGTCCCCGTCATCACCACGTAGCGTTCGAATGAACAACGCAGCGTTTTCACGAATTACAATCGCCAAACGAGTGTAAACGCCATGGGTGGCATTCCCCTCTAAACCGCAGGTGCCACCGCCCTCCCATTGCGGTCAAATATTCCCACAGTCAGCAACAGCAGCAGTGCAGTGCATTTGTGAAAGTGTTCTTTTTTAACTAGTTTCACTGAATGAAAAACAAAGGCTCCATTTGACATTCTCTCACGCTTTACCATACAGCAACACATCCCTGGGTCTTACACACTGTGTTGTACAAAATATGTCTCCAACCAGGTTAATAACATAAGACTCTAAGAGATGTCTGCACATTCACGTGACTAGTCATTGATCCGATCCTCCCACGGAGCTGCCCCATCACTCCTACCTGGCGTCGGAGGAGAGCTGGCTCATCAGCAGCATGTGCAGCTGCACCACCGTCTCCAGCACGGCCGTGGTGCTGCCCGGCAGCATCTCCAGCATGCCCTTCTGCACCACGTCCTGGTAGTACTGCAGAGACAGCTCCACCTGACGACGGCGGCAGGTCAGCAGGGCACTACAGTCCGGCGGGGCAGCACAGGTCAGCGGGGCACTACAGGTCAGCGGGGCACTACAGACCAGCGGGGCACTACAGGCCGTCGGGTCACTACAGTCCGGCGGGGCAGCACAGACCAGCGGGGCACTACAGTCCGGCGGGGCAGCACAGGTCAGCGGGGCACTACAGGTCAGCGGGGCACTACAGACCGGGGCGGGTCACTACAGACCAGCGGGGCACTACAGACCAGCGGGGCAATAAGGTCAGCGGGGCACTACATACCGTCGGGTCACTACAGACCGGCAGGCCAGCACAGGTCAGTGGGGCAGCACAGACCGTTGGGGCAGCACAGGTCAGCGGAGCACTACAGGTCAGCGGGGCACTAAAGACCAGCGGGGCACTACAGACCGTTGGGGCAGCACAGGTCAGCGGGAGCACTACAGGTCAGCGGGGCACTAAAGACCAGCGGGGCACTACAGACCAGCGGGTCACTACAGACCGCCAGGGCAGCACAGGTCGGCGGGGCACTACAGACCGGGGCGGGGCACTACAGACCGGGGCGGGTCACTACAGACCGGAGGGGCAGCACAGGTCAGCCGGGCACTACAATGAGTTCTACAAGACAGGTCAGCGGGGCGCTTACAGCAACGAGTTCTGGAAATCTCTTACAGCTGAGTCCGGCTCAATGACATCTACGATTTCAATTTTGGTGAAGGCGAAGCAGAGACATGTGAGCTAGTCTGAGATATCCATTATCACACTGGGAAAACCACGGTTAAAACAATCCCAGACCCCTGTCAGCCACGGTAAGACAATCCCACACCCTGTCAGCCACGGCACAACAATCCCAGATCCCTGTCAGCCACAGCAAAACAATCCCAGATCCCTGTCAGCCACGGCAAAACAATCCCAGATCCCTGTCAGCCAGGGTAAAACAATCCCAAATCCCTGTCAGCCAGGGTAAAACAATCCCAAATCCCTGTCAGCCAGGGTAAAACAATCCAATGCCCCTGTCCGCCACGTTAAAACGGTCCCAGATCCCTGCCAGCCACAGTAAAACAATCCCAGACCCCTGTTAGCCACAGTAGAACAGCCCCAGACCCCTGTCAGCCACGTTAGAACAACCCCAGGCCTCTGTCAGCCACGGTAGAACAATCCCCGACCCTGTCCGATCGGGCCCGGCTCCCCCGGCCCCGACCTCAGCACCCAGTCCCCCGGGTCAGGCGGCGCCGTCCACAGAGCAGGTCAGTGAGGACACAGTCATTGGTGGCTGGGGATTGACGTCAGCTCAGCACCCGTGGCGGGGTCGCTGGGGCCGGCCGCACACCTGGGCCCACGGTCTAAACAGCGGCGGTAGACGGCTGGGCGCCGCCGCCGCTCCCATCACGCCAGCTCCGCCAATTAATGCACACCGGCGACCCAGGTGCATAGGTGTGGCAAGAGCGCCACAGCCGCACAGCCGACGTTCGTTTCCGCATGCCATGCACCACACGCGACTCTTCGCGCCACTCACGTCAGCTTCGATCGCTAACGATCGGTACTCAGCCTGTGTTTCGATGCTGATCGCACGAAATGCTCGGAACATCGGGCGGGCTGCGGGCCGGCTTGTGCGGAGCAATGCTCCACCTTTATAACGAGCAGACGCGCAGCAAACTCGGGCTTTCGGCCGAATATATAGAGAGCTGAGTAGCCACGGCTGTATTGAGAGCTGAGATTGCGGAACTGCACAGCCGCTTTATCAATAGCAGTCAAAAGAAATAATCAGCTGGCGCAGCATTTCGATATTGTCCATAACTGGCTTAAAACACTGGCACTAGCTCGAAGAGAAGTGCTCTGAGGCAGCCAACAACTGAGACAATTATTACCCTGTTGCCACTGAAGAGGCCCAGCAGCATACATCACGAGACAACAGGCAATGTCGTTGGAATTTTAATGTGCGAGACGAGCCCCCAAGTGAAATGTGACCACGCAACGACGACATGAATCATTCTGGCTGCACGTTACACCGTGCTCCATGTGACACAGCGTGCTACTTGGGAAATGACTGTCAGTCTCAGGTCAGACGCCACGACCCGGCCAGTTTCCGGCCGCCAGAGTTAATGCGCGAAGCGTCTCACAAATGAGCTCAAATCCGCCAGAGGTTACTGGGGTTGCAGCCTGCGAAATCTATGATGAAGCAAAACCGGGGAGAAACCTTTTTCCTCCAGCGAAGCACGAACTCAGGTAATCGGAAATCGCTGGGTTCGGACCATTCCCAACGCTAATTCGAAACCATACGGAGTAGTCCATCATTGGGCTTATCAGAATACGATCAGCCAGCTACAGAAACCCCCATCGCCACTTGAAGCCGGCTTAACCCCGATACATGACTCAATGGAGCTAATCGCGGTTTACGACGTCACCTGTTGGGTCGCTATCTGGCCCGGTGTGATAGCCGAGGCCGGCGGCGGGCGGCGACGTTGGTGGAGTACGCACGCGGAGGGCGGCACCGACCGAGTCTGCGGCCCAACCTCCACCGCCTGACCTTGCGACGCCCCAGCGCACACAGCAACGCAGCGCGCCGGCCGGGGGGCCAGCGCCGGCAGCGGCCCGCGCAGCCACCACCGAGCCCGACAGGTGCCAGCGAGCCTCCCGCTGCTGCAGGCCGCCGCAGTGGAGAAGCAGGTGGTCGGCCGCCAGCCCAGCCGCCGCAGGCTTTCACATCGTTCCCACCACTCTGACACGTAAATTCCAGGAAAACAAGACAGGAGAAACAGGCAACAGGAACAGCTGCAGTCGTGGAACTGTTAAATCATTATACGGAAACTGTTCTTATGCACGCTACCATATTTTTCATCCAGAGGTCAAATAGTGCACTGGGGAGGGGAAGGGGGTCAGGGAAGAGACCTATTGGCAACGCCCCTTCAGGTAACACATCCGTCTTTCCATTGTTGCAGTGATACCAGCCAGCCGCTGCTCCCCGTCCTGTCACGAGAAGAGAGCGCCAACAGCGCCGGACGACCCCCGAGCGGAATCCCCCGCCGTGTCGGGCCGCTGCAGTAGGGCCGCCGATTGCCGGTGATTGGCCGGTATCCGCCTGTTGCAGGCCACTGCGGCCGTCAACAATGGTCCCGAACGATTGCCGGCCATTCAACAGGCGCGGTGCAACAACCTGCTGCCGACCGCCGCCCCCGCGCTGTAGCGCCGTACCGCTGCAGAAGCAACAGCTTCCCCGAGCGGCTCCACGCGGGCGAAGGCAACGACAATGTAAACACAGGACGCAAACAAGCGACATTCTCACTACCTCGCAGGTAAAAAGCTTGGCTGGCGGCGGACGCGAAGGTGTTTGGGTACGACCGTACCAGGCCGCCCACACGCGCGGCGTCGCCGACAGTAACGATCGTCGATGCTGGTCGGCAAAGGTCGAGCCCCCGCCGGGCCGACAACGCCGGCGGCGACGGGGGATGAAACGGCCGGATGTGACGCCGAGGTCTTCCCGCCAGGAAAGGCTACGGAAACGGCTATAATGACCACCAACCGGAGACACGGGGATTACTCGAGACCGATATAACACATCCCTGTCATCCTCATCATCCTCAACGTTTAACTTTATGGTGTACATATTCCCAATGTACAAAACCCGGAGCACAAGCATGGTCTCTGCTGAGGCGCGTACCTACTCAGTGGTAACTAACCAGCTTCTGTCCCCGGATGCCTCCACAGCAAACCGATTGCAATCCTCCACAGTCATTTTGGGCGCATTAAGAGAAAGCGCAGACATAAACACACCAGCACCGCGAGGCCCAAAAGTCGGCGCGCTGTGCTTCCCATAAAAATAGCCCGGCCACTGTGCTTGCAGATAGGTAGCTGAGGAGGCGCGTCAACAGAATCCCCACGAATGCAAAAGCACATCTCCCCTGCTGACACATAGTCTCTCACTGTCACACGGACTCTTACAAACCTCACTCTGAAGCCCACAATCTTCTGATCACAGAACCAAAAGCAGCGGAAGTCTCCATATGTTAACACTCAAATTATAGCCTGTCAGGCGACAGCAAGCTCTGAACATAGATAAGCAGATCGGCATTTGTCGCCTGCCATGGTAATCCGCAATTAGAGGCGGGGCCTGACCAGATCGGCCGGCACCGTCTCGACAGTCGCAGTCCAAATAAACACGGCGGCGGCGGCCGGTGACGCGACGCTGACCTGTTTGCAGATGGCGCTGAACTCCTTGCTGGGGAGGCGCGCTGGTCGGACGCCAGCTCCCTGCGAGCGTGCTTCAGAGATTTACCGCTCCGCTTGGCTGCCGGAACACAGGCACAGCGTCAGGCACAAGTGGTGGAGGCGAGGCAAGATGACAGAGATAGAGTGAGTGGGAGATTCGAGAGAGGAGAGCATGGGAGTGACAAAAGGCAGATGAACAATGGGAGGGAGCAAGGAAGGAGATAGGAAGCAGGTGGCTGGATAGAGAAAGGAAATTGGAAGGAACACTTTAGGGAAAATCATTAGGATCTATAATTACATTTTCTTCAATTGGACGAATAATTTTGTCTCCTAAAACCCGACCAACTAGTGGTAGCTTATCGGCTGTTCAGGAAGCAACCAGCCTATCTCCGCCATGCATGGTAGCTGCAGAGCATGGCGCACTACTCCGAGCCAGCTGCAGTTCCCGCCAAAGGACGTCCACGGCAGTTCCCACCCCCGCACTCTCCAGCATCTTCAGCCGGGCCCACGTCCAGTATCGTTCCCACCCGCCACTCCCCCGTATCCTCGGCCGGGCCGCCATCCAGTGCAGTTTACCCGCAGTGCTCCCCAGCATCCTCGGCCGGGCCGGGACGAGAGATGGCCAGAAGCTGCGCTCCTCAAATCAACTCGAGCTGTAGAAGCGCATACCCGACAGTCGCCTCCCGCAACCGCGTCAACCCAGTTCTATTTGAACCTAGCCTGTGTGCCGTCTACTAACGCCTTCATAGGAGAAAATACGTGTCCCACAAATTGTTCGCGTTCAAAATAGCGAGCATAGAGGTTAGAACGAGCATAGCAGTCTTTCAGTCCGACGCAGATGACTGGTGGCTGGCACGCCAGGGCCGGCCGCCACAGAGCGGACACCCTCCGCGGAGGTGGCGGCCCGGCACAGAGCGCATCCCCTCAGCGGAGGTGGTGGCAACAGCTGAAGGTCGAGGTCAGCCCCGCGCCAGACCAAACAGCGCGTCAACACGCCACTCGCCAGGCAGCGGACGTCGGCGCGCCAAAACCTACAGCGGCCCTGAATCAGCTGCTAGCGCGCGAGAACAGAGCACAACACGGCCATGGCGCCGCCATCAACCCCATCTCCATGTGTGTGAACCGGTTCAGTCACCAGTCGCAACTTAACCCATCCCCGTGTGTGACCCAGTTCAGTCACCAGTCGCTACCAACCCCATCTCAATGTGTGTAAACCCTACACGAATCTAGGATTGCCGATCGGGGGGGGTACCTTCCCGGGGCGCGCCATCCGGACCAGAGGGCGCCACTTTTGACCGGCAAAATCTATCATTTTGGTGGGCGCCGATTTTCGCATCGGGGCGGGGGGGTGGCAAGTAACATTTCAGGGGGCGCCGTGACCATTTCAGGGGGCGCTGAGGGTACGATGGGGGACACGTGCCCCCCCTTTTTCCCCTGGATCCGCCTATGGTGTCAGCCACTTCAGTCATCGGTCGCTATCAACCTCATCTCAGCGACCGGCCAGCCAGCGCAGGGTTAGAAGGGATCAGCCGCCACCGCTCCGGCGGCATGCCTGCTGCAGGCCTCTGATCACAGCCTCCGGGGAGGTGGGGCCCGTGCAATCAACAGCAGCCGGGGCCCGTCAACGCTGACACCGCCTGCGTCAGACCACCACTGACGTCACCGGACATCAATGTCCACGGGTGTGTGACGTCATGAACTGAACCACTGACGGATGCTCGTCATATCCTTAGAACGAAAACAAACATCCAGCACACGAATACCAACTCAACACCACGCACTGAGTTATACGGCAAACGCTGCAGTAAAGGCAAACTGCATTCAGATATATTGCCCGTTCTTCGGCAGCTACTTTAAACACCACACATCCCACATCACCGACGTTCTACAGTCACCGCGCGCCGGCACAGGTCTCATAGCTGTCGGCATTTCACAGCAGACACAGGGCGACCCTGGCATGACGTCACTGGAGATGCGATGCAGCGCAGCGTCCCGCCCCTCCTGGCTGCTCTAGTGAGACCGGCCGGAGGCCCGGTCAGCAGCGAGCAGCGCAGACTACCGTGCTGCGACGGTACTGAGCAGCGTGCTGGTGTCTGAACGGCGAGGGGGCCGGACGCTCTTCAAGTCGGATGGCGAGGATTTCGCTCCTCATCTGTTCCTCGCAATAATCAACCACCACGAGTGCGCTGTTTCGGCCCGAGCCACGTCTCACGCTGTATTATTTCCGGATGATGCACATTTGGAAGGTGTAGACAAATCACGATCTACGCCCCATAATTCCTCCTCTCGATCACACCAACGTCGGTGTGATTTTCCCGGCGAATCAGAGGCGACTGATCCGAGTACCAGTTGTCTCTCTCTCGAGTGTCTGCCGGCTCACCCTGCCCGGCGGACAGCTCCTCTCCGTGCTGGGGCGGCTGCAGGCGGCGGCGGGGGCGGGGGCGGGCCGTGTATCGATTGAGGGGCGGCTCAGAGCAGACCAGCCGCCGTCCCCAGCTCGGCTACCGACCGCGCCGGCTGATGGCCGGCCGATACCTCCTTTTGTGGCCGGCTGCAGCTCGCTGACCTCAGCCTGACACAGACGGTGCCGCCGATCCGACAGCAGAGATAGCGCAGCAGCCGCCGCCGTCGTCCATCGCTGACGACGCCTGGTCAGAAGCTGACTGCTCCTCTCCACCGGCCTATCGCGGTGCTGGTGTGAACCAGTCGTCCCCGTGTCTGGCTGTAGTTTTGAGCTCCGGGTATCACATTGTTAAAGGGGCGGCACTCGATCGCCACTGCTGCTCAGGACAAGTGCGATGCATAGAGAGGCAGGCCTGAGGTGCTGACCTGATTTCCAGTGAAGAACGTTTCTATCACGGACGGGAAACACCCTCCCAACACATGTGTCTCTCACTGAGGGACTGACTAAAACCGTCATAAAACCTACAAGTGTCAAGGCTGACCACCGATGCGTAATAGGGACAAGAAACAACTGAACGGTCACAAAACAATCAAACGTCATTATCGCCGTGCTTTAGAAACCGCGGACTAAAGGACAATACAACTACCGGCGGTGGCGGCTCATCATATGAGGCAGCTGAAGCAAGCCGTTACCGAGAATCTCAGCGGCCAACCTTATGAAAAAACACCATGAATGAAATGCATATTAATATAATTAACAAACTCGTATGGTTTGATATAGAGAAAGCAGTGTAGGACGGTTTCAACACTTCTAATTTTCCCAGTCACCATTAGTGCTGGAGACAGTAAAACCCCCCGGCGGAGGTGCGTACGAGGAGAGCCCGGGCAGTGCCGAGTTAAGGCATCCAACTTCAGTGTAGGAGCCTCGGGGTTCAAGTCTCCGCCAGCGGCGGTTTGGTTTCCAACCCAGTTCTTAGTGACTTTTGTAATCGAGATTCTGTATTATAAGAATGAGGAGAAAAGAACGGCAATAAAAAGTTGATGTTGAGACTGAAATAGCGGAAACACCATCACTTCGATAATGCTAATTGGCAACATCATTTTGCTTAGCATCATAAGTGTCTTCACCAGCAAAAAAAGAGGGGCTTAATCGATCTTCAACCTGCTGCTGATAATAAACTTCACGTCTACAACCAGAATTCCAAGCTTTTACAGCTTGTAATTTGATCGGTGACAGGTTCGAAAGTTTTCATCCTTTGCGAATTTGGAATCGAGAATGTTTGACGGCAAGAGTCGGATGAAGAGATGAGATGCCACCGAAGAAGGACCAACCAAATGTAGTTATTCTTTGTAAGCCTTTTGAAGCGAGATGGTGTAGAGAAATGACATATATTTCAGAGCGTGTCGGAAGATCAGGCCATTTCCAGGATCTGGTAGTAAAGAACTGATGGGCATTTCGGGAGTCCTGCATGACGCGCCTCTCCATACCTGCTAGTGCCTTGAATTTTTTAATCCCTAGTATCAACGTTAGAGACAATTCCCGGGACACCTACCCGACCTCAGTAGGTGAAATGACCACGAGTCGTCTCTGCTAACCAGTCAAAAATAACAACCATCGACATCACAAGTGATTCCGTTTCTGAATTCCCTTCTTAGTCCATGGTATGAACGTGGAATGATGATGGAATGGAATTGGATGGAACGAGGGACGAGGCGGCCTCGGCCGTCTGTTTGAACTACTTCCCCCACCAGTAATTGCGCATACCATACGGCGGCCTTGGTGACGTGAGTCAGGGTGTCATTTCCCGTAGCAGAGACCTTACTTACCGGGACTGTGGGACCGAATCACGTGCGGGGTCTTCATGTTGTTGATCTTCTCCAGCAGGTCTTCCTTGAAGGAGCGCGCGCGCCGCGCCAGCCGGTTGTTCGGCTTAGGCCTGTTGCCCTCTGAAACAGACACAAAATGCACTGTCATACGCATATTACCACCAAAATATAATTCAAAATACATGGCAATGCGACTAGTCATACACTAATACAAACTGAGCCACTGCTACAGAGGAAAACAGACCTAAAGTTACTGAGCTGAATGTATTGGAAATCCACTCTCCCAGGGTGCCAAACCAAGCGCAAAGGCTTCTAACCATAAATTTCAGAAAAATCAGCGAGGTCTTACCCATCCAGAACATGACCAAGGCTATCTTAGCACAATCTGACAGCTTATAGCATGTCAGTGACACGGTTTGACCATTCGAGACATCCTGTTGATCAAACTAGGCAGGAAAACGACACATTTCGTGTCTAATTAACGCTAAATTCCCTCGGAAAAGGCAACGATTTTCGACCGAGCGGGTGCGTATGTGATGATCAATAAAACCCGCAGCAAAATGGCAATGCTTTCTTCGCCTCGTGCTGGGGACCGGATCTACGGCCACGTCATAGGCGAGGGCGTGCAGGGCCTGCGTCACGTCCAACGCCCACTGGAGGTGGCAGAAGAAGTGAAGTGGCCTGCGCGGTCCGACCAGGGGTCAACACTCGCTGGCAGCGTGGGCACGAGAGGAGAGTACCAAGCGGCCTCTGTACCAAGAACTATAAAAAACACCCACCCAACCCAGTAAATACACAGTAATATTTGGATATATCTTCAGCGCCACTTAGCCAAAACAAACTCAACTGATTTGGGATCAAATTCCGACAAATCCGCTCGGCTTGCCGTTGCTGCCACTACTATTCGCACGCTGACAAACACAGTGCGCGCGGTAGCACACCCAGTCGTGTGGCGATGACGTCAGACAGCGCCGGCTGGTGGGTAGCACGGGGCGGCAGCTGACAGGCAAAACATTCCCGCTGCATCTCTTCACCACCCTGTGAACTCTCACAAGAAGCCGGATGACCTGCCTGAGCTGGGAAGTTGGGTGATCCCAGAGCCGACCCAGCGCCTGCCTGCTGACCGATTAAGGCAAGCAGCGACACCGGAGGGCGGCGGAGGCGCGGCGTGCTAGCCTCGGCGCCTCGTCATTGCCGTGCCGCCGCCAAATATGGCGCAGCGGCGCGGTCAGCCGCCGCCACCCGATGACGGATCAGCGGGCTCCGAGACCTACTGCACCGCACTGGTGCCGACACTCCAGCCCCGGGAGTCCCGCTGCAGAAACTGATCCGCCTCAGTGACCGGCGAGCAGAGATACGGACACCGGTCTCTGAGTCCGCCCCAAGCACGGCTGTCAGCCTCTGATTCTGACCCCAGCACGGAGGCCGGCCCCTGTGTTCAGCTACGTCAGCTGATCTGCTTCCCTGACCCCGGCACGGCGGCCGGCGTCGGCCGCGCACTCCCGTCTACCGCTGAACCGTCTGCACTCCTGCCACAGAGCCTGTTGACAACTTCAAAGCACCTCAGCACAGCAGCCCCGCACCGAGACCGAAGCCCCAATAATTGCAGGCTGCTCCTCATCCCAGACAGGCAGCCGTCTTACGGAAGTCTATCTTATTATGGAAATGAAAAAAGTTTACATCAGCGAGCGGATTTGAATACAATTTGGCGCATAGGCATCAACACACTGAAGTTTACATGTTACTTAAAGTGAATGTTACACTTTCATAAGTTTTGAACTGAGATAGCAGTTTGATAGAGCGTGTCAAGAAACCAATACTGGCAAATTTCGCTTCACCCAAAGATTAATGTATTAAATTCCCGCATAATTCATAGTTCAAAATAAAGGCATTGGTCACTAGTACTCCCATTCAAACCACGACTGAATCGCCTTTCATCTGGATACAATCATTTGACTGGTTTAAATCCCAAGCCCCTCCCATCTAATAAAACTGGCAAGCTAACGATTGAGCAATATTTACCCTAGGTTTGGTTTTCTGTTTAATTTAACAATTTCACACGTTGGTTAACTCTAAAAGATACCACATATTTGCTTTGTTTCAAGAAATGACCGGACTTGATTTGTATTCCACCATTTCACTTAGTTTAAAACTTTGTAGGTGAAATTAGCATCAGATATGAAATATCGCTTGGAGCCGCGAGTCTATGGTATGCCTGCGCTCAGGGTTTTCACTTAGCAGACGTTGAAAACATGCTGTTTAGATGACATAACAAATTGTAAGAGAAAACGTTATATATTTGTTCTGAGCGATTTAAGGTAGAAAAATGTCGTTTTCACACATTTACAGAATTATCTTGCCCATAAATAAGCCTTCTTAGAATTTCGACAAAGTGGAACATTCCCTTTAATCGTGGGTCCACGCTAATGGCGTGAGCAGAACAATAGACATATAAACCTTGAAACAAAACCTTGCCACTGTCGTTCATGACGTTACGTTACAAGACAGGTGGCGAAACAGGCTCACAAATCATATAATGACCAAAGCCGACCATTTGAAACGAACACTCGGAGGACCAATCTCTTTGTTTCTAGCTTCAAGTCACTTTCAGTTCGACGTCATCAACTATCTGTTTCAAACATCTGTCAGTCGGTTTTCTCAGATATGTGCCGCTCCTGCGCGGCAACTTTTCCACTTCAACGTTGAAAGGACGTCTATACAAAATCTTCAACTGTTTAATCGGAGCACTGGAAGCTGTAGGGGAAAGTGCCTTATTACACGCAGTGCCTAGTTACGCACGATCGTAATAAAAATGCCCGTAGATGATACCACAGACAAACTGAAATTAGCTGACTGTTTGCCACATCGCGCCACCTTTTCTGCTTCGTCGTGAGTGTTTACAGACGTGTAAGTACGGAGCGGCAATTCAAATTAACATTTTTAAGCGTTTTTCCGATTGTAGAAAAAATGAGCTCTTGCTGTTAATTGCAATGTCTAACGTTTCGCTGTTTTCTACGGACCTTTGTAGATTGCGCGTGTTCAATAGTAGCGTCATAACGGGGAAAACAACAAATCTTTGAATATTTTAGGACTGCTCTATATCTAATATTTTTGGCTATTCATTAAAACAACATAATTGATCACAAATTCCTCAAGTGTGATGCTGCGTTTTTTGGGACACAGTGCCTAATTGTGCACATGCCACATCAAATATATTTTCCGGACGAAAACATAATTGCTCAGAAACAATTTATGGTCTCATGAAACATATTATCGCATTCTTTACCCCCGCCACATTCTTATCCATTGGCGCAAGCAGAAATAATTCAAGGGAAGAACATATCATGGTGACCAGATTAGCTTAATTTGCTTTAGGTACCCGCACTTCTACGCATACAAAACGCCCACCAGTGTGGACGAATGCTCCCAGAGATACACCGGGCAATAATGGTTGCAATAAAAGAAAAGGACAATATCACAGCAAGGTTCCTGAAAATTGGGTAGAGCGTTAGTGTTGGCCTCAAATATTGCGGCCATTATCTTGCCAAACACGTTCAATGTTTGATACATATGAAGATGAACTGTTCCGATGTTCAAAACAACATAAATATTGCAGCGAGTAATCAGCCGTAATTAGGCCAACTGGACAAGCTGTGTGCAATTAAGAAGACGGTTCCTTATCACACTACGAACAACCTTCCGTAATCCGAGTGCTGACAGATTAAAAAAGGTTCTCCCGCGAAGACGAAGATAGCTTAAACTTTCTTATCGTAAAGGTTAGACTATGTATTGAACCATGAAATTGCAAACTTGCATGATTAGTAATTGCGCCGTTCCCGAATAAATGTGAATTTACTGCTAGGTGTGCGCAATTAGGACACTCTTCCCTATATAGGGTTGCATAACCAGTTTCACCGGTCTCATTCCCACTAACACCGATCGTACCTGAACACCCACATACAGCTATCTTTGTATCTTCTCTCCGGACGTTATGTTAAGTATCCACAAACAAAGAAAACAATGGCGGCGGATAAAGGGGGGCAAGAGGGGCAGTTGCTCCCCTAAAATTATCAGAGGGGGCCCCTGGAAAAATACGCATTTTTAGCTTGGTTCTTTTCTGAAAGTTTACGAAGGACCTGACTGAGCCCTCAACAGTTTCTCGGTTTGGACAGTGTCCGAGCTTTATCTCAGGGGCACTGAGGTCGGGCTTGGGGGCCCTTCTAGCTTGGGCTCGCGGACCCTCTTGCTTGGCCTTTAGGGGCCCCCAAGCTTAGCCTAAAGGGGCCCCCGAGCCTGGTCTCAGCGGGCCCAGAACTTGGTCTAAAGGACCCCCGAGTCTGGTATCAGGGCCCCCACTCCGTTTCAGGCGCCCCGAGCTGTTCCTCGCCCCCCCGAGCTTCGTCTCAAGGACCCCCAAGCTTGGTCTAAGGGGCCCCCAAGGCTGGTCTCAGGGCACCCAAGCTTGGCCTTAAGGGAGCCTCCCGAGCTCGGTCTCAGGGGCCCCGAGATTGTCTAAGGGGTTCCGGAGTTTGTCTAAGGGGCCCCCGAGCTTGGTCTCCGGGGCCCTCCAAGCTTAGTCTCAGGGGGCTTCCAAACGTGACCTCATGGGGTTCCGAGATTGGTCTCAGGGCCCCCCAAGATTGGTATAAGGGGCTTCCCAGATTGGTCTAAGGGGCCCCGAGATTGGTCTTAAGGGACCTTTAGCTTGGTTTCAGGGGTCTCCAAGCTTGGTTTCAGAGGCCGCCAAGCTTGGTCTCAGGGGCCCCCGAGCTTGGTCTCAGGGCCCCCTGAGCTTGGGCTCGGGGGCATTCGAGCTTGATCTCTAGGAGCCCCCCAAGCTTGGTCTCAGGGGGCCCCCGAGTTGTCTCAGGGCTCCGAGCTTGGTCTCAGGGGGCCTCCGAGCTTGGTCTTAGGGGGCCTTGAGCTTGGTTTCAGGGGCCTCTAAGCTTTGTTTCAGAGGCCACCAAACTTGGTCTCAGGGGCCCCGAGCTTGGTCTCAGGGGCCCTGAGCTTGGGCTCGGGGGCCTACGAGTTTGATCTCTAGGAGCCCCCAAGCTCCGTCTCAAGGAGCCCTGAGCTGTGTCTCAGGGCCCCGAGCTTGGTCTTGTGTGTGCTCAAGTCAGTATGCTTGTCATTTGCGTTTTTTCTGTGCCGATATAGACGACAGCATCAAAGCACCCCAGTCCTCATTCTGCGGGAGACGGAATTTTCCGAGGAAAAAAACTCCAGACTATAATAATTCGTGTTACCTACCATGCTTTATTATGTAGATGCATACGAACAAACAGCGTTCACTTTTTAAAAGAATAACTATTTGCCTCAGAAGGCCGTTGTTGTACCGGTATTATAATTTTGCTAAACTCCTAACGTGACGCAGGAGCTTAAAGCTTTGACGTTCAATGTCCGAGGCGTACGTGAACCTATAAAACGCAGATCCATATTTCGGCATCTACATGTTAAATACGCTGCTTATTTTGCTGCACTACAGGAAACATATTCCAGCTTGAAATCTGAGATCGTGTGGAAAACCGAATAGGAAGGCAAAACCATGTTTTACATGGGTCAACTAAACAACAGGGAGGAATAACCATTTTTGTACTGGGCCAAATACAACTTTTACCATTTGTGACGCTTATGCAGGAGCGGGACCAGCATTTTGCTAGGGGAGTGACTGAGCTTTGAAAAATGGCGAAAAAGGGGGAATATGGCAAAAAATGGCGAAAATGGGGCAGGGGCTGAAGCCCCTTCAGCCCCCCTGGATCCGCCCCTGCACTTATACCTCTGACCACAGGCAGCAAGTCCCAACCAATCTATTGCAGTTTTTAGGGGGCCCTTGCTGCCGAGGGGGCCCCATCGCCACCCCCGTGGCGCAGCTGGCAAAGGCGTCACGCTTGGGTGTGGAAGGCCCCTGGATCAAGGCTGACCTATGGCAGCCTTTTCCGCGGCCGCCTCCTACCCAGGAGATAGCGGTACACTGGGGAGTGCGCGCCGCAGCAGTGGAATCAACGCTGTGCCAGGCGGCGTCCCTGTTTGTGGGTGCACGGGCCTGATCGGCCTTTAACCCTCCCCACCGGGGGCCATCGATGGCCCCTAAGGTTTTTCCGGGATAGCAGAAAAACGACGAGGCGAGCACAGCGGTTGAGGGCTCTACCTTTCACTGCATCATTTTCATCATCCCTGAAATTTTTACTCCGGGTCACCCAAGGTCAGGTCACGAGACGAGGTCAACCAAGGTCACCTCACTTCAACTTTAGAGCTCTGTAAGAGCTACATTTCAAAGTCGATCGATTTGAAACTTCCTACACTTCATAACCCCACCAGGGTCTACAAGGTGTATATCCGGGATTTTTCGATTTCGTCCTGAGGTCAGGTCACGAGGCGACCTCTCCCATTGGAAAAGCATGGGGAAAGCTGTTTCATGATATAAAAGCCACAAAAATGATTGCAAATACTCAGACTGCTCAGAACAGCGTTTTTGGACACCCTTTCACGGATCCCAGGGGTCATATTTGCCTTTGACTTTTCCAAGGTCATCCAAGGTCACCAGAGGTCAAAACAGTATTTTGACAATAACTTTTGACCTAATTAAGCTAGAGCGGTGAAACAAACACCATCGTGTTTGTCTTATCACTGGCTTTCATTTGATATAGGGCAAGGTCACTTTTGACCTTTTGTGACCTCAGGTCATATTAGGTCACGAGGTGACCTCTGGAGGTCAAACCACTGGCGGGAGGTCTTTACGTTCCACATAGCGGAAAAGGTACTGGCAATTTGCTATCAAATGTACTTTACCAGGCCTCAATAGCTCTAATGACATAAGAGTTCTGCCCAGTTTGCTTAATCATTGCATATTTGAGTGAAAATAGCCGATCTTGACCTAATTTGACCTCTGGAGGTCAAACCATTGACCTGAGCACTAAAACATGTGAAGTAATATCTTACTGAATTCACGCGAGCTTTCTATTGCACTTTGAAGATTTGCGCTAACGCCCATATTTTCGGAGTTAGAGGGGGCCATCATGGCCCCCGGTGGGGCGAGGTGGCGCCAGACCCCGGTGGGGCGGGGTTAAAGTGATCCACCGGTCTGGTCTCCCGCCCGCAGCCCTCATGTGAGGGCTCGGCCTATGCCAGGCGCTGCGGCTTGGGGAGACTGGAGCAGCCTAAGGCCCGCCGAGTGCGGTGCCGCTGTCCCGTAAGGGTGCCGGCAAATGGAAACTTCCGCTCTGTACATAGTGTGAGTGCATTGTATGAATGATACTAGCTACTAACACAAAAATGTTCCCGGGAAAGGGAGCGCAAAAATATTAAAAAAGAAAAAAGAAGGGGCCCCATCGTCAAGGGGGCCTCCTGGATAAATTCTTGCCCCCCCTATCCGAAAAGAGCATCCGCCGCCACTGAAAGAAAATGGTTTCTCAGACAAAACCCGGGTGGAGGCCGTTAATACCCGATGGCTGATTACCCTTCAGCGTGCCGTTCCTGTACTGGTCACGGCGCCAGTCATGGTATTCGGTATCCCGCTTATTGCCAGAAGTGCAAGACAGGTTCATTGTCCGCGGGGAGTTTTACGCGGCAGCACTTCGATCTGAGACCGAAATAACCCGCATTGTCGCCGCGTGACAAGCCAGCTCTACCACTGCAGTGGATTAATTCTGACGTAAGTTCTCCAGGTATTTTCACTCCAAATTTGTGTTGGCAGTCTGCGCACGGACGTTTTCCTTGCCACGCAACCGGCCAACACCCTCTCATAACCTCATACAGCACTGCTCAGACACTAGCGACATCTAACGGAACCAGCATCATCCATTTGAGCCCAGAGCTGGTGTCGGCCGGGCCTGCCCTGCCGGCAGGGGGCTGCGGCGTCCGCGGCGGCGGCCGTTCCGGCGAGCTGCGCCGCGACCGCGACGACCCCGGCGCGGCGACGCGGCGCATTCATCACCTGACGCCTAATGTAAACAACTTTCTACGGCGGCGGCAGTGCGGCGCGGCGCCGCGGGCGGCGGCGGCCCGCGGCGCCCTCCAGCGACCAGCGCGCGCCGCTTCCGCCCAACATCTCACGGACACTGGGAACAACAGCAATGGTAAGTGCCTGTGTACCGTGTACCTGACATTGGTCACGTCTCTCCTGTAGGGTTTTTCGGCTCCTTTTGCAGGTGTTGCTAGATATGATAGTCTGCTGACAGCTCCCGCTTCAACTCGTGTCGGGGGAAGCACCACGCAAACAAAGAAAGGGGGAGTTTTTAAGGGAGCGGAAATGACACCTTCCCAATTTGTCAGCGTTGATTAGATTGGCCGCAGAATAATACACATAAATCAGGTATCATTGGCAAAGTATTCCGTCTATCTATCGAGGGCAAGGCAACGTCACTTCAGAGGAAGTGTGACGCCCCAATTTCCAGCAAGGTTGATCGACCATGCCCGGATGGCGGAGCCGCCGCTGTACATCGGAGGCCAGCCCCGGATTCAAGGAACTGGGTCCATCACATAACAACAATATTGAGCCAAATGATCGATAGACAGAAACTAAAATAATAACGTCCTTCTGGCAGCTTTAGACCTCACAACGTCCCTTTATTCTTTCCGAAATTCGTTGATCTATGGATACCATGCGCAGCCACACTGAACAGTTGAGCAATATCCTGTGTACCGCGATTTGGGTCGGGCCGGCGCGGTAGGAAAGTTCACGGATACCGCTCTGGTACGGTAACCTGCAAATCCTGTTCCCGGTGGAGCCGGAGCGCGGCGCAGAGAGTCACGACCGACATCTGCCGAGCTCGACTTCAACAGTGAGAGAAACACCTTATCCTGCAGTCGCCCAGCTTGTAAATATCTCGCGTGCAGACCGTGCGTTTTAACGTGCACATTATCGTATACGATCGGCCCGGTTGTCGCCTCAAATATACTGATGTTACGCGGCGCAGCGCTATGGGCGGTACGGGAACTTCATCAAGATCGGCGTTCATTCTTTACCGCTGCCATCATTCATTTCCTAAATGTCCGTATCATCAGTCTTATTGTTTCTGACTGAAAAGGCTGATCCAATTCACGCCACTCAATCAAATCGGCAACTCCATCGTCTACTCATCCATTGTAACTCAGCAGTAGCCGCATAATGTCGGACAGACTGTCTCGGACACCAGCGGGCTTCCCCCGATCTCCCTGTCTCAAAGCATGTCCGCACGCTGGGCGTTCCACATAAACTGCGCCTGACGTCACAGCCCAGCCGCTACGGCCAAGTACAGCCATCTTACTACTTCTGTGCACATTGGTTCCCTGGCAATGCTCTCGACTTACATAAGCTGACCCAGAACGTGCAGTTTAACGGTGCGACGTTGGCTCGAAACACCGGTTGGTGACTGTAATTCAGTCCAGGTCTTCCGTTCACCGTAAAATATAAGCTCGCTTTAACATCTGATTCCAACCTAGGCACTGCGAAAACTAGGCTGATCTCCATTCAGTGACAAACAATTGGGAAAATTCTGCATTTTGGCTTTCATGCGGTGTTTTCTTAGCCTTGGAGGCAATACGTTCCTCATCAGACACGGACGCAGCCCAACAACGATGGCCTTTCCGACTTTTAAAGTTCAAAAGGCATATTTCTACTTTAGAAGACAGTTCCTGAGTTGAGAGTATAGGAAACGAAATGCTCCATCTAAAATAAGCGCATCCATTTTCGACGAAGTTGGTAGTCTACCAGAGAAGTCGAGTCTGGGGTGAGGGAAATTCAATCATTACCCCACCCCTCATCCGAAGGATCCAAATATTACCCACTTTTAGGCGACTTTGAACGTTTTTCTTATATATTTCTTACCATGCTTTTCACGATTCCCTCCGGGTCGGCCCCCCATCGAACATTTTGTCCACATCCGCCTCAGGACTATCATTACATGATTGGGCCCTCGGGTGACGTCACAGCTCGGGAGGAGGGGAGTAACGGCGCCAAGCCTCCACACAGTTGTGATTGGTTTTGGCACCCCAGAAAGTGTCGACGGCTCTCGCCGTGCATACACTTGACATGACGCAGCTGATCTTGTTTCGCCAGGCTTCTCCTCAGTAGTGCTGAACCAGCAATCAGACGACCGGTGCAGAGCGAACTAGTGCGCAGTTGTCGCCTCTAAATCCACTGTCTGCGCTACGCCAGTTCAAAGGTAATCCAAATAAGAGCTAAAACAAGAGCCCTGTTCCAGCTGTCAGACAGTTTTGTCAGCAGGACCTCTAACCTCTCCTCCGAAAGTAACATAGCGCCATAATCGCCCTTGCTTGCGCTAGCAAAGGGAACTTAAACCTTTATACCATTAAAAATATTAGGCTGCACTTCGTGCACTACGGTTTTTCATCAGCACAAACA
Source organism: Lepas anatifera (assembly GCA_034440635.1). Lineage (NCBI taxonomy): Eukaryota > Metazoa > Arthropoda > Thecostraca > Lepadidae > Lepas > Lepas anatifera. Next base: position 140,013 of record JAOTON010000543.1, read on the forward strand.
GCAGGCCGTCAGCCCGTAAAACCTCTAGAACTGTTCCCGGGAGAGGCTACAGTCCAGTGACGTGGCGCAACGCGGCCCGCTGATTGGTGCTGACAAAACTGTGCTACGCTGAACGGGCTAAGAGCGTGACCACAAGGGAAAGGATCAACTGCTCCCCGTGGAGCCGTGAAGGATTTCCTTGGTCGCTTCAAGGGCCGCCATTTTCCGTCGCCTCTCAACCATTTCTCTCCCCCCCACGAAAGCAACAGGATGCACCGTTGAGATGACGGCTTGAAGGCTCACACCCTAGCCCCAAGAAAGAAAATATGGGCTGCGCCGTTCGTTACCCGGTCTCCAGGACCTCCCCCTTTCCGGGTCCTAGGCTAAGGTGCACAACGCCACCGCTGCCAGCCCAGTGGTTTTCGCGACTCTCTCGGCCTAACTGATGGCTGAGTAACCGGTACGAAGGTGATCTATTCCCTTCCAGAAAACCTAACGGGACACTTGTTAACTGATTCATCTTCGAAGCCATTCCCAAATACCGGTATCGTGATACTATCCAAACTCGCCCGGAGCAGCCACATAATTCTTCCCACATAGCAGAACAATGACAGATAATATTACACCTTCGGAAAACACCGGAGCCTCATAGTATCAATCGCACCAACTTTTTTTTGACTGACGGAAAAGCGCTTCCACGGAAACAAAAACATGATCTGCGGACACATATCCACGGGTCGAGCCCGCTGCGATATCGACCCAGGTCCGACCGGAGCCCGTGCCTTCGGCGGAATGCACAGGAGACATTGTGTCCGACTTATCCGTGGACTCGTGCTAGCGCCCGGCGCCTTACAGAGGTCACCGCCCCGATACGAACATGCAGCATAAGCAAGATGGGTTACTGCCGTGCTGAAGACGCCATCAGGGTGACCTCGCACGGGTAGCCAGTCCCAGCCGTGCGGTCGTACAGAAAGTTCCGCTTCAACAGTGACATCAGCATCTCCCAGCACAACAAAAGGCACCCTCAGCTGCCGCGTCATCTCCCCTGTTAGAAGCACCAGGTTCACATCCAGCCAGTAAGCCGGGAGCAGAGCTCAGCAGCAGACGCTACACATTCAGCCGCGCGGAAGTAAGGCGGCACACGGACGCTCCATCTCGCAGCCTTGAGAGCCTTTACAACGTTCGAGCGTCCGTGAAGACCGGGCGCCGCTCTCCAAACAAAGCGTCCGACAGGACCCGCGCAGGCGCGCGTCCAGCCACGGCCCAGAACCGACCAGCCGCCCACATCGACCTACTCGCTTGGACAGTAATTTTCAGAGTCCTTCCCTATCCACCTCCCCACGTATTAAAAAACACGGAACTATCTGAGGCCACTTTTGATTCTAAACCCACTTGAAAGACACCACCTCGGATCTCTCGGGTCTGCACGAAACCAGGGATTATCGGAAGTTGACACGAACATATTTGTGAGCCGAATAACCATCGGAGAAAGTACGAAGCAGGCGTTGAAACCAAATTGCTCCAGCACAATTAGAAGACCATATGATTCAGTTATAAACTTGATTCAATCTGTGACCAAGAGGGAAAATAGACAAGCAGAGCGAATTAATCGTCATCGAGCAGAATTTTCAACGAAGAAACGTCACCAAACCAGACAACAGCCGGGCCACGATCGACGCTGTCGGTGGGGCGAAGCACACATGTCACTTGGCGACTTGTGACGTCACAGAAAACGGTAAGCATGGGGTACAGTATCCTGAAAACCCGGCCGCTAGGGGGCAACGCCCCGTTTTACCGGATCGTGTACGATCGACGCGCCCCGCCTCGATGAGCTGGCCGTAGCCCTACTGGGGAAACCAGATCGATACGGAGGGCTTCCAGAAATCGACAGAATCAGTTGGGATATCAGATCATTAGCGGATGCGGAGGGGAGAGGGGCCATGCCCCCAAAATGGCGAAATTGTGGCCGATTTTCTTAAAAAACACAATGTTTTTACAATCTTTTCCGAGTTATTTCCCCCCCAACGGCGCTCCTGCGTTCGCCAATGGATCAGAGGGATGCCTTTTCACCTAAAAATTGGATGCAATAAAATCCTTCAGTGCTCGGAAGCTCATGGAAATGTATTTCGCTTTAAATTACTCTTTTCCTGCATCTTTGAAAACGTGAGCCTCAATTTCCGTCATTCCAAACATTTGATTCATATTTGACGGATAATGAGTGCTTAATTTCGTGCTACAGGCTGGAAAAAGGCTCGATAAAACAAGTAAAAATAAAAAACTACCAGGTGAGTCCACAAGGAGAACCTCACCAGGCGTAGCAGGAAACCTTCACGTTGCCGTCAGCACGTGACCCGGTTGGAGGGCAGGTCAGCTGTGACTCCTCAGCACGTGACCCGGTTGGAGGGCAGGTCAGCTGTGACTCCTCAGCACGTGACCCGGTTGGAGGGCAGGTCAGCTGTGACTCCTCAGCACGTGACCCGGTTGGAGGACAGGTCAGCTGTGACTCCTCAGCACGTGACCCGGTTGGAGGGCAGTCAGCTGTGACTCCTCAGCACGTGACCCGGTTGGAGGACAGGTCAGATGTGACTCTTCCCCAGACATTCTTTGGTTAAAAGTCGGACGGCGCGTGCAGCGGCCGTCTACGACCGCACGGCGGGCGCGCTCACGTGCCCCGTGACTCAGGCGGAGCAAGGTGCGTGAGTCGACAGACCCGACGCCACTCGCCACCGCCCCAGTCGCAGTCTTCCCGGCGCAAACACTGCTCTGGTGGCCTAGCTCAGTACCCAGTGTTCCAAGGCAGACTCAATTCGCTAGAGCAACGCTAAAATAACCGGACTGAGAAACAGCATCACGGTCTCCCTACAACAGAATCAAACACTATACATGATTCAGTTACGTTTCACATTTATAGCCGGATACCGGTGTCTGCACCTACTGACCTGTGTGGCTTGGAGGACTGGGGCAGCGTTTGGAAGCCCGCCAACGTGCTTCAGTCGTTCCAAAGGCGCCCTACTCTGGAGCCGCTGGAACCTCGTGAGCTCTCAACCTCAAACGTCGGAAACGACGAAAAACAACTACACGGGGACTGAAACACCTCATGCACAGTGCGCTCACACTAATGACAGAATGTTGAGGCGTCCGATCACAAGGCGTTCCTCTCACATCCCCCGTCCGACCGATACCCGCCCGACGACGCGTCGGCTGGATTGAACTGAACTCGCAGAAGGCGCGCCCGCGTTGCCACCACACGTTCCGCGGCTGTACCAGAAAGGCTGTAACGCCATCTCTCAGAGCCAACTAACTGCCAACATGGCCCGGAAAACGACTCGAAATGAAAACCTGAAGTTCATCACAACCCGTTTCAGCGTATATACAGCACGATTCTCCGCTGAAGAGGCGATCGAGTACGTTTGTACCAGACTGGGCGGACGGGCGCTGACTCACGCCTGGCGCCGGACCGCCGGAGTCGATCGGTGCCGCGCCGCCCCGCCGCCGGCAGAGGGCCGAGCGGCGCAGGCAGAGCGGAGAGCGCCGCCCACACTGAAATAGACCGTCAGAGCGTGCCGCCTCCAAAACACGGCCTGCGGCGGTGCGCCGCCCTCCGCCCGTGCCAGACTGAGGTCAGCGCGTGTCCGCCGCTTATTGCAGCGCATCATTACTGGAAACAACGATCGGTAGCAACGGTCAAGGTCAGCGGGGCATCATACCGACAGCGAAAGGCGTAACTGCCTGGAATACAAATGGCTCCGGCCGGGGGCGACGTGTTGGTGAAGGTCACCGCGCCGGACACTTGCACTATTGGACTGTGCGACCAACGGTCAGCCCGGTGGTCGAATCTGCACAGATCAGTACTGGGGGGACGGAACCAGAGGTCACAGCCCAACACCATCGGCTTCTCCTAAGTCCAGGAAGTGAAGGCTGATTGTCGCTCAACAGCTGGATCCCGTATGAAAAGGGCAATAACCATAGGCCATTTATCTAGAACAGCGAGCAAGGCATCAGCAACGCTACGTTCGATCCACATATTGTTGCTGGTGCCTGCGGACATCAGGCGCTCCAGACCGAAGAAGTTCGTGTAAAAACAGCATTTTGACTCCAGGCGAGACATGACACTGAAATCCCATACTCTCCGCATGTTGCATCTTATGCTATGGATGCACATTCTCCACTTTAAAACATTATTCACATCAAATCCACCTACCGTGTTTGTTACATCACAAGCCTTTTGCTAAATAGAATGTGTTTTTGTCACAGAGCACCACGGACCACAGCTCTCTGTACCATGTGAATGTGCTTGCTCTCGAAATAAGATTCTATGGCGCCTCTTTTCTCCATTACCAGCGCGCATACGTACAGGGCAGATCTCGGGCCTGTTGCCGACAGCTCAGCTTCACTAATGGCACGGAACCCGAAGAAACATTGCTATATAAAAAAGTGAGATTGAAACAGACGATCATGGTTCTTCATATTCCAGCTTAACACTTACAATGGCATAATAATTTCGATTACATCTCATCTCAGTCACGGATGGTGGGGGCACCTGAACCAGCCAGAGCAGCGCCCTTTGAGCTGGGGGCAGCATTTCTCAAAGTGCAGCCTATCAGAAGGCGCCAATCGCATCATGTGGACACCAATATTTGCATCCTGGGCCAAGCAACATTCCAGAGCGCGCAAGGGCGGTTTCTGCAAGGGCGGGCACTACCTCGCAGTGTGGTAGCGGCAAATGCTTGATCGGGGGTCGGGGAGGGGCACCTGCCCCCTTGCCCCTAGATCCGCACAATACTCAACACACTGTTTAAGAACTACTAAAATGGAACACACGGGCACGTCCACACACGTCCATCCATTTCCAGCCGAATAATCATAAAACTAAGTTCTCGCCGAAATAATAAAGACGTGGAAATCGAACACTTCGATGCACGTATCTCGTGGGCCGATCATGATTGCATCATAGTACTGCACAACGACTCGTCTCAACAGATGAAACCGGGGAAAGCTCCAGCTCCCCTGCAGATGGGATGAACTCTCAGCTGTCGCCAACTGTAAGGAGGGCCGGACGTCGCGTGGGGGCTGACGACACAACACTAGCGCCGCTCAGCGGCCAGTATGCGTACTATCTGCGACCGAGCTGAGAGCAGCCGGTTGGGTTTGTGCAGCTAGCGCCGCCTCCCGGCCGATCTGCGCACTACTAGCTGTGAAGCATCTGTCTGAGGTCGCTGCGTTCGCAGCAGTAGGTGCTTCAGGGCGCGCGCTATACAGCAGCACCCATGCTCCGGCATATACTGAGTGTTTATGCTAAAAAAATAGATGGTATTAATTCAATCACTAAGGCAGAAATTATTACCGTAAAATATTAATTTCCACACAAGAGCACCTGACAACACATACCATGTCAATTAATTTCTCATATTTTTACTGAGAACCAAGGAAGCAAAGGATCACTATCTTAGCTTAAAACGATGGCCCCATTTTTTTGATATTGCACTTTCATATACGCGGCCATATTTCAACAGTAGAAAGGGTGCTTTTATTTTTTACCAGACATTTTTGTCTCGTGCCCTGCACAATAAACCTAGCTATGGACCCATTGCGGCCTTCAGCAAAGGGCACACCTGCCATCGCCGAACGGGGAACAGGCCTTCACATTCAGAGGGACTGGGAACCAAAGGTGGTCCCAGTTTGCATGCATAAAACCCTATTCCGTGTGAGCTATCGTTTGTCCAACACTATGGAGCGCCCCTAAACCTTTCCGGCCCATATTGGACAAAAGAGAGGAGGACACGAGTGCAGGTCCCGCACCAGGTGGCCAAACATAACCTACACCATGCACGGCACGGCAACAAACCTCTTGTACGGCATACAAAAATTCCCGGCGGTAATATGTTGAATCACGTCCCGAAAAGGAGAAACATTGAGGTTTCTGTAGGGAAAATTCTGTACAAATAAGTCATCGCATGCCACAGCAGGGTTGATTGCACTGGACGGAGAGTTTAATGGAAAATCCGCAGTATCCTATCAATAGCATCGGCGCCGCGGAAACCAACCAGTTTCATGGATATTTTAAGCGTGCAGAAACGACATCACAAATGAGTGCTTACTCGCATGTGGAGATGCTAATACAACAACATTTCCGTAACCCTCTCCAGGTGTCGCCTTCGGTAAGCCTGCGATCTAACCCGACATCTCTCTGGTTAACCTCTGAGTGGCGAGTTTGCTCAGAAAGTAAACTCAACACGCTATTTACTGACATTTCACTACAAGCTTCCCACAGCTGAAAACGGTACTAAACTGCAGGCCTAGAAACTGGAGGCGCGGCGGAGTCATGACACTACCACTATTCAGATAGTGAATTTTCAAACCATCACATATCTATCCGAACTGCAAATATTTTTTCGGGGGACGAGCAAATAAAAAAGAGCAGCTTACTGGCAAATTTCATCAGAATAGGGTTCCCACAATTTATTGGTTCAGTTCCTCTGGTCGCACCAGCTGCCCATCTAGACCGTTTTCGGATGTATCTATGCTTTAAGCTTAAATGGCATATGCCGCCGCGTTTTCAGGTTGAATCGCGGATATCCCACACATTTGCCGCTGGCAAAAATACAATCAGCTTTGTCAGGACCCCTACATTTTGGCTGCCTTTTAAAACAAGACACTGACGACATCTTGGTAAAGCCCATACTAAAACAGGCCTGATTGTAAAAAGTGACTGAGTTATCTTCAGATTGACGCATCACCGCCTGGGGGTCTCACCGGACCCCTCTCGGGTTTTCGCAAATGATTGTGCTGATTCAAATGAGACGCACGTCACTTTGCAAGCCTCTAGGGTGATCCATTTGACAACTTGTTACCAAGAATTGGCATCAAGTCAGTAAGATTAATGAGTTATGGCGTCATTTCTAAACCCATATAAGGCCATGCTGTTCTGCTAAAATGAGGCTGACAAAACCCGGGTGTAACTTGACTTCTAGAATTATCAAGTTTCTAATCATCATTCGAAAGCTCTTGAAACTTAAAATCTGCATGCTGTCATGCATTTTGGGGTTTGGTCAATCCCAAGCCCAGAGGTCACCCAAAGTCCGGTTTTTGAAATTATTTAGGCAAATTAATTCTTAACGAAACAAGATGGTCTTAAATTAGCTTTGGTATCATAGTAATGAGATTCCAATGGATACCCATGGATTAGAACGATATGCAACATAATGTTGAAACGTCATTACTTGATCTTGACCTAACGTCAAATAATCGTTCGACCTATGGTCAAGTTTATCATGACCTTCCATTTTGGTCTACTGTGACGTCACGGGTCATCGGGTATGGTTCAAACTCGGCTCCAGAGTAGTAAAAGGCGCTTCGAGCGCCGTTTCATTTTTTCCGTATCACTTACGGTTCCCGAGATAGTACGGAAGGGGGTGGTCCGATCGGAACCCCAGGCGATGGAGTGTAAGAAAAGAGCCCAGGCGGTACCAAGTTAATAAAACAAAAACCTGAATCCTTGTAAGCTCTTCCCACAAGCATTTCCATTATAAAACTCGGAATTTGAGCCAAGCCTGAAATATTCATATGTGATACCTGGAATATACTCCAGAAAGTATAGTCCCAAAACAAACCTACTTTTCAGTGGGACAGTTAAAATCACTAAATCGCAACGCACTGAGCCGAATCGATGGTGCTGTGAACTGCACTTGTCCAGTTTTGTCCTCTTGTCGCGCTGAGAGACACGAATGGCCGATGCCCCAATTGAGGGCATGCTCTGAACGACAGCACAGTTAGGGCCCCGTCACCGTGGCGAGGGAACGGTGCGGCCGTGATTAGCGCAGATTAAAGCCAGGGCCGCGCCATCGCACGCAGCCAATCCCGTTACCCGTGACATTTCCGGCCAGCTCCCACGGACAGAGTTGGCAGTGGTGCCACACGGCTCATGCAGTGCACCAACTACCGAGCCTTTACTTGGATGCGCCTGACCATGAGTAGATATCCCGGGAGAGGTGTTGGGGAGTTAGAACCTAGATTTTGAGTCTTTCACAGAGTCTGTATCACGGTGCCGGAGGCCGGACCATCCGAGACACCCTGGACAGAGAAAGGACGTCCAGCCGCGTAAAAACCATCGAGAGGATGTGAAAGCAAGCTCTTGTTCTCACTGATAGTTTGTGTCAACTCATTCCTCACCACAAGAGGGGCACCAATAATTTGAACACTTTCCACATTCGAACTTTATCACCAGGATATACTACTTCGGGATGTGCTAGACGTTAAAGCTATCAATCTATCCTCACCGTCCCCCAGCACTCTTTCACTAATGACACCTCATCTGAAAGTGATTCCTGGCAGCACAGTTCTAAAATCTTGTCCCCGAAAAAAATGAACTACAACATACAAATTGTAGATAGAACCAAAATGATACCTTTTTTAATTCAAATTAAATGGCCTTCGGACTCTCCTGTGTCCGAAGACCCATCCAGTCTCCTGTATTCCTAAAATAGTCTTGTACGAGCAATGACATGAATGTCAAGCTTGCACGGTGCACTCCCTCACCTACGCCATATCACCATTCTCACACAACTGAGCTCCAAACCTCTCGCGGCAGCTTTGTTAACTAATAGTTCCGCTTGGTGCCGTTAGACTGTGCACCCGGGTGAGCGGCACGCGCTTCTTCGTCTGCGCAGCGCCTTCTACTAAACAGAGTGAGTCAGTGCTCAGCCGAAGTTCGAGCGAAGGGTGAATCATTTACCATCAGCTGCACACTTCCAACATTCTTAACATGCAAAACATTGTCGGAACAACCACGAGTGCAGGAACAGGGGCACCCGTGTAAGCTCGTAACAGGAGCAACTCTTCACCACCGATATTGTAGCCTTACTAGGAACTGGTCTAAAACAACACATTGGTTCCCCACACGTCTTGAACGTTACCACGCCTATACAGCGACACAAAATAGCACAAGCCGACCGGTTGCGTGGTAAGCATTCCAGGAACGCTGGGTGGAGAGCTGCAACTCCACTCAATCCCTACTCAAATCCAGCACTGGAGGATCCAGCAAAAGAAGGCACGCCCTTTTTGGCCTGCAGCACAAAGCTGACTCGAGGGATTGATGACGCGGTGGAGAGACTATTGTCATGCACTTTGCTAGCATACTATCAGGGTGGGGGCTTGGATTTCTACCTCATATTCTTAGAATATTACTCATGCGAAACAACACGAAAATATCATTATGCTAGAACTACAAATGTTTGGGAGCTTAAACAGTGTATTAAAAAACGCAGTACCTTTCAGGACAAAATTGCCTGACCAGAATCCAAAGCACTTAGTTCCTTTCGCACGCGAGGACAGTGAATGCTTTAACCAGATCAATTCATTTGATTCTAACGCGATTTCAAAACAAAGACCGGGAATTGGGGAGCAGGCTGTAGTTGGTAAAAAGTGCTTTAATTTTATAGACTCCATAATACTCAGCAGAGAAATAACTCTCAAAGGTCTCCTAACGCAGTCATTTACAAGCTCAGCGATCCCCGCGTCTATACGGAGATGGTCGGTCACGGCGCTGCCAGTGCCACAACGCAGCCCTCTATACCAGACCCCCCTCCGCTGTCAGGCACTGCCGCTACTGCGTCCGCACCTAACACTTCCATTACGGCCCCCGCTCTCCTATCCAACCCTCGCCCTCAGCCAGATCAAAATCGGAAACTTTGTAAGCCTTGGCCCTCAGAGGGCCACAATAATTATATACAGCCAGCTTTTAGTGAGTCCTCAGCCAAGACCAGTATCTGCAGCTCGGTCCGGAATTCCGCGGACTTCCCCAACAGACGCAGCCGGACGATACCCGCGATCCCGGTGCTCCCGGTGTTCCGCTGAGCCCTGACCCCGAGTGCGTGACCTCGCGGTACCGAGGGCGGCCGCGCGTGCCCCCGTCCTTGCAGTCGTACATCGGTGCCCAGCTTCCGGACCCGCGGCAGGCGCCGCCCCGGCCAGCCGTGACCTCTGACCTTGGCGGCGCGCGGCTGCACGTGCCTACTGCTCACCTGAGCGGCGTAGGGCGACCACGCGGCTCGCGAGCACAGATCTATCACCGAAGCCGGACGCGTCCTCCGCCTTATACGTCAGCTCGTCATAAGAAGGGGTGGAACAATAGGGTGACTGCTGACGTCTCTCTCCAGCAGAGGTCAAACCCAAGCTAACCCAAGCTATCGTCTCCTCTCCTTCACAAGGACAGTGCCGGAGAAAAATGAACACCAGGAGGCATATCAGATGCACTTGACATTATCTGCAAGAAGCTAGCAATAAAAAAGCAATAAAACCCCACTAGACACAAAATTAAAACCAAGTTCCCAACGAAAAATTTGAAAGAAGAAAGGAAAAAATACAAAATAAATCTGTATCTTCCTTCCCAGCACACATATCGCAGAGGAAAAACAAGAGTGTCCGCGGCCAGCATATCCCAAAAGGGACGGGAGAAATACATTCAACAGAATAAAAAAACTCACTGGACGGAGTGAGCTGAGAATACTTCCCTCATTGGTTAATATACGGCAAAACAATGCCCAATTAACGGTGCATCCCTCTCCGTCATGTCTTTGACGAGGGCACACAAATTAGCACCGCTGTGACCTTCCGCCGAGCCGCGAGCGGAATGCATTGAACTGCATTCCGAGCGCGGCTTTTGGCAGCTCGCGGTCCGTTCCATTCACCGGAACTTCAGCCCACCACCTGGCACGCCGAGCCCGTGTGAAGTCTGTTCAACCCACAATGAAACAGTAAGGCCGTGACGTAACGCGGCGTCACGGTGGGGCAACAGAGCCAGTTGTTGCGCGGTGACGGGAGGGGTGGGAGTGTGGAGTGTGCACTGGCAGCCGGCTTGGGGGCGGTGACGGCCGAGCAGCCTGCTAACGGTGTCGTCACGCCACAAGCAGCGCGCACCAGCCCCAAAATCCGCCGACGGCCCACGCAGCCGACGATGGCGCAACATCACCAGCGTGGACGACAATCAGGAACATGTCTGGAATCGCGCGGCCAGCGCTGGAAACGAACCAAACGTGTTTTCTCCCTCATTCAGGGGTTGGGGAGGTTCACACCCTCGCCACGTCAGCCTCATCTCTCAAAATGCTGTAAAAGTGGAATGGTTTGCATTAGAAACTGACAAGTGGAAAATGGAAATAATAACACTGAAACAGTAAGCAATAGCAGCAACGTACAAAATCGGAGTCCTGAGAACTTCATCAACCAGACACATTCCCAATCGGATGGAGGGGATAGGAAACCCACGGCATGGGGCCGCCCCAGCGCCTTGACCTAAGCCTGCACACGAACCACTCTGGCACAGGAGAAACAACAATTGCAATTGTTGCAAATGCAATTAGCAGCTCAATGCTACCCAAGCCTTTGCATCCTTGAGACTTTTCCTTTTTCAGAACTATACAAATTCCCAATGGGATCTGTGTCAGGGACCGGCGCCTGCTGGAGAACTGGGGAGGAGCCACACCACCACGGAGCGGTTGCAGACACCGTAAACATGCAGTACAGTAAACGGCACCCCGCCTTCAGTGCCCCGTGCACCTCCGCGGCGGAGATACCGTGCAGAACACAGTTTCGTGGGTACACCAACACCAGCCAGCTAACACACTGGCGGTTGCACGCGCCGGTGGAGCGTGAGACGCGCAGACCCGACAACGTACCACCAGCCCGCCGGCTGCGGCGCCAAGCAGAGTCGTGACGCGTCACGCTACCCCCGCGCGATGTTTGAACAGTCCCACACAAATCGGCCGAGGGGCGTCGCCGGTCCCCGGACAGACAGACCAGCCGTCAGTCCGGCGGTGCCGCGCCGTCGCGTCGCCGTCATCCGTCACACCCGGCCCGTATCAGCAGCCATGCAGCCGCAGCCGACCCATTTTCCCCGCGGCGGCGCTTCATCACGGCCCTGCGCCGCATCACCCGCCGCAGACAAACTCGGCGCGTGCGCCATCTGGCGGCGACAGTGCCGGCGCCACTGCACGCCGCTGTACAAACACGGCGGCGCCGCCAGCGCTGCGACCGTGGGCGCCGCTCTCCCGCCGGCCGGCGGCCGCCGCCTGGCCGCACAATGCGGCAATTAATGCGCGGCGCGGCGCGTGCCGTCTGCCGAGAGCGCGCGCCGCGTGAAATGCGCCGGCACCAATCACAGCAGGGATTCAGGCCAGCGCGGCGCTCAACAGACCGCAGTGGCAGCCGCTTCTCACCACCCCAGCCCCAGGCGGCCCCGACCCACAACCACAGCCAGGCAGCCCCCTCCCATTGACCTCTGATGAGATGTGACGGCCTAAAGCAGACCCGCTCCCCGCCCCTCGTGTCGGTACCTCTGACTTGATCGAACGACCCACTGATCGGGCAAATGCTCGATTTCTACGATCCTACATGATTATTGCAATATCTATGTACCGTTAGCTGAAACTAGGAAGAAAAGGGTTTCGATATGCGTGATTTCAGACACAAATTCATCGTTTATGACATGTCAGAGGTGTGCGTCAATCAGACACCTTTATCCATGCACATCAGATCTTTGAGGAGTCACGCGCTTACAGCACCTACCGTGCCACAAATAATAAACGGCTGTCGTTTCAAATCTCCGACACTCAATACAACAGGCGTTTAAATGTTGTATATCTATCATTCTTCATCATTATCCAGATTATATTTTTTCCAAAGAACCCAAACAGAAATGCCAGAATATGTCATACTCTAACCCGCAGCAACAGTATCAACGCGTATTCCATTCCCAGGCCACAGAGCACGTGCAATCAGCAACCTCCTGGCTCGTTACAGAAGAAACGAGTATGCATACTGAAGAGCGCAATAAAACAGTCTTTTATGGGCTCTTTGAGATGGCTTGCAGTACAGCTTGGCTCATCTCCACCCCAACGAGTGGTCAATTACAGCGGCCCTGCCTCCCACCTAGACCACTCGGCACTCACGCCAGCGGCATCATCGATTGTCGCATGCAGGAGACAGAGGCCCGTTCTGGAGCCGAACCAGGACACTTCCAGTCGCCTGCACAACCACGGCACAAGAGTGGAAATGGTGGCACACCGACCTATATCTACACTGTCTACGACAGAGCTGTCTGTCAGTTCTGACTTTGCATGAGACGAGGACACATGTCTTAGATTCCAGGCGCATGCGTAATGTCATCTAGAACAGCACATCTGGTGCAACAGTGTGTTCTCTGGCAGCGCTGCGATAGCTGCTTATCTATATCTCAGTCCTGGTGTCAAACAAAGCTCACCAGTTACTCAGGAGGGATGAGGTCAGGACAGGGGTGGCCATCTTCAACTGCTGCGATACCAACCACTACACAAAGGACTGCGTATCGTCAACCCGACGGTAGTATCAAATACAAACTAAGCACGCCCTCTGCAGAACGTCTCCAGGAGAAGGCCAGCGAGATAATATGTTTCTAATGATGGCGGCGAGGAGACTGAATAATGTGTGTGCGTTTGTGTGGTAACACGGCCTTGTTAGTGCAGAGTATGGAGAGCTATCTTATGCCGTCCCTCCACCCGGCATCTGAATCGCTCGCGATCTCAAACGTCCAAATAATTACAGCTGACAGAGACGGATGGTTATGGCGCCGACCGCACAACGCAGACATCAGTCACGCGCGCATGTCTTCTGACGACCCAGGGTGGCCCAGAGCGGCATTCGTATGTGCTCAAGATCCAGCACGGCCGATCAGTGGACTTCGATCCACGCTAAAATCAACTTCAGTCTCATAATGAAGCCCTGCAAAGCTTACAGAAATGTGTAGAGTCTTATGTCGAAGTACTGAGTCTTTCCTTCTTACACAGATCATTTATCATCCACCCTGTATTTCCCAGATCCTGGTTCTGATTACGACGAATTTTTGGCCCAAGTAAACACAATGCTTAATTCATTCCCGAGACCTTCCAGGAGATTTTGCTGTCACTTAAAGGGAAGGTGGCACCTTGGTCGAATCCTGGAATTTAGAGCAATTAGGCGTACTTTTAGCCGAAAATAATGAAACCACTCATGATTTCTCTGAAAAAATGTTCAATAAGGTCAATATTTTGATTTTTAAAATACTCCTCTAGAAAAAGAAATAAATATCATCCTGTGGATGATGTCACGATCTGGCAACCACTGCCATACTTGAAGCGCTTCAAGGGCTTCGATTGGCTGACGCTCATCGTGACGTCAGCATATGTCGTCACACCAGCAGCTCACAACAATGGCCGCCCGGCGAGAGGTTGATGAGGGGTTGGTGTCAGGTAGGTTTTAGCTTTTTTCTACGGAAACATCGAGTTCCAAGACAAATGATATATGAAGCACCGGGCTTTCCGACTTGCTTTACAACTTGGCTATCTCAGTTAAAATCACGTTATAAAGGTGCCACCTTCCCTTTAATGAAGGTACCGAGCCGACATTCTCCGAGGTAAAAAGGTTAGTTCTGCTCTTCCGTCCGTGAAACAGGTATCCATTATCTGCAATCGCACAGCAGTCGGTTACACTCGCACGCTGCCTCCCCTGCCAGCCAAGCCCCGCAACCCCTCCACTTCAACAGAGATGTGCGTTTTACGGCGTGCCGAGGTCGCACGGTGCCGCCGACTCTCACCCTGTTGGAGAAGAGATGGAAGCCGGTTCAAAACACCCAGCCCTCCAACTCCCACACCCGGAACCAACGACGGCTCCAAGGTCACGCACTTCATCACCACGTCACCGCGCCCCAACAGCCACTCGAGGAGCCCGCTCCCGAAGATCAACTATAAGGGACCCGGTCCCTGGCCGGTAGCAGAGAAGCAGGGTCAGCGGCTCACGCACTGGCGGGTCGCGCATAGCTGCGACTCCCTGATCCGGATAACCTGACTCCGACCAGCAGGACACCGCGGCCGCTCACGCGGGGCTGCGTGGTCCCGTTACACGCCGCGAGTCGGCGCTGGTCCCCGGCCCCTCCACACCGCCCTCGCAGCTCCCTCCATCCCACTCACCCAGCCCATCCACAGGCGCAAGGAGAAACACAGGCGACCGCTGCATAAAATGTGGATCGGTGTTCGCTAACTGCATGATGGCGGTTAGGTAGCCGGCACACGCGGTTTCGGACGGCGGAGTCTGTGGGTGAGTTAACATGTGATACCAGCACCGGCCCACGCGCCGCAACACTGAACCATTCGGCATCGACTGACCGCACGCGTCCGCTCCGGTGGGAGTGGGTGCGCCAGTTGGGCGGACACAGACTCGGAAACGCCCCGGGATGTTACCCTCGGGCCACGGGGTGGCCGCAGCGTGTGGAAGTGTGACGCCACGCTGACCGCGCGCCCACGTCACGCAACGCCGAGGCTGCAGCGCCGAACACACTGTTGAACACCAGCGTCAGCATTCAGCAGCGCCCAAATCACCAACAGCTACAGCAGGTTAGGTCACAGATCCACGGCCACTGTCCAGTCAGTATCTTCATCTCTGTTGAACCACAACGCCAATAAATAGTCTGGTGACTTCCGTTGGTCGTGATATTGGCAGGGCGGTGGATCCCTCTCTGACGCTTCCGCCAAACAGGAAGCGCGCCGCCGCTTCCGGTCTCAGTTTGAGATAATCCGCTGTACTCAGAAGCGGGCTATCTGGGAACGCTGTACTCAGAAGCGCGCTGAAACAGTGCTGACCGTCTACTCACTCAACCATCTACATAGATGCACTCTCACGGAGTGAGGCTAAAGCTATATCTCCGTGGTGACCTTAGAGCTCTTAGGTGTAATTGAATGTCATCGATCTGGACCCTTAAAACGGCTGATTTCCATAATTTCGTCCCATTAGAATAAGCACATTTCCTTGCACACATTAAAAGCTCATGTTGAGCGACAGCAATACACCTGTAACAAGTTTTACGGCTTGTTTAAATCACAGACGCATACGTAAAAAAAACGAGTGAGTGTCGGCATAGGCCATCTTCATACATTAATAATCATATACTGCATTCCAAGTCAGAGGGAGAATGTTGGCTTTCATTTTCTTTCGATCTCGATATAAAGGCTTTAACACACCAAGTTCAAATACAGGTTGGCTCCGACCGGTCATTCGCGAAAACATTCCTCTTCAACACGCATGACCAAAGTTAATCGATCTAACATACAATGGTAAACGTCCACGCGTGGGGTGCTTATGGGTCTGATTGCGAAGAGTCATTTTTTTGTTGGATCCATATCCTGATTAAGAGACTTGTGGAGCTGGTCTATGCACTCGGAAAAGAGGGGGGTTAGGGCGCACCAACCTGCCTTCGTATCCGGATGATAGGGCTGGAGTACTGAGGGATGGAGCTGGACTATGGTCTCGGAGGACGTAGTTGGACTTCTTACGCTAACCAGTTCCCTGAGTAGGAACTAGCCGAAATCTACACAGGCGAAAACGTCTTCAGAGTTCAGACTTTGGCTACCTAAAGCTATCTACACTAATACAGAGCCATCCATAAATTACGTAACGAATGGGTGAGGGGTGGGGGAGCTAGCCATAGTGTTATCAAACGCTACAAAAGGGCATCAGAAATCTTCAAATGGGGCAGATGGGGGAGTAAAAATCACAAAATATGCGTAACATAAGTTATAGACGGTCCCGAGCACACAGATGTGGAGCCCGCTCCTCCGGAATAGGTCAGACTTCACTTAGAGGAATGCAGCCAATCCGGCCGTGCTCCTTTATACCGGCTACTGCGGACTGCAGGCTTCGCTGGGGGGGCAGCTTGGGACAGGGCAGTACTGAACCCATCAGCGTTGCCACCGGCAAAAAAGTGAGGGGGCCAGTCAAACTTCAACCTGATGCTGACAAGAAACTTTTCACGTTAAAACCAAAAATCTTCGAATTGGGCTCCTCGTTGCCCTCCGCACCGGCTGGTTATAAAAATGGCTGACTTTCTCCCATTTTGACTGATATCAGGAAATGTTTGGTCAAAATATGGGGGACCAGGCCCCCTGCCCCCTTTCCGACGCTTATGATTGAATTAACCCTGGATAACCTTCCCCAGCTTTTGCCTAATGGTAGTTCGATTCACGCGCGTGTCTTTTTATCATGAGTGGAATTATCGCAGGCACTGATTAATCATGCAGTATTTGCTTAAGAGATACGGTTACGTCAGCCTTGCGTTCGTAAGTCAAACATTTACCTTCTACATTCATAGTCCCGCCAATGTTTTGATCACTCAAAAACTTACCAGAAACGAATGCTGCTCTGTGATGGGCGTTGTCCTTACAAAACACCCCCCCTCCGCCAAACACGCTCACACGCGCACTTGTGAGTTAGACAAATCTGAATGGCGGTTACCCAATGCAGAGACATTTGACCTTTGACCGCAGCCGCCGGAGCTTTACTCGCGCGAACTGGCGGCATCCGGCGATACTCGTTTATTCACCTAGAGCTGGACTAAGGATTACAGCCGGCCGGCCGAATGTCCGTGGGGATGCCCTGACCTTTAGTGATGACCAGTCGGGCTGGTCGCGGTCCCGCCGGTGAGTTACAACACAGCGACGCGACTGGTACCACCTCAGAGGGCAGCGCTGAGATGTTAATCCAGACATCGGCTCAGAAAAGGTTCACCTCTCTCATCCTCCCCACCACATTCGATTTTGTTTTGTTACAGGCCCGGTGGAAACCCGAAATATATTAGGAGTTCACAGCATCACCAGTATTTTACACATGCCGAATCAGTTCACGTTATTTTAAATTGCACCTAACTTCGTGGAAAAACTGAGCGACAAGTTGTTGAGCATCTTCTGGCTATTTGGTGCGGCTAGTTCCACTTCCCCGTCCCCATTCAGCTCCAAATTAGTACGGGAGAACACCCATCTCTCATTTCTGCTCCGTAAGCGCAAGCCACCCAGTGCAACGGAGTTGAATGCGTTGAAATTGTGTTTTTGATATGGAGGTGACCGGGGTTAAAACAGGAGGCAGCACTGATAAATTTTTCACCTATTCTTTAACAGGCATCAGCAAAGTAACATCATTTTATCATATATAATATAAGGGGTCTTATTGTCCCATCCATCTTTTGAAGAACTGTATTCTTCACGTGCCATTTTGATTGAACGAAATTTCACCTTCAACAATGTTTTATATTTCATCATACACTGTGACCTCGAACGTGTTTACAGGCACACCTCGACTGGTGAACATATTTTAGTTGAATCACTCCACATTCTTTCTGCAACCCTTTAGGTTGGTAAGTAAATACAAATGGCGTCTAGGGCGAGTGTTGTGTGACTTAACACTTTTAGCAATTAGGCCGTGATGTTTTTATCTCTATTGACTTCACCTGTAATTGGGCTAGCTTCCTACAAAAACCGAAGCTTTACGCAAAAACCGGCAGTGAGAAGCTCTACTTTCCCGCGTTTCACAAAAGGAGAAAATCAGCAGATAGTGACATATATGTAGAACAAAGGCCGTGCCAAAAGTGGTGCGAGCACGGTGAAGCCTCGTGTTTACAGCGGCATGTAGCACATGTACACCGACAGGAGTTCAGCGGCGATGTTTCAGGGGCGCGAGACTGTAGATTTGGGGTACCATCACTTGGTAAAAACACATCTGTTGGAGAGCGGAAGGCACGCAAACCGACGTTTCAGGGGGCGGCAGGTCGCAGTGCTGGTGCGCCGCTACTACACGGGTTTGTGGTGTTGCATGGGAGTGGAATACCACTGCCTGCCTCTTGGATCTACTGTGTTTTGAAGGGAGTACAGGGACCACGGTTCCCAAGGGACGGAATTAAAATGGCATTCCCCTATTCCTTGAAAGGTCCGGTTCAAACGAAAAATGGTAGATGGCAGCACTTATACCTCTTCTATCCCCGCTCAAAAACACGCAACGGTGGAGCAGGGGATGGGAGCACAAAATGAGCGACAATTACAAGTTGTTATCCATGTTGAGAAATACTGACCCATTTGACCCCCCCCAGTAAGCTCTCGAAAATGGAGATCCCGTTCCCATAATTTACTCACTTCTGCACAGGCGCCTAGTTTTGACGACCCCACGCTACGAGTTGGAGCCCACTGAAAGATCACATCCTCAGCAGATCCGTAGAAAAAGCGGGCAGACCCCCCATCGATACAGTATATTTCGCCCTTGCGCAGATATCTGACGAATGCCTGTTATACGGTCACGACAAATGCTGAACTATCTATGTCGTACCAGGCTTTTATAATTAGAAATGATGGGATTGTAAATAAAAGACTTTGAACTTAAAGTCTGGACAGTCAGGCCCCGGGAATGGGGAAGCTCTATTTTGATCCTGACTAGCTCTAAACTGAATCTTACTTAAAAATTATCGGCACCGGGGAATGAATCTGTGCAATTTTTAGCATTTATTCGTAGGAACACTATACATAAGGTCCTGGATGAAACATTCACACTACGGATTTGTGAAGTAATGCGAAGTGAGGAAAACTATAACGGGAAACAAATCCAATCAACGTTCGGCAGACTCGGCGGCGTAGCCACGGCCAGAAGGGGCCTTCGGATCGCAACCCTTCTGGCCTCCTAAAGCTAAGATAGAGTCCTTCGTGGCTAACTGCGGTCACCATGACAGGACCCACTGACGATTTACAGCTTATAAGCATGAACAAGTGGAAATAATACAAAACTCATGATGAAGCTAGCCTAGTCCGCCAATGCTGATGCGCAGGATCAAAGTCGTTATTTACTACAATTGTATTCAGAGTTCACTCCCGCGGTGGACTTCCAGACGAAGCCGTAAGTGGGCATGATTAATAAACAGCCATGAAAGGACACGCTAATGATCGGGAGGACTTTAGATACGGGCGTAAGCATTCGGGCAGTGAGCTGGCAGCGGTGCCCTCCCAGTTCTGTCGCCAGCCGTGTGTGTCGCCTCAGCAGAGGTCAGAGGCGACGACCCTGCTCGGCCGGAGACCGTTTAAACAAACAGCCACCGCTGCTGGCTGAGCGCGTCTCTTACCCGGCATGGCTGGCGTGTGATAACCTATTACTTTACTGATTGAGTGATGGTTTGTTTGATTGCTTGGTCTCAGGGGCAATCAGACACCGTGCTCGTCATGTCAAGCTCCACTCATAACTCGGCTGGTATTCAATGACTTTTCACTTCAGCACCACCGGGGCGCATACAGCGCTATTTAAGTAGGATGAGTTGCACTTATCCAGGGAGCAGAGCAGTGAGCACGGTGTCTATTAACTGCAGGGGCATTCACAACTCGCGCTGGCTTCAAAGAAATCGGCGGTTAAGCAGTGAGCAAGCAATGACACCAGCCTGCCAGAAACCGCAAATATTTACAAACACGCCGGCGACTCCGAAATCTGCACGGCAATGGCTGCTGGGGTTTAGGGACGCGCCAACAGCTGACATGTAGCGCTGCCGACTCTTGCCTTTTACAGGATTGCAGAGATCCACATTCGCCTGGTTGCGCGGAAAGCCGCGGAACTGAAGCTCAGCACGGATTCACTGAGCAACGGCTATCACTGAGCCACTCAGTCACAAATCCTACGACAATGAAAAACACTTCACGGAGAATAGTGCATATGAAAGCCACGCAAAACAGCCTCTTCCAGCTCGCACATGTAGAATCCCGTTAGAACTTGGTTGTATCCCTGAACAGGCTTCCCGGGCTGCAGCCCGACCAGCAGAGAGCGTGACTTTAGGAGCTAAATGTCAGCTGCTGGTACGGCGATTCGGCAGGTTTAGAACTGGAAACAAACGGCGCATTTGTGGTAACTGGTCAGCAAATCTATAAGCCTTTGAAAACACGCCAAATATCACGTTCCTGCACTTTTCGTCCGGGCACTTCCTACTGTTCCTCGATTATTATCTCCGACCGTTGCAACTTCATAAATCATTACAACACGTTGTAAAATGGGTTTTTTCACAATATGCACATGCGGAATATTGCGAACACACCGCACAGAAAAAGACGTTTGGAAATGTCATGAAAAGTTGCAGTAACGCGTTATACTTTCTGAAAGTTCATTATAGAGCTGTTTTTGACTGCTCTTACATGGTCACTCTGGTGTTACGGCGAAGATTTAACGAATAATCTTTCTTAGATTTCGGTCGTGTATCCACAGAAACAAACAAAAAAACTTGACGAGCAAATATGTGCGCAAACGAAAAATAATCATTTGAAAAACATTTTTTACGACGAAGTTCCGGAACCGGGCGGTTCCCTGGTTTAGTCCGCTACACCGCCACTTGCAGTCTCTCAAAATGGTAGCGGAGTAGCGTTAACGGTTTCTATAGCGACAAAAGAAGTGGAACAGCGGGAAGCGCCCCATAATTCAAAACCACTACCGATACGACACATATAAATTCTGGAGATGGAGATTGCGATCAATGTTTTCTCCCCCAGAAAAAGGAAAAGGAGATTGAATGAATGCATTCTTTGTGCGATGATGTCACATTTATTACAAAAAAAATCTGCAAATTGTTTATATGCCATACAAATACGACGTAGTTTTCCTTAATTTTTTTCTCGAAAAAAACGAAGAAGAACAATATTTTGGGTAGCATTTTAGTAGCACTCTATAAAAATGGAGTGACAACAGAGCAGTGGGTAGCAGTTTCGTGATTTCTAAAAAGTAGCGCCGGTGGCGTTAGCGGTTAGAAAAGTGGTAGCAGCACCCGCCTGACAAATAATAAATAACCTTCCCCAAGTGGGGAACAGTGGTGTTCAGACACTCCCTCAAATGTTCCTAAGCAACCAGAAAACAGCACCACGAAGCGCCACCGTACTTGGCACACGTTATTATGTATCAGTTACGTAACTTTCCCAAAATGTTAGGTGCTGGTTATTAAAGCCATGTCACCAGGACAGGTCGAGCGATCTCGCCTCTAAAAATGTATCACGTGACTAGAGTGAGCAGACGTGGACCCAGAACTTTTGGGTGGAAGACAATGTGCTATAACAGCCCAAAAATCGACAACTTTTACGCTTTTGAGCGCCATAAAACCTAACTAAAACCTACCTAATGAACCCAATTCTCAGACTCAAATCAACAACTTTACAAGAAGAGGTGAAGCCTTTATTTCGTGTCATTGTGTTCGTATTGTCATTGTCAATCATTGGGCATACCACATTAGATCCGATTACGACCTTGACCTGGTGCCGTATCCGGTTATTTCTATATGTTGACCTCGTATGGTTATATCGTACAATACTCAATTCGCTGTAATGGGAAGAATCCGATAATGTCTATAAATTGGCTCTAACTCAACGTAGTCAAAAACTAGATAAGAAACGGTCGTTGGCCCTTATTTGGCCCGGTCCTTCTTTGACCCATCATGATCTCAATATTGACCTGAGCCAAAGGGCAACCTAGTCTTGCAAACATTTCTTGTTAACTATCAACCGCCACTGGCGTTGTTTCACTATCTTCCATAGGAGCCGAGATGGAGACCACTATAAAAAAACTCCCCCATGAGGCGAAGGTGAATTGGAGGTACACTGGGACAGGGGATTATCTACAGGTATCCAAAAGTTCATCTATTATCAACGAGCCCATCCAATTATCCATAAATCCAACAGTGTTTTTCATTCTGAAATGCATTCTGCAAGTTTCTGCGGACACTTGGCCTTCGACTGAGCTGCAGTCTCTGATTAAAAGAACAGCCACGTAATGCATTTAAAACCAGGAGTGTGCCAGCAGCTAACGTTGTTCATGAGGAAAGGAAAACCATCATAATATCCAATGGCAGCAGGGAGTGAGGAACCGAATTAAAGTGTTCGCAAGCAAAAATCAGGCTTGCTTCCACCTTACATGATTTTTCCTTTAGATTAGCATTATACGCATTTCAGTATCATACCTTACAGTAATGCTCACAAATGCCCACCAAGTAATCAGTGTCTAGATGGACTGAACCAACATAAAAGCTCCTTTCTTTCCCACACGATGGTTTTTCACGTCCAAGTTAAACTAGTAATCACGGATTCGCTCGAGCATCGGCTCATGTTGCAGTGGTAAAGACCGTTACACAGGAAAATACCGCCGGCCACTTGAAGCAGCCAGCCCGACGATAACGAGGTGCACACCGCCCGCTCAGCATAGCATCGGAACGGTGACTTCAGTCACTCTAATCCAGACCTTATCATGTTTTCCGACCGCTCAATACCAAGAAACCACCTCACGGGGTGGGAAGGACTGGTTCCTGCGTAGGAACCAGCTGAAGAACGCCGAAGTTAAGTTGATAGTTATCCTCCATCACTACCCACGCCCAGTCCAGCAACCGGCGAGTAGACTTCCAGTCATCTCTAGATAACCCATGGTTCCTTCCCAGCTCAGACTGCTCTAAAACGTTTCCATCGTTGCCTCAGGCCCAGTCATCTGGAAGATAACCCATGGTTCCTCTCAGTTCAGACTGCAGTAAAGCTTTTCCATCGTTGCCTTAGGCCCAGTCATCTGGAAGATAACCCATGGTTCCTTCCCAGCTCAGACTGCTCTAAAGCGTTTCCATCGTTGCCTCAGGCCCAGTCATCAACCGAAGCCGGCGACCTGACCGAAAGTCCGTACCCGGTGACCTGTGACCGGACCAGCCGGGGACGTCTGTTGGTGCGGGGACTAACCGGATCCGCCGCTGTAGACCCGGAGATGGTGACCGCTGACCTGTGACGGTGGCCACCGCGCCACTGCTCATGTGTGCCACCCGCCGCCGCCGCCGACGACGCCAGCGACGACGAAAGTGACGACAGAGAGAGCGGCGGCAGATGGCGGCGGCGATAGCCTGCAGTGTGCGCAGCTGGTGCTGGCCGGAGACGGACCGAGGGCGGGTGGCAGCCGCAGTGGACTGAGTGGCCAATGTCAGCGCCTACGGCCGCATGCAGCGGCAACGACTCAGAACTAATGGCACGCGCGCCAACCAAAAAACCAAACGGCCAGACTATCCGGGTGATGAGTGAACGCAACATTTGAGTGTCCGTCCAGACAATATCAAACACAGAAAGGATTAAGCTGTTTAAGGCTGGGTGAAGTAAAGCGACCATAAGAATACTTTCGGCTTCCATGTTTTCATTTCAATATGCTTGTCTTTCAACTTCCGTACAGTATGAGAAAATCCGTATCATTTTCTCCACCAGCCATCGTTCCCTGCTTCCTTGAAATCCATTAAATATCCAACAGGTCTATAGGATGAAAACAAGGAAAAACAAAATAAAGCAGTTTACAAAACATTCACAATGCGGCCTTTGCTAATTTACTGGTATATCAATTGAAATGAGAACAGAGACCGAGCCGTTTCTGTCGCCGAAGGCTGAGCTGCACCACGACTGAATCCTACCGGGACACTGTTGTCCCCCGGGGTGAAATGCCAGATATCCGCACAGCAGCGGCGCCCCGCTCCGAGAACATGTAGCCATCGACCTTTAGAAACCAGCCCAGATGTCAGGCGGCGCGGAGAGGAGCGACAGAGGACGGCGGCGGCGATCTCTGTACCGAACGGCGGCTGGCAACTGGAGGTCTGGTGCCAGTGAACTCTACTGCTGCTGCTGAGCCCTGTCGTCATGTCAGCTTTGGACGCCCCCCCCCAGGCCCCCGACTGAGCCCCTCCAGCAGGCCACTACCGCCTTCGAAGCCACTTTAAAATGCAAAGGCAATTTGTTGTTAGATGGGAGAATGAGCCAAGAGCAAGAGCGGACGGTGGCGATCATGTAGCTGACTAGTTTAGCACTATCCACTCTGGTATTCTGAGTTGCTGCAGAAGTGCTGAGCATAAACAGCCAATCCGAGAGCGATCATCGATCACTGAAACGACTCACAACCTCCGACCATACCGTTCCAACAGACCGGGCCAGGAACACAGCACTCTGCAGAGATGATTGGAAGTGAATGATTGAAGACAAGCCTAATGTATGCATATGATTTTCGATTGAAATGATTCGATGACTGGGCACAAATACGAAATTAATAAAAATACAACTGGCTTATGGATACAATATTATAATATAGACAAGTCCACTTCGCGTAGTGTTCCTGAGGAAATTCAGTGTCTTCGCAAACCCTCTACAAAAATCTGTTTCTAAATAGAATCTGGATATAATTCGAGCCGAGTACCAATAACAATGCAAGATGGGAGAGACAAAGGCTACTGCCTTCCCAGGGTGGTACTGGGCGATGACGCTTTTGTTCTTTTTACAATGGTCTCCCTTCGATTCAACTTTCACCTGTACTGAGAAAACGGGCCTTTCATAGCAAACTTGGGCTACCATGCAGCCCCTTTACGAATTTCTGACCACACCACTAGACAAAAGCTACAAAACTCGAAAGCTTTTGAGAATCCTTCATTTGTACAATTTTAACCAGAAATTCTTTTGAACCACCCGTTTATAAATGTACTTTCAGACACATTTTCAAGCATCCATATATCAAAGTACACCCCCGTTGATCGAGTCCCCAACCAGCAAACCCTGGCATGGGGACAATGCAACGTGATTTCCTGCCAGGGGACGGACTCTTTCAAGGTGGAGAACAGCGTGCCACACAGACATCAAAACAAACCGTACCGTCTGTGAAACGAGCAGCAGCTTTAATCTCATTCCATACGCATGGGCGGAGATCTGGGCGGGGGTCAGGACCTGGATTTTTAATCCGGCAAAGGATTTGATAAGGCTTTGTATTACCGTTACCTCATTCATGAACCCTTGGGTCAAAAATAGATGTCCGACCTTGTGTATAGCAGCAATACAAATAAACTAAAACCATACTAATGTAACACTGCATCCGCACTTTTGCACGCGAATTTTAACCAAATACTCCACCACCAGAACGAAGCAAAGCTCTAGAAGTAGAACTTAACAACGAGCATCAGCGAAAATTGGACCCTGGCGTTGAAGCCGATCTGTGGTGGTTCGTCGACGGTTCGGACTCGGTTCGGCACGGCCGCTCGTTTCGGCGCTGTTAGACCGCCGTCCGCCGAGCTGCGGCCACGGCCTCCGCAGCTGCGGTGCGTACACGCGAGAAAGTCGTGCGGGCGAGCCGGGCGGCGCGGCGCGCGCGGCGGCGGCGGCCAGGCGAGCCGCTTCAATGGTCACACCGTCACACGCAGCGGGCCGGGCCGGGCCGATTTGCGGTGCCGGCGCGGCACGTTTCTGCCGGTGAGCGGCGAGGGAGGCCGCAGCAGCGCTGCCGCTGGCCGGCCGAAGGCTTTGTCCTGCGTCGTCGACGGTCTCAGCGGTTTGGAGCGACAACATGCGGGATGTGCCTTGGCTGACCGGTCTTCTCTCACCCTGGAGCGTGACGGATGACGACTGGCTCGTGCACACGTGGATCTACATTACTCTTAGGCGGAGAGAGATAATAAATATATTAGAAACACGTATGTATAACGAGTGTGATTATCTCATGTCCTCTTTAGCCCCCTCCTCCCACTCAGTATATACCTTGGATAAGACCATGTACAATGTTTTTAATTGGAAATCGGGCGGAAGTAGATCAGTGGCGCTGCCGGGGGGGGGTTCTCAGAGTCCACGGACACCCCTTTGGACCGATTGTAAAGCGTACAAAGGATTCTCTGATCGGAAGGACCTCGAGAGCTAATCTGGCCGGCCCCGAGTGTCCCTGATTTCTCCCGGAATTGGTCTCAGACCCCCTTCCCCAAGAACTCATCTCGGGAGCCCCGAAAGCTCGTCTCAGAGGTGGTCCTGAACTTTGGTTTAAGAGGCCCCCGGGGGTCAGTCTAAGAGGTCGCTCGGAATCAGCCTCAAAGGACCCCACAAGAGTTAACCTTTGGATAACCCGAGTGCTCATCTGGAGGCCCGGAGAGTTTATCTCTAGGACCCAGAGCGTCAGTCTAAGGGGTATCCCTGAGTGTTAGCATCAAGCGGCCCAGGAGTCAGTCTCAGGCCCCATCCCTCCAGAGTACGCCTCAGTCCCCCTCCCCGAGTCCATCTCAGGCAGGCCCTCAGACCTCATCAGGGGTCTCGGGATTTCGACTCAGGGACATTCCCTGAATGTTGATCCCCCAGAGTCAGTCTTCGGGGTCCCTAAGAATCCGTCTCAGAGAGACTCCTGAATATTTGCCCCAGTCCCCATCCCCACCTCCCTCCGCGCGGGAACTAATTTCGGGAGTCTCGAAATTTCATCTCAAAGGTTCCTGAGTATTGGTCTCAGGGGTCCCGAGAGTCAGGCTCAGGGGACCTCCTGAGAGTTAGACACAGGGGTGTCCCGGGTGTTGATCTAAAGGGCCATTAGAGTTAGTCTCAGGAACCCCGTGGGGTTTATCTTAGGCCCTCCCGAGATTAAGTTAGAAGGGGGTTCGGGAGTCTCAGGGTGCCCTCAAAAGCTGGTTTCGGTGGCCCAAAGTACTGGTTTCGGGAACAGTGCTGGTTTCGACGCTGTCTCAAGTGCTAGGAAGGGTTAACCCTATTTCGTCAGGCTCCCGGCTACCCCATTTCCGGCAGGGGGGCAATATCGGCCCCTAAGATCTCGTAATCTAACCGGCCGATTTTGAAAATTCAAAGTGCTATAGATTCCCTGACGCTAAACTTTATTTTGAAAAAGAAAATTTCAAATTTTGATTTTTAGGAGAAAGTCGTGCAAAATATACATTTTTGTGTATTTTTAGATTTTCCATAACCCTTGTCTCTGTTGTACGATTTTCACAAAACTAGTTCAGATTTACAACTAATTGACCCAAAATTGTCATATACTCGAGTTACGCAAAATTCGAAATTCAATGGCAGTTCCAGGACCAGGACTATGGGGGAAATATATACAACCTAAAAGTTTTGTTACGCGGATTAGAAGCCGTGATATACTGCTTGGCATCTTTGCACATAAATAAATGAAAAAAGTGAAAAACTCATCAGGGGCGGATGCAGTAAGGTAAAACAGTGGGGTAAAATACATCCCAACAATATGCGGTGGTATGCATGAGTATATTAGTCCCTCGACTAGTTGAAATTTATTTCTGATAATTTTACCCTCCATGGCGCTCTGGGAAGGGGGGTGACATAGGCGGATCAGGACTCGTCGTGGGGGGCGGGTGGGGGTGATTGGAAACACATTTTTAATATACAACGATATTGAGTCGCGGCGGTGATACTGGCTGGGAATATGCATTTTGAAATGTGTAGTGACTGGACACGCCTCTGGTAATCTAGAATTTGGTTATAACTATTTTGAATTTTCATATACCCAATTGTATTCGCCCTGGCACGGCTGTAAGCAGTCTTCTCACTTACTAACGTTTAGTCCTTCTTGATAACATTCCCCCATTTTGAACGCTGTAACCGCCCCTGATGAATACAAATAGTGACAATTGTGAATGCACTATCATCTCACATAAAAATGATATAATAAAACCATATAACTGGTATCAGGATCGCAGAGACGGCTTCCTTTTACAAAGAACCCATCGCATACGATAATACTTGGTTTGTGGATAGAACCTCCCCAAAAACCCAGCCATAGCTCCGCCCTGGTAAATATATAATATTGACAATTTCGAAAATCTGCCTGTACTAGTTTTAGGAAAAGTCGGAGTTTCAAGTTCTATCAAGCCGTTTCGGAGATATTCTTGAAAAACCTTGGGGGGCTATTGCCCCTGAAATAGGGTTAAGTGAGCGGTTGCACCAGTAGGACCATCGGCGGATCAGGTATCTAGCACCTGGGACAATTCCATATTCCCTCTGTTGAGCTCCGTTTTGAAATGTTATCATTGGATATTTACATATAACCTAATCCAAAGATGGGTAAAAAAGAGCCAAAGCCAAAGTCAAATGAGGCCCCTAAAACAAAAACAAAAAAATATTTGGAATATCAGATGCCTAGGATAAAAATTGTTCAGACTAATCGAGCACGAAAAAAACTACCAAAAAATAGACTAATCAAAACATGTCGACAGGCAGCAGTAGCAAAGTAGAGGCAACCATTTATTTATTTTTCTTTATCAGCTTAAACTACTTTTCCTATTTAGACTGATTCTCAATCGATAAGTTCAATCCCAGGAAACACGTAGATATTTTGAAATACAAAACTTTCGGTTGTCGGCGTAAGAAATCGGATGAACAAGGGAAATAAGGGGAATGAACGAATATAATTATAAGTGAAGAATAGGACAAGGTCAAAACACGATACAAAAAATCGGGGGAGGGCCCAGTTTCTGAGAGCCCTCGGCCTGGGAGGCCCCCGTACGCTATAGGACACTCCCTGGGCCGAATCCCGGCTTAGTCACGGAAGCTGATAGCGTTATCCTTTGGCATCGATACCTTTAACATGATAAACAAATCGCGGCCGTGCCCATTTAGGACACTGACGTGATGTTCACCGGAAAGTACAACCCACAGGGAGCGGCGGCAGGCTGCCCGCAAGGCCATATTCTGCTGTCTACAGCATAGTGCAGGCTAAAGCGTCCAACCCTTCCAACAACCATAACAATAGTCATGATAACAACTGTTGGGAGTTGGTGACGCACTACTTTAGAGAGCCTGCCGAGGCTTAAACTCGAGGCCTGTGGATCACGAGTCGCTAATCACCCTACAAACCCTATTAGAGAACAGCAAACAGTCACGAGTTTGAGCACTGAACGTTAAATTGATAATAAGAAAACCATTTCATTGATAATCAGGATGACATCATTCATAATTCGGCATCAAATTCTGTGTCATCTCATACTTAGTTTGATTTCCAAATGTTTGCGGCCAGCAGCATGACTCCTTGACGCTGAAGAGTACAGAATATATTTTTGCCAGGTCTGCGCTAAAGGGTTGCACATATTTGGATAGTTTTTGTAACCTATAGCTGGACCACTTGTTTCCTATGATCTGGTTCATTTAACCTCCTGGAAAGTATGTAATGAAATGGGTGAATATTTGGAGGTGAGCAAAACCGGCACAAACTTCCTATTTCATGTAAATAAAGACAATTTCGCCCTCTGAATTCGCTGAGATAACCCCAAAGCCTAGCACCTCATTCGAGCTCGACCAGATAAATCGGTCGGTGCCTCTCTCGTCACCCTACGATTGATAGCATACTAATGTTTACGCCAAGAAGTGCAAATATGGCTTGTACTAGACATACCACGGAGTACACACCCGACCTCCAAATGCACATGCACAAGAGGACACCTTATGCTATCAAGGCATTCCATTGTCAAAGAAAATCCATTTATTAGCGAAAAAATAACATTTAGAGCAAGCGATTCGCTAAAAAGTGGGGCCCGTGCTTGCCTGAGCAGAGGGCCAGATCGTACTTGCTTCGTTTGAATATTCACCAGTATGGCCGAAGGAGGCTCCTTTCGGCTCGGAGGAATGCCATGATTATCTTTTTCTATACGAGCTCACACCCCGACCTATTTTTGATGACGCTTTTTTCGAATCGGAGTGCCACTGCTTTTTCTGGTTTGTCCTTACAGCTTTTCCGATTCGCGCTCTGGATTCTGGGAAGGAGCCTTTTTATCACTGTTTCTTATCACCTTATCTCACTGTTTCTGCAGCAATTATAGCTACCATTGGAGCGTATCAATTGTACGGAGATAACATCTGCTGTATATTCGTGTGGAAGCTTTACATGAACCGCAAGATATTACCGCCCACACAACGCGTTTATAATACCATGCCCGCGATGTTTAGCATACTTAATTGTTCATCTTAGTACTAGGAGAACAGCCCTTACTACAGAAACGCTGACACATCAAACATATATCCCAGGTTTGCTGTTCGACCAATATGAGTGTTGGCGAGACCAAAACATCCGGTGCGTCAAACCCTCTACGATTAGGTCCGGCGGTGATTTATTCTCATCAATTGCATATGTTGGGGCTGCCCGAGTTTTTCCCACTGTTGGCCGAAGAGCGTTTGCCATCCCCTCGTGGTGGCCCTGTTTCTCTTGTCGGGCCCAGGTTTTTGTCTTGAAATGGGGCGATGATAGCCGTCTGAAACCACGCATGAACCACCTCGGCGTCAAACCACCATCAGAGAAACATCATCTGTCAGGGGGTTGTGATGTTAACACCAATCCTTCAAGAAGGGCACAGCTGGCATCAGCGTCGGCGGAGTGGAGTGGCCGCACGAGTCTTGTTCTGCTTGGAGTGGGGCCAGCAGAGAGCGGCAATAAAGAGCACAGCGTCTGGAAGATCATCTCCCGCCTTCTAGCAAACAAACTATTGACAAAAGATAATAGGATATATTTAGTGACCAGCTTACCTGTTGTTACTAAGAGGAGCTTCGATGATGATTGGGGTTTTAGGGCACTTTTTGGTCACATCCTTAAATGTTCGACCGAATGCAAGGAAACCTGGCTTACTCGAGGGTGCAATCACGGTCCCCAACCCGGTTGGGAAGGATAATAAAATTCACCATATATTATCAAAGGGACCTGCTCTTTTCCACTGGACCCTCTGGCAGTTACATCTGGGATACTTACACGCTTGGAACTAATTGAGTGACTTATTCATGATTTCAAAGGTAAAAAATGGGCCTTTCCTGACAATCGAGTGTCGCGATACCAAAACATGGCTTCTTGTACCGGGATTGTACTGGTACTGGGAACATTTGGTCTGTGCATTGCAATGAGTGCGTAATACATCATATGCACTTTAGGGCATTAATATATTGCATACTATAAATCCGAGGGAGACAAGTTTAGCACCAATTTATTCCTCTCGTCGGAGGATTGAACGGAGCTGCTATATCGCAGATTTATCTCGAAAAACCAATACGAAAAATATTGGCGCTTTTGCTGAGGCATAAACGTATTTTTCGTGTTCGTGCTACACCTAGATATTCTCCGTTTTTGTACAAACCCTGTCCCAGGACCATAAGTGGACAAAGCCATGGGTTAGACGCTATCCAGATGTGAATAAAAAACTTCAAATCTTTCGAACCCTAACACACAACAATCCCAGCATCATTGCTAAGATCGCTGATCGTGCAAGATTTTTTCGCGGCAAAATTTCATTTATCACTTATAAAAAGCATTTATTAAAATACAGCATCGAAACGTCAGCGTCAGCTTCCACACGGAGCCTCAACAAAGCGGGTGTTCCAGCGCCCTCCATGAAAAAGGTAAGGTAAGGCAAAAAAGGTAAGGCAAAAAAACAGTAAGTTGGCTTACTTGTTCGGTCCATTCCAATTCCCGGTTCAATTGACCTTCATTGACATTTCAAATGCCATCTGGGCTATTTCGAGTTCATTTTAGCTTAATTATTCCTGGTATCCTTACCTCCACCGTTTTAGATGGAGGGCGCTGGAACCGCCCCAAGAAGCAGAGTAAGCCATACTTATGTCACAAAAACGAGCATAATTGAGGGCCGGCGACGCACGTCGGAGCGGCCCGTCAACACAACCCACCGGAGAGGCTGTGCTCCATCAGCACCATGGTGAGCGCGTTATGTAGAAATCGCGTCCAGACGACGTCCAGCTCACCACAGCAGCAGCACCACCACCACACGCGGACCGCGCTCACACACGCGCGCACGCAGCCTGTACCGCGCAACTACCGACCCGGGCTACCGCGGCCCGCGCCTGCGACCGGCGGCCGCCTGGCGGTCACCGCGCAAACCCCGCTGTGTGGGAGGCACCCACCTGCCCACGGTATCGACCGCCCCGCTCCTCAAGAGAGCCGCCACCTCTCCGTCCATGAGTCTCGTCTTAATCCGCGCACGCCGGAGTGGGAGGCCGGTGGTAGTGACCCACCACCCAGTCCAGCTCTACGCAGCTCCTTTTGGCTTTGGGTGATGAATCCCTCGCAAATGCCCGAGCATGTGCCAGCAGCCGGATGCAAAATCATAATCAGTAGCTTGGTGTGAAATTGATTATTGTTACCAAGGGATGTGGTAGATGCATTAATATAACATAATTTACATTCTGGGCCAATATTCAGGCCTGTTGCACCAGATACAGTGATCACCATAAAATTACTGAGATAAGGCGAACAGCCCCAAGAACAATATTGCTATTGATCTATACATTGTACCAATGGGTATAAGCAGGACTGGCTCCAGGCTAATTGTTGGGGAGGGGGAGGGGGAAACGGGTCCAAAATCGTGATCACAAAATTTTCAAGAAAATCAGCAAAAATCGGGGGCTTTGGGGGCGACAAATGCCTTTTTGCCTCCGCTCCTGAATCCGCCCCTGGGTATAAGGAATTAGCCTGTTAATCCTCAGCAAAACATTGTACAAACATAAGTGATTCCCGATAATGGTATGCTCCCACCACTTGCCATTTTCGAAACATACGAAATGAGAGTTAAAAAATCAAAACTACGAGGAAAATCCATATTTTCCGGATTTTTTTCACTTGTACTTACCAGGAGCCGCTTCGACCTCACTTGACACACGAACTCAGGGTAAGAACACAAGAAAAGCACAATTTCGCTTTTGAGGACCAGCCTAACCGTGAAATCTCCTCGCCTCGTTGTTGCTTGCCTTTCCCCACTATTTACACAATTCGTGCCATAAAATTAAACTGCCCAGGCCGCAACCCACAACACAAAAACCCAGAAAAGTGATCACAAACACAAATAAAAAATCGACAGAAAAACTGTCCAATTTCATTTCCTTTTTGACATCCAACTGCAATCTGAAATCGTTCCTACTGATGATAAAAGTAAAAAGAAAGCAGCACTCAAGCAAAATAAACAGTTTCTGAAGGTAAATACAAATGCCCTCAGGGTTGAATTTTTTCATTTTACTACGTATCGTGACTAGCGCGCCAGTTTCACTCTTTGTTGGACTGTCACCCGATTGTCAGGAAACCGAAAAAAATTACCACGGCATTTCGACGACTTTAAAGGCATATTCCGACTGGAGGTAAAACGGACCGGTTTTTTATCCACTTTTGACATTCGGCAAGTATTGCTGTTGGGATAAAAAACCCGATTTCATTTGAAGGATTCAAAATGAAATTTATTTGTTTATAAACAATCAATTAACAGCTAACACATATTTTAATTTAAGAAATTCAAACTCCCTACTTGTGTTCGGGATCCGTTTCAATGTACACGACACTACAAGTAAATGAAATCATATCTAATTGTATTTCATAAGTGGGATCAAATGTCATTTTCAAAAATAAGTATAGAAAACTCTTAAAAAGTATTAGTCAGGTAATTTTACGGCTCCCAACATACCATCGACCTGAAACACATGACCGTTTCAGAAAAAAATTCACTTGAACCACACCCAACTCCAACTTTTAATCTATTCCACAAAATTTGTGGTCTATTTGGAAATTTTTCGATTTAAAAATGCCTCAGAAGTATTTCTAGAGTTTGTTTACACTTACTCGTGCGTTTGTTGAAGAGAAAATATACTTCAAAGAGCTCAATGTACGGAAAAGAATAGGGCTCGACGTAGTAACCAGGGGTCAAAAACGTCACTTTGTCGTAGTGGGGAGGGCTTTTTGTGAATGGTCACGGGCAGAACCGACAGGAGGAGCGCTCGCCTTACATTACTGCAAAGCAATTGTAGCTGCCTGAGCTCGGTCTGCGCGAGTCCGTACATGTAAGAAAGTAGGTAGTTGGTGGAGGGGATGATTAACAGAGTAAGTTTTTTCCTGACAATGAAAAAACGTCTTGGCAACTTCCCATATCATTCAACCACTCTTCACTCTATTGTCTGGTTGCAATGTGGGTGGGGTTAGAGGTGTACCGTAGCCTAGAGGTACCCACTTTGTGACTTTGGATTTTGTTTACAAGGTCGCAATCTCGCCATCTAAACTGGGTGTGCATACAAATACACGCTGCTGGTTGTCTCCTAACTAATAATTAGACGCCGTTTGGTGCTTAGGTGGAGAAAGCTACTGAATGATAATAAAAGGGGGAAGATATTGCTGTCACTTTATCTAGCATATTTCACCTTCATCTTAACGATCTTATCACTTTATCTAAGTCTGTTTTTGCCAAGGTTTTCACGCATGCATCTGTAGAGCACAAAGTAATTTTGG
The DNA here is from genome assembly GCA_034440635.1 of Lepas anatifera. NCBI lineage: Eukaryota > Metazoa > Arthropoda > Thecostraca > Lepadidae > Lepas > Lepas anatifera. The sequence continues at coordinate 174,849 of JAOTON010000543.1, forward strand.
TTATAATGCTCCATAATCGCGTACCCCTTACCATATCCATTAGGCAGAGCCGAATGGTCCGCTACATAAATCTAATAATCCGCTACTTGCAGACTCTCCACATGGTGCCAGAGTCGCAATAGTCGCAATTTGATTTATATGACCAAAAAAGCGAAATAGCGAGCAGCGGCCTCAAGAGAATTCAAAACTGCTACCGCTACCAACAGCCTTCGAATGCCTCATCGTTATTATAGGTTTTGAACTGAGATAGTAGTTTCGTAGAGCGTGTCGAAAAACTACTAACATATTTCATTTCACTCAAAGCTCGCTGTACTAAATTTCCGCACACTTTAAATGAACTAGGGCACACTGGTTCAGCTCAAGACTGTTGTGGTATTAGGGGTATATTAGGGGTAATCATTCTCGAAAATATAATGGGTATGGCCCTATTTCTGCTGAAAAATGGCCGCTAAGATAAGCCTAATATTCTTCTTGATTGAATTTCCACAAAAAAACTCTATGACCTGAAATCGGCGTACGATTTGGCAACACTTTGTGCCAAATTCAACCTCTTGGATTTGCGCCTTAAATGAGTGTGAACAAACAGGAATCGTGTTTAGCTGAAAGAGACCATCATTATTATATTGCCCCATCTAAATTATTGTGCAATGGTTTGGGGTAGTAATTACGAATCCACACTCGATAAGATCATCAAATTACAGAAACGTGCTATTCGAATCATCGACAAAAACCCTATTATTACCACACAAATGAATTGTTTCTAAAATTAAAAATACTTAAATTCCTGAACTAGTCTCAGAACAAAAGTTATTATATTGTCGAAAGTATTGGATGGTACAATGCCAGATGTGATATCGTCTCTTTTTCAGAAATACAGAACAACTAATACGAGATTGATTAGACACTTTGAAATACCTCAGGCTACAACAAATTATAGGAAATTTGCTCTGGCATGCTCTGCACCTGAAATTTGGAACAAAACTATATGTCCAACCTTTAAATGTATAACGGAAGTTCCTCTAAACAAACATGTGCTTAAAAATATATCAGAGAAGTATTCTTTTGCAATTATAGAATTCTTAATAATGAGCCTCGATGACCGGCGCTGATGGTGGTGATGATGCACCGGAGCACAATGTGTGTGGGTGTGGGCGTGCGTGTATGTGAGTGGGATAGTGTGCTTGTAGGTGGGCGAGAGGGAGTACTTGTGGGTGGGAAGGTGGATGTCTGCCGTGCGTGGGTGGGTGACTGCGGTACTCGGTGTGTGTGGGTGTGTACGTGCGCGTGTGTGTGGATGTTTAGGCAGGCGTGCGTGCGTGGATTCGGATGTGTGTGTGTGTGTGTGTGTGTGTGTGTGTGTGTGTGTGTGTGTGTGTGTGTGTGTGTGTGTGTGTGTGTGTGTGTGTGTGTGTGTGTGTGTGGTGCGTGCGTGCGTGCGTGCGTGCGTGCGTGCGTGCGTGCGTGCGTGCGTGCGTGCGTGCGTGTGTCTGACTCCCTGCTGCGCTTGCTTGCTAATTTGCCTGCTTGCTTGCTTGCTTGCCTATGCCTGCATGTCTGCCTAATTTGCTTTCTGTCTTCCGAGTTCTCTGGCGAATGTTACTAGGCCTCTATCTTTTCGCCAGAATCTCGGAGGGGCTAACACGAATCTCCAGTTTTGGGTAGTCCCGTTTGGAAAAAGACTAACAATCTAACCGGTAATGAGCTAAATTATTGTGCATTTAACCTAAATAGACCTGTATTCCTGCTCCTGTATATTTACAGGGAGCTACTACTGGCAGTTTTTACTAATAGTATGATATTTATTATGCTTTCTTTAAGTTACTTTTTTTCCTAGCAGGGCGTGCCGCGACTTGTAATATTTCATATTCTGGTGGTGTTAACGTAAGGGTACTGTTGTCGTTGGGATCGCGGAGGGGGCACGCCTGGCTACCCGTTTAAATGGATGGCGGACCTTTCTAGCAATAGAATTGCATGAAAAAAATTAGGAACCAGAGTTGTACTTATCGATTTCGGTTGTTTCTTGATATATCAAAGTATATTTTACTTTTCAAACTAGTATTGAAGAAAGTTATAGGTATTTAGAGTCGCCAGTACGGAAGGCACGTTTAGAACGCAGGTTTTAAGAAGGACCAAGCCATAAGCGTCGCCACCGGCAAAAAAGTGAGGGGGCCAGTCAAGCTTCAACCTGATGCTGACAACAAAATTTACCACGTTAGGACCAAAAACTATTCGAATTTGGGCTCCTAGTTGCCTTCCGCAGCGGCTGGTTAAAATGTATAGTTTTCTCCCATTTTGATTGATATCAGGATATTATTTGTCAAAAAGCGGGGGTTTGCAAGCAATACATGTTTATCCGCGCAACGTGCTTAAGCATTTCGTAACGTTCCGAAGTTCAACTCAAGCCCCGTGACCACCCGGGGAGGGGGTCCGTAGGCGGATAAATTTTACTTTTTCCCGCGAACGGTAAGTTACGAGGCAAATGAAATTTAAATCAAGTGGTTTCTCGGCATGTTCTATCACATGGCTTTCTCGGTTTAAATCCCATTATGAGGATGCCACATTCCCTTTAAGGGAATCCCCCGTGTTGGCCACAAGCCGGTTTGTACAATCATGGGGTTCGCAAAGTGCTTGCCTCACGAGCGCCCCCCCCACGTGGTTAAGCGGTCCCAGAATGTTGGCCACAGGCCGGTTTACAGGCCGCAGACCGGTCTAAGTGGAGTCAGCTACAAACCGTTCTGAAAATGGCCCAAAGAGAAGAGCGTTTTAATCCGGAGGCTCTGAATTTCCAACAAGGCTTCCACAAGTGATGTTTTGATAGGTTTCCCTTACTTAAAGGGAATGAACCACTTGGTCGCAATTCTAAAAGGAACAATTAATGGACAAAATAGGCCTAAAAATAAGGGAACCACATTTTCCACCTAAAATGGCTCAAAACAAAGATACCACCTATTGTCTTACTACGCTGGGTAGACTCAAGCATCGCGTGTAATCACGAATTTGGCAGCAAGCGGCGGCTTGCAGCGTGTCATGTTGCGTGGCAATAGCATTTGTTAACATTTATCACGTGACATGTGCTGCCAGATAGAAAGGGATTCTTCATGGTATTAAATAACATACTAACGCCCCTTTCTTTGGATTTTGAAGCTTGCGGAAATTCTATACAAAGAACTATGGGTGAAATGAAATAGACTCTCGAAATAGACTAAATGAAATAGACTCTGAAATGAAATAGTGGTCTCTCGACACGCTCTACAAAACTGTTATTTCCGTTCAAAACCGATTATAAACGTGGGAAACTCCCCTTAAGTGAAGTGAGTGATCCCGAATACTAATCTACCCCAAAATATAAGGCCAAAATACAACTAAATAAATTAGATTATAAAGGTGGGCCCGGCCTGAGAGCACACAGCAATCGCCAAACCTCCTTGGCTGAATCCTAGCTACACGTCTAATCCTTACACACATTGGCATGAAAAGTGACGACCACCATGTAACTGGAAAACAGTAAACAGTGTCCGGGACTGACCTGGGCTATCCACGGTGAGGGCGTCCATGTTGGGCCTCTCAGCCCAGCCGAGAGCGCGCGCCAGGCTGCTGTCTAGGTGCGCTGCTCACGGGACCACCACCAGGCGGCGGCTTCACGACCTGCCCGGGTCACGGCGCTCGTCATCACGTGCCCAACAGCGAGTGTAGCCAAAACACGAGACCATCGGAGTCGCAGAGGCCAATCATTTGAAGCACAAACTGGAAATACGTTGATGGGTAATCATGGTGTATAAACAGATTGGCCTGGACGAGTCGGAGAGCTGGGCCAGCGTGCATCGGATAAAGAGCTTATGGGCGCAGGCTATGACAGGAGCTAGCTGAAGATAACCGATGCTGTAATATAAGCCAATAAATGCAAGACATGAATAACTGGCATGAATGCATGGCAGCTTAACTGGCACGAAAAATCATCATTGAAACTAGTTAGTATGTGGTTCAAATATATTGTGATTACTCTTTCCACTCTCCTTAGAATCTGGAATTTCCCTGGCCTGAAATTTCAAAAAGGCACAAAATGTATATACATATATCACTAGTGAAAAAGCAAAGTATGGTCAACCGCACTGTTAAACGTCCTACCGAACGTGCTAATTTTACAGACAATATTGAATGAGTGCAGAAAATGGCTTATCCCGACAAAAAGTTCATTCCTTACAAATTAAAAATGATACGAGGACTCCTTGCATTCCAATTGCTATGATGAGAATAAGACTCCAAGATTTAAAAGGCTAAAATCGAAGTATAAAAATGATACTAAAAAGTACGAAATGAACACCAAAACACGTTATGAATTCGAAACTTTGGAACTTATGGAAAATCAGTTCGTAGCACAGCTTTCCGGTCAGTTAGGTGCCATTGCAGCTGTACTGATGACTGCAGCTGTGATTTTTCAGTCAACACTAACAATCCACATTCACAGTTAACAGACAAGCTAACGCATATGGCTCGGACGAATAATCATATGGAAGTGACGGCAAAGGAGCGGAGCAAAATAGATTACGTGATCTAACCGTCTGGGGTAGATGAGTTAATATGACTGTTTGATTGTCCGTTTTTATAGCGGTGAAGTCCTGATTAGCTGCTGGCTGACAAGTAATCACATAGTCAGGTGTTTGAAGGCCTCGCATCGGTTGCATAGACAGGCCCCACTGGAAGGGAGGTCCAAGCTTCCCCTGCCATGCAGCCAAACCACTTTGTTTTTTTCTACCTCTCCTTTGAACTGATTGTAGAAGATTTGTGACAGATGAAGTTCGAGTGTTTCGGGGTGATGAAGATAGAACATTAACCTCCTATCGACCCCTCCTCCCCAGGTGGTTTCGTGATATGAGGTGACCTTGGGGAGCGTGACATAATGCTCCAGCGCCGCTGCGTGGAAAAATATTTCTAGCCGGGACCTCTTTAAAACCTATGTGTTTAACGTGCCTCTGAAACTGGTCACCATAAATGCAATGCGAATAGCTCTCTTCAATGACTAGTTTGAAACGAGAAATTGTTTTAATGTATGCAGAAAAACATCAGAAATTGATCAGTACCACTCTGATTCCTTATAATAGCTCCTTTTAGCAAAAAACGCTTCATTTGTATCCGTATTCATTTGTGGCGAATTCAAAGAGGTTCAATCTGGCACAAAGCATTACCCGATCTTACGCCAATTTGAAGTGACATCGATTTGGAGACCTTTTACCTGTAACAAAATAAAATATTATGCTTATTACCTATTTTTCACCAGAAATGAGGCCAAATCCATTATTTCCAATAACGATTGAGCCGACAACCACTATTAATTGGAATTCATTTAATGCTCCGTCAATTATCTACCGCCGATGAACAGTGCTAGGTGCCCAAGCTGGCAGGCAGGAGCACAACTGAGATTTGAGCACACCAGTGATTTGATGAGAGTTTTAAAGTTTTCTTTGAAAAACTAAATATTGCCAGAGCTTGTTGGAATAAGACCAACGAGAATCGAATTAAGCCCCGGTTTTCATTGCAAAAAGCTCTATCAGGACCGTTATTGTGTCCGGATGCACTGCACGATCGCGATTGAAATTCTGCGTGGGACCTAGGCCATGGTAGCCGTCACGGCAAACTATTTTAAAATAAAATAGTTCCGCGGGGATTACAAATGGCCCCGCATCGGTCCCCCGCTGCCCGGGACTAGGACACCCCGTGACCTAACGCCGGAGGCGGGCCCAGTGTGACCGGTGTGCCACTATTATGCTCCGATAACGCCGAATATTGTAATTTTGATTAGGGCTCGCTTTCCCATGTCCCCGCTTCCGTCCGGCTCGAACGCTGGGTGGTACCGGTGCTAGCTTTGGTGACCACAGGTGTCACTGGTCACCTTAGCCACCTGCGATGCTCTCTCCGGCTCCCACCGGGCGCACTGTTTGCTGGGATGTGCCAACGCAAACCAAGCGGCCTAAGACCCCGGAAGTACTGATAGGTATTAGAAAAGCACTAGGGGCTTGGGATAGGTACTCTATCATATAACCAAATCAGGTTTTGTATTCCCGTTTTCTGAATATATGTCGATGAATTCAAATCAATCATGAATCAATAATAAATCAAATATGACCTTGGTCACGATAACTCATTCTGTAAAATCAAGCCACGAGCAGAAAGAAGAATACAAGGCCCTGTCACGGTTGTGCCTGCCGTGACAGGCGCTGCAGCTTTCGTGTGGCGGGTGTTTGGTTTAATCTCGGCTACGGGCCTCCGTGCCCCGAAGGAGCTTTTGTCGCAACAACTATGTAAATGAAATGATGCTTGACCTTTCAGAAGGCATTTTTAAAATCTGCTTTCTTTTCGCGCCTGGCTTGAGCAGCAGCCCTACCAGTGGTGGCACTGACGATTGATTCTGGGAACCTCTCAGGTCTACCACCCTCGCTGCAGTTGTGACCTGGCTTATGGAGAACTGACACCTGCAATCATTTCTTAAAGGGAATGTGGCACCTTCACAACGTGATTTTAACTGAGATAGTCAAGTTGTAAAGCAGGTCGGAAAACCCGGTACTCCATATTTCATTTGTCTTGGAACTCGATATTTCCGTAGAAAAAAGCTAAAACCTACTTGACACCAGCCCCCCTCAGCCCCCCCCGTCGCCGGCGGCCATTGTTGTGAGCTACTGGTGTGACGACATATGCTGACGTCACGATGAGCATCAGCCAATCAAAGCCCTTGAAGCGTTTCAAGTATGGTAGTGGTTGCCAGATCGTGACATCATCCACAGTCTGATATTTATTTCTTTTTCTAGAGGCGTATTTTTTAAAAACCCAATATTGAGCTTATTGTACATTTTTCAGAGAAATCATGAGTGGTTTCATTATTTTTTGACTGAAAGTACGCCTAATTACACTAAATTCCAGGATTCGACCAAGGTGCCACATTCCCTTTAAGGTGTGCTTCTTGGAATCTCATAATGGTTTTTAACATTGTTATCTAAATTGTGAGCCAGCGTAATTTACTCCATACACAGCTTGCTTCTGTGCCCATCACTAAAGCTGAGGCATAGGCGGATCCAGGGGGCAAGGGGGGCACGTGCCCCCCCCATCGACCCTCGGCGCCCCCTGAAAGGTCGATGGCGCCCCCCGAAATGTCGCTTCCCACCCCCCCCAGGATGCGAAAGTCGGCGCCCACCGATAGGATTTGGCGCCCACCTGATAGCTTTTGCCGGTCATAAGTGGCGCCCCTGGTCCGGATGGCGCCCCCGGTCCGGATGGCGCCCCCGGGAAGCTGCCCCCGATCGGCAATCCTGGATCCACCTATGAGCTGAGGGCACAGCTGCAACAATTAGCAAACATGATACTGGTGTGGTGCATGTAAAAATATAAAAGACGCTTTCAGCTATATCGGCAGTTATCAACTAACAGTGATACCACATTTGTCATCATCACAAATACATGCAGGGATTTATAAGAGATCAGAGATAAGTCTATCTACGTTATTATTTGATAGCATGCTCGCATACTTATTTTTGTTCTGCACTGTATGCCTATAAAATGTGTTCTTTTCTGTTGCTCCTTTTGCTTGCTTTTCTCATGTCTTCTTTTGCTGTTCTCTTCCTTTGCCTCTGTCCTGTCTGTATATAAAAATGAAATAAAAATTTATGAAGATAGCAAGACAAGCAAAGACAGATTTGAGTATTTAACATGTAAAAAAACCAACTAGTGAATTGAGTGAAGCCAATTCTGAGGCATATTTCCCAGATTGGTCTGGGTTGAAATGGCACTGCAGTTCAAAATTATGATGCCACCAATATGGAGGGGTCTTCACAGCCCATGTGTAGTGTGCACGGTCTTTGTACAGCTAAGTACCTATAGAGCAGGATCTGGGCATGGGGGTGTGGCCAAACCAGGCGCAAAGAGGGTATGACATCACAACCCTGTGCACAGTGTGGATAGCTGGAGAGCATGCACACTGTATACATGAAAATATTTTACACAAATAGCACACCTGCAACAGTCAATCCAGTAATAAAAGTATAGAGTAGGCAATTTATACACAACTTCAGGCACACATTTTGAGTATAGCATGTTCACTCTGCATACACAGGAACCCGACACCACAGAGCAGATCAGTCCATACATGTATTCACAGAGACAAAGGTAAAGATAGGTGGAGTTTAGGTAACCTGAGGCATTTTAACATCCACACTGCACACAGGTGCCATAAACATGGCTATAGAGAAAGGTATAATTCTGTTATTCTACTGAAAAATAGCCTAAAAGTCTTGGAGTCTTTTTGGAGTAAAAAGTTGCTATCTTTGAGTCAGTGTTATAAGAATGCTACATGTAAAAAATTAGGGAAACCACCAACGGAAACTCAGCATAGTAATGACCAAAACTCACCCATAGCACTGGATGAAGTTTACTGGAAGCGAGTAGGTAACTACTCCACAGAATCAAACTACCTATGCTTTGAAAAATACTGAGTTACAACAAGAAAATACGCGCAATATTTCCCACCATTCTTTAACCTACAATTCCAATGTCTTGTTATTTTTATTTTCTCCCAAAACCCCAGCACCACCACAACACAACCACCCACTATCACCATCAACACGCCTTGCAACAATCCGTCTTCTGTTGTTGTGCCGCCGTCCCGCGAGCAAAAATGATGTTGCTGTGTGAAAAGGGCTAAAAGACAAGGCCCTAAAAGAGGATAATATTCCTGTATCACAAGTACCTCTGTTCAAGAGCTCCTCCTAGTCATATGTGCCTCATTGAAAACTTACTCCTGTCGAATATTTCTACCGTCAAAAATGCCTTCATTCTCAAGCTACCCCTGTAGAGTTTTCTCTTCTGGGCTGCAGGTTTGGGCCCAGGCATAGGCGGATCCAGAATTTCCGATCGGGGTGGGGGGGGGACGTCTTCCGAGACGGGGCGTAATCCGGACCAAGGAGGCGCCCTTTTTGACCGGCAAGAACTATCAGGCGAGCGCAAAATCCTATCGGTGGATGACGATTTTTGCATCCTGGGCAGGGGTGGACGCAGACCCGAGTTTTGGGGGCAAAGCCCATGTCTGCCTCTCCTCCTGGGAGAGGGGTGAGACGTGCAACTTGGGGGCTCGACAGACCTAGTATAAGCTAATACCTCTCCAGGTGCACGACCGCTCTCCTGGGGGGCGCGGGTGGGGGGGGGGTGGGAGCGAATATTTTTTTGCTCTACAGACCTAAAGTAGACACCTTTTTCAAAAATATCTCTGGAGTTCGGGGTCCAAACATAGTTTGGCCCCTTCCAGAGCTTGGGGGCCAATGGCCGGAATGCCCCACCCCCTGCATCCAAGATACCTTCCCTGCGTCTGCCAAATGTGGGGGGGTGGGAAGCGATATTTCAGGGGGCGTCATTGAACTTTCAGGGGAGTTCCGGAAACATTTTTGGGGGCGGAGCCCCCCCTTTGTTTCACAGTACTTGGAAAAACTTTACTCACAAAGAAAACCCTTCCCGGAGGAATAATTGATGGGAGGAACCTTTGAACAGAGGACGTATTGACTGGAGGCATCTTTGAATGTAAGAACATTTGGACAAGAGGAGGATCTGAACGGATTTCTTACGTAAAACTAATTCATTTTTGTCTTTGATGCGCCATTCTCAGCTCCATCACTTTTTGATTGTTACTAAAAAAAACCGCGACTAGCATCATATATTGTTGCTTTTGATTTGTTAAATATATAATATATCACCTTTTGACAAATCAAAGCGCAGGTGTACAGCTCCTGATTTTGATTGGTCATAAACCTCAAGCTGGTTGATCTATTCATGCGAAAATGTGTAAAATGATTTCTTGCTAATTGCTTTCTCTCGTGTCGGTACTGCTGCGCTAAAATTTTTCTCTGTCGTCGAGAAAAGGTGAGAGGGCGATGGGTTTGGTTTCTGTATTTACTGTTGTGGAGAGCATGAAGTGTAGTTGGGGCATTTAAGCTACAATTTGTAGCCATGACATGTGTTTTTACATATCATATATTACAGATATACACATACAGATATGTTCAAGAAGATGCGACAAGAGATTAAAACGTTCGTGTTGAAGTCGCGCGGCCTGCGCCGCACGATACTTGAGACTATTTCAATTTAAGAGCACAAACCGAGTACACAGAAAACGTTTCAGATGAGACTGTGAGATGGCGAGAGACGAGATACCATGCTGGGATGCGAGCTCCCAAGCTAACCAGATCTGGTGGAGAAGTGATAATTGCAACATTTCATGTAACATCTCTCAGAATATGTAAAGGATTCAGTTCTGTAAAATTTTATTTGTGTTTTGGAGTACCTATTGATTCCAAGGCTGTGTTACAGCTCAAGGTAGTTCTTTGTAGTTTGTACCTTTTTAGTGCCTCAATTATGATTTAATAAGTGACCCTTGTAGGTGTGTTTTATTATGCAGATCATTTATTTAAAATTAAAATCCCTTAAACCTGCAATTTCACTCACCAGTGACCAGTTGGTACCTAATGCAAATTGAATTGAATGATTGAATTGAATATGATGAATTGAATTGAATGCAAAAAAATTGAAAATTGATGATGATCAAAATTATAGGAGGTGAAAGCATGTATCATTCTTTTATTCACTTCATAAGTGCAGGAGGCATAGCTGTCAATTTATTCAAGTGTGCTTTTGTGATTTGAACTGAAGGAACCTAAAAATTGTTGAAGTCGCCGCCTGCGACTACATCCACACACCATATATCGCAAGATAAAACAATCAGATAAAAGCAGTACATAAAAGTATAGGAAAGTTCCTGCAGGAGGAAGAGAGAGGAGGAGAAACATGCAGTAAAACAGTAAAAAAACACTAGCATACAGTAAAAGCACTATCGCCAGTGACAGTTGAGGAATGAGCTAGGAATAGAGCAGTTAAAGACCTTACCTTACCTTAGACACCTTAGATGATCGGGACTTTATAAGGCACAGAGGTGCCTGTCTTGCTCACACTCATCTAGCTTGTGTCATGTTGTGTAGCGGAAAACTAAGTTGGTGCACTATATATATATACCCTGACCAATACTTGTCTATGTTATTCTTGAAGGAATTAGTTGATGTAGACTCCACTACCCATGCTGGAAGGCTGTTCGAATCCGAGACAGTGCAAAGTCTTGAGTTTGGATGTATTATTTGGGGTGGGTCTGCTAAAACGCATCTGGAAAGACTGGAAAAAATTCAGCATAAATTTCTTATCTGGCTAGCATCCGTTTCTACTCAACCCTCCGTAAATCTAGGGATACGATGAACTTCTGGCCCATTTCAAAATCCCAAGTCTAGCCAAGAGAAGACTGCAATATGACATTACTTTTGTACACAAAATTCTAACGGCCCAGATCGATTCCGCCTTTCTGCTTGGTAGCTTCCCGCTTCACGTGCCAGCAAGAAGAACACGTGCAATGGCAGGCACTTTGCTGAGCGTACCACTGTACACAAAGGAGACTGTGAGGCGGGGTGTGTACTGTCGGCTGCCCAAAGCTTTTAATGATTTTATGCTTGCCTGTCCATTTGCTGACCCATTTAGATTATCATCAGGTCAGTTCAAGTCTCAAGTTCGGAAATATGTTAGGCAGTAGGAACACACCATTTATTTTATTTCATTGTATTTTATTGTTAACCTTTACATATGTATTTTTAATTTTTTTAGAGTTTTATTTTTTATATTTTTATCTTTTTATTCTTACCTTGTATTTACTTTTTGTCTTGACTTGTTTTTTAACATGTGCCATGTATGTAATTTTAGGGAATCTGGATGGTATAACTGACTTGAGCTTTTACTGGGGCAAGCCCCTGTCGCTCATATGAGATGAATAAATAAATAATAAATAAATAAATAAATAAACTCCAAAGTGGTTCCTCCTGGTTCTTGAGATGGCACGAGGCTTCCCCACCTTGAACATGTGGCCATGGGTGGCAGGACGAGAAATTCACAGACTGACCTTCTTTCACGAACTATTCCAACACCCACTCCTTTTTCCGGGCTTTATGCAAAATCTACGACCCATCACGAGACATGCCACGACAGAATTATATTTAAGAAATGCAAATTTTTTCCGTCCCTCATCACTGCACATCTAGCTTTCAGAACACTCATTTTCCCACCACCATTAGAAATTGGAATAGTTTACCGCAAAACATTCGTTGTCAGTTTCTTCCAATTTGTTTAAAAAGGAAATAAACAAGTTATTGGGTGCCCCAGCTCCAGCCGGATACCTTTTGTATGGTACAAAAATAAAGAACAAACTCCACATCTGACTAAGAACTGACACTCTTCCACTTAATGCATATCTTTGTCAAATTCAAAAGTCCTTAGCTCCAGGTTGTCCATGAGGATTCCACATAGAAAATTCTAAACGTTTCATTCTCAACTGTCCCCTTACGACACCCATCGACATTCTCTCTTAAACACACTATTAGCTCACAATGTCGACGCCAGACAAACAAAGCACACACTGCTCTTGAACATACTTGCAACAGGCCCAACACTACAAGCCGAGCAGTGCCGAGCAGTGGCCGGAGCCGTTTAGAACTTCTTATTATCAGCGCTAAATACACGCAGTCGTGTGGTGTCCGGCGGTGGCGGTGGCGGTGCTTCGCCATCCGGCGCGTAGGCGGTTAGTTTCTTGTGTTTAGTTGAGGTTTTGTTTAATTTTTTATATATAAATAATTGCAATAACTTTTGGAGAGGCACTTAGAGTTAAGCTATAAGCTTTTGCGCCAATCCGCTGTGTTGATATATGTTGTGTTGTGTATACGTCATTAATTAATAAAATTTATGCTACTACTACTACTGTTAGCGATAAACGACGTAAGTTTTCGGAGGACCAGAGTTATATTCGCAAGGGCCAAACGGACGGACGGACACAACGACGAATCGAACATAACTACCTCCACTCCGGCAGACAGGGCGACGGGCGACCCCCGGTGCCGCAGGCTAAAGGCAAACAGTAAGGGGCGGCGGCGGATACCTGACCAGAGGGTCGGGCCCCCTACTGCGCCATTCACAGGCATACCGGGGGACGCTACGACACTGCCAGACGGCTACACGGGCGGATACGGGAGGCTGGGCTGGAACCCGTCTGTGTACGCTACAACTACTACCCCATCCCCGCCTCAACCAGAGGGCGCCACTCACGAATAACAAGCCACACAGGTGGCGCCGCCCACCTGAACAACAGGTGACACCACCCAGTCTTTTGTTCCATCATGTTCTGTGTGCTGACCTCTCTAGATAAAAATAAGACTAATCTGGGCAATCACAAGGATTTAAAAGAAAAATTATGAAAATAACTTCATTTTGGCACTGGTGAGCACACAGTGATGGGGCAAGGCAGCCAAACCATGCCTGGAAGGCTCCATTTAACAAGTAATTCGGTATGCATGATGAGTCTGAAAGCAGAATGAACATATAATCAGAATGCATGCGAGCAAGCCTAGGCAGTTGGCATGCATGCACATATGTGTAGGTTAGAACACACACAAGTATTGATCACCACAGTTTCCATATCTGAATGTCGATCAGGGCTAATAGTAAGCCTGCATGTTTTTAAGCCAAAATATTACAGAGAATTGATACCAGTAAATTACAGAAGAAGCAGGTTTCACTCTCTTCATGCTAGTAGACACGGTCCATAAATTCCTTATAATTATGTAGAGTTTGCAATTTTATGAGGTGCACACATATTGTCATGTATTTACCATAGTACACTCTGGATATAACACTGCTGCAGTATGTGCTGCTCAGGTTTTAGTGGTGTCCCAGAGGCATTGCAACATTATACTGAATTTGTATGTGCTCAAAATGAAGGGGAAACTATGCATCACAAATGGAGACGGTACGTGAGTGAAGGGAGCAGATTTGAATGATGAGGAGGCTGTAAAGCTGCGGTGGCCCATGAAGGCAAAAGTGCCACCAGCAGGTTAAGTGCAACACCCTAAATCGAAAACAGGAAAAGAATTGGTGCCAGCACATTAGTACCACCATGGAAGCTGATGTTTTCCATGCCTCGGGGGTTAACACTGCCACTGTCCTTTTGTTTTATGACTAATATTACTGTTGGACCAGCCATATTAGTTACGAGCTCTTCGAGACTGGGTCGGTGGTGCTCCGTAATGTTCCTAGTTAAAGACCCGAAGTATCTACGGAAGTTGACGGATGGAATGTTTACCAGCAGGTTAAGTGCAACACAGGCCAGCTCTCTGAATAGAGGTAATGCTTGGTCAGATATGGTTATGTTATGCTTCGTAAAAATATTGAATTCGGAAGGTGAAAATGTTACTGGCAGGGTAGGTTTGCTGCAGACTGACCCGCCAAATCGAAAACAGGAAAATCATTGGTGCCAGCACATTAGTACCACCATGGAAGAAGAAATTTGCTGAAAACAGACCACCGGTGGAGATACTAATGTTTTAATATTGTAATGGGGAAAATATATACTTTTAGTTTTCATTTAGCACTTCGTCCGACAACGCCGTCAAGCAGTCCTTACTGTAACTTGACTGATCCTAGTCCAATGAACATGTCCCTCACCAGCGGCTTTCGCCATGTGCTGGGTGTCGCCGTGCCATCGGCTACTTCTGTTTCTGTGACGTCCGGCGGACCCCGCCGGGCCGCGTTCGGCTGCTCCTGTTTCTGTGTCGTCCGGCGGACCCCGCCGCGTTCGGCTGCTTCTGTTTCTGTGTCGTCCGGCGGATCCCGCCGGCCGCGTTCGGCTGCTTTTGTTTCTGTGTCGTCCGGCGGATCCCGCCGGCCGCGTTGGCTGCTTGTTTCTGGTGTCGGCGGTCGCCGGGGGCGTGGTGTTTTTGTGTCGGCGGACGCCGCGTGTGTTTTTGTGTGTGGCGGACGCGCCGCGTTGTGTTTTTTGTGGGTGGTGTTTCGTGTGTCCGGCGGATCCCGCCGGCCCGCGTTCGGCTGCTTCTGTTTCTGTGTCGTCCGGCGGATCCCGCCGGGCCGCGTTCGGCTGCTTCTGTTTCCGTGTCGTCCGGCGGATCCCGCCGGCCCGCGTTCGGCTGCTTCTGTTTCTGTGTCGTCCGGCGGATCCCGCCGGCCCGCGTTCGGCTGCTTCTGTTTCCGTGTCGTCCGGCGGATCCCGCCGGCCCGCGTTCGGCTGCTCCTGTTTCTGTGTCGTCAGGCGGATCCCGCCGGCCCGCGTTCGGCTGCTTCTGTTTCTGTGTCGTCCGGCGGATCCCGCCGGCCCGCGTTCGGCTGCTCCTGTTTCTGTGTCGTCAGGCGGATCCCGCCGGCCCGCGTTCGGCTGCTTCTGTTTCCGTGTCGTCCGGCGGACCCCAACGGGCCGCGTGTGTGCTCAGACCGTCATTTTGACCTTAGTATTTAGGCTCAAATCACAGCTTAATCTCGCATACGTCATATCGAAATTAAGCTCCGGCGGCGACCTGGGGGACCGCGGTGTGGTGTGCGAGGGGCTCCCTGTCGTTATGGATGTTATCTGTGTGTGTATTGGGTCTTATAGGGCTCTTTCAGCCAGTGGCGGATCTAGCCGGTTGGTTTGGGAGGGGCAAACCAAAGTCGAAAAGAAAAAAACGTCGCGCAGTGAAAAATTGCGCTACAATATGCCTTTTCGGTAGGATTTTGGGAACTGGAGACGAAAAGCAAAAAAACGTCACGGGGTGAAAATATCGGCTCAACATACATTTTTTCCAATCCAAGCCCCAATATTTACCCTGAACTTCTAATTCTGTTCGAAGTTGAGAGTTGAAGCACCAAAATTTTGCTTACAAGCTAAAAGGAGTCGGGGAAAAGGAGGTCGATCGCTTTGGGGGGCAAAAACATAGTTTTGCCCCGAGCTTTTCCGTTTGGGGGCAATTGCCTTTTGCCCCCCTGGATCGCACTGCTTTCAGCATCTAGGCTATATTGCGCCCTGGATGTTATCTGTGATGTTGCTCTTTCTTCATGAGAGCCGAGCTGTTTTTAATTAATTTTATGTCTGCGCGTCCTTTCATCTTCGAGTGCATTAACGTAGATCTGGAGCGAGGTCTGAAGTGGTCGTTTCATCACTGTTGCTCTAGCATGGTTTTCAGCGGTGTGGGTGTGCCTACGAGTTTCATGCTTTTCGAAGGCCGACCCCATCCAATGCTCACTTGTGATATGTGATTTTAAATGTTTTTCTTATCGTGAATAAATCATAGTCCTGTGTCGACTGTGGGGCGCAATAATCCTTCGGTGCTTTCGTAACGCCCCGCCCCCTCGGGGGTTAACATTGCTACTGTCCTTTGTTTCATGACTTATATTACTGTTGCAGCAGTGATATTAGTTCGAGCTCTTCGAGACCGGGCAAGCGATTCTCCGTGGTGTTCCTAGTTAAATACCCGAAATGTCTACGGAAACTGACGGGTGTAATGTTTACTTCTCTGACTTGTTTTATATTTGATTGGTTTCCTTTTACTTTTACCTCCTTTTATTCAGTGATCAGCTGATCCAAATCAAACTTTTTAATTTAACAATTTAATCAGTTTGGGAACGCATCTCCATCCATTGCGTACGAGACACATGCTTAATCCTATCAAACTAACTTGTTTTGCCATTATTTAGCAGGTATTTCACTTCCATTTTATGTACACTTGTTCCATGAATGATTGGTACCGGCAGATATCAGGTTCATTTGTTTTGACAAGTGTCTTTAGAGTGATACATGTTTCACCACTGTGGATGCTCGGAACAACTGGGTGGCTGATGGTATGTCAAAATTAGTATAAGATGACCCATCATCTAGCACGTTGTGGCTTCCGTTTGGCTGCTTACGCCACCACCACTCTCAGCATAGCCCCACTCGCCGCGTGCGCACTTTGCCTATTTTGAGGCCATATATAATGCGTATACATCTCAAATTTTTTCCCCATTTAGTGGTGATATGAACTATTTCACAGCCTTGGGCCCTAAAGTGCGGCTGGGTGGACGTTGTCCGCTTTTACTTCAACCGGTCTTCCTCTCTAGGTGTATATTATTTTATTATACTCATTTTTTATCGCCTTTACCAAATTCATGTTTAGCACATATGTTTCAAAGAGGTCCAGGCAATACAAATTTTCCCGTGCAGCGAGGCCAGACAATTACGTCACGTCGCCGTGGTTCCACATGTTCTCACTAAACTTCGTGATAATTGGGGGGGGCGACAAGGGGTAAATGCTGGCTCTTTTCTCCGTGAACGATAAATCGTTGCAGAAAGGAAATATCGATCAAGTTGTTTCTCTGTTTGGTCTTTTACATGGCTATCTCACTTCAAATCACATTTTGAAGCTACATTCCATTCCATGTGCAACAAAAGTGTTCACAATACAACTTACTGTGATAGACTACCTCTCCTAACCACCTACAGCCATCCACTCTCTGCTATCCCTTGTACAACTACTGGTTGTTTCTGTGCCAGGAAGAGGCGCCTGTAAAACAACATTCAGTGCTGCAGGCTAGGTATGCTATCAGCCACTGTCCATACTCTTCTTTTGACTGCCTCTCCAGACGGAGGTGTCCTCATGAAAAAGAACATGTCCACATCTGCATGCCGTTCCGTCCACTCTGGACCGTTTCTGTGTTGTTCACAATCATCCAACAAGTATGGGCAGTTCTGGCAGGCCCGGTGCCACCCGAGCCGTCTGGCTGACATGGGTACCTTCTTGCACAGGAGCAGTGTGCCCCTAACCCCCCCCTCCCCTGTCGGCTACTCGTCCACCGTCTGTCGCTGTCCTGGTGTGTCCAGTTGTGTTCCCTTCCGCCGTTATTGATGTGTAAACATTTGACTGCAGAGAGCGCTAAGCGCACCAACCTGATTGCAATCGCGCTGTCGTCTTGGACCGCCTCCGCGGCGGGGTGGATGGTATTCATGTGTCTCAGTCGGATCCTGATGTGCGCCCGGTCAGGAGCCGCTCCTGCTCCGCCTGCGGTGCCGTTTGCCTTCCACTGAAAGGATCTTTGTCGAAAATACGCCCGTCGTTGATCGCCGCTTTTGCTGACCGTCGCATCGCTTCCATCATTCTCCACATTTTCAATTCCTCTCCGCATCCTGCGGGTCATTTCAGCACATATGGGACGCTTCTCCTGGCCCGAATACTGCCGCACCCTGTTACAGCTGTTGCATTGTTGCGTCCCACGCGATAGTCCGGCTACATCCTTCATGCCAGCCGCCAACAGCTTACTGAAGACCCCCTGCTGTCCAAGCTGCTCCCCTCCTTGTTACCAGTCTCCTCCATCTGACTACTGTCTATTGCTGATAACCTGAGGCTGCCTCCCGACCCTAAGCGTCCAGTCGCCCTGTTGTGTCCGTCTGCGATGTCACCATATTGCCCTTTTTCCCGCCATCCAGTGCCGGAGACAATCTTCTCTTGCCAACTCTTGCTGCAGACTCGCCGGCACCGAATGAGCTACTGGCCCAAACCTACCATATTTACACATATGTGTGCATTCTGAGGGGCCTTAAGTGTGCCATGCATGACAAACTCTAAATAACGCTGTTCGGTACGGAGGATTGCGCCAACTTCTGATGCGGTGTCGGGTCTGGTGTGCAGTCTAATTATACACAAAAAATTGAGGCTCGATTTTCTACGGGCAGTAATATCCCGTTAATGGCCTCTGGAATCGCGAAACTTACGTGAAAAACTATGATTTGCTTTTCGCTTCTTCGGAAAAATGTATCGTATTCCGATGGAGACGACAAAAAATCCCCACCTCTCCATGAAAGAAACTCGTTTTTTTACAAAAGTATTTTGCTTATTAATCATATAATCATTATACATTTATTTCTGCACTTTTTATTTATTATTCCGCTCTGCATTCGTGATGTCTGATTTTGGGGACTTAGCTGTGTTTCCTTGTTTCAGAGCATCCAGTGATTCAGTGATGAGTGACATTGGTGATGGCCTGGAAGGCATAGCTGACCCCCAACTCCGCGCCTTTATTCAAGCTGAAACGCAGAAACAAAAGTTCCAGGTAAATCTAGCTGAGCATTTCCGTTTTATTATATTTTAGCCTTAAAATATTTTCCTATTCCCTTTTGTGATTGGTGTTCGGCTGTGGCCCAATGTTTTTTTAGTAAATTTAATGACTCCAATGCCCGTTGTCTTCGGTAATTTCGGCACCTCCGTCTTCTCCAGGTACTGGTTCACGGCCTGGCTGAGCAGTGCTGGGACAAGTGCATGGTTGGACCGACCTAGCACGCGGCTGGACTACAAAACTGAGAACTGTCTCGTCAACTGCGTAGAGCGCTTCCTCGACACCTCCAACTACATCATCAACAGGATGGAGCGGTCGGCGGGCCTGGAGGCTCAGATGCCCACCCCGGAACTGTTACGGGAATAATGCAGCCGGCGGTTGTCGAGTGGACTTCGTTGTAGAACAGTGTCTGCTAGCTGGTCGAACTCTAGTGGTGAATTTATAACCGCTTATGCCAATATAATTTTATCGATTAGATGACCGTTTATGACCGCTTGAAGTTTTGATACAACTAATTTTGTACGCTATTGTGATTCAAGTAAACAACTCTCATCTTCCGTAAAGAAGTATTCTCCCAGCAACATCTGTCAGAGCCAGTGTCACGTCGCCGGCCGCCCGCCATGTTTCAGCGTTTTCGCGAGTTCGCGCGGCGGCACCGCTACAAACTACTGGTTACCGCGGCGCTCGGTGGCGGCGCTTACCTGCTGAAATTGTATGCCGAGCGGCGGCTGCGCCAGTGGACGGAGGACGAGTCGGCGCGCATGATGGACAAGGTGAAGAAACAGGCGCACTTCGAGAGCACGCGTGCCACATGTGCGGCCAGTCTGTCCCGGTTAACCCCGCGGCTGCTCAGCGCCCTGACACGTCTCCTGGACACGGACGCGCCGCTAGAGGCGCTGCGGTCGGGCGCGCCCAACAAGCTGGCCGTGTGGAACGATCTAAAGCGTGTGTCGCTGCAGCGCGTGGTGGCCAGCGTGTACGCGTCCTCCTATCTAGCGGTGCTGCTGCACGTGCAGGTACACGCGCTGGGCGGGTGTCTGTACGTGGACAGTGTGCGGAGGCTTCTGGGCGAGGGTGAGACGGGGGAGCCGCTGGATGAGGCGGCCCAGGAGCGCTACCTGGCCGGTATTGAGCACCTGTTGACGGAGGGCCTGCAGCAGCTGGTGCTGGAGCTGACGCCGCTGCTGGCGCCGCTCGCCGACGCGCTGCCGCTGACCGGCCGGCTGGGCCTGGAGGGCGTGGAGACGCTGCTGTGGAAGTGCCAGGAGGTGGTGGAGGCGCAGCCGGGTCTGACGCTGGCGCGGCTGGCCGTGCCGCCGCCGCAGCAGCCGGCCGACGCCGAGCCAGGCCGGCTGCAGCGGCTGACTGTGGAGACTCGGGACCTGGTGGCCACGACTGAGGTGGACGCTCTGGTGCGGGAATGTACGCGCGCCGGTCTGGCGCAGGTGCTGGACCTGCTGGTGCCCAGCTTCAGCGGCGATGGCGGCGGCGCCGAGGGGTTCACCTCGCCACACGCCTCTCAGCGGCCGGTGGCCAAGCTGGTGCCGGTGCTGGCGCAGCTGCCGCACCAGCTGCTCCGGCGGGGTCAGGACTCGCTGCCCTGGCTGCTGGCCAACATGCAGAAGGTGCAGGTGCTGGCGGCCAACGTCTACGAGAGCTTCAGCGAGGTGTGATGGACCGGGGACCGTATGGTTGATGGGGGAGTGAATTGCTGAGAGGGTGAGGTGAGAGGTGGAATGTTTCGTCAGTTTGTGACCAGGGTTCTCAAAAGGATATTTTGTGATGTTGAGACAGAAATAATTCAGAATTTTGGGAACAGGTTAGGGTCAGTTTTGTCCTGTATGGGGTGTTGATACGGCTATACTAAGGTTGTGAGTTGGAATGGCATATGCTCTCAGCATATTCTCCCAGGTCCAGAGCCGTGAAAATTGTCAACGTCATATAAACATTGTAATTGGTGTATGGTGCCTGAGGGCTACTATAACCATAGTGTGCGGGAGGCTCGGGCACGGTGGGTTGCAATGTGGCACATGTTTAGTTTCGCTGTGACCCAAATCACTGAGCGAATATTGTGGATCGCCGAGACAGAATGCCGTAGATACTGGTTCCTGACCTTCCTCATGCTTGTATCATGTATTGGACGGTTCAGTCCAGGAAAACATGCAAATTCAAACACACCATCACCAGTCTCGACTCAAGGTGAGCAGACCCAAGGGCCTGCGTTCATGCGTCCGAGCGTGATTGTGCTGGAACCATCAGTGGATACCGGATGTAATAAGGAGGCCTGGCCTTCCTCGCTTTTCGTGAAATGTTTTACTCATGTCTAGAAGGTGAGATCATATTCTGGAATCAGTAATTTGGACTCCATAGCAGACTGCTGCGCCATTATTTCTATTCTGTGACCGTATCCCCAACATTCTCACATCAAGTCTTGATACATGATAGGTTGAATCCATTCGAAGTACGGTGAACATTTTGTATTGCTTTGGGGCTGGTATAATTTTGCTATTCATGGTGTCGTGTGAAGGGGGAGGGTAAGGGCACGTCGTTCCTGATGCGCATGGCTTAGAAGGGGTCCTTTGTTAAGTCACTGATTTGTGTCTGTGGAATGTATGACAGTCCGTTGTAAAGGATGTCCCGATGAAATCAGCATTGGTGAAACAACATCTACGATAATATAAAAATGTATTAATAAAATGGCTTTTGGCTTTTTAGCACACTTCATCTCATAAAAACAAACACCACGTTTGTACAAACAAAATAGCGAACAATACAAAATGTTTAGCCTCATCGGAGGTTGACCGGCGCGGCGAGCGGCTGAGTAGGCGCGCGCCGCCGCCACAGGGGGCGCCTGTTAGCTGCCGGCGCGGCCGGCGCACGCTCGACCGCGCAGCGCGCGCTCCAATAAATAACAACGTCTGGGGCTGCGGCGCGACGCGCCGGTGGGCAGGGCGGGGCGCAGTCTGCGGGGCGGGGGCGGGGCCGGCGGCCGCAGCTGGCACTGGGCGGGTCCGGTGGGGCCGCCGGCCCTCCACCGCCGCGCCGGCGCGGGCGCGCGCCGGGGCAGACGCAGCCTCTGCGCAGGTGCCCGGGTGGCCGCGCCGCTCTGACCGACGCCGTCACGAGCGCGTGACGGCGGGCAGAGCGACGCGTGCTAACGGGACGGAAGCGAAACACGGGCGACATTGGCGGCGCGGCGCGAGACAGCGGCGACTAGCACATGTGTAACAAGGAGCGGCGCCAGCACTGGGCGCGGCCGCCGCCGGCCGCGACGGCCAATGGTGGGTGGGTTGGTGGGCGCCTCTCCACGGAGAGCGGAGGGGCGGCGCTTTGTAAAAGCGCCCTCTTCTGACGATCCGTTCACACTGGACGAGTCATTTGTGAGCACGAGTATTCTGCACAGGATCGATTGCTTCCTCACAGTACTGAGTCCTCGATATGTGTGAATGCACGTGGGACCGGCCTGGGCCGTGCGATCCCTGCGCAGGGGGCGCGCGTGCTGCGGCGCCGGGGCGGGTTTGGCACTGCGGACACCGCGGCGGACTGGAATGTGAGGCGATTGCGGCAGCGCCGGCTCGACCAGCGAGGAACGGACGCCGACTGCTGCCCTCCAGGGGCTCGCAAGGACCTGCCGAGGAACGACAGACGTCACGCTCATGTCATCCGGAGGACAAAGTTTAGAGATACAGACCGCGGTTAGAAGCTCACTCTGGTTTATTTCGCATTAGGGTTGTCTCATGTTTACCATTCACATTGAACACATTTTCTGGTCATTAAAAAAGCTAAGCGTCCTCGTTTTTATTTTCCCACTTCCCTATCTCCCATATTCGCTCCCCTCCCATTCCCTTTCCCAGCTCTCTTCCCCTGCGGCCGCCATCACCCCTGCTGCGCTGCCTGCTCACCTGGGCCGTCAGTCGCCCCTCAGCAGCTCCAGCAGGATGTCGAAGGTGGGCCCGTCGGACGCGCTCCTGCTGGCGATCAGCTCCTTGCCCAGCTGGCAGGCACGCTCAATGTCTGGGATGCGCAGCAGCAGCTCTCCAAACTTGCTGGGCATCTCCGGGTAGTGGGACATGGTGTACTGCTGCAGCGCCTGCAGCACCTGCTCCCGAGACGCCGACACCTTGTGCGGCTCCTGAAGGCCGGAAGGGTCGCCTGCCGGCACGCTCTCATTAAAAAGTTGTAACTCCACTTCACCAAATCAAGGCATGTGTATCATGGGCCTCAAACAAGCGCGGGTGAACTGACACCTCTTCCCAAAGAGTGTCACAATTCACGTTTCATGTGTGTTCTAAATACATCCATCGCATGAGACCCATGCAATTGAGCATACACGCAGTGAGGTTGATTGTTTTTGCGGGTTGGTGCGCCCCTAAACGTAAATAAAAGGATACACGCAAGGAAGATATGCACTAGCTGAAATGTTTTACACCATGAGTCCACACTTCACTCACCGCCGCTCGAGGAGAGCAGCACGATCACTTTGAGCGCGATATACTCGTAGTAGTCGACCTTCAGCCGGCGGAGCTGGTCCGTCAGACCGATCATCCGCTCTATACACCGGCCCACGCCTGCAAACAAGGTCAGGTCAGGTCAAGACCGGTGGAGCTAGCCCGTCAGACCGATCATCCGCTCTATACACCGGCCCACACCTGCAGACAAGGTCAGGTCAGGTCAAGGCGCAGGTGGTCCGTCAGACCGATCATCCGCTCTATACACCGGTCCACACCTGCAAACAAGGTCAGGTCAGGTCATCCGACGGAGACAGTCCGTCAGGCCGCTCTATACACCGGCCCACACCTGCAGACGAGCTTAAGTCAGCCAGGTCATCCGCTCTTTACACTAAGTTGTGGACGCTCCTATGGTTCGTCATCGACATCCAGTATTTCACCAGCAGGACTCGCGTGTTATCGGCTCTCCTTGTACAAGTGCACGCAGCTGGGCTGACGCCGATTTCTCAAAAGTAAAACCAATCCGAGAAATTGAAATAGTTGGGGACAAACTTTAGCTCCAATTTCACACACTCATAATGAGGCGAGACCGAGATATGCAGCCGACACTCTGCTCACTTTACGAGCGTTTGAAAACAGTGGCGTATCTACAAATTAGCAATAAATCAGTGAATAAGTTAACCTTTGCCCGGGTGGGGGGTCTTTTTAGACCCCCCCTCGGGTTTTTCCAAAGTGACCAAAAACGGCGGCGCGCAGCGCCACTAAACTTGGTCTAGCTGTTCCTTCATCATTTTTACATCTTTTCTGAACATTTTATCTCAAGGTCATATCAGGTCAGGTCACCAGGCCAGGTGAAGTGACCTCACCTCAAAAAATGCTTAGGACCGCATAACTAAAAGAAGGGTTAATCGATCAAGTTGAAACTCATACCACATGCTGGGCCCACCAGGAGCTACAACATTTCTTCCGGGATTTTTATATTGGTGACCTAAGGTCATGTGCAGAGCATGACCTCCCCATTGTCAAAACATGGGGAAAATCACGAAATGAGCTTTTCTCAGTAAGTATGGATGGAGTCAGCTTCAAACATCGGTTACGACTTGCTCTTAGCCCACTTCTGAAGTTGATGCCAAACATTTTGACTTGTGACCTTTAAGAGGTCACCTTAGGTCAAATAAGCATTTTTGTGTGTTTTACTCTATAAAATTTGAATTAGCAAAGATAGAACTTTTATTTTGTCACCAAAATATTTGTATAGCCACTGCAAGTAAAATGATATACATCATGACTATACCAGGTCAAGTTGGGCCAGACCGTTGACCTGGATCAGGTCAAATTCTTAAATTTGACCTGGGATAGCAATATTATATATCATTCGATTTGTATTGACGAGAGGATAGCAATGGTGCATCAACTATGGCTGTATCTTGTTTGGTTTGGCAGTTATTAGCGAAAAAGGAAACGCCCTTATGCATGGGTGGCTATGGACATTCCCAAGAATATGCCCAATATTCAGTGACCTGTAGCTCCCTAGGCTTTGACCTGACAAGAAAATGAATATCACTGTAATGCAAGAAAAACTCAAGAGCGTTCGAGTGGTGTTGGAAAATGTTTCTAGCTATCATAGTTTCTGAGATATATGAGGTTTTCTTAGTACACCTCATATTAGCGATTTTGATCTATTTTGACCTCTGGTGACCTTGATATTTTGACCGGTGACCTGACAAGAAAAATGACCGAAGTATTTTCGATATAATTTTTACAGAGCTTTCGATTGCCGTTTTGCGCTTTTTCCAGCTCTCTTAGTTTTTTGAGATCATGGAGGTCTTTTTTAGCCCCCCACCAGGGCGAAGGTGGCTCGTACCAGCCACCGGGGCAAGGGTTAATAAATAAATTGTCCACTGAGGGACGGGAGATTAGGCCCAAGTGAGCGTCAAAAATGGAAGACGAGGACACCTCATGGCGGGACAGTGGGAGATGGCAAATATGCATCTTGAGATCTTGAGAGATGGATGGAAATCTGCCACGCACCACCCCACCAAATAGGACAAGGAGCGTGGTGAGCTATGGAGAAGACACGTGGGACGAAGGGGAGGAGTAGAGGGTGGCGAAGTTCAAAAGGTCGCCGCAATGTAAATTAAGCACCCTCGGTTCACAGAAACCACGCTTGAGACCGTTGACAGAATGATATCGAAGCTGTCATCACGATAAAATCATGGTTCACGCAACACAGCACTAAAGTGCAGCCACCACGTACCGATGGCGTTGGCCTCCTGAATGCCCAGCGTGCGGCCGTGCGAGATGCGGATGTGGCCGGGCGTCTCCAGCGAGCGGAAACAACACGTCAACAGCATCAGCTGACACCAGGTGTTGATGAGCAGCGCCGTCTGGTCGTCAATCTGGCAACACGCGCCCAAGTGGCGTCACACACAGTTCTTCAGGTGTTAAGGAGCAGTGTTGTGTGGTCGTCAATATGGCAGCTCGCGCAGAAGTGCCATCACACACAGTTCGTCAGGAGTTAAGGAGTAGTGTTGTGTGGTCGTCAATATGGCAGCTCGCGCAGAAGTGCCATCACACACAGCTCGTCAGGAGTTAAGGAGTAGTGCTGTGTGGTCGTCAATATGGCAGCTCGCGCAGAAGTGTCATCACACACAGTTCGTCAGGTGTTAATCAGCAACGTCGTCAGGTCGTCAATCTGGCAATATACCTATAAACGTGTTGAATCAAGTTGACCCGGATGGTCGATTCGTTGGAACCAAATAGCCTTTAAGCTCAAAATAATAAGTGTCGGGCAATGCCCCGAAGGAAGAAAGGAACATCTGAGTTGAAAAAAGCTCGGAGCACGTTTGAGTATTCAAAATAAAAGGATATTGGGCATTGGAGACATTGCAAGGCCTGTGTTCTGGCTTTAGTACTGGCCCTGTGTAGTCTCTGTACCCTACTCCAAGCAGTACTGAGGCTCGATACCAGAGGACCCAGGGGTTAAACAGTGCATTCCAATGCAAATGTAACTATCCGAGAGGACACCGTTCCAGCAGAGTACCAGCCATCCCAAGCAGACGTCACTGAACCATGAACTGCCATGGTAACCATCATGGCCTGCGACATGGAGGCCAGGGTCCTGAGACAGAGATTTCCCCCAGATGATTTACAGCTGAATAAGTGAATCTTTGCATGATTAACAAGACAGAGCTGCGGAGTGAATTACAATTATCATCGCTAAGACGCCGAGCCCAAATACAACGACCTGGTACAACGCTGTCACGCACCCCACGAAAAACTCCAGTAGCCTCCGACGGTGCAGCTCTTTCACTTTGGTGAAGTACACAGCAACAACAATGTCACGAAAGGTGACTAATGTCTCGCATAGTTCACGAGCGTCACAACCGGCGCGCCCCAAAACCTCAACGATGATGATGATGCACATCACACAAGCGGTGTTGATATCTCCGACGTTATATTTACGGACCGCTCCTTTGATACAGTAAGACGGAGTTATAGTTCGATGTGTATGGACTCCGGTCGCACGTATTCGTTGATATGTTTGGGCAAGTGGCACCAATTTTGCAGCAGTCCGCGGTCCGACCAAACTCCCCAGCGTCATGAAATCGGATCACGGCAGCACTTCAAGCCTGGCCGGAGGCACCAGTACACATTAGCGCTGTGAGAGAATTCACACCAGGCAGGGCGGCGGGAGCGCGCGCAGCCCCGGAGGCCGCGCCGACGGTATTCCCGGCTGATTAGCCAGCGCGGGGTGCTGTAAAAGGGCGCGAGTCACGACTCACGCCAGGGGCGAATCCAGGGGTGACACTGGGGGCAGACGCGTCAACATCTTGGGAGGAGGACTTCATTAGTACAAAAGGCACGTCATTATTGCTTACTCACCAATATAATTTTCATCCTTCACGGTACCGTTTCAAAGCGGGAACACCAAGTTTGGGCTTTCGGGGAACTGTGAGCTAGTGGTCCTTTGCATGCGCCATTGCTCCCAGCCTATACATCCAACCGCCAATGCCACAGCTGGTTGGAAAACCCCGTTCTGACGACCTTGCCTGAATAAGTTAACGGACAACAAGCCCGAAAGAATGCTGCGCCGCCACCAAGGCTCGACAACAGACTAAAAAATGAGGACAGCGGCTCACATTCCAACAATGAGCAGCTGTGACGATTTTGATGCGTGCAAAAAAGCAGGATAAAAAACGTGCCAGGCCCCGATCATTCAATCCGTGATAGGCAAGAGCCAAACGACCCTTCAGACGCGACAGAGACAAGAGGCACTGAAGCTCGGGGAACGCGACGCTTCTTAAGACGCGCTCCGGCACAGACTGTGACCAAACAGAGCCCGGAGAAATGCAGGCACGTCACGCAGCCTTGGCCTTACATTTTTAAAATGACGGACCTGAATCATCCAGGAGTTGGCAGTCACGGTATGCGCGGCCACTGACCATCATGTAATGGGTGCCTACCAGTTGGTTGTAAGTGGGTATAGGATGGCGGAAAGTCCAGCAGTGCACAACAGCAGGATCCATGTGTTCATAACCACGACATATTTACCGGATGCCGCTACAGCAAGCATTTTTGTTCTTTCTCAGAACATTAGGGCATCGCCGTTACCAAACAATTAGCTGATTGGCTCACGAACACTGGCGGTGACTATGTCTTCATCAAAGTCATGTGCTCGTTTACCCTATATGGCACCACGTACCATTGTTCTCACGTCAATCTCCAGTTACTCCGGCACCACACCCGTTGATTTCTAAAAAATAAATCTGAGCATTACGGCGAAAAAATTTCGACACGACACATCTAAAAAGAAAACGGACCAATCACAATAGCAAAAGCTGGCAAGCCCATGACCACCTCATCAGCCCTCAGATGTCGCAACAGCACCCGACTCACGTGGATATTTTTGAAGAGGGGCAGGCTCTTGCACCACTTGACGATGCGGTATAGCCTGTGGTCGGCCAGGTGGCAGAGGTTGTTGTAGTCGCTAGCGTTGGCAGTGGCGCCGGTGGCGGCCGCCGCCATTCCCGAGGGAGGCACTGAGGCCGGCGAGGGCACGCTGTCGGCCGGCGACGGGTGCCACAGGTGCTCCACCTCCATAATTTGCTGCAACACCGCACACACCGTTAGTTTCAGCACCACGTTCTGAGGATTCAATGTGTCTGTAAACAGGCCAGAGGTGGGCGCCGCTAACAATTTTTGAAACCGCTGTCGCTGCTTCTACTACCTTGGCTAGTTGCAAATGCCACCGCTACTAGCACTGTTTTTTCAACATTGTGAAACCACTGCCCGCTACTCCGCTATCGCTACTGTGTAGTATAAAGGGCTATTAAAGCGCTAAGCATTTGTTTCATTACTCTTTTTAAACAAATTTCAACAAAAACTACTGCTCATCTGTATATTAGGTACCTACATAAAAGGAACAGTTTTATTGTACGATATTCAAAGAAAATAGCACCAGAGCGATTTAATTGTAAGATATTCCAGAAAAGCACACAAGAAATTGATTTACTGAAGAACTTTCTCCGAATCCTTATCCCCAATTTTTTGGGGTGGCGGTCTCCTTAGCACGCTATTGGTAGCGGTAGTGGTAAAGAGTCATTTTGAGTCTGCTACCCGCGTCTTCGCTACTTTTCACTATCACAAACCGCGCCACCATCACTCGGAGGGTCCGCGAGCAGCGGAGTAGCGGACCTAAGTAGCGGACCGCCCGGCTCTGGTCAAGCTCAAGACAGTATTGCCTTCCAGGCAATTATTTGTGGGCGAACACCAACTGAAACAGATGATGAACTAACGACATTTCATTTCGTTTCCTGTACGTTTTTATGTAAGTTTTCCAATCATTCGATCATAGTAAACGGTATTGAAGTTTTCCAATCATTCAGTCATAGCACACGGATGCTTCAGCTCGTTTTAAGCCAGGTTATTTATAAAGTGTCCTCGCAGACAAAGAAACCGATTCTCACGACTGAGGCTTATCTTAAATAGCGAGAACCATGTTACATTTCTTGATAAGCTATCTAGTAATATTCCATTTCAAATAAGTTTCTGCCTAACATTTCCATCGTGAATCCAATGACCTTTCACAAGATTACATTACACTTAAAGCGAAAAATTCCTTTCGATACAATCACAAAGCACACAACTTATTCAGGGACAATAACTGATCCGGGTCTTATCTGTTATCATGAATATGCTGCGATCGCACTCTCACGGCCTTGGAGCCGTATCGTTCCTCCTGAGGCAGATCTGACACATTAGCGGTCTCTGTTTGGCGGCGGTGGCACTCGCGGCGCGGATCTGGCGGGAATTCGCCGCGCGCTGACCTCGCGCTCAGCCGGAGATAACGCCGCCGCGATAGCAGAGCCGCCTTGCGGCTAACGGTGCGCGATCCACGTCGAGAGGTGGCAGTCAGATAAGGCGACTATTCGGAGCGTAGGCGGTGGAACGGGGGGCTCATTCAGAAGCTGTTTTTCTATCAATTGAGCTATCGAGCTATGGTTAGTTGGATCCTTTTGAGTTCTCAGATCCAGGGCCGCTTCTTGAATGAGGAACTTTTACACTAACCCAATAGCGTTAACTGGAAAGAGGATTAAAAGGACCTTTAAATCCGGACCCTTCACCGCTCTTGATTAGGAGTGATGATCTCAGGCAAGGTTAGTGAGATAGTCAACGAAGTGGTGATATCATTGATGGCCCGAAACGACAGTAAATCCAACATTATGAGCTCAGTGGTGTTGAAATTGGCCATTATCTGCCAAATTATTATTTTTATTTTAGATCCACTGAGCTCATAATAACAATGCTGCTGCCAACTGTTCTCCGCATACTTAGTTAAATCCAACATGAGATAATAAAAAATAGACGATGAACATATAGGGCAGAGCAGAAAGAGCTCGGGGAGAGCTGGGACCCGCGGTTACTCATAAGCGTTGCCAGCTCGACATTGGGTTGTAAGAACCTGGGGATTACCGTTTTTACGGAATACAAAGTCGTTTCTCCAAACTGAAAGGCTGGTTATCAAGTACCAATGGTCCAAAGTACCGATGTCTACATTTCCATGTGGAAGGTAGGCTTCATCTCAGTTCAGTGTAGCGAAGACTCACAGCGAGCTTCACAAGAACCTGACGTAAGCCTTGTTGAGTGGAGCCTAACCTGTAGCTGATGCCTCGATTGAGCTCGCTGGAATTTCAGTGAGGGTCGCTCCAGATAAGCACGTTGCCACGAAAGAATGGCACCCGCAGCCAGCACAAGCCCGATTGGAAGAATTACGCTAGTGCGACTGACGGGAAGACGATAAAGATTGACTCATTCTACGATTCGTCCTGATGAAACTGGAATCGAAATACATGCGGCAATGACGAAATGTAGGTATGTACGTGATACAGGAATGAACTTCTCGCTTGGTTTGAAAAGAAGTAGAAATACATTAAATTACCACTAAACAAGAAAACATCTTGGTATATGGTATGGCTATACGACGATTGCATGAAGACATGGGGTTTTATTGATTTGCCTTTCTTTCCGTACCAACTGTATACCTTCGTCCAAGCTGCGAATTGATTGCAAAGTTCTGATTCTGATGATTCAATTGATTTGCAAGATTCTGTGCGAGGCAGGCAATACCTACAAAGACATAGATGGAAACTCTCAGGGACAGATCCCTGGTTTTTTCTCAGGGTGGGGGACGTATCAGGGGGTTACTGTGGTCGAAGTCAGGCAAAATAGTTATAGAGCAATAAGTTATTTTTTAATTCATTCCCTTACACTTTGCTGTGCTTTTCTTGTCCAACAACGGCTTTTGTCAGCTACCTTCTATCCCGAAGAGGTATCCCATATGTTCGTTTCATCACTGCATGAGTATCTTTCCTCACGAATATCTTGTGTTTTAGGGTTGGGGACATGCATTGCTACTGTTGCACCAAAGGCTCCGCGCCGTCGCCCTTTCTTCTCCTTTGGAGAGGAGCCACCACACCCCTGCTCCCGCCTCTGGAGACTTAGAGAAGCAGGCTGCTTCACTCTGGCGTCTAAGTGCGATGAACACCTCGCTGATCATTTCCTCCATTCAGAGAACTCCTAAGGATCAAACGAACCATAGCTCATTACTTCAATTGATAGAAGTCCGGCTTCTGAACACGAACGCAACGCCACCAATATCTGTTGATCTCTCAAAAGTTCCTAGTGCACGCCTCGTGACGATTTTTTTATTAGCCCCCGATAATGGCCAGAAGCGGCAAACGCTGTATTATCTGTCAGCCATTTATTGCCAATTCGGCTACATAAACTTATTAAATGATTAATTGATTTGGCGATTGAGGTAACCATTTTTAGGCATGAGGATGTAAAAAGCAAGAGCAAAGAAAAGCGTGAACAAAGTATCGGGCACGCCCCTTTCACCACAGTTTATCTGATTTCACAAATATTCGTAATGTATCCCGTCCCTCTGTCGGTCCGTGTTCCTCGGCTTCCAGGATGTCCGACTAACGCAAACTTCACAGGTTCCCCCGGCGACCCAAGGTAAGCGTCTGCATACAACCCAACCGCCTTGAACGCTGGGAGGGGCGCCTGCCGCAGCGTGCGTACGGGCCTTGAACGCCGCGGGTGGCGGTGCTGGAGCCTTTGACCACGCGCTGCGGTCTGGGAACACTGTTGCTGGGATCGGACAGGAAAGAAGAGTATGCACGTAGTGTAGATGCAAACGATAAGCCGCTCAGAGACTGCCATTGAAAACATTTGCTAGTACGTGCTAGCCGGGCACTACTCATCAACTATTACTTGCAGACATCCGGGAGCTGCTCCAGGGAAACCCCTGGGCCGGAGCAAGTAATAGGAATCAGGCAGGATCTCTTATGTATTCGTGCTGCATCCTAATCCGCTCGGCTACCAATGGTAGTAGCTGAAGAGATTGTTGGCAGCGATCTCCAGCTCTGACAGTGTGGTCGCAGCGTCGTGAGCGGTTTCACCTGATTACCCACCTTGAGCAGGGGAGGCGTGCTGGGCCGCCCGTCGCCGCCGTTTGTCTCCTGAGGCTCCAGTTTGACCCGCGGCGCCGTCACCACCGGCTCTGTGCCCCCCTCTCCCGCCGCCGACGGCACCAGTGAGGGGGTACCGAGTAGGTGCACTGGTAGGTGGAGCGGCCGCCGCGTGTCCGGTCTTCGCGAATCGCTGCCGAATAGGAGGCACAGGTCAGAGAAGCCAGACGGAGACGCTACTGGCGAGCGGGAAGCACGGTTCAAGGGAGACACTGCTACAGAACGGCAGGCACAGATTGAGAGGAGAAACATACAGATGCTGATATCGGACCAGGGAACACAAGTCAGGTGGTCCCCCAGGGGGTGACTGGAGATAAGGGGCGGCATGGTGCCCACAATCTATGGTCATTCCTCCTGGAAGTGAGAAGGGTCGTCCAGAGTCATCCCTAAAGTTGGCAAAGAAGAAGCACAAGTCAGCCACGGTGCCACAATTCAAAGGCGACCGCAGATTCCAGCTAACGAAACAGGAAAAAATGTAACGGAGCTCTAATAAGGAGATACTGCTGGCATCTAACAGGGAATAAAGACCAGAGGAGACGGGGAGGCACTGCCTCCAAACAAGGGGCATGGGTCAGACGAGATGGCCCTGCTGAGCCCCGGCCGTGTTGAATGAATCGGCGTAGAGCGGTCCAGAACCGGTTCCAGCATTCCTAGTGCATGACACAGATGGCCCGTTGGAATACTAAGTGCAGACTAGAGACGCCACTTTTCCACTCGGAGAGACGCGCTGGTCGGGAGACGTCGGCCCGAACCGGCCTGTGAACCTTCCCGATGGTCTAGCCAGTCTGACGAGTGCATCTCCAGTGCCAACATGGCTGTCATGGCTTTAACTCCCTAACCCATACTACACATGGACCTCACGGTTGGCGCGTCCTTAGCCTAAAGAAGTTAATCACCCATACTGCATAAAAATTGCATTCCCGCTCAGTAGCCCTCACCCTGTTGGGGGGGGGTGTTTCAATATCTCCCCTCAGGTTTTCATCCGGTAGCACCAAAAACGGCGTGGCGAAGCGCCACCGCACTTGGCACACTTTATCCTTGATCAATGTTACAACTTTTACAAAAATTTTAAGGTCGAGTCATCTCAGGTCAGATCACAAGCGAAGGTTAAAAAAGTTTAAGATAGGATAAATAAGAACAGGGTTAATCTATCAAATTATAACTCACACCACATAATGCGCCCACCGAGTGCTACAAAATACATCCCGGGATTTTTCACATTGATGACCTACGGTCAGGCACGGATCATGGCCTCTCCATTGGAAATGCATGGGAAAACGGGAATTGGGTGAGACAAAGCTCTGTTCGTGTAAATACAGCTTATAATACCTTCACATTCTCCAAATCGTGGTATCCTGGGCCCCTTTCTAGGTTCATGTTGCAAGTTTGGACTTGGTACCTCTGAGAGGTTATCTGGGGCTATTTAAGCAGGTTTTCAGACTTAGGTTGATGACTTTGCAGGATATGATGATACCTTTTATCTTGATAGCATTACGTTTGGATTATACCTCCTCCTTTCTTGAGGAAATCTTGGATTCGCTCCTGTTACCAGTTCGTTTAAGCAGCATCAGAATATCAATACCATTAGCCGATCTGTCTGATCGCGATCTTTGAGCATCCTCATCAAAGCAAAGAAATAGCATAAGTCACGCTTAAACTTATAGTCGATTTCAACGACTGATATCTAAACTTGTTCTCCTCCCCTGAAAGTCGTGCTGGGGAAACAGGACTGAGCAAACAGCATTCCTTTCTCACGCTCTTTCGCCAGTTTTTCTATATACATAACCTGAGAGCGGTGTGTACTCAGGACGGAGAGCATCAGCGCGGCTACAGGATTGCGGCAACGGCAAGCTCATCCATCACGGAGCTCCGGCCGCCGCCGACCGGCCGCCACGCCGGGAGAGAGGCTGGAATGCGCCGGTTTCGCAATGCCGCGGCCGGCCGGCGCGCGCGGCAAGGTCGCGGCCGGCCTTGTCGACAGGGGGAGGGGAGGGGAGCGGGCGGGGGAGTGGCGAGCTGCGGCCAAGTTGCGAAAACACGGCGCAGCTCTAACCACGGCGGAGCCGTGCGCCGGTCTGGGGAACGGCCCGATACCATCAGAGCGCAGATTTCCGAGAAGGGCGCCGATGATGGGCCGCATCCGTATCAGCCGGGACTGGGGTCGGAGTGGTGGCCGGGGCCGGGGGGCGGTTGATAGATGCGTCCCAGGAAGCCCAGATAGGGGCCCCACTGAACTTTCAACGGAATACACAGCACGTTACGTGTTCGCGCAATCGTAGCTACAGCGGCTTCGAAGCCTCGGAACAGCACGTGTACCGCGAACTATGAATCCGTAGGCGGATTCAGGGGGAGAAAGGGCACCCGCCCTCCGACCGACTCTCGATGTCCCCTGAAATGGTCACGGTGCCTCTTTGAATGGTCGTTGGCACCACCTAAAATTTCGCTTCCCACCCCCTCCCCCACCACGTCCCCCCTCCCGATAGGCAACCCTGGATCTGCCCATGCATGAATTAGTGAGCGAAATGCCAGAACGTGTCAGCTGTGCAGAGTGCGAGTAGTTCAGTGTAATCCCTGAGAGGCCTGCGCAGACCAAACCCCAGTCAAGAGTGGAAGATTTGCATCTGCGGCGAAGTTCAGGACCTATTTTGGCTTGCAGGCGACACCTCGGCGACCACAACCCAACCACAAACTCAACCATCGCATGCGATTCCTTGTGACATTGGTTGCTGAACGGCGGGCCATGACACCATTTGCAGTAACGGAGTCGTTCCGCGGGCGTGAACGAACGTCCATGAAGTTGGAATATGAGTGATACGCTATGACATTCTTTGAGGCATCCTCCAGGGATTCAGAGCATGCTTGATGGCTTTCTTCGTTTGGCACGCTTTCCGAGAACTCAGGACGTTTTGAAGATGAATACGTCACCGCGAAGGCAGAATTCATGGGCTTGCGTGAGAACACAATACATTTGTGAGTGATTTTCAATCCCATGAAACCATGCTCACAACCCAGCACCGCCTGACCTCTTTTGTACCCACCAGGGCCTGGGGCGTCCGATCGGATCCGACCGCGATATTGAACATTTAGGCTTGGGGGCGCACCAGACTGTGCGGTCAAACCCTACGCTCTCGGGAACCAGAAAATATGCGAGAAAAAATAGGACCGCGCTGGAAATGGTTTGGGGCCGAGTTTGAACCATATTTCGTAGATCCATGACGTCACAGAGGGCCAAAATGGGTCAAGTTTAGGACGATATAGGACATTCTTTAAAATTCGGGAACCGTTAAAACTAGAACAAAGCCAACGGCATCAATATGCCCGTCTTGGCCCAATAATTCATATTACATGCGCCATGACCTTGTAAGGTAGTATTGTAACCTTGCCCTGATCTTGAACTTAGCCCAAGGCTAAATAATGACGTTTCTAAGGTCACGTTGCATATGATTCGAAATTCATAAATCACATTTGTTACTATGATACCAAATTTATTGCTGTATTTTAATTCATTCAAATGTCATAAACACAAACAATTTCGAAAACCGTGACCTTTGGCGACTTCTGGCGACCTTGTTATTGGCCTGACCTCAAAATAGACGAGAGCAGCCAACATATCTATATTTTTAAGAGCCTTCGAATGATGTTTAAAACTGCATCTACCTCTTCTAGAAGCTGCATCACATCATGATTTTGTAAGTATCATTTTAGAAGAACAGATCCGCCTTACATGAGTTCAGAAATGACGTCATAACTCGTTGCCCTGACCTGATGCCAATTTTTGGTCATATGTTGTCAAATTGATTGCCCTAGCGGTATGCAAAGCAATGCGCGTCTCGTTTAAATCGACTCGGAACCATTTACAAAAATCAAGGAGATAGGGGTCCCATCGGACCCCCAGGCGATGAAGGGCTAAAAGATATACTTGCCATTCTCGACAGACTATCGATGCGTAGTCAGTTATTTGTCCTTGGTGCCCACCAAGATAGGGTAGAGGAATTAAATATACTGTTACGGCCTGCGTATTAAATATTTAAATATATATATATATATATATATATATATATATATATATATTAAATATTTAATTAAATATACGTTCAAAAAACCATTTATCATGTAGCTAGTGGGCATCAAAACACAAAATTCGAAACTTGATAGGCAAAGAAAATGAAATAAATGTCAAAATGTGGGTACCCAACTTATTCTTATTCGCATTACAAGCTCCATGGAAGCATGCAAATAGATGCTACCGACGAAGCACGCAAATGAATGCTACCAAAATATGTGACACATAATTTACGCCATTTCTATGTATCTCTCACCTTCCAGCTTCATGCCCATGTTGAGGCACTTCTCGAAGCGGCAGGCGGGACACTTCTTGCGCGTGGCGATGGTGACGAGGCAGCCGGCGCCGCGCAGGCACACGTAGTTCTTCTTGTTCTGCACCGTCCGCTTGAAGAAGCCCTTGCAGCTCTCGCAGCTGAAGATGCCATAGTGGAAGCCCGATATCTTGTCGCCGCAGACGGGACAGGGGCTGTTGATGAGCTGCTGGCGGCTGATGCCGGACTGGCCGCTCAGCGCCGAGTGCTGCAGCTCGGCCGCCAGCTGCGACTTGTCCTCGCAGCTCTCGCTGTCCGACTGGGTCAGGTTAAGCGGGTGCTGGCCCAGCAGGTGCTCCATGTGCCGACCCAGCATCGGACTCTGCCGGTACAGGTGCCGACTCTGGCTGGGCGACGCCGCCGGCGAGTACTGGCCCCCGGGCGACGACACGGATGAGCAGGAGTACTGAGAGCCGCCGTACTGCGACGCGTCCGAGTTGTTCCTGGACAGGCCAGTGCTCGGGGTGTGCGAGTAGGGGGAGGAGTAGCCGGAGAAGTGGCGCGGCTGCAGAGGAGACGCCGAGGGCGAGTAGAGCCTGCTGGCGGTCAGCTCCGAGGAGTGCTGGTAGCCGGAGTTGCGCGGCATCAGCGGCGAGGCGCTGGGCGTGAAGGGCCCGGTGTGGTTGACCTCGCAGCCGGAGTCGCTGCGCGTGGGCCCAGGACTGCTGGGACGCTCCGTGTCCGTCTGTGGGAGGCCCGGAGCACAGAGGGTCAGAACAGGGCCCTTCCAGTACGTGGTCGCCGACTGCCCGCGCCAGAAACTAATGGCTCATTTATTTGGGAGTTGCTGAAATATGGTCTTCCCTGCTGAAATTCATACTGGTGATGAATCTTCAACTTTTGAAAGGTCTTACTTCTTTTCACAGAAACTATCTTTTTGATTACTTTGCCAACAAGCGTGAACAGGCGAGGGCATATCGGATAAAATGTCAAATAACGCATGAGTGGAGTGGATATCACTTGTTCGTCCCTCGGCTACCTTTCAACTTCTCCAAGGAAGGGCGTCCTACCTCAGCATATTCAAGCACCAGAATTCTTATTCTTGAGAAATATAAAAGTATTTGAGGCTTCCTCACTACCCATAATGCTTGGTGCACCTATAAACAGAGACCACACACATTTCATTTCCTCTGCTGGTTCTTATCGCCCTCGATGCAAGAAAAGTGTTTCTTTTATTGTGTCGTATTCAGACCAGGTGTGCAAGAGCAGGTGTGTACACGAACACAAAGCCGGGACCAAAAAATGACAATAAAAACCGGGAGCCAACAAAGCAGCACTAAAATTTATTTATGACACTGTAACCGTGGGGAAATTTCTCAGCATTTATCATCCTTATATACCAATTATAATAATTAATACGACATCTACTCAATTTACAACTGTTAGTGTTTGGACATTAGGTACACTAGGTGTTCAATACGCTAGGTACACTACCTTGGTAGCAGAGTCGGTGTCTGAGTAGTGGTGGTGGTCTGCGGTCGCTGGACTCGCCACCATTTCCTCCAGTTCTTGTTTGATCGCCTGGAAATAAATCACTGGCTCAGCATGTAGGACGGTTGATCCACGACTGTTAGCTTATTAGCTTAGCGAACCCGTTTCAAATTTTCAATACATAGGTTTCTCACACGGGGTTTTTAAATATTTTTTTGCGTAACCGACCCCGGAACATTTTGCGGGCTTGCACCACAGACGCAGACACACGTTTTGTATATGGCAGGAGCTTCCACTTATTGGCAGCCTTGTGGGACATTCGTGTCCGCACGTTCCCTGTCACACGCCCCACCGTACCAGACGGCAGCGGAGCTAACTACTTGAGATTCTCACAAAGTACAGGGGTACTTGTACTTCCGTGTTCTACTTTGTCTTAGATCGTTGTCT
Source organism: Lepas anatifera (assembly GCA_034440635.1). Taxonomy (NCBI): domain Eukaryota; kingdom Metazoa; phylum Arthropoda; class Thecostraca; family Lepadidae; genus Lepas; species Lepas anatifera. The sequence continues at coordinate 213,552 of JAOTON010000543.1, forward strand.
GCATACTACTTTGCTCCGCTTTGTCTTCGGCATTACAGACTTCCGCGCGCAATTCGTCCCATGCATGTTTAAGCTCAAAAAGAAAATACTTAATTACGAACAGCCGGAAGGCCGCTGAATTGTATAAAGAGTATCTCATTCACTCAGGTAGCGTAGAATATTTGCCGTATTTGGTACCTACTGTTCACGAAAACAATGCTGGCAGGCATTGAGAGCTAGCTAATCTTACAAAAATGTACATGTAGGTAGGATTATTCCCGGCATACAAAATATCATAGGAATAGAGTTGCTATGGTGATCAGGATTGATAGAAAGTTATGTTCCTGATTGATTGCGACAACTCTACCATTCTATCAAAATCAGACGTAACAGTGCCCAAATAAAACAGTGATTTTTGTGCCGAACATGACAAACCGAAAACTTTTAAAGATTAATCCCAATTTGTTGTTTTTTATAATTTTATGAAGAATTGATTCTTTCAATACAAAACTGTATTGACCATGGACATTGTTATTGGCTTTGCACCACGAAAGACGCTACTTTTCAAATACAGTCGCATTAGCATTGGAAATCTTGTCTGAAAGTAAAAGTCACGTTCACAATCAGTAGCTTTTGCCGACATTTAAGCCAGAAAAAAGCGGACGCAATCAGGAGTGGGATGTTTGAACAGCAATCTGTTAAGTCAGGACAGCCCACACAAGGCCTTGATACAGCCCAAGAACACTGCGATAGCTCGTTTCGTCGTCACAGCGGGCGCAACCGACAGACCCTCGGGACAGAGGTAAACTACCCGGGGCGGCCCTCTGTACCTTCAGACTGCTGACTGGCAATCCCACGCGACGATCAGCATCAGCAACACTTGACATTGGACCCGGCGGCTGACGCTCGAAGGACGCGCAGCAGACGACAGAGACTACCGCGCACCCCACGTGCCCACCCGCCGCCGGCGACACCCCCCTCCCCCATCGCTGATGTGACGCGTCACTCTCTCACCCCTGCCGCAGCCCGCCAGAGCTTCACGTGGCGACGCGATCGATATTGACGGCGCTGCACTTTGCAGTCTGCAGAGCAACGCCGCTTAGTTCAACGAGAGCGAAACATCTCCTGCACCACCGCTCTCACGAGACACGAGTACAGCGAGTCCGAATCGCAACCTTTCCGGTCTGAGACCACACCCAGCATCGAAAAGGCGCCTCTTCCACCTCCTTCGACAGGGCCGGTAATCCCCGGTGTCCTGCCGCGTTGGCGGCTCTGCGTCGCTGCCGCCGGCGACGCGACGGCCAGATCCGCCCGGACCAGCGCGGGGGAGGGGCGGGGTCGCCAAGGCCGGGCGCGCACGGACGGGGAAGGTCGCCCAAGGTTGCGGCTGCTGCGGCGGCGGCGGCAGCGGTGGTGGAGGCCGCACGGGCGCTGCGTGCGACGGCTGATCCCTGCCACAGCGAGTGCAGTTTGCTCTCCGAATTCGAACTTAATTAGACAGATTGAGAAAGCGAAATGAAGTGGGTTGTTCGGATAAAGAGATATGACGAATGATTAGATAGCTTTAAAGTCCAGCCAAACTCGAGTTCTTCATTTGTTTCTTTCCTTCTTACGACATTGTTTTATGTTTCGGATAAGGTCCCGAATATTAGAGGTAAAATATATAGTCTCCATCATGTTCTACACACAGATGTCAATAGGTATTTAACGACTTTGCCAGTTTTTCGAGTACATCTGGCTAACGACGCTCAGTTCTGACCTCGGGCAGTGAGTGGGTTTGGCGGCCGACAGTGTTGGCCCGTGAAGCGTAACAGCAACTGGAGCCAAGCCGCATGGCGACCGGCGGCCGTCGGAGGCGGCGCCCAGCGCCAACCCAAACCACCGCACGTCATCAGCGCGGCCGCCGGGCGCGGCGGCAGCGCGTCCTTTCAATGTCACTGACAAGGTCACCAGCACCGGACGCCTGCTCAAGGTTAGGTTCCGGCCAGACCCGCAGTGTTTGAGCGGATAGATCAGCGTCTCAGTTGTGCTGATGACGATGGAGAGCTTCGCCAGCCACCGCGGCGCCGGCTCGTCATCTTTCAGTCACGAGCGCCGCCGGCCAGACGGCGCGTGCGTGAGTGTCGTCACGGCTCACGTCACGACAGTCACGCGACGGCGCGCTGCTGTGCGTGTCGCCAGAGCGTGGGACGCCGCGGCGCCCTGTTGAAGCGGAGAGCCGTTCGCGTCCTAGCAAGGTCGCACCCCGCCCAAACGGCACAGACAGGCTAACTGGATGTTAGACGTCAGACAACGAAGTGAGGTGGGAAATGGCTGTATGACTCACTCCTGATCGCCGCCGCGAATATGGAAAGGACGGGATTATACAGCCGGACTAAGCTTAGTAAAACACTCTAGAGGGCAAACGGGGTAGCTGGGAACGGGGAGAGGGGGAAGGGACCACCGGGTGTGTCTCTCAAGGCTGGGAGTCACCAGCAGCAGGGCTGTCTCAGCCTTGGTCGGTGGTTGGTAACAAAGAGAGCGCACCTAGCCAGGTGTTCTCATCGGCAGCGGCCGGCGGCGCTGTCGTTAAACGTAGCCAGGTGTGACGCCGCCAGACCGATCGGAACAGCTGCCGCCGCCTGAGATGTTTTCATCGGCCGCCCTCCGAAACGACACAACGCTGGCAAAAACACTCGACAAACACAACGGCTTTTTGCACGCGAGAAAAGCGTCTCTATGTACGTACGATCTCAAGGGAATTGTTCGGAATTGGGCGGTTACTCTGGTTTCATGTGTGGTTTCTTTTCTACCGAAGCATCGAGCTAATAAACAAACATTTAAACAGTGCTCACAAGAAACAAATTAAAAAATCTGAACGAGCCCTAAACTGTCAAAATAAACTCACTAGATTGTTGGTTTGAGTGACGGCAGCCTCCATGGCTGGGCCAGTCCGTGGCTCAGGTTGCCAGCCCATTGGCCGCAGCTGCTCGAGCGCCGCTCCAGTCAGCGGCCAGCCAGCCGGACCTGAAGTACAACAGATCACCGTTAGATGGCACCAGCGGAAAATACGCATTCCTCCATATGACTGAAACGAGTTCAGCATATAAAAATATATACAGATGTATATATAATGCCTGGAACTGAATACAAAAGTGCGAAGAACCAATCATGCAAGGACTCGGAACACCTCAGAAAACGTATTCTGCTGGAGGAAGAAGTGACAGGATCGTAAGTGATAGGATCAATACCTACTCATGGCGTAGTCGTGTGGGTTCAACGACCAGTGGCGCAGCCAGGGGGGCACAGGGGGCACGTGCCCCCCATCGGTGCCGGGGTGCCCTTTTGATTGCCAGGTTGTGTGCCCTTTTTGGCCGTGCCGCTCGAAATTTAGTGCCCTACGTCGTTGAGCCTAGATGGAACTAGACTGCATTTAGCGATTTGAACTATTGTTTGACAATTAAGTGCCTTTTTGGTCAGTTAGGGCATTCTGTCGCCTTTCCAAGCACCCGGGAAGAGTATAGGCACGTAATCCGTTTCCAAATAATGTCTCATCGTCGCCAATAATCGTATGGGCAGAGCTAATCTGGTGCCCCTTGAGCTCATCTGGTGCCCCCTGAGCGCTGGTCTTGAACCCTGGAGCTGATCATGTGCCTTCTGAGCTGATCTGATGCCCTCGTAGTCAATCTGGTGCCCCCCTGAGAAAATAATTGTGCCTTCTGAATCTATATAATGCTCTCTGAGTTAGTCTGATGCCTCCGAGCTTGCCTGATGCCCTATTAGCTGTTTTAGTGCCCCTTGAGCTGATCCGGGCCCCCTGAACTTATCTAATGCCTCCCGTAGTTTATCTACTGTCCAGGGCCGCAGCCAGGGGTCACAGGGGGCACATGCCCCCATCGGTGCCGGGTGCCCTTTTGATTGCCAGGTGGTGTACCCCCTTTGGGCCGTGCCGCTCGAAATTTAGTGTCCTACGCCGTTGAATCTAGATGGAACTAGGCCGCATTTAGCGATTTCAACTATTGTTTAACAATTAAGTGCCTTTTTGGTCAGCTAGAGCATTCTGTCGCCTTTCCAAGCACCCGGGAAGAGTATAGGCACGTAATCCGTTTCCAGATAATGCCTCATCGTCGCCACTAATCATACGGGTGGAGCTCATCTGGTGCCCCCTGGAGATGATAATGTGCCTTCTGAGCTGATCTAATGCCCTCGTAGTCAATCTGGTGCCCCCCCTCCCCTGAATAAATAATTGTGCCTTCTGAACCTGTATAATGCTCTCTAAGTTAGTCTGATGCCTCCGAGCTTGCCTGCTGCCCTATTAGCTGTTTTATTGCCCCTTGAGCTGATCCGGGCCCCTGAACTTGTTTAATGCCTCCCGGAGTTTATCTACCGTCCAGGTGGCACAGGGGCATGTGCACCCATCGGTGCCGGGTGCCCTTTTGATTGCCAGGTGGTGTACCCTCTTTGGTCCGTGCCACTCGAAATTTAGTGCCCTGCGCCGTTGAACCTAGATGTAACTAGACTGCATTTAGCGATTTCAACTATTGTTTGACAACTAAGTGCCTTTTTTGTCAGCTAGGGCATTCTGTCGCCTTTCCAAGCACCCGGGAAGAGCATAGGCACGTAATCCGTTTCCAGATAATGCCTCATCGTCGCCAATAATCGTACGGGCGGAGCTCATCTGGTGCCCCCTGGAGCTGATCATGTGCCCTCTGAGCTGATCTGGTGCCCTCGTAGTCAATCTGGTGCCCTCCTGAGAAAATAAGTGTGCCTTCTGAACCTATAAAAATACTCTCTGAGTTAGTTTGATGCCTCCGAGCTTGCCTGGTGTACTTTTAGCTGTTTTAGTGCCCCTTGAGCTGATCCGGGCCCACTGAGCTTATTTAATGCCTCCCGGAGTTGATCTACTGTCCAGGGGTGCAGCCAGGAAGGCACAGGGGGCACGTGCCCCCATCACTGCCAGGGTGCCCTTTTGATTGCCAGGTGGTGTACCCAATTTGGGCCGTGCCGCTCGAAATTTAGAGCCCTAGCCGTTGAACCTAGATTTAACTGGGCCGCATGTAGCGATTGAAACTATTGTTGGACAACTTTATACCTTTCTCGGTCAGCTAGGGCATTCTGTCGCCTTTCCAAGCACCCGGGAAGAGTATGGGCACCTAGTATGTGTCTACCTATTGCATCATCGTCGCAAATAATCGTACGGGTGAAGCCAATCTGGTGCTCCTTGAGCTCATCTCGTGGCCCCTTGAGCTGATTACTTGCCCTCTAAGCTGATCTGGTGCCCCTGAGTCAATCGAGTGCCCCACTGAGCAAATAATTGTGCCTCCTGAACCTATATAATGCTCTCTGAGTTAGTCTAATGCTTCCGAGCTTGTTTGGTGCCCTGATAGCTGATTTAGTGCCCCTTGAGCTGATTCGGGCCCCCGAGCTGATATCATGCCTCCCCAAGTTGATTCTGTATCCTAAGTCAATATGGTGCCTCTTCAGCTGATTAGGTGCCCCTTCAGCTGATTATTGATGTCTCCTTAGATGGCATGGTGCCCTCCTGAGCTGGTTTGTTGGGCCCTGAGCCCACTTTATGTCCCTTGAGCTGTTATGTTGATCCCTGAGCTGATTTAGGCTCCTGCCATAGTCTGGGGGGCTGGGAGCTGATCTGGACCCCGAGCGGATCGATCTGGTGCCACCTGAGCTGCACTAATGCCCCTTAGTCGATCTGGTGCCTCCTGAGCCCATATGATGCCCCCTGAGTAATCTGGTGCCCTTTCAGCTGATCTGGGCCTCCTTACGTGATTTCATGAGCAGATCTAAAGCCCTGAGCTGAGCTGGGCCCACAGAGGCTGATGAGGGCCCCTGAGATGGTATGGGCTCATGAGCTGATTAAGTGCCTCCTGACTTGATCTGGTATTCCCAAGCTGGTCGGGGACCACTGATCTGATTGTTTGTCCCCGGAGCTGATCTGGTGCTCTATGGGCATCTGGTGTCCCCTGAGCAGCTCTGGGGCTTTTGAACTGATTGGGCCCGGAGCTGGTGAGGGATCCCTGAGCTGATTTAGTGCCCCTGACTTGAACATGCCCCCTGTGCTGATCGATCTGGTGCACCCTGAGCAGATATACTGCCTCCTGAACTTAACTAATGCCCCCTGAGTCGATCTGGAGCCTGCTGAGTCATCAGTGTGTCTCCTGAGCTCATCTTATTCCCTCTGAGCTAGTCTGGTGCCCCATGGATAATATTATGCCCTTTAAGCTGACCCGGGCCTCCTAGGTTAATTACGTGATTTCCTGAGCAGCTCCCAGGCCTTGAGCTGAGCTGGGCCCACAGGGGTTGGTGAGGGTCCCTGAGATGGTATGGGGCTCCTGAGCTGATTAAGTGCCTCCTGACTTGATCTGGTATTCCCGAACTGATCTGGGCCCCGAGCTGGTCGGGGACCACTGATTTGATTGTTTGTCCCCTAGGCTGATCTGGTGCGCTATGGGCCGATCTGGTGTCCCCTGAGCAGCTCTGGGGCTTTTGAACTGCTTGGGCCCCGAGCTGGTGAGGGATTCCTGAGCTGAATTAGTGCCCCTGACTTGATCTTGCCCCCTGACCTGACTTGAGGCCCCTGAACTGATCTGGGGCCCAAGAGCGGATCTAGGTTCTGAGGGTACCCTGAGCTGGTCCGTGCGCTGAGCTTGTGAGAGCCCCTTAAGTTGGCTTGAGGCCCCCTGAAGTGATCTGGCGCCTTAAACTGTTCTGGGGCTTCTTGAACTGGTTTAAGGCCCCATGAGTCTATCTGTGGCCCATTGAGCTAGTCTGATGACCTCATCTCTGGGACCAATGAGCTAGTCTAGTCCCTGGGTGAAGCATGAGCTGCTCTGTGGCCCTGATCTACATCAGGGGCCCCTGAGATGATCTTGAATAGATAGATAATAAGAACACAAGGCCAACTCCCATCATCTTGGGGCGGGGTCACTGAGCTAGTCTATTCCCTGGAGGCACATCTGGGGGGATGGGGGAAGTTGCTCTGGAGGCCTCTGATCCACACTTGGGGGCCCCAGAGTTGGTCTTGAATAGATTGGGAATAAGAACCCAATGGAAACTCCCCTTGTAAAACGGAGCTAACGGGGAATGAGGAATCTCTAAAACGGCTTGTGATACCTAGGCACCCCTGGTTATATAAATTGTTTATTATACTGGTGGATTCTGGGAAGGGATGATAAAAAGGCATGTGCCCCTGAGCTCAGAGCACAGTCCCCTAAACCAGGATTTCTACTAATTAATTTAAATGAAGAAATAGTTTTCACAATTTTCAGCCCTGTCACACCATCCCCATCCAAACCACCGGCCTGTTCACCTTTTATTTACTCTTAACTGGGACCGAGCCTTGCGAATATGGAACTTAATAAACGCGCTCAAAAGGTATCTCCCAAATTTTTCCGGCAGCAAAAATGTGTTCTTCCAAAGACACTATACTACTCCTCGTCCCACGACGATTGTGGGAGGCAAGGAACTTAATCCGCATTCAGCTAGGGCTCACTCGTCACGACAAAACTAGTGGGCATAACAGAAAAATTTTCGACTCCAATATGCCTTAACCTGCACATTGTAACAGATATCACATGCTCCGCTGATTTCTCTGATGTTAAGTACTTGCATGAGTTGGCTGCCCTTAAATCTATGCAAAAAAGTAGTGTTTTGGCTACTTCCATGACATTTTGGTGATATTTCGTTCCTTTTTTGGTTTTAATCGAGTTTTCCTTCTCCGTCAATGATTTCTTTGCATTTTTATTGAACCAAAGATGCCCAAAAATTATATAAACAAAGATATAGTAAGTTTTTAGGTTTCGTTAAAAAGTGCCCTTTTTCCCCGGGGTGCCCCTCAAAGTTGGCGTGCCCCCCCATACGAAGCTCTGGCTGCGCCCCTGTCAACGACACATCAACGGCTTATGTTACGTGACGTCACTGCGAGACAGAATAGGCTACATATTTGTGAACAACACAAATTAATTAAAACATGCAGACTCAAACAATGCCAAATACCCGACAGCTCATGCCTCTCGGTGTGACAAGATGCCACTTCAATTTGGCAATCATTGAGAGTAGCTTAGAAGCTGCACTTAAACCGAGTCTAGCAACCAATTCGCAAGATAATTCCACAAGACCCGGTTTTAGTTTATCGGCCGAAGTATTGCGTGAGACCGACAGGAAGGCTCGGAAGAAAAGCGCCAATCAGAGCGCGGTGTCATGAGAACAGTCTGCGGTCACCGGATCCACGTTTTGAAGCAGTGGCCTCGTCTATGACTATGGCAGCATTTTTTATTCGTCGCTGTCTTAATGCAGCTACGACAGCGGACCGCAGACTGGTGCTGCGAGAGCCACCATTTGTTCGGCTAAGAAGCTATCGTATAGCTTCATACACGCTAAATATAAGGGGATGCAAGTAAGGAAAACATGGAGTTTGCAACTTCGAATTCGGTCTGGGAACGAGCATAGATTACCCAATCAACCAGCCCCACACTAAATTTGGAGAATTCGCGGTACAGTCCAAGGTGCTAGCAAAAAATTCGCCACGTTACCGACGCAACTGGTATACATAACATAGGCGGAACCGTCTTAAAGAGAATGTGGCGCCTTCATAATGGGGTTTGAACTCAGACAGCCATATGATAGAGCCTGCCAAGCAGGCCAAGCATGTTGATCGATACTTCACTTGTCCCAAAACTTATCGTTCGCGGAGAACAGAGGCAAAAATTCCCCGCCTATCGACCCTCTCCTCACCGGGTGGTCGCGTGGTGGGTGACCTTGGGACGGTGACGTTATGCTCAAGCCCCGCTTTACGAAAAAATATGTATAGCTTGAATCTCTTTAAATATCTGCGAAATGTGCTTTTGATACCGGCGGCTATAATCTAGTATAAATAATACTAAGCACCGCTACGGTCTGGAATCGCACCTAAGTCCAACATCCCTTTGAGTAGAAATCGATGGCGACCTGAAAAAATTAAGTCATCTTTCCTAACATATGGGTTTGGAATAGCCAGCACGATTGGTTAGTCTTCAGTTGCCCATGTGTTTTTCCAACCAAAGTGCGACGCTAAACAACACGCCTAAGTATGTACCTCCCATCGCTTAGCTCAAACAAGTGACTTCCCACTTCACATTCCTATACCCTGCTAAATGTATGCATGGACGGGAAATTAATGAAAATTCTGGGACAGGATAGACTGGCATACGACGGGACAGAGTTCTCCGGGTTTAATTCAGAACGGAACAAGACAACTTCTTTCAAATACCACAGGCAGAACGGAATTCAACGGGCCGGGGTCACTTTTTGGACGTATTTTCCGGAACGGCATGGGATGGGACAATTTAAAATGGGACAGAAAGGGTTAGATGCTCCTATGTTGTCCTGCTCGGATCTCTCCGTCCTGCCCCACCTGATCCCAGACCGGTCACCTGCCCAACTCCGGCGCCGCATCCGTCAGCGTCTACACAACATATATACATATGCATGTATGATCACTCATCTCTCAGACACGGACACATCTGGAGCATCAGTGGCTTATTGCATAAACACATGCTTCTGTACCCGCAGCAGGGTCAATTTTAAACCCCGCGTCTACTGCGTGTCGGCGCTCAGACGACGGGGGCCCGAAACTGTCCGATGGGGGAGCGCGGAGGGGGGGTGGCGAGACTGATGCAACAGCGGCGATCGATGGTGGCTGTCGGCCGCGCCGGCCCGGCACGCCAGACGACCTTGTCGCCGCCGACGTCCTTGCCGCGCCGACTGAAGCCCCACAGGGCTCGGTCGGGCCGGGGGCGGGACAACGCCGAGAGTGAGCTGCAGCCGCCGCGACAGATGTCACGCCGGCATTTCCGGCTGCTCTAGCGTCACTCTCCGGGCCAGATCCCCCACTATAGATCCGGCAGAACTGACCCAGACGGCAGGTTGCTCCCTGCGCGATTTTGAAGGGAGCAAGTGATTCCATGTGTCATGTGCTCATGTAGAAGCGAGACGAGTCGAAGTCGTCTGCAAAAATTATCCATGCTGATCCCTAGCCGTGATCTGTGCAAAAAGTGCTCTCGGCATTTTTCACCCAGTGAAGTTGGACTTGAAGCATTGGAGTCTCAGTTTGGAGCTAACGCCGCACGCGGATCCATGGTGAATCAAATTCACTTTCTGCAAGCCTGCAGACGTGGGCCGGTATTTAGGCCGCTGCGCCGGATCTGCAGCTACCACCGTTCTCGATACAGGTGCCTTCAGCGGCGCCACAGACCGCAGCGCCGCGGCGGACAGCAGCGGCGCGCCGAGGACGACCTTCTGAGTCCGGTATGACGCTGCTCCGTGCGTCAGAGGTCGCCTGACGTCAGAGCGCGCTCTTAAGGCCGACTCGGGCCGGTGGGCACGTCTGATCCACACAGGATGGCGCTTTCCGTCCTAAAATGGGGAGACCTCATCTGGATGTCCAAACGCAGGCAGATCCAGGGGGCAAGCGGGGAAAGTGTGCCCAGACCGAGCTGTCGGCACCCCCGACGTACCCTGAACCCCCTCCTTCCACCAGTGTCTCTCACACTTTGCTTCCCTCCCTGCACCTTTCGATGGGCAGCGTCGTTACGTAATGGTGACTCCCAGTCGCGGTGGTACCAGATGATTCAAGTGCCCCTACCCCCAAATAGGAAATCCTGAGACAGCTCATGGCAAAACTGCAGTTCGTTTAGAACTCAATGCATGTACAAAATTAAAATAAAACTAATAGAAACATATACAGCCAGAGACTCGGAGGAAGTATGCCCACTCCAAACGCTCGTAACCCTTAATTGGCGGGCATTGATAATTCTTACACCTACAGAACCTACCTTACACCTCCCTCAGTTAGACGCCATATGACCCTGGCAGTTGGTGCGTCGTTAAACCCCAACAATTATTATTATCCCTCAGTTACCTACATATGCACGGGAATAAGAAGCAGGAATACAGGAGTACAGCCGAGAGCTCGGGAGCACTGCTTGATGAGGGCTCCAAAGAGGAGGAGCAATGAGCCCATGCCTCCGCCATAGATTGCAAATAAATTATTTAGCCATCTAAACAGGTCACCTATCAATCAAACATTAACTATAAACTGAAACATATGTAGGCGAAGGAATAGACGAGACATTTCTCGAAAAGTCCACTAAAGCTGAAACCACGTTAAATGCATAAATATCATCACTTGTATAGCCAACAGTGGCGGATCCAGGACCAAATTTCGGGGGAGGCTAGGGGCTCGACTCTCCCCGGCATTGCCTCAGATCAGCCTCCGGCTATGAATTAACTTTACACCTTTTTAACGTCAATTCAAAATAAGTCAAGTTCAAATTAAAATAACTCAAGTTCAAGTTGAAATATCTCAAGTTCAAATTAAAACAAGTCAAGTTCAAATCAAAATATACTGCACGCAAATAAATATATACCGCGTATTAGGCTTGTGCACCCCCAGTCCTGCAAAATACATCCGGCTCAACGCTAATGAATTTAAATGACGGATATACAGAGGTAACGACTGTATGGTTACGTATTTCTACTTAAACTATCTGAGTTGGGCTTCATCGGAGTTTAATTAAGCTTGTTTCATTTGAATTTCAATTTGATTTAGTTTCAAACGAGCTTGACTTATTTTAAATTGAACTTGACTTATTTTAATTTGAACATGATATATTTTAATTTGAACTTGAGTTATTTCAATTTGAAATTGATTAATTTTAAATTGAAGTTAAAATGGTATAGACACTATGAAATTTCGGGGAGGGGGCTTGGCCCCCCTTGTATCCACCATCAATTTCTTTTTGATAATATGCAAACCAAAAATCATTTAGCACAAATGGGACAACTAGGTCTATCATGAGACCAAGGTATACCCATTATTACAAAAAGAGTGTCCCTTCAAATGTTCAAATATTTTCAATTGATTCCTAAAAATATCCATGATTAAAAACTCCATATAAACTTTTTGCATCCCAGTGAAAATTTGAAAAGAAAAACTACGGATTGAGAGGAATCCTAGTCGACTTCAGCGTTAGTTTCACGCTGCACCAGGCTCTCATTAGGGAAACCCTGTTGTTTAGCCTTGAAACAAATACATTTTCCCAGTGAAGGATGGCGGTTGTGGAGGCGCCGCAACAACTAATTAGGCCCGGTAGGCGTCTCACACTCTTCTTTATACAATTTGCAAGCTATGGCTATTCTTCAGGTCCTTAAACTTTCTTTTTGTTAAATAACCGTAGATGCTGCGGTACATCAAGTGCCTGTTCCCCACAAAGTCAGGGGCGTAGGTATGTATGTATGTCTAGGCGATAACCAGTAGAGCCAACAAGTGTCCAAACATGTGAAAGTCACTCCGACCGAAACTTGTTTGACATTCCAAGGCAACGTCCTGACCCTGGAAAGAAACACTTGCCAGGGGTTCTCGTATAACCATGACCAGCAGTTCTGGTTGAAGGGCCTCCGCGGCGTGCGGCCGGCGGGTCTGAGGCCGCCGAGCCGGGCGGCCCACCAGAGGACGCGGCAGCCAACCGGCTGTGACGCAAACGGCGCGCCGCTGCATACATTCCATGCACCGCGCAACCTCATCAAGCCGGCCATCGCCTCATGGGGTCACGTGACCGGCCGGTCCGGCCGCATACCGCAGTCACGTGACCGGCCGCATACCAGCCGCGAAGTGAAGGGTCACAGAGACCGGCAGCTCCGGCCGTGGTGTAATTCTCTCCACCGGAATCGATCAGCAGCGTCGCAGAGGCGCGTATATTCCATGTCATCGGGGCGGGCAGACACCTCGTCAAATAAACGGGGCCAGTGTCAGGTAGGTCACCAACGAGGATGGGTGTGGTTTCAGCCTCACCAGTTGACAGGGTCGCAGTTCCGTACATTATTACCAGCACTTCCAAACAGTCACCATCAGTCAGGGATGAGGGACGTCCCCTCCCGATTCAGGGCGGTGGGAACGCTTCTAGTGACTAGTCACAGCTCACTGACTTGCACGTAGCACCGGTGCGCCTTCATGAAGCAACGCCGTGTTGTCCTTAGCATGGGTGTTGTCACACAGAGAGGGTGACGGAGACGCTTAATTTACAGACGTTGTGAGCATGCAGTAAAAACCACGGACTCCAAATCGCCAACGTCCTGATCGTATTTCTATCTACCACCCAGAATTAATCAGTTCAGTATCCGTGAGGTGACCCAGCTGTATGTCCTGAGCTTGCCATGCCAGCCGCCCCAGCTTTACCACAGAGGCAGAACGGTAACATTTTCCACGATTTAGTCCGCCGCCAGCTAAATTGTCGTTAAACGTGAAACAGAGCGGAGTCACACGTGTACATCTCACTCCCCTCACGGCCACGGTGAACGTGTCACGCTTCACGTTCATACGAAGAGGAAAAATTAACGATTTAACAACCACTCCCACTTCTTTTACGAAACAATGTTGAATAACTTGATTTTCTCAAATATCAGGTGGACATCTTACCGATACATCATCATGTATTTCTCACACTTCCACACAAATGACGTGGCTTTTAAAGTGTCATCGCAATGAGTATGAAGTGATTATAAACTATGGAAGGAGATGGTAAGAATGAGGAAAGGTGAGGATCAAGAGGATGGGATTCTACCTGGAGGGGTCGCTGCAGCCACAGGCGCATGCGCTCACAGCCTCCAGGTAGAGTAAGGATAAGGATAAGGATTAGGTACCGGTAAAAAAAACACACACACACAATATCACGCACACTTCGAACATTTAAACTAAAGTAATATGAGGATGAAAATGTTCAATTCTTCGGCTTAGTTTTCATTTCGTCTTCGGTCTGCTAAATTTCGTTGTTTGTGCTCCATCTTGTCTGTGACATCGTTGATCTTGCTTCACTGATGTTCAATTGCTGCATATATTTTTATATTTCTTTAATCTCCAGTGCTGATGTTCTCTTTCACAAAACTTGTTTTTTATTGTTCTCTAAAATTAGCCATGCTGAAATATTTCAATATTCCCACCGCAGAAGCTTTTTTTCTTGAAGGAGCTCTTAAAACACGTGAAACGCAACAAAAAATCAAGGAGAAAGATTAGCGACGAAACGAGGATAGTAGGCCAAAAATGATGACTTATTTCTTATTTTTATCTTTTTCTAGCATGCACCAGAGACGGTCCAGGCGAATGAAAATTAGTACATAATGTAGCCAAAAGAATGTATCCTTCACCTGTATGGTATCATTGTTGATTTTGAATTAGAACAGGAGTATTTTTTATATTTTCAAAGAGCACTGAAAACACGTCCACTCCCTGTTCAAATCCTTACATCCGCATCATAGTAAAAAACCTGACAAATATTCCTTAAATATCCTGAACTACAGCACACAACCCTGTCGTTATTACCGAAGATAAAACAAAAATGTTTCAAACGTGATTTAAAGTTGAATTGGCCGGCAGTCGGATGCGGCCACCCCGCCGGGTCTACTGCTCTCAGTGCTGCAACCGAGCAGAGTACTGGGCCACATGTCATCGCCGGCCGCTGTTGGGCCTCTGAGGAAAGCGTCACAACAGCCACCGCGCCGGCCCGCATTCCAGCCCGAGTCTGCATAGACACACCAAATACCGCAGTTCAAACCCGGCACCAATCCACTGCCCCCAGCGTGAACATCGGTGGACTCCATCCGGCTCATGACGTGTATGCACGCAGCGCCTTATATCTGATTACTTTCCGGCGGACATTCTCGCTGAAGGTGTGCGCATTACAGCGCAGAACATTTCACATCAGAAACGATAGTCCAGCTACGTTTGTTCCAAGGGATTCCAATCAGGTCTTCCCCCACCGCGGGTGCAGGAGTTACCGCACCTGCAATAATGGCAGGAGTTACCGCACCTGCGACAATGCAGGAGTTACCGCACCCGCGATAATAGCAGGAGTTACCGCACCCGCGATAGTAGCAGGAGTTAGTGCACCCGCGATAATAGCAGGAGTTACCGCACCCGCGATAATAGCACGAGTTACCGCACCCGCGATAATAGCAGGAGTTACCGCACCCGCGATAATAGCAGAAGTTGCCACTGGAGCACATCTGGCATTCCAGCGGCAAATGAGGACAACCTGCTGCTGGTAACACAGGGCAGTCGCCGCAGAGGGTAATTGTTGAGTGCTCGCGGTACTGGGTGCCTCGGGCATAAGCATCGGAAAAGGGGGAGGGCCAGGGGGGCCTGGCCCCCATTTTTTGGCAAAAAAATCATGATCTCAGTCAATATGCGGAAAAAACCTGACATTCTTATAACCAGCCGCTGCAGAAGGCGACGAGGAGCCCAAAAATTCGAACAGTATTTGGTCCTAACGTGGAAATTTTTTGTCAGCATCAGTTTGAAGTTTGGCTGCCCCCCACTTTTTTGCCGGTGGCGACGCTTATGGCCTCGGGCATGAGCTGGTCCGAGAGGTACTACTGCCGAGGCGGACGCCACGACGCTCTTACACTTGTGGGCCACTGCGACAACCATGCGAGTTTCAAACACCCACTTCCAGCAACCACCATCATCAAAATAAACCTAATGAAAGAGTGAAAACAACGTGAGAGGTATGGCTCAGGTTCTACCATTGTCTCTCCGCCCTTTTCACCAAGACACCTCAATCGAACGACCCGCCGGCAGTAAGCAGTTTCGGATCCCGTCACCGGCTCGTATCCCGGACATAGCCCATCACCCCACCCTGGTTTTGGAATGAGTCAGGTTCGACAGCCGGACGGCGTCTCTGGCGGCTGGTAAGCTGACTGTCAGCTGAGCTGGGGCAGCTCTCGCGCGCTGGGAGAGCGCTGGCGGTGGCGCCGGGGCGTTCACACTGCCTCGCCGCCCGGCCCGGAGGACGCGCGCGCGTGGCGTAACCCTCTCACCGGTGAAAGGCGGCCGCCTCGACGTGCCGCCGCCCTGACTCACCCACCCCGCGGCTATCGCAGCCGCTGACGCTGACGTCACAGCGGCACTGATGGCCACGTCAGTGACGTCGCACCGGCACTGATGGCAACAGTAGCGACATCACAGCGGTGAGTGGAGAAATCGGAGAGAAGGAAAAAGAAGGATCAGACACATGATGTAACTGCGTTGACCGAGCGGGGGTTCGCTCAGAGATAGATCCCGTAAGACCTGGAAACGAACCCTTGGGACTTTAATGTAAATTTAAGTGACTTACTGCCCTTCGCCTTAGTCACCACAAAACTTATATCAGTAATGACGGCGGCGGTGCCGTGTGAAAGGTAAAGATATCACAAGATGTGATGTGGAGACATCATGAGATGTGATATGGAGACATCACGAGACGTGATATGGAGACATCACAAGACGTGATGTGGAGACATCACGAGACGTGGTATAGAGGCATCACGGGATGCGATAGAGGCATCACGAGATGCGATAGAGGCATCACGAGATGCGATATAGAGGCATTACAATATGTGATATAGAGGCATCACGAGATGCGATATAGAGGCATCACGATATGTGATATAGAGGCATCACGAGATGTGATATGGAGACATAAAAGACATGTGATATAGAGGCATCACGAGATGCGATAGAGGCATCACGAGATGCGATATAGAGGTATCACGAGATGCGATAGAGACATCACGGTATGTGATATAGAGGCATCACGAGATGTGATATGAGGGCATCACGAGATGTGATATGGAGACATAACGACATGTGATATAGAGGCATCACGAGATGCGATATAGAGGCAGAGGTGCAGAAACTTGCCAACTCGGCTACCGGAGTTTGTGACACATTTACGAAAATTGAGGTGCATAATTGTGACAAAATAGCGATCCTGACTGTATGGCTCAAAATCAAACCACATATTTTCGAAATAGAGAATGAAGCGTGTAGGGAATATTTTAACTTAGCAGCTCGGTTCTTCAATTGCACAGCGTACCATTAGTGATACAATATTGGTACTGTGTTCAGTTTCTACTAAAACGAGGGACCCCCGCTGCAGAAAACCCGCAAACCGCTGTCACAGTTGCCAGATTTTAACATGCAGCCCAATGGTGCCGATTGTTAGTAGTTTGCAGAAAGTTGTCGCCTAGATACCGGAAATGTGACAGTCAATTTTTTCGAGAAACACATGATTGTGGGCATATTTAAGGCATTAACGATAATGCAGATACTTTATCAAGTACTTCTCTGTCCATTTTTTTAGGTTAAATCAGATTTACAGTTTGAGTCTCTTCGATTTAGCGGCCCCTATTTCTTCGAATTTAGTATTAAGTACGCCTAAAAGCTACTAATAAAAGTACTAAGTGAGTGAAAAAATAAACATAGCTGGGCAGCAATTCTACTTAAACTGCGCAACAGGGACAACACAGGTTAGAAATGTTTATGTGATGTAGAGCCTGCCAAAAATTTAAACAGTCCGGAAGCCACTTATTTTGAGGGCATATTTATTAGGTATATTTGAGATAAGTGCAGGCTAAAACTAACTAGAATAAATATTGCTGCCCATGGCTTATCTAAGATGAATGTAGGCTATTGCAAGACTGATGCACTTTCCCATATTGATATCAAACTTGGGTTTTCATTCCTTGGCCTGCTTGTGCCTTAGTTTATTTGTGCCCTAGAATGGTTAGATATATATGGAGCTGGAGGAAGTTGGGAGAGTTGGCGCCAGCAACAGGCTGGCAACAACAGTGATTCAGGTGAGTTTTCATGATCAAATTATCATATCAATATTGTACTGATAGCAAATGTGTGCTAATGCAGTCCTCCACAAAGTGTTAACACCCACACTGGAGAGGGGCCTGGAACTAACGTGCACTGGAGGGAGTCGAGTAGACCCCCTTCTTATCTCAGAAAATCACAGCAAATCGCAGAAAGAAATAGACTTCGAAAAACGCTGGTTGGGGGTGTGTTGCTTACTACCAGTGGTGGTAAGCAACGCACAAGACCTGAACTGCATGGAGTTAAATCAGGATTTTGACTACACTGGATCTTTCTTTGGTATGTGAATTCCAATACCTCTGTACCTATTAGGCCAATAGACATAATTTTACATAAATGCAGGCTATTTGCCTCAGAGTTTTTACTGCAAGAAGGAATGACCAGGCAGGTGATGATCGTGAGTGGGATGCAAATTTTAAGCATTTGATGTGTTTATAAAAATGCTACCTAAGGTCCACTTTACCAACACATTTTAGGTAGATCCAAATACTATGTTGATATTGACATTTTTTCCCTTTTGTTGATATGTGAGATAGAAGTTTAGTGGGAGAGGGAGCTGTGGTTAGGGTTCCCAATTGTGTGTACATGTACGCTCCCATTCATAGATAGATATGTTCCCAATAATGACTATTTTCATGATAATTGCTACATTTGATCATGTGGAAAAGTACCATAATTGGAAACACTCTTTCCAAAAATGGAAACTTCTTCAAAAAGGGAAATGTGTGTCATTGGGGGAAACTGCGGTCAGAGTTGCCAATAATAGTTATAACCCCAATGCGGGAAAAATGACCCATAATTGGAAATTTTCCTTCCAAAAACAAAAACATGATCTATAAATGAAAACTCAGTTTACTACTTTCATGCTGTAATTGTTTGGTGCTAGAACCTTGTCTGCTGCAAAAAGTAAGGGACAGGTAGAGGACATTCAGCATATTGGAAATAGTATTCAAGTATACAATTATTATTTGCAGCTCTGTGTGACAGAGGAGGCACACGTCACATTGAGTTTGTGACAGCCAGCATACTTTCTGCACCTCTGTATAGAGGCATCACGGGATGCGATAGAGGCATCACGATATGCGATATAGAGGCATTACGAGATGTGATATGGAGACATATAAAGACATGTGATATAGAGGCATCACGAGATGCGATATAGAGGTATCACGGGATGCGATATAGAGGCATCACGATATGTGATATAGAGGCATCACGAGATGTGATATGGAGACATAAAAGACATGTGATATAGAGGCATCACGAGATGCGATAGAGGCATCACGAGATGCGATATAGAGGTATCACGAGATGCGATAGAGACATCACGGTATGTGATATAGAGGCATCACGAGATGTGATATGAGGGCATCACGAGATGTGATATGGAGACATAATGACATGTGATATAGAGGCATCACGAGATGCGATATAGAGGCATCACAATATGTGATATAGAGGCATCACGAGATGCGATATAGAGGCATTACGAGATGTGATATGAAGGCATCACGAGATGTGATATTAAGACATCACGAGACGTGAAATGGAGGCATCATGAGATGCGATATAGAGGCATCACGAGATGCGATATGGAGGCATCATGACTCGTATGGAATGGAGAAGCCACTGTAGCTACGAATATTGTCACGCCATGGGAAGTGGACGTGATACGGTCTCGAGGACGAGACCCGACACTCCACGGACGATAAAGACGTCACGATATGGAAGACGGATGCAGCACGACATGCAAGGCTGCTGGCATGGAAGGTTGATAACGTGGGAGGAAGGATGCCACGACCAGCGGGAAGGACGCATTTGGAAGCATTATGACATGCACAGATGCCATGATTTAGCGAACACAAGATTTTCTGGCATAAGAGAAAAATAAAGACGACACGGGAAGATGACGATGTCCGCAAAGTTTACTATGGGTTGGGCTGCCCACGTGAAGTGTAGATCACATGAGCGCTTAGGGCTGTACATCAATATGTTGGAAATCAATGTGTTCTAGGCGGGCCCAAGCCTTGGTAAGGAAATAGTTGTGGTTCGAGTGATCTATCCTTTGCCGGAATCAATCCATTTTTCTACCAAAGGCAAAACATAAAAATGGAACATTTTGTGGTTATTGTGCCAATAAAAAAGCGTGTGAAAAACAAATTAAGGATTAAAATTTTAACCATATTGCTATATGACTTTTCAAGCTAGGTATGTATTCATCTTTTAAGCTGCTCAATATAATCAGCAACAAAAGTGTCCAGTAGACACATGAAGTTACAGGGTAAAACAGCCTCATGTGGACATTAACGCGTTCAGGAGAAACTTTTGGAGGGGCCAAACCAGCGTTGGGGGCTAAATCAAGAAAAATTGCAAAAACATAGTATTTAAAAAATCGGCCGAGATTTCGTCCTTTTGGAGGCCAAAAGATACTGTTTTAGGCTTTGATGCGGGACACGTCCCCTTTGTTCCCCCTTGGATGTATGCGTATATATGTAACTCAGTGTATGTGTATGTGGATATGTAACTCAGAGGATAGCGTTCCTGTCTTCTGAGCCATGGGTTAATGGGTCGGCGGCTAAGTCCCGGCACAGCCTCTGAATATGCTGATCTGATTCCCCCAAATCTGTCCCAACTGGGTGAGAGTTGGCGAAGCCGTATAACCTTGGTAATTCGTGCATCGTTAAATCCAAATAATTATGAAGATAGAACAACCTTGAAGCAGTCACTTTAAATAAAGAATAATGCAGGCCACAGCCTGCATTTGACGCGTGAGTTTCAGGGTCCGCGTGGGCCTGCTTCACGTGCAGAGGCCAGCGGTCCATGAACTTGGTCTTGGAAGCGTTGGTGTAAAACGGTCCCGTAGGGAACTGGGTGTCACGACTTGAGAAACCACGGCAGCAGAAAATGAGAGATAAAAGCATCAAGTAATCCGTAATCTAAGATGGAGATGTCACGATATGGGGGCTGGATTTCCGCGTGGAAGCATGCCCCACAGTACGTGACCTGCACGTTATACGCATAATACACATGTTATAATCCCGTTCGTGGAGGCGTTGCCGATGACGCTGCAACGCCACTGACGGAGGCGCCCCACCAGGGATGGCAGCGTCCCGCCCCGTGCGGAGGGGAGACCACAGCTCGTGTGATGGATATATCGGAGGCAGCCGGCGGCCACTGGGCGCCGCGGGCGCCGGATCTGCGCGCCCACGTGGGACACCTGGCACGGTGAGGCGTGACGGGCGCCGGGCGGTCTCGCGGCGCCGCCGGGATCCGGCTCCGGCGCGCAGCAGGTGTACTGCGACATGTCGCCAGATCCGGTCCCAGCCGCATCGACCCAGGTCCGGGTACTCCTCCGTGTCCGCGGCAGGTCAGACACTGAGCACCCACCGACCCAACCACTCGGGAACCCCACAGCCCGGTGCGCACTGCTATTCCGGATACCCGAGTTCAATATTTGTGGATCCCGTTCTGGTACACTCTTGAGCTTCATAGTTAACGTCACAGCTTGGTGTATTAATCCATTTAAGTAAAACAAATTTTGATAGCTTTCCATCTCTCACTCCAGTGAAAGTCTTGGGAAGTCCCTCTGAGGCAATTAGGATTGGAGAAGCTCACTGGTGACTCGCCCATCGCCGAGATAGAGCACCCTCACAAGCCAAATCCCCGCACGGTAGCGTCACCGAGAGGGGGTTAGTGGGGTGGGTTAAATGCATTTAAGCTCCGCACCCACACACTCAACTCATCGCTCAGCAATCAAATCCGAAATATGTTAATTATAAGCCATAACCAAAATGAAATATGCGAACCCTTATTGGCGATGGCTGAGCAGATGCTTCTGCTTCAAGATGGCCCGTGAAGGTAGGCTCGAATAATTCTGGATGGCTCATTGTTATTTTATAACTTAAAGCGCAAAAAATCTTACAATAAGTCCAGCTACGATAAAAAGTGCCTTACTAACAACCAACTTACATGGAACACGATACAAATCGTCAGGAAGGACGATAGGGGCTGAGCTGATTTTCCTTTTGTACTTTCTGAATAAACTAATTCTTCAAATTATTCATCCTTTCCTGCCGTTAGACAACAGTTCAGGAGTATATACCTTTTTCAAAGATCACATGCATTTCGGCTGCCAATGAATCCTTATTCAGAGGAGCTGAAGCGTCTTAACTACGTCTTTACTGCACTGCCCAGCCACCGGCGAGAGATAGCTGATTCGTTGGCATCCACTGATTCCTTAATTTCAATCAATTCACCCTCATCACTTCAAGAATTTAGCCTTTCCTAACCACTTCATATTTACAGCGTTCACCTAGGCTTTGTAGAATATATAGGTATATAACATACATACCAATAGTATCATACATACCAACAGAGATTTGGCAAAACACATGCTGATTGCTCAAGGCAGTCAAGGCTCATGCTGAATATAACTGAAATATTTGGCATGCGGAAATAACGCATTCGTGTTTGTATATCTATCTGCATGCAATTTCCAATTTTAAGTGCAATTATAATGCAATTGCAAATATATTGCGTTAACTCGCTATGACCCAGATATCTCAGAACTGGGTTACACCAACATAAACATAAACATATTGATTTCCAGGCTGGCAAAACGCACTTCAGCTGCACTCAATCAGCGAGGTGAGCGACGTCGGAGCGTTCACACCAGCCGTTGCGACAGCCCTTGGTAGCGTACTGTCGTCCGTCAGGAAAAGCATGACATTCACAGAACTAGCACAGCCATGCAGAGCGCGGGCGGCGGGTGCGGACAGCCAGCGTGCGAGGACCCACCACCGCGCTTGGAGTCGTCAGGGGCAGGGGCGGGGGCGGAGGCGGGGGCGGCGTCAGGGCTGGAGGCCGAGTCGGCCGCGCCGCCGCCCTCCGAGGAGCAGTCCGGCTCCGCGCGCTGGTCGCTGGTGGAGTCTGTGGCAGAGGAGCACGGTTTACCGCGGCTCTCGGCACCTGGTCACACTGCCGCCACGTCTCAACTGCACCGCCCAGCCACCGGCGAGAGATAGCTGACCGCATACACCAGCAAGCAAGCTCGAGAAGATGCCGACAAATACAGGAACACACAAACGCCAATGTGACCTACCAATACCGCTCACCTCAGCTGAAAATGAATTTAATAGTGTCACCCGCGATAAAGTCAAATTGAACTATGGCAGTCAATAAGGAAGAGATTACAGCACAGAAGAGAGAATAATCGATTATATATGGTTCAATAGGTGGATAGTGCTGACAAGAAAGGATTAAATTTACGCATTTGTTTATTTTCGACATAAGCTTTATTCTTTTCTGTTAGCCCATACAGCAAGCAAGTTAAGTGATGCAACATTCCATGAAACTGTTTTTGCCCACACTTCCTGCTGGGGGCCTCGCAAATTCACATCATTGCATTCGTGAGAAGAGGCTCCAGAATTCCACAAAGGCTCCGGGAACAGCGGAAAGTGTTTGGGTACAAGGTGAGTTTTCCGGTACAGTGGTGTATTCGGGTACAGGGGTGCATCTTTAGGTACAGCGGTGTTTTGTCGGGAGCTGGGGTGTATGTTCGGGTATGGCAATATGTTTGGGCACAAGGGTGAACTCGCTGAACGTTATGTGTTCGGCTACAATAATGTATGTTAAGGCACAGCGGTGTTTGTTGGAGTATATTGGTGTGTGTTCGGGTACAGCAGTTTGTGTTCGGGTACAGTGATGTGTGTTCGAGTACAACGTTGTGTGTTCGGGTAAAGCGGTGTGTGGGGTGTGTGTGTTCGGGCACAACAGCTTGTTTTCGGGTACAGCGGCGTGTGTTCGGGCACAGAGCGTGTTTTCGGGTACAGCGGTGTGTGTTCGGGCACAGCAGCGTGATTTCGGTACAGCAGTGTGTGTTCGGGTACAGCGGTGTGTTTTCGGGTACAGCGGTGTGCGTTCGGTACAGCGGCGTGTGTTCGGGCACAGCAGCGTGTTTTCGGGTACAGCGGTGTGTGTTCGGGCACAGCAGCGTGATTTCGGTACAGCGGTGTGTGTTCGGGTACAGCGGCGTGAGTTCGGGTACAGCGGTGTGTGTTCGGGCACAACGGTGTGTGTTCGGGTACAGGGGTATGTTTTCGGGTACAGCGGTGTGTGTTCGGGTACAGCGGTGTGTTTTCGGGTACAGGGGTGTGTGTTCGGGTACAGCGGTGTGTGTTCGGGTACAGGGGTGTGTGTTCGGGTACAGCGGTGTGTGTTCAGGTACAGCAGCGTGTTTTCGGGTACAGCTGTGTGTGTTCGGGTACAGCGGTGTGTGTTCGGGTACAGCGGTGTGTGTTCGGGTACAGGGGTGTGTGTTCGGGTACAGCGGTGTGTGTTCGGGTACAGCGGTGTGTGTTCGGGTACAGGGGTGTGTGTTCGGGTACAGCGGTATGTGCTCAGGTACAGCGGTGTGTGTTCGGGTACAGGGGTGTGTGTTGGGGTACAGGGGTGTGTGTTCAGGTACAGCAGTGTGTGTTCGGGTACAGCGGTGTGTGTTCGGGTACAGCGGCGTGTGTTCGGGTACGGGGGTGTGTGTTCGGGTACGGGGGTGTGTGTTCGGGTACAGGGGTTCGCACCGCGGAGCGGGGCGGCGCGGCCATCAACTCAGTCTCGGAAGGCAGCGCCAGCAAATGGGGCCGCCTGATGGATGACTGAGAAAGAACCGGTTCAGACGGACCCGTCGGCCGCCGCCGCCGCCGCCGCCGCCGCCGCGCCGTGACTCAACAGGCCAGCCGGGCCAACACTCCGACGTCAACGTCTCGCTGGGCGTCACCACACGTCCCCGCTGATCATGCTATGGGTCTGGGGGATGTGTGGTGAGACTGACTGCTGAAGCTATGCGAAGGGAATAATAGGTAATCTTACCCGTACGAATCCTAAGCAAATGTGAAGGAAGACATCCCGATTGATATGGATTTGACAGCAGTGCACCTTTTGCGAGAAAAACGGGTACGAAAATAGATCCAAGGCAGACGAGAGACACAACCTGTTCTAGATCGTGTTCAGTGTTACTGCCTGACAAAGCCGTTTCAACCCGGTTGATGGAACGACATTCCTTGCTCGACCTGTGTCGCGCTGAGCAGCCTGCTGCCTCGGCGGGTGGCCTCGCCACGTCATCTACCCTCACCACAGCCGGCCATCAGTCACAGCCTACTCGGCAGTCTCAGTCTCAGTCTCGACTCGCGACAGCGGGCACGAGCTGTCCCCGTCGGCAGAGCCTCAGGCGCATGGCAACGACCCGTCAGGCCTGCTGCCAGACCACGAGTCAGACGGCATTAAAGAGTGGCCGCCAACTCAACATGCCCCCGGGCCGACTGCCAGAGCCTGTCTCTGGGGCGGCGGGGCCGGCGGGGTCGCCAGTCTGGCAGGGGCCGATACAGGCCGCGCACCTCCTCCTCATGGCGCGCCACACATCCACACTGTCTACGGCCGAATGGCAGAGAGCGGGCTGTAACAAGAGGGCGCAAGAATAGCCTCAGTTGTCTCGTCTAAATAAACGCCGTGAATCCGGAACCACTGAACCAAAAGATAAATCACAGTCTATTAAGGTCTCGTATGGTCTCGTGCGCAGAGCAAAATAAGATGGAGCAAAGGCAAACTTTTTAAAACACGCATAGACCTTCACACGCCGCTCCCGTCTACTCGCATGAAATCAAATAATGGTAACCGCAGTTGTCTATGGACTTACACAACACATTATGTAAGGCTGGCGCGCCGTCTGGAACATAGCGCGTGGGTACGGTAGCCAGCCCGAGGGCTCTGTCCAAGGCAGCAGAGGTCACAGATCTCGCCTGTGATGTTTGACTCAAGGCGTTGCGCTAAAAAAACGGCCAAGAAATGGAGCTCGCAAATTAAGATAATACCGAAATCAGTCATCAACATATGTTAATGAAGTAGTTTAGACATTGCAAATGCCTGGGGACGAGCAACCGCGATAAATCAACTCCGGATCCTGATAAGCCTCGCGAAACGTAGTGACGACCTTCCAGACACTTCCTGGAGCGTAGCCGGGTCATAGCATCCTCCACCAAAAGGTCACGAGAGCCGGGAAAACCGCCGACACCGACTGATGTCAGAATGCTGGCACTCTTTGACCTTCACCGTCGAGCCAGGAGGTTCGTCGTCGTCGTCGTCGTCGTCGTCGTCGGCGTCGTTGGCGGCGGCGGCGGCGGTGCACGCGGGCAGTGACCTTCCCGACTGGGCAGGCAGCCGGCCGGGCCTGCCCGCCGAAGTGTCGGGACGCACCACATGCCGGAACAAAAGAGCGCGCCGCCGCTACGGTACAGGGGCGTAATCACGCCTAAAGAAGTTGGAATTGGTTGAGTTCAGGGCGATTGATTTCAAATGGGGTACCAATACGCCATGAGCACAGCCCGGTAATGCTGATATAACGAGACTCTGGTTCCGGTGAAGGTGCGTGGTAATTGGGTGGATGCTCTAAGGCAGAGCGTGGCGCAGGCTGCTGGGTGGCTGCCCGGATCGCGCCAGGTGCAGTCAGGTAACAGTGCCCTCAGTCTCCCACCTACTGCCGTCGGTAACTCGACCTGGAGCTGCCACTAAACCCGCCAGACCGCTACGCAAGCAAAACGGTGGCACGTGACTCATGCCTCACCACTTAGGAAATAAATTCCATGCCCACCGCCTATGTTCACAGTAAATGATGGTCAATTGAACATTTAAAACGCAGTATCCTCTTCACGGGTAGGATAGCTAGAGGTCAGATTCGGCTGAAGCTAGGCCCGATATGATCCAAAATGTGTCATTCTTGGGAAGCATCGAATGAGAATCCGTTCCCAGGAACAGGGACGTCGCCACCGAGGGGCCCATGGGGGCCATGCACTTTTTGGAGGCCCCCAACCTGACTCACGAAGCTCCCTTTGATACGTAAGAGCCTGGAATAACCCCGTGAGTATCAAAGAGCCTAGCCTCCCTGATCATAAATGAGGTCTCCTAATTGGCCTATGCAGGAGGCCCCATTAGCTATAAAAGAGGCTCCATAGCAGTCTTCCTAGGATACCCCTATACTTAAAAAAGGAGGGCCCTCTAACCACCCCACATAGGTGGTCCCTTTAATCATAGAACAAGTCTCCTAAACACTCTATCCAGAAGGCTCCCTTCGTTATAAAGGAGGCCCACTAAATGATCTACACGGAGGCACCAGCACTTATAAAGGAGACCCCTAAACGGAAAACATAGGAGGTTCCTTATTTATAAAAAAAGTCCCTAAATGACCTACAAAGTGGAGGATCCCAAAAGCTAGGAAGCCCCCTCAGAACCAGGGATAGGAGGCCCCCAAGAAAAGAAATACGCAGCGACACCCTCGTTTAAGGATATGTTTAGGGTTTCATACCAGAAACGTTTCAGATTGGAAACATTGATGCTTCAATATTAGGAAACGAGTTGGTTTTGTCACTTCCCACTATATGCCGAAAATCACCTGATCCAAGTAATTTTGTAAATAGAAGGTCTACGGTTGATTTTCCATTAGAGATGGGACTTTCTAGGCCCGGGGGCCCGGGGCAAAAGCCCGGCCCAGGGCCGCGGGCTTGGACCGGGCCTGAAGGCCTGATTTAAGCCAATGCCAGGCTGATAATGGGCTTCACCCAGGCTCATTTCGGGCCTCAACTGAATTGGGACTTCAAAGTCATTTTTCTGTACGTTAAATAAGCCCTTTTCAGTACAGACCTAGTTTTTTTACACTGAAACATAATCTTATTCATGAACCAGCAGCTTTTGAAAGTGCATTTGCAATTAATTTTGAGATATGGACTTTAAGACATACATCAAGTATGTAAAAGCATGTAGCTCTAGCCTTCTATCTGTTACTCATGGCAGGGTCAAAAGCAAGTTACTTAAACCTGTATCAATATTCATAATCAAATATTGAATAATGTTACACTTGCAAACATCCATGCCGTACTGTCATCTTATGAATCTCCTGATGATAATATGGGTAAACAAAATATAAATTGTGATAGCCTATTTGTTACTTCCATGTTGTCAGTATACCCTTTCAAAGGGCCATTTAATCAATGTGCCGCTAACATTATATTGATAATAACACCTAGCTCTAGCTAGAACCTTCTTTCCAGAAGCTTTCTGCTTCAGGTAAAAAAAATCTATGGAACCATTCCCACGTCCTCTACGAAAAATGGTCAAGTAAGTATGTCAGGTACAAACTATCTGGTGGAAGCCCATAATTATCAAATTGGCCTGTTAACGCTAGATGCAAAAACAAATTTTGATAAGTTTCAGCCTTCCACAGCTTCATCTTGCTCTTTCATTGCCCAAAAATACAGAATCACAGAAAAGGCTAGCATAAGCAAGGGAATAGGCACAAAGAAAACATGCTTTTGATGAAAGTACTTCAAAACATAGATTAATCAGTTGTGGGGAGATACTGGGGAGAGCAGTCAGCCTTAGAAGGAGCCCTTGAAATTGCGCCAAAACATGAATATACTTCACATTATTTGTTGCATTTTCCTTGTGGAGATACTTCCCTGGCCTCTATGAAATAAAACTTCTTCTATTATGAGCTTTGAACATGACAGCTCTTCCCTCCCACCACACTCAAAAATGCACAGAAACATAGAAACACAGAAAACAAAAACAGAAGACCCGAATTACAGACTTTAGATACCCCAAATTCCGCGGCCTTGAGTAGCTTGTAAAGCTTTGCAATTGCAAAGCCAGTAAAGCGTCATATATGAAACAAGTTGGCCTATTCTCAGGAATAAAACAAATGCACCACACATTTTGTGCTTATTTTTAGATCTCTTGAAGTTTTCAAATATATTTTCAACAGTTTTGAAATATTTTTACTGAAATAAACTAACTTTTCTGCTAAATGTTTGTGAGAAATATTTCCACTAATGAGTGCTCTAATGTAGACAAGCATGGCGCTTCAGATACCTTCTAAGCGCAAGCCCCTAAGATACGACAAAACAAACAGAAATAGTTTTCAAGCCCGCATGGTGGTGTGGATAGACTGGAGTCGTTTTTTGCATCAATTGTATTTCTTGGTGGAGATTAGTGGAATCTTTTTCTTCCATGTTTGGTGTGAACCTGTGGAGAACTAGTGGTTTTGTATGGCTGGTGGTTTGATAATTCTATATGGATGGTGGGTGTTGTTGGCTTACCTACTTTGCAGACCAGACTGAGCCAAACAGAACAATCTTTTGACTATCTTCCAAGCTGTCTAGTGACTAAACTAAAAGAAAGTGCTCAAAACATGTATCAATAGAGGGATAATGTGAAAGATTTTTGGTTCATTCACAGCCATTCTGCCATGATATTCTGAAAAGTTTTAGCTGAAAACTTGTCACTGCTCTCTTCTCTATTCATCTTCATTATTGGAACTCAATTATGAGGCTCGTGCCAGCACATCATGATTTATAAAATACAATGATGGAAGAAATGTCTGATATGAGTGGGCTTATTTCATCCCGATTCTTATAGCTGCCATGTGCATACCTCTATCTAGAATGTCGTGTGTCTTTATAAGGTGATACTGGTGATTACCTGAAGTCAGCTTGCATCATAAGCAAGTTATGTTTTATACTGTGTGTTTTCCGTATCATTTACTGCTGAATTATTAAGATAGCTGAGGCTACTGATGCTGCTTGCACCTTTTTAATATGGTTTTGGGTGCAACCAAAACTTTTTCCAGGATAAATTGGCTTAAAACATGTATTTGAAACAGCTTTAAAGTAAATACATGTTGTATATAGCCTTTTATGGTTTTTCCACGATACCAGGCCTTCCCGGGCTTGATAAGCCATTTCTTCCATAACCCGGGCTTGTGGCGGGCTTCTAAAATCAGCAGCAGACCGGGCCCGGGCCTGCAAAATTGCCCGAAACTCCCACGTCTATCTTGCATCCAATATGGAATATGTACGGAAAATAATGGGACCTAAACTATAAAAGCAACACGACGTTCTACCTATCAATTAGCGGAATCCGGAAAAAGAAGTTTTAATGTTGCTCGTTCATGTGTTTCTAGCTTCCACTCCACATTTCAAATCGCGCCTCTCGGCAAAGAACAGTACTTCATGGGCGATCCGCTCAAGGCAATACGGCGCAAAATTATAGAAATGACAGATCATGTCACTGCATCATGTATCACTATCTTTAAATGGATGCTTAACTGCTGGTGATAAAACTTAATTAACAAATAAACATTAATTGATTAAAACATCCATAAGTGACCTCGTTATCACTTTTTTAGCTTCACGTTCATTATCCTACACGTTCAAGCGCTGTTAGAGTGAGCCAGAAGAAACTGAGTTGTATACAATGTTTCAACATGTTTCAGCGTAAGATGTTCGCTCAGGAATATTTACTTACTTAAGGGCTTTTTAAAAGGCGCTCTGTGCGTGGCACCTTTGCCCGCCTCTAGAGTATGTGGGAGAATTTTAAGGTGAGGGTTGGTTACTTTAATGTCTCAAAGCAATGGGGAGGTTATTGCAAGTCATGGGTCGCGCAGTATTGCAACACTTGGCTCAGGAGTAACTAAACGTGCTTTATTTATAAGATTTCACCTGTTGGTGGCTCCACTCTCGGTGATCTGAAAACAAATGAAGCTACGAAACAAACCAGCACCTGAAAGGTCTTCAAGAACCTAGCTTTGACATGGCAGCCAGATTTCGCAGCAGCCCCAATCAGGTCCCATTTCGGTCTGCCGCAATAGCACTGAAATAGCCTCGCAACATTTGCACAAGTGTTACTAGGCGATTTCACGGTGCTAGTGTGGCTGACCGAACTGAGCCCAGACAGAAGCCAGGTGCCCAGGCACGCCCCTCCACCCATGCAGTACGTGACAGGGCCGTGTCTCCGTCCAGCACTAACCTGCATTGACGCGCTGCATGTCGGCGACCGTGATGCCCGCCGGCGGTCTCCCGTCATGCGCGACCACCGTGGTTGCCGCCGCCGAGGCGTCAGTGTCCATAGCGGCGGGCCCGGGGCCCTCGCTGACGTCCATTGCACTCATATCTGGCCTGTATTCACCGGCACCGAGCCTCTCACACACACCAGGCTCTGCCTGATCGCACCGACACGCGCGCCCGCTCAGGCGCTCCCACCGTCCGCGCGCGCGGTCCTCTCGCTGGCGTCAATGGTCCCTCTAGTATAATCACGTGCACTGATGACGCTGTATGTCCGCGGCTCTGTGTACAGATCAGCTGACCCCGGGTCGCGGTTGGCGGTGAGCTCTGGCGCGCGGCCGCAGGGTCGGCCGGAGCCGGGCAGAGACGAGACGACGGCGTGGGGCGGCAGCGGCGCAGCAGCCGGCCATTGCGCGCGGCACCACAGAGCAGGGTCGCCGGGAGGCCGCTCTCCGGCGGCGGGCCGAGCCGGCTGGGTCACAGCCGTCTCCAGCAGGCCATACAACGCCAGCACCTGAAACGGCGGGGTCACGACGACGTTAGCGTCACTTTACAGAGGGGTTACGGCGGGGTTACGGCGGGGTTAGCGCCACTTCACAGCGGGGCTACGGCGAGGTTGGCGCCATTTTGCGGCGGGGTTATCGCCACTTCACGACAGGGCTACAGCGGGGTTAGCGCCACTTAACGGTGAAGTTACAAATCTTATGACAGCGGCAGCTTGGCCCGAGAACAAATTGGAACTGGAAAAATAAAGAGTGAACGATAATTACACTTTTTCCGCCTGATGTATTAAAACGTTAAAAAGCAATAGTAAGCTGGTGATGGTGCGCGATAAGCAGCCCTGCCCCAACCACACCGGCAGTGCCATAGAGACCACTCGGCTCAGCGGTCAGAGCAGCCACTTCCGTGCTCTCCATCCCACTCTGTGGGAACGGAACATCCGCCAGCGCGCCGTCTGACGCCTGCGTGAACAGCTGAGCCGCTCCGGCGTCCTCCCCATCCTCACCTCTGTCCGCCGCTAACAAAGCGGTCCAAGGTCGCGCGCGCTCCCCCTCCGCCCAGGTGTGCGGCACGTGCCGCGCTGGCCCACCCCTCTCTGTCTCCCCTGGCCGCCTCTCAGACCCCTGCCGAACCGACCCACCCGGCTATTGAGCGATACCGACACGCTTCATGGGTAAAACATTCGAGCGGGGAGGGACCATTATGCTCGCCAAGCATGGGGAATGATGCCAATGATCCTTTGGTGCGAAATTATAAAAAAGGTGAAGGGTGAAAAAGTAGCGTTTCTGAGGTCAACATGGCTCGCGTATCATACAGCATGTGCTGGAATCATCATGGAAATTTTGCGGCTCAATATCACGCTCGGAGTGGAGCAGTCGGAAACAAAGTAAAAACTTCAGAATGTCAAGCGGTCACCATAGCGCTCTTAGCCAACTCTCACAGCAATAAATTCCCAGAACTAAACCCCACTCCCACGTACCGGTTA
Source organism: Lepas anatifera (assembly GCA_034440635.1). Taxonomy (NCBI): domain Eukaryota; kingdom Metazoa; phylum Arthropoda; class Thecostraca; family Lepadidae; genus Lepas; species Lepas anatifera. Next base: position 245,569 of record JAOTON010000543.1, read on the forward strand.
AAACTTCACCAGAAGACACCCTCCTGCACTTTTCTCACCACTTCTACAATAATCCGAGCCTCGCTGTCGTCTATTCGACGACAGCACGCACCGCTATCCACCCGCCTGCACCACCGGCGCGAGAGTGAGGTGCCGTCGCCGACGACGGCAGCGTGGCGTCGCGTCCGACGAGCCTCCCACGCCGCGGCCGAGGAGGCGTCGCGTCACGGGGCGAGGCCTCGCCCCCAGGGTGGCGCCACCGATCGAACGGTGAGGGGTAGCCGCGACACTGAAATCGTTCCGCGGCCCATCGTCCAAGAAAGTGTTTGACGAGGGAGCTCTCTAAAATACCCGGCACAAGATCGCCCAGGACCTAAAGGTAGGTTTCCACGAAGTACATGTATTTTCCCGGTAGTATAGTTCAACTACTGGTGCTCAGGGACCGGGCAGCTCAGGTCCAACGTCAGAGAGGCAGGCTTGCGTGCTGCCATCTGGTGGACAAACACGGCCACGCAGTGTCCTCCAGCCCTGCGGGACCGAGCCATCGCAAAAACAGCGTCAATGCCGCACGTGTTTACAGCAGAAATGGATTAGTTAACAAGGCAGCGTCGGCGTTAGCTGTTTCAGCTTGACAAGCGCACTGGACTCGGCAAAGAACCAAGGAGAAACGTCGTCCCCGACACGTCCCGCCCTATTGACATACAGCTCAGACGAGAACCAGAGCACGCCACAACATAATGCAGACCCTTCACGGCTGGCAAAACAACGCGATACTATTTCGAGACCAGGCTAAAAACACCCGACCTGCAATGCGATCGGTTCGCTGAGTGCATTTTTTTCAGTCGACTGCGTAGGCTCTCTGGGATGATGGACCTCCCACGTACTCAGCTCGATAACTAAACAGATCGCGTCCACGACCGTGACAGACGAGATCCGGCCACACACAGGGCAGCGGCTGAAGAACAGGGCGACCCTGTACCGAGGTCAGTGACGGTCGGTCACAACAGCGCTGCTTCCAAGAAGTACAGCTTCATATAAGTCGCGTGCAGACAGGCCCGTGTTTACTGACAAAGGCAAGGGCATGGCGAGGTCGCGAGGAGCGGCCGCATCGGAAAATGTTAAAACACGCACAAAACACATTATTTCTCGGCGGGTTCCAAGCTTATCGAATGACACTTTCGTCCTGATGCAGGGACATGTTACAAAGTGGCCCTTTCTTCTGAATATTTCATAGCGCTCCTAAATGAAAGAACCGGATAGGCGCTCGTTACTGGAAATTCATGGCTATACCACGGGTGTAATATGGGGGAAACAATGGCCAAACCCCTGACTTCAGGCGGATCAATACCGTTACCGGCCGAAGTTTCAGATGGATGCGATGTGCGGCGTTCCCCTGCTTGACCTACTTCCGCGTTTGAGGAGCTGGAGGCGGCGTCGCACCACCTCCCCAGGCAGCACAGTTTGAGGAACAGGAGGGGAGACGGCAGATCAATGCACTGGGGTGGCGGCGTGAATCATGCGGTGGTGTCAGCGCCGGCGGGGGTGAATCACCCCCGCACGCGTACAGCGAGCGGTCGATGGGGTCCGGCCCTGACTCAGTGCCGGCGCCCGCCGCCCTCGGTCCACCTCAGCGGGGTCCCAGCCCCGACCCCGACACCGCCAGAGTCAATGGCAGACGGCGCCACCGTCATCGAACCGCGCTGACCGCCGTCCACCGCCACCGGCCCCGCCTCACCTCAGCTCACCTTACAGGGCTGCCACCACCTGAGGTTCCTGCCGCAGCCGGGTACCACGACCACCTGCCCCAGGCCCGGGCGGTGGAGGGACGCGACCCTTTGGACACTGAGGTCTCCAAGCGGTGATCTGGGTTTACAATGCCCACAACAAACCGAAGACAACATGGGGTGTTGATCAAATAAGCACCGATTTCGCGGTCGAGCGGCCGAATAGTCGGTGAAGGGCCAAATGTCAGAATACGCAAACGCTCTGGACATAATACAGAAAAACGCTCAAACAGCACAACGAACCATGCCGTGGTTTGCACGATAGTCATCCAAACGTCAAATTAGCCAGCTGGATACATTTTGATCTGAGTCACAGCTTCTCAATTAACCGGGATACATCAGCAGCCTCGGTACCAAGGCCCCCTGTACGCACCATTACGTCCGGACGAAATATGGCGCGGCCCAGACGAAATGTGGCGCGGCCCAGACGACATGTGGCGACGCGCAACGTACCGTTCTACGAAACGAGTTCATTTTATTGAAATGAAACATTCATGTAAGCTCAGAAAACTCATTTTCTGCCATTTCTAAAAATAATGCACGATCAAATTACAGATATCCAATAAAAATATTGTATTCTAAATAAAAATGTTGTCAAATAGTACGGCATAAGCTCATGGTCCTTCTTCTAGAGAAGCACCCAGGCCGAGTGGTAGGACCGTACCAGACACACGGGCGCTGGAGGAGGAATAGTGTTTGATGTAACATGCTGGCCACGGGTCGTCAAGAACACGACGGTCTAGAAACAAAACATTAAACCATAATTCCGACCTTTGACGGAATTATGACTCGACCAGCAAGTCTAGACAGGGATGGAGCGTTCACGAGTTCAGAAGAGGAAACACCATCTGGCGTAGTGTCCGGTTAGGGAGAATATTTACAACCATCTGTAGCACATTGTTCTGGATACCTGCCTATGTAAGTACCATTATTCCGGCTATCCGTCAGCGTGAGAAACGATACTTTGGGCGCTCATCAGTCTAGAAGGGGCTATTCATATCGTATGCTTAAGACGTGAAATGAACCCATTTTGTCTGTCTGACATTTTGAACACCAACCGACATTTACCTCTGGATATACATCCAACCAGCTTCCTGGTAAGGGAGAAGAACAAATAGGTAAAAAGCATAATTGCAAACCATGAGAAATGGCAAGAAGAAACAGTATTGATCCTAAATGCATTTAAACGCTTGGAGTCGGTCCAGACGCAGTGTCCCCGGCGTTGACAGAGCGGCGGCCATGCTTGGCTGGAGCCGGTGGGTCGGGCGGTTGCCCGGCCCGCCGCCAATGCCGGTCCCACGCTCCAAAAAAGGTTCAGGCCAAAACACTCGGCGGCGCCGGTTCGGGGAAGTGACTGGCATGCCAGCACCCAAGGCCAGCTGATTACAGAATAAACCATGACACAATCCAAAGGATACGCTGGTGTTTTTAAGTTGCACACTAAAGGCACATTCAGCCGTGGCAGAAATTGCACAGAGCCAAGACTTTTGCAAGCAAATAATCGCCGAACTCGATTTGATGGTGTCTGAGGGAAAACGTATGGGCAGATTCTGCCACGCCAGTGAAGCTTAAAGCTCGGCAGATCAGATAACAGAGCTATAAAAACTCAAATGGCTGGCTGAGTAAGAGTTAGCATGAGGTTAGCGCATCGAGTATCTCCAAAGTCTGCTTATGAGCCCACTGCGTAGAATACATTGCCAGAACGGTGTACAAAGTTCAAAGCTCCAGCCAAAAAGAAGACACTGTTGGGGTTTAACAACACATTACCTGCCGCGGTTATATGGCGTTGCCAACTGGCACCATGAAGGAAGGAGTAGCACGGTATCAGACTACCTGCAGCTTTGTCAGCGAACCCGCCGGGGTTCGAACCCTGGACGTTGCACTCGACAGTGAGCGCCAGGGGCGATTCCAGGGAGAGGGCATCCGACCATAGCCCCTCAAAGAAGCTAAATCGTACCCACTTTAAGCCGATTAAAAAACACTAACACGATTTTTCCCAGGCTCCCCCTCCCCCAAAAGTTTCGCGTTGATCCGCCTCTCACAAGCACTGTCAGACTTCGCCAGGGATGTTGGCAAAAACAGTACTTCATTCAGTGCATGTCTCACCAGATGCCAGACAACAAACAAACACTTCCGACTCAGTGGTGGTAGCAACAGCTGCATTGTGCGGCCAAGTACCACGGTACACAGCCAGATAGCATGGGACGGTGTACCTATCAGGTACCCAGCCCCCGCACATAGCGTCTAACCAAAGATAGGCGCCGCTCGATTACTCTCGAGGACAAAAAATGAGACATGGCGCCGTCTGCATCAGACATTAGATTTTCACCTGTTCAGCAGACAGGGGGCTCTGAGTCTTGAACAAAAGCTCACGCTCTCGTCCCTAAAACGCCGTAGACTTACCCTGAAGTGCGGCAGGGACATTAAGTTGCTTAGCTCTAGCATGCGATTGGCTTTTCTTCATCATGAATTTCCAAATGTTCGAACACGTGAGCGACATCGAACACAACTTAAATGCTGCCTGAAATTATTGCTCCTGATCACTAAAGCAATTCAATACCACCGTTATGAGTTTTGCCCTCACGTTGAATCATTATAGCGTTCTTGTATGTACCTAAAACCAGAAGAAATGTGCCTAATGCCAGATGACAGTAGAACCAAATAGCCGGACAACAGTTACCCACCACACTGAAAACCGGTGGAGAACCCGTAGAGTTCTTGCACTTAACTTGCACCATATCAATAATCGGACAGCAAATTTTAAGACCTGTCAGGGTTCTCAACGAGACTGATAGGGGTTCTCATATCGAGACGTGATGCGCTTCTTTATGCTCTTCGGTGAGGCGTATTTCTTTCTTTCAGGAGAATTCAAACAGTTCTCAGCTGTCTTAAGAATATTCTGTGAGTACCCTGTCCGGTTTTTAGAGTTTTCTAGAAGAAGCCGTATCCATCTTTAAAGAAGTAATAGATTCTCGAAATTTTCACGCTGCGTCTACTCTGAGAACGACTACCTTTCTTCTTGAAGACGTGCTAAGATTCTATCATATGGTGCTTAAAGGAGGAATACCGCTAGCTTCACGTACATTATCTGCTTATTCGTGCACTTAGCAATTAGGTCTAGGCCGGATCACAAGTCACATTTTTGTAAGCTCCACTGTTGTGGTGGAGCTAATCGAAACATGACCTCGTGTTTTAGTCTCAGCCAAATTGTTAAGCACTTAGAAAAAGCGGATAATTCACACAGAACTAAAGCTGAAAATGGGTATACGTAACCGTGACTTCTCCAAAGAATGGTATGCCAAGAAGTAAAACTGGTGTGGTGAGGCATGGAAAATCACGCCAAGTTAATACAATGCACTGGGGTTCAATCAAATATTTATAGACTCTTAAAGATTCACTTGGCGACAAACAACACAATGCGTTTTCTTTATATTGTAACACAAACGGATCAAAATTGTTATGATGTGGCCTGGAAACAGTGAAGGCACATGACGTCAGTAGGGAGGTCGAACGCCCCTATAAAGGGAGCATAACTAATGATCAGCCCTTTTGTCTGCAGATAAAAGAAGATATCTGTTCACAAACGCACAGGGCTTTGCGTGAGGCCCACTCCGTCCCGCATCTCCTGTAAAGCTGCTGATCTCCGAGGACTAGGCTGACCTCCTCGATTTTCAGCTTTGACGAACCACCAGCCTAGCAGTCCCGAGCAGGCTTTTAATGACCGCCACTTGTTCTGCCTCTGAAAAAGGAAATGAGTCTGCTCAAAACACGCGAAAAATGGACCAAAAACACCCAAACGTTTGAGTTAAAGGGAAATACGCGAAAAATTTTATTGGCTAGATCGAAGGTCACAAAAGTTATTTCGAAGTCCTATTCTCATGTTTGAATTCTGCCTGCAAATGCCTTAAAATGGCTCTCAAGTCAACATTTCTAGACGACTTTATCGGTACACCTCATATCGATGTATATGACTACACGGCTAGGGCTACCAATTTCTCTAAGAATTAGGTCATATCTATCCTAAACAGTGATGTAGAACTTTGGACTACTACAGAAAAAATACTTTAGAAAACAACATTCCAAAACTCTTTTGAAACAGAAATATAGGGCTTAACAGAAATCACAATTAACCAATCGAAGCCTAGAAATTATCAAACCGGGATCACGTGACCTATCTGACGCCAAAGTTTTGTCATCCTGGGGCTGAAGCAGAAAATTAATCAGAACCGAGGTACAAAACCGCTGAAGACTTGAGTAATTATGTTTTTTCCGTTTCTAGGGAAAACTAATTCATTTTGTAGTTTAGTTCATTTTGTAGTTGAATTAATGAATTCAAATTCAAATACAGGAGAACAGACATTTGTATAATAAAAACATTACTTTTCAACTTTAAATATTTTTCGAAAAGTAAGTGATGGGTATGGGCATGGGTAAGTGATGGGCATTTTATCGAAACTGTTAACCTATTTCGATAAGTGAGTGGCCTCCCAAATTTTTCGAAGGTACAAAATAATTGATGGTTTTGTTATCAGGTTTTTCAAATAGCAAGAAACCACAATAATAATTTTTCGCGTATCTCCCTTTAATGTGGCAGATCCAAGACTTCATTTGAGAGGAGGGGTGGGGGCTGGGGCCTGCCCCGCCAGCACCTCGGACGCATCCAGATATGCATTTACTATTGGGGCTCGGACTTTCTAAGGGGCGGTCTTTGGATCCGCCACTGGTCTGTTCTTTTGAGCATTAAGATGCCGGTTCATAAGCTATATTTTACCAGCTTTATTTTACAGTATATCGAGAAATATGAGGGATGCATAGACCGATCTATGGGAAGAGACCTTTTAAAGACTTTTGCCACCACTTCGCCCAACCGACTATCGATGCCCCTGGAGATCAATGACACTTTCTGAAAGGTCAATGGGGGCCCCCATAAATGTCACTTCATTCCCGGGAAGCAGAATAAGCGCTATCGCGATCGGATTTGGCGCCCAACGGATAAATTTGTGTCGCCCCTGGCATTGGCGTCCCCAGGTCTGGATGATGCCCTGGACATGTGTCTCCCCTGATCGGCAATTCAAGATCTGCCTATGGACGGATGGACAAACCAACCCTCCCCTCCTTCCCAAACCCCGCCTCTCACAGGAAGACGGTAAAGTCAACCTAACTGCACATCGCCAGTGTATCCGTGACCCTTCTTCAAAGCGCAAGTGTTTTGTGCTTTTGTTGTTCGAAACACTACGTTTTGAATTTTTTCCAGGGCTGGCCCCATCCAAACGTTTTGCCAGGTCTGCCACAAAGTGTCGGTGGTACCACAGTTTTGTACAAAGATGCAAATTTTCCATAGGCCAGTAGCCAAATTTGGTTACCATCACGACAGTTGTTACCAATTAACAAAGTGCCGTCACACTTACCTTAACAAACAGGCGCCAGATGCTCCACTTCTCAACTCCGGGCTTCCACTGCAATGAACCATCCGCTGTCGCGTCGTTGTGTTGCCATGGCGCGCAGCCCGGCAGCGTCCGCACGCGCACAATCAGCTGAGACCATTCCCGAAGTAGTTCGAGAACGCTATCCCTTCTTTGCGTTCTTTACGAAGAAACTAAAATCGATGTATTTGAGTGCCGGTGCTCGCCTCTTCTCTTGCATGAGAACGGTCCCAATGGGTTCTCATCCGAAAGATACGTGGGGCTTCTTACACTTTCCCGCCAAAATGCAAAGAACTCAATGAGGTATTGGGATAGAACAGGGAAACACCACTGGCTTCTAATGGGAGAAGTTTGTGGCAAAGTTCTCCTGAGCGGTTTGAGTGCACACAGCACGCCTGCATGAAATGGGCACGGTGCTTTAGCATAAATGCTTCAGTGACATTTGCTGACATCTGTATTAAACCATGCTGATTGATTCAGTTTTAGCTACAAGTTCAAGATTACACTTGTCATTTAGTATCGGAGTAGGGGCAGGGGCGTGGATTTCTGAAAATCTTTGGGGGTGGCCCAATCAAAAAAATAAATGAACACCATTTAAAGGACAGAGGATAACATTATCCTTGGTTTCGTCATCACACACAGTCCTTGTAAATCCTGAAATTGATCAACCTTAAAATTCAAAAGGTATTTAACTCAACATTTCATTTTGGGTGCTCGGGCACCCCCAAAAAGATATAACTTCACACCTCTGTACAGAACCGCTCTTTAAGGCCCGAGCAACAAATCATCACTATTTGAGACTGTTCAGCTACCGTTTCCACTGAAATGTGCCGCGGAATAAAGATTCTACAATTACGTTCTATAAAACAATTTTGATTATGCTACAACCGTAGCCGTTCAAAAGCTACCACCGTCCCGAATAAATCATTTGATGTTGCTTAATGTATCACTAGGATCCTTCCCTATATTCAAACCAATGCCTGGTCAGTACGAAAATTTTGACCTGAGAAATCAACATTTACCAAAAGTGTTTATTTTGCTAGGATTCACTATTTTCAATGCTTGACACGACTTGTAATATTACTCACTACCTCAGTTCCACCACATTAGGCATAGTTTGAAAGCCGAGAGTTGAACGTCTTGACCTAATGACAGTACACGACTGTTGATAACTAACGATAAAAACAAACAATAACGAACAAGGAACACGAGGTCCCCCAGGGATTAATAGCAAAACATTGTAGCATTCAGGCCAATTTTAAGGCTTAAAAATAGAAAGTCGGAAAATTACGATTAGACAGCCGTGCACAGTAGCTTCTGACTACCTGGGGACCGGGTGGTGGCGGCATCGAAAGGATGCAATAGGGGAATGGCCCATGTCAAAACTACAGTGATGCTCATGCTATCAAAATATAGGAAAGGAACATACCTACTCAATTAACTGCCTCGTACACCCTGTGATTTGCCTTGGACCCTCCTTGTTTACACGGTCAGAGCTACTTATCCCTCTGCCTCAAATAATTATTTTAGTATCTCAATCTTCTTACGTTGCATACGCTTGAAATATCACCTGAGCGTGTTCCCTGATGCCGACAAATCATCACGTTCCTGATGCCGACAAATGCTAAGGACTCGAAATCGGTGAATGTGTTTTTCCCGGCAAGCAAATTTACATACCGAACCCTGTTAATAGGCCCATGTTTTTCCAGTGTTATCGACACCGAACACTGGGCAAATACCTAACCCATATATCCACCCAGGTGCTAATGTCTCCTACACCTGTCCACTTCCTCAGTCCAACAGCAGGCACAACCTGCGCCATTCTCAACATCAAGATGCAGGTTTTATAATCCGCCACGCGACCCCTCCCCACCGTGGCTTGAACTCGGCGTCGGCGGTTCCCAGCGTGACCCCTAACCTCTGTGGCCGCAGGCAACCGGCAGCCAATGAATGGCGGCCGCTGATTGGTGGAGGCGCGTTCACTTGTATTGCGGGAAATTCAGCGAACATATACCTATAAAAATAATGGAACTTTAAACCATGAACCAGGAAATGTATAAACATTATCTTTTACAAACATTCCTCGCCATAGTTTTCTCACTATTCGCTTAATTATCTGCTACACCATCCAAGGCTGCTCTTTGGTACGGCGAAACGACGGCAGTCAACACAGGCTAGCCGCCAGTCGAGTACGCCCAAGTCAGGAGTGTCGCGATGGGTTTCTGCCCGGTGGAGAGGAGTGGGGCCACATGGCGAGACCGAAAAGTCGGCCGACGGAATGTTTTTGTCTAAGGAGGGCACTCTTAATCGGTCCATCATAGCAACAAAGTTTTTCGAAAACCATTGAAGGCGCCCATATCCAAAGACTGTAACTTACGACAGCGTTAATAGAACCATGGTAGTATAAAGTCTGTTTCCAAAATACTACAGCCCCCTTAAGGGAATGTGGCACCTTGGTCGCATCCTGGAATTTAGTGTAATTACGCGTACTTTTAGCCGTAAATAATGAAACCATTTATGAATTTCTCTCAAAAATGTACAATAAGCTCAATATTTTGATTTTTTCTAAATATTCCTCTAATAAAACAAATAAATATCTGCCTGTGGATGATGTCATGATCTGGCAATAATTTTTCTACACGTTTTTGAAACATCTGGCGTCCCATGGTGCCGGATTTTGTCGTTCTTGATTTCAAATACTTCTTCAATGTGCTGGCCTCCTCTCACACGAATTGCTTAGTGAAAAATATGCACTTAATTCAGCTATTGTTAATAATTTTGTTTTGCTGTATCTTATGGACTGCATCACTGCTGAACTATGGAGCATTGGACACCTTTAAAGCCACTTTGTGTGGAAGATACGATGCAATAAATTATTTTGCAGGCATATACATACATACATTGCTGATTGTCCATTATGTCTGATGATTTCTCTCACTTCCTAAAATAATAAGTTGTAGGTCGGATGCAAAATACCACTATGACACCGTGGAACACGTATTTCTTGATCATTTCCTCTTCTATAAGCGCTTCATTAAGACTTTGTTTCACCTTTTGGTTGGGAGGGCCCATATCACCATTAGGGGTGCCGGGGCAGCCCTAAAGAGATATAAATTCACACCCCTAGGTAGAAACGAACACAGCTATGCTATCGCTGGGACAGCAGTCTGCCCGGCGAGCTTGAAGCGGCACCATTCAGGGGGCGCGGCTCCCCGTCAACCACACAAACCGCCTCTCAAGCATCGACAAAGCGTGACTGCCTGACGTAGCAGGCGCCCGGGCGGGAAGCCAGCCCCGACTCCCAGCACTCACAACCAGGTCACCTCTGGAGTCGCTGACCCACCAAGGTTGGCGCTGACGAGGTCGCCACATCGAGGTCAGCCGGGCCGCTCCGACCTCATACCGCTGACCTGAGACAGCTGCCAATGACCGGGCGAGGTCGAACCGCGTGGTGCCAAGGTCGTGCGAGTCCGTCTGTGTGTGCCCCGTCGCCGCCGGACGGCTCGGCAGGGAGACGGGAAAGTGTACCGGGGCTGCCGGCGGCGGTCGTTTCTGATGCGAGTCTCTCACGGGTAGGCTGGGTCAGCTGAAACGGCGACCGCCGTTCGGACCTTCACGGCGCCGTGACGCCGCTGGCGTAACGGTGTGATGCGTGACGTCGGTGGGGTGACGGGAGAGGCCGGCGGCCTGAGTCACGCCCGTGACCGGCGCCGGCGAGCTGCTGTGACACGCCGCCGAGGGTGTCTCTCGTGTCTGACAGCTCGGGGCGGCAGCCAAGGTCGCTGCGGCTCTGTGTCACCGTGCCTCCCCCTGAATCATCGGCACTCGCGGCAGTGGGCTGAGGGGGCAGAGGCGCAGCTGGGCAGCGCATCTCAGCCGGTGGCCCTGAGTCACCACTACACGCGCCTCCTCCACCTTCTCTCCATCTCCCGACCGTCTCACAGCATTATCGATCTCTTGGTGTATTCTCTTCAATGTTGTGTTACAAAACAGATTTCCTGTGACTCTTGGTCTGCTTGGAATAAAATGTACATACCTCTATGGCAGCAGCAATGCCTAACATAGGTAAATAACCTTCATTTGTGAAGACGTCAAAGCTTCATTTTAAGAATTAAATGTTGAGTCCCCCGGGGGACCTTTAACTGACCCGCCAGGTAAAATTTGACAAACTGGCGGTCCGAGTGGCCCGACTTCAACCGCACAAAGTGAGGCATTAAAAACCCGTGACAGGCAAAGAGAATCCCCTCTTTTGGAGCCATCGAAGTATTCGTCACAAGGATGAGGACCCTACTTGTGAGCTCAAAAGGTTCCCAAACGGAGTCCCTAGACTGCTGAAAGCTCCTCAAATTTGATCCCTCAGAAATTCGTACCAACCCCCCCGGCCACGATCAAACAAGTAACTATTTCAGACCAGTATCAGCGAGGACACAGCAGCTACAGTAACAGGCGAGGCCTGTTGGCGTTCGCCACGCCCCTGGCAGCGGCGGCGGCATTATCAGCCGTCGGCCGTCGCGGCGGCGCCCGTCGACCTCCGACCGTCGCCACCCCCTGGCCTCCACCTGCGCGCCAGTGCCATGAATCAACGCCGACGGTAGGGCACACACACACACACACACATACACACATACACGAGCGCGCGCGCACGGCGCCCGTGCAGCAGGGCAGACTGACGTGCCGACACGTGCAGCAGGCTCGGCGGTGGCGTGGCCGGGTCCGGCCTGTCGGGCGCCAGTCTGCCGTCGGCGTACCGTCGCAGGTCAACACCGTCTGATGGATGGCGGGCCAGACAGGCGCCACACTTTGGCAGGTACGCCACGAGAACGCCGCGAGTATAGCCCAGTTCGACCTGATCTGCGCAGCGACGGAAAGGCGAGGGCCGCCTAGCTTGGCGGCTAGAATTTCCCAAACAATTCCGAACGAACAAATCATTCAATAAAAGAGACATGCCATGCGGCACAAAGCGGTCAGTTTTGGGCGTGTTCCCAGGGCGGTGTTTTGGGTCGGGCGCAGCGGCTGGCTGGAGCGGGCTGCGGCCGTGCTGGTCGGAGCGGCGAGACCGTCATAACTGGTTCCAGCACCGTTAGAGACGCCTGGGCCGCGCCATCCTGTCTGCCCGGCGCAAAGACGGCCGGCCGCGCCCGGCTGAGGACCGGAGTACCCAGCCCAGGACCCCGACCGCCCGCACAGTCCCACCTTCCACCGTGCTCTCCACCAAGGCCTTATTCGGTTGTTATTGCTCTTGCAGTTGTTATTGGAACCAAAATAAGGGCGCACGCAAGAGAATCAGAGACGGAGTTCCAAACACTGGTAATTGAAAGGCAAAACCATATCGAGTTAGAACCCACGATAACAATTCCAGAATGTATCTTTAAATTATTACTTACATCACCACACTTCTCATTACCCTTTGCCCCATTTCGATTTACTAGAAGCTGGCCCACCGACCATAAATATTTAGTTTTGCTATAGTTTCCTTCTGCTAATACCTTCAAGCCTCTTATTATCGCACTGGACTCCATACCTCCTTAAAAGACAAAACAAAACAAAAAGGGAAAATCATACAAAACGGAAGTTCAGCTGATGAGCATACTTGTTCCCTTCGGGCATTCTCCATTTGCCATTTGACTTCCCCGATTCTAATCAATCAATGCCAAAAGGAGCTTGGGGGTTTTATAACACACCCGAAAGCCGCATCGCTGCGTCTGATTGTAACTCCAGGAAACTAATATGGACAATGTCATCAACACCCGCGGAAATTTTCGACCGGCGGAATTTGACAGAAAAAATGTGGGAGGACTTTGATGTCTTGTAAAATGTGCCTTTCCTTTGCTGGATAGCAAGGTCGAGGAATGTTCCTCGTTACCAGGCAACGAAAATAAATATAGCGGCACAGGACGTAAAAAAACCAGACTTATCCGTCCCGAGCTGAAAGGCTGAAATCCAGTGGGAGTTTTCCTCTGCCAGGCAGCAATCGAACCAAACTGTTTTGTTTTTTGTCAAGGTGGGGGCTGAGCGCCGAGGGGCGAAATCGTAGTCAAACAAAAGATAAACACGACTGCTGCCCTGGATGTACAAACTAATACATACTTTTCTAGGATATTTCATAGTACAAAGCTTTTAGCGAAGCCCACGTGATATCATATAGTAGCATGGAGTATAATGCATTCGGGGAAAGCATATAGGAATGATATCGGCGGGTTCGATTCCTTTTAGAGTACGTAGCGCATGATTGTGGTTCCCATAGCTATAGAACTACGAACTACAGGTGGGTTTAGCATGAGGTGACAGTGTCTAGTACGTCCCTCTGCTGTGTGCCAGAGTTATATCTGCAAGCTCCGGTAAATCAGCTGTATCTATGTGCGGGAATTGTACATACATTTTGTTCAAGTTGTTAAAATTTCGGCATTAGAGTCGAAGTCTCACTCAAGTCATTGAGGGACTTGTCACAGAGACCTCGATCACACCATCCGAAACGAGCAGCTACCACAATGAAGGGTTAATCTAGAAGAAAAAGTTTAACACGCGCCCCGCTGGGGTCCCTGGCACGCCGCGCCCAGTTGGGGGGCGTTTTTCGCCCCCCCCGTATCTCATTCCCCACGAAAGCTAAAGGAAAATTACGGGCGGCGTTCGAAAGCTCTTGACAAGACGAAGCTATTTTACACGAATACTTTTTATGTCAGGTCAATATTGAGGTTAGCATAGGTCAAAGAAGGTTCCATAGGCTTACTACAGAGCAGTGTACGTTTCTCTCTCTAGATCTGCCCTCACGGGAGCTAGAGCACATCTTTGTACATCATTGGATTACTCTCATCGCGGCGAATCGAATGATGTATAATATGACCTTGCTAGGTCAAATGGTGAAAATGACCTGGCCTCGAGCTAGGTCAGGGTCACAGAGTGACCTGGTATGGTCATGTTGCATATCAATCGACTCCCTATGACGATATAAGCACAATGCAAGAAAAATGGAAGCTTTATCTCAATTCAGTGAGAAGTTACTGGCAAAACAATCACTCTATGCTCCCGTGACCTGACATGACCTTTGAGAGGTCAGATGCTCAAAAACTCAACTTAATGGTCAAGACCGTGGTAAGAATAGACAGCTTGAAGATTTTCAGCTTGATCTATCCAGTATTTACTGAAAACGAGCCTATTATATTTTTCCACCATAGACTTATAATGGGGTGACCAAAAAATTGACCCCACCTTAGGTGAACAATATCAAAATTCCGAGATAGCAGATTTGTAGACCCTAATGACCTTACCATATTATGGAAGTTTCAAACGGATCAGTTCGCTGATGTTCCCTGGGCGCCGCTTCAAACTCGTTATTTTAGGTTTTGAGGTCGGGTCACTTGACCTTGAATAGCTCCTTGACCTGTCATGAACTTAACTCAAAAATTTGGTCAGATGTGTAAAATTGATCAGGGATAAGGTACTGTAAGTTTTGTTCTTCTGCGTGTCTTTGTTTTTGAGCTATCTGGGGAAAACCAGGAGGGGGCGAATTTCGTCCCCCCAGCGGGACGCGTGTTAAAATTCCACGATGTACAGGGACGGCCGTTCCGCTCAGGTCACCCTCTCGCCAGTCAGCTGCCGGTCGACAAAACTAAATATTGAGCGCCGGAGCGTCTCAGGGGAATCGACCCAACCCTGCACATGCACTGCCACTGCATGTTCCTGAGCAGCGGACCGGAGCCCACCGCTCTACCAACTGAGCTACCGGGGTGGCATTGGTTAATGCGGTCTTATCATCGTATTAGAATTTGGGGCTGGTGGGGTGAGCAATTTTGTTTCCACATACCCCGAAGTAGAACCGTACCGTTCAAAATTTTAATCACCCAGTCCATCGAATAAAAGAGTGATCTCGCTGAGTTCGAGCCCGATGTCTGGGATCCCAGATGTTCGGGGGTTAGCATCGTACAAAATGTCCAATAGTTTACCAAAGATTTTAGAACATTTTCTATGGAATGTCTTTATTGAAAAAATATCGTAATATAACCGCATTCACCTGGATCGTGCCATATAAACATATATAGTGAGCGAAATTTTTATTCTGCCGCAGCTGAGATCCAATATTTCGAAACAACCTCTAACATTACTTCTGTCATTTCAGATTCAAAGCGGACCCCGGCCAAATACTTATTGAATGTATGCGGAGATGCATGGCTCAGTGATAGAGCCACCCGTCTCCTGAATCACAGGTCCGGGTTCAAGGCCCGGTGGGTTGCCCGTGGTTGCCCGGTGGGTTGCCCGGTGGGTTGCCCGATTAAGTGCAACCTGATCCCCAAAACCTTTCGCAAAATGGTAGAGTTGGTGATGTCATGTAACCTTGGCAGTTGGCGCGTCGTTAAACAATTATCAATATTGCTATTATTGAAATATCTTCAGGCAGACACCAAACTAGATTAATGAAGTGAGACAGGCAGACAAACAATTGGGGTACTTAGCGGCCCATTTCACTTCTGACATGGCTGAGTTTACCTCACGCTTTGCAGCCAATACGACCGAACCCTCCCGCTGACATTTCGAGGGTGATATCATTCGGAAGGAATTCACCACAGTACCGTCAATTTCGCAACGCCAAATGAATAGAACGATCAAACCTAGAAAAGCACCTATTCTTCGGAAGTTGTTTTGTCATAACTAATCATAATAAAATTGGCAAGCAAGTATCCTTTCGAAGAAAAACTTCATTCGTCATCTGTACTTTGCACCACACGACCTATCCTCGTATGCAAGAACGTTGGAATGTTTGAATGCAGAAGACCGTTATCCCTAGCGACCGTTCAGTCTGCCTCGCAACACAAAATGCTGACGTCAGCTTTTCCACGCCGGAGGCGTTCTCCAGCTTGGGGTATTTATCAGATACTGTGAGGAATGCATCTCAAGGACGAAAAACCGTTGAAAATGGTGCGAAAAACACGTTTGGTTATACGTCTACTTGGTGAAGAGTTTTGTGGTCCGAATGAAGGGTTACTGTATGTTCAAGAACTTACTGAAGGTATTTTCGAGAACCAGAGCGATATGCCGGCCCCTTCATGAGCGATTATCAGGCTGATATGGTTGCAATCTAGTCTTTCAAGCCATCGGTATTTGAGTAGGGACACCGAATACATTTTTGACATTTCTCAAAAATAATATGCACGGCCACATTTCACATCGTTAAGTCCCACTGTGGTCCCTTTGCCAATGCCGTAGGACACCTTTGTCGACCTCATGAGGGTCTCACTGGGACTAACATGGGATTCCCACATCGAAATCATGGGATTCCCATTGGGACTTCATGGGATTTCACCGCCGTTCCAATGGAAGTAATGCAAAATCAGCATAGGATTCCTACGCCAGCAAGTGATGATATCGGCGGGACTGGCACGGGATTCCCACCACGATCCCATAGGAATTCCACCAGAACAAGGATGGGATTCCTACACGGATTCTATTGCGGACTGGCACGTGATTCTCACGTCGATTCCATGGGAATTTCGCTAGTACTAGCACGGGATTCGCATCGCCAACCCCATGGAAGTTCCACCGGGAGTATCATGGAACTCTGGCAGTGATCGAATGGAGTTCTAAATGGGGAGGGCATGGGTCCCATATCGATCCCAGGACCGCAGCAGATGGCCTTGGGACAAACAGGGTGTTCCCACAGGGGTATAATGGCTGTATTGGCCATGGTATTCTCGGGGCCATATTGCTCATCCAAGGTGACAAAAACGTGGCTTTTGTCAAGCCCAGACAAAGCCCTACTATAAATGTCCAGTTCAGTAAAATACATCAAGATATGGGACAACTACCTAAATCAACTAAATCCCAGTACAATTTCTAATCCGTTGATATGTTCTTACATAACTGATTACTCAAAATTATCTTATCTCCTACTGCACACGATTGTAGATCATAAAAGTATACCGATAGACATTCAGCTAGGGTAGCATTATATTTTTGTGAACACCAGGAAATCAATCAAAATTATACCGGCAAGATACCAAAAAATCCTTGAACCAGCGTAGGATTACCGCGCCTTGTTCATACATATGTCGAGGACTTTCCGATACCTGGCACCGAGCTATTTTGGAATCTCCAGAGGGCTCAATCACAAAGGGGGTCGATAATCAAATATGAACATCACGCACAAATTCATCAAGGGGTAACCCTTAATTTAGAGAGAAAACTCTTAATAATTGTCACCAATTTTCTTCATTGCAATATTCTTCCGCAACCTCACGAGCTATGCACCTAGTTCGTAGTTGCAGTCTTATAAGCAACATATTTATTTTCCTGGTAACATATTTTCTTTGCCAATATCGCTCGGCCACGCGAATAATACAAAATACTAACGTGGCAAATGGCTACAGAAAACCACGGCACACGATTCAGAACCTCAAAATTATCGTCAGAACCACGCTCGGAGTGCCTACATCGCAGCTAAAGTGAGGAATATGTCACCCTTCACAGTACTGATTTTGGTCCTATGTTCTAACTTCTTGTACCCACCGATTTGTTACTGTTATCCAATTATTTTGAGCTCTATTTACCTTAAGTTGGATATATTTTCATAACTTTCATGGTCACACATATTTTTTCTACCCCGTAACCACAAACAGCATTGAAAAACGACGAAAATGTGTTAAATCTTTATTCGACGACTGATTCTCAGCTTTCACATCTCAGCGTCCAAATTAAGCACATCAGCTCTTGATTTGAATAAGACTGAGCTCTTAGATCAAGGTGGCCATTTAAACTAGGTGTCAATTTGGTTTAATGATTGGAACTGAGCGACTTTACGTACTCAGTCTGGACCAATATAAGCCACATACATCTATTTGTTTCGAGTCACCCTTAACAAACACACCTGTCCAATTACTGCGAAACCCGTCAGAGCGCGCTTGAGAGCCTATTCGGGGGCTCCGTCCAATCTGACGGGAGGCAGAAGGTGGGTACCACCCTGGTAATTGAACCCACGCTAATCCGTGCGATCCGACAGGAGGTAAGCCACCGGGAAACTCCATGAATGCTCCAAGGTTAGTGGCCGTTTGGCTGCTTTGTGAGTTATTGTGCCCTTCGATTAAAAGCTCTTTGGCGATTTACATTTTTATAACATATTATTTATGCACGATGCAACAATAAGTTATAGCTTTGACCAGGTTCACATTAGCGAGCTACCGTAAACTCAAATTTTGACATTTGTGAACAACATATGGGCGAGTAAGACGAAAAATAGGTAGAAGATTAACACTCCAATGAAACTTTTCACGGTAGTTCAAAGCAAAGTAACACACAATCTAATTTCCCTTTGTTAGAGGAAAAAGGTGTGCAAATCGGCGAGACATTAAATCAACGTAAAATCTGGTAATGTTTCGTGACGCATTATACCTCTTCATTTATGGCACAAATGAATACGAATACAAATGAAGCATTTTTAGTTAAAATAATTTGCGCTTGGGATCAAATTTTGTATCTCATTTTTCTCGACATATTAAAACTTTCCTTACGTTTGGAAGCAAATTATACGCATTTATACTCGACAGTGCTCAAGTCATGTTTGGAACATTGTTTTAAAGAAATTTAGGTAGGGGAAAATAGTCTACCCATTGTCACGTGAGCTCTACATCACACTGTCATTGCTACTGATGGTCACGTGCCCATCCAAGGGAGGAGAGGGTCGACAGGGTGTGAATTTTCACCCTTTTCCTCTGCAAAAGATAATCTCTAGGACAAATGACATGCAGTTCAAATGCCATCATGAAGGTGCCACATTCCCAGTAAACAAGACTGGGCGAGCATTGACCGGACTGCATCACCCTGAACCTTCCAAGGGGGTCTGCCTGGTCGAGAGCCGCTCTCTGAAGGCTGATAGTCGAGTAAGGACATTGCATTGCTAGCCTCGTCGACCAGAAGAGAGACAGCATGGCAGCATTTGAACCAATCACATGCATTTTTCATTGCTCACAATGAAGTAAGTGCCCAAGACCACCTCCTTGGCTTCTGTGCAGTGTTGAATCAAAGGATTTCCTACGGTAGTCTGATGAAGTACCCAGCTTCTTTTACCAATGTCACATCTTAAGGAGGCTTTTGATAAGTCTAGAACTGTGTTAGCTACCCATTCACCTTTCCTCAGCCGTCTACCTCCTCGGGATTCTTGCCCGGGCCGCACCTTGCTAGACACAAAGGGCATTGATTGGGGGCCCAGTCGGCAGTCACTACAGCGACCTTGGGCTTGGGTGTGTTGAGGCCAGGGGCGACTAGACCGTGAGAGCAAGCTTCAGTCTCAAAGACAGCCAAGCGTCATTGGTTTCGACATGCATTGTTGACAGGGTTACGAGGGAGCGATTGCGACGAATATGGTTTGGTAGAAACGACTGCACTCTGCTGAACTGGTCAGACTGGAGCCAACGCGGCAAGGTTCAACTCATGAGTGGGGGCTAATGAGTCTAAACTCATGAGTTCAATAACTCATGAGCTTTGTAGTGGAAACAAACCCCAACCTGTACAATTAGCCCATAGGAACACCCGCCAAGGAGAAACTACGTCCTTGTCCTCGGCTGGGCATTGAAGTCCACCTAAACCCCGTCGCGCACCCATCAGCGCAAGCGTCGGGTGCTTTGCGCCGGTGTCGAGGCCCCTCCATCATGGTCTCAGCCAGCTGTCGCGGCGTCGGAGGCGACGGCCGGGCCCGCGCCGGCCACGACGCTCCGTTACCCGCCCGCGACGCTTCAGCGGTGCCCGCCGCCGCCAACAAAGGCGCGGCCGGCCTCACTGCGCCATCTATCGGACGTCCGCGGCGCACGGCCACAATGGTCATGTCCAGGTACCAGGAAGTGGCGCCGATCCGTGGTTTTTTTGTCCGTGATTTGGTGCTGGAGGGAACGGTTCGACTGGTGATTTGTCCTGGCGAAACGCTGGCTCTACCTTTATGATTCGGTTCGGGATGATTAATTGGTTGTGGTTTTATGTTCGGCGACACGGGCGTAGCTTCCACAGAAATACAGTGTAAGGAAATGCAAGTTAAAATTGATTTTGCCTCTGAGAGACCTAACAGCAAATTTCCAGCTCACAATTAGTATTAGTTCACGAGCTTCCCCGATAGGAACGAAAATGACCCGAACACACTAAAACCTGTGGTAAGACACCAACATGCTTGCAGCATTACTATTTTCCTTAAACAGAGCGAAGCAGTTTATAAACTACAGCCACTGAATATCACCTACAACACAATTTTGCTATTGTCCAGACATAAAAGAAACGGTTTAAAACGTAACAGCCATTAAAAAATAACGTAGTAATCGAGATCGATACAACCATTCCAGCCCCTGGCTGTTGGCACGTGAGATGATAAATCATAGATTTCCATCAACTACTTTAGTTCATATGCAGCAGATCACGGAACAATTTGAATGCATATTATCGTCGGTTTCGTTAAGATATGCACAAAACAAAATAAAGCCTGTTTGTCAGTCACACTGAATCTTTTCGGGCAATAATAATATCATGATACTTGATACCATGGGGTTAGTAGGCACATCTCTCCTCACCAGCTCTTATTTAACTCAACACAAAAAAATGAACAAGATCAATCAGGCACGCCGGAGGCCATTTCGTAACCATTTAGTAAACAACCGGTTTATCAAAAGCACCATGCGACGGTGCATATGCGGATAATACCTGACTTGAAAAATGTTGCTATCAAGAGCATGCCCCTCAGACAGAAGATCTTTCACCAGCAAGTCCTTTCTTCAGGAGAACCCCCTCTCTCCACTTGCTTGTTCCCCTTGCAGAATCTTTTTTCCGAGCTGAAGCATGCCGCAGGTGATGTACAAACCAAAATTGAAGACAAAGCTACAGACGACTGAAGTGGCTTCGTCACCATGATATGGTGACGTCATGATCAAAGGTCCTGCTATCACGCAGCTTAATTGATAGCTAGTGGGAAGGTGTCTGGGAGGGGGAGGGGTAAACCTGCCCTGGCGTGCACCGCAGCAGGCGGACAGAGCACGGCCACGGTATGATGTTCGGGAGCCTTTTTCATGTTACACGGATACGAAATTGAATTGAACGACGCCTTGAAGAAGTCACCCGTTGGAGAAATCATTCGTTCCGGGCATCATGGGCCTGTAGAAACACACATAGTTCCCTGTTCAAGTGCACTTTAGTCACATACCATCCGAATCGACAAAACAGTCACCTTAAAATCACAAATCAACCTAAAGCTTTGCCTTTGAGACTCAATTCGCGACAGGTCCATCGGACATCAACCCAACCTAGCCTCAGCCCGTGAGCTCTCAGACCCAGCCCGCACACAGACCATAATAATAATTTTTGGGATTTAACGACGCACCAACTGCTGAGGTCATATGGCGTCGGAGGGGGAAAGGGAATGCAACAGGCTTGAGCTAGGGCAGGGCGCCAAATCCTTCATTTTGGGTGGGCTCGAACCAAAGATACCCTGCACATACAGAATGTCTTAAGCCGAGCCGAGAGCGCGCGCTAAACGATTGCGCCACCCAGACCCCGAACACGGACCACATGCGTTTCAAGCAGACTCATCTCCAATTCCGACCCAACAAACAGAGTGCAGACTGCAGCCTGCCTGATCCCGGTTTTAAGCACTAAATGAAAAAAATGTTTAAAACTGATTTCACAGCTAGTCCTGAACACAAGTATTTACTGGTACAGTGGATATCAAGTGCGCGAATGTAACGCTCGAACTTTGAACCATCAGTTAGAGCCTAGTCCCAGTCCGACCCAAACCCAGCCCCTGATGAACTTTGCCGAGTGCAGCGCCCCACCCCTCCAATAATGATGCACTGAGCTTTCCCGATAATGATGATTGTTTGTGTTTAGCGGCGCACCAACTGCCGAAAATTGTACTGCGTCTCCAGCTCCTCCCTACTCGGAGGGTTATTCGGAATCTGGCTGTACTTATTCAGAGCCCGCCAGGCTTTAAAACCGGGATCTATGACTCACGAGGCAGGCACTCCACCACCGATCCCTCCATCTCCGATCGGTGTTCTCGCTATTTCTGCTCCCGCTGTTGCACCAGAGACCAGTGGCGGATCCGGGGGGGCAAAAGGCAATTCACCCCCCAAGCGGAAAAGCTCGGGGCAAAACTATG
The DNA here is from genome assembly GCA_034440635.1 of Lepas anatifera. NCBI lineage: Eukaryota > Metazoa > Arthropoda > Thecostraca > Lepadidae > Lepas > Lepas anatifera. The sequence goes on from JAOTON010000543.1 coordinate 267,870, forward strand.
TTTTTGCCCCTTCCCCCCAAAGCGATCGACCTCTTTTTCACCGACTTCTTTTTAGCTTGTAAGGAAGATTTTGGTGTTAACTCCAACAACAAATAGTGGTTTGTAAATATTGGGGCTTGGATAGGAAAAAAGTATCTTGAGCCCATATTTTTCACCCCGTGGCGTTTTTGTTTTGCTTTTCGTCTCCAGATCCCAAAATCCTACCGAAAAGGCATATTGTAGCGCAATTTTGCACTGCGTGACGTTTTTTGCCTTTCGACTTTGGTTTGCCCCTCCCAAACCAACCGGCTAGATCCGCCACTGCCAGAGACAGCGACATTTCCCTATCAACAACCTTCTCCTTCTTCAGATCAAATGGGAGACTAGCCATCTGGTCCAGTGCCGTTTCTTTTTCTCTTAGGTGAACAGAGCTGCGAACTGTGCTGTCTCTGACCGGCCCTCGGGTCTGAGACACAGACATCACAGGTCTTTGCTACTAAACCTTTCCTTTCTCAGCTTAGTATCTCGGGAGCAACGTAAAACGTTCTGGTCCTTGTAGATGTCCTCACAGATAAATTTCACACTCAGATTTCTCCCTTCCTCTCCACTTCCTCGTTTTATCACATCTCTGTCTCTCCCTTGTTCCTCTTCTTCGCTCTCTCTCTCTCTCTCTCTCTCTCTCTCTCTTTTCTTTTCTTTTTTTTTTTTTCTTCTCTCTCTCTCTCTCTCTCTCTCTCTCTCTCTCTCTCTCTCTCTCTCTCTCTCTCTCTCTCTGTCTCTTCTGCGTAGGACTACTCCAAACCTCGTCCGCAAGAGATTTCATCACATCCGACATACCTACCCTCTGACCTGTCCCGGCCACTTCCTGCCGCGTCTGTCAGGTCCTCCGTTCCACGGCACTAGCCTCGCTCTGTCTCAGGTCAGACAGGCACCTTGTCCGTCTGGTCGTCACTCTCTCCCCTCTTTGGCGGGTCAGACGAAGCGGGCGGCACCTGAGGCAGGGAGAGCGGTCGCCTCCAGCAGGCTCAGCCGCCATTTTCACGGCATGGCCGCGGGTTGATGACACGCCATCGCCGGCAGACGCGCTGTCTGCACCACCCAGCCGGCCGCGTCACGCCCGGCGGAGCCTCCTCCCGCCGCTCTGCCTGTCACCCCGCCGCTCTGCCGCAGCCGCTCCCGGCGAAGGGCAATAAACGCGTAAAATGGATTGGCGAGGAGGCCGGCGCGGCGGACGCCGCAGGCCTGCTGGTTCGCCTGAGACGGCGCGGCGGCGGCGGCCCAGCTTTCTACCGCGCAGTGAGCGGCCTCCCGCTGACGATACGGCAGCGCTGCCAACACGCAAGACCGGGCCGGGAGCGGGCTCAACCATGTACTAGAACCTACCAGCACCAGCTCAGCTGCAGACGATACGGCAGCGCTGCCAACACGCAAGAACGGCCGAGAGCGGGCTCAACCATGTACTATAACCTACCAGTACTAGCTCAGCTACAGACGATACGGCAGCGCTGCCAACACGCAAGAACGGCCGAGAGCGGGCTCAACCATTTACTAGAACCTACCAGCACTAGCTCAGCTGCAGACGATACGGCAGCGCTGCCAACACGCAAGAACGGCCGAGAGCGGGCTCAACCATGTACTAGAACCTACCAGCACCAGCTCAGCTGCAGACGATACGGCAGCGCTGCCAACACGCAAGAACGGGCCGGGAGCGGGTTCACCAAGTATCGGAACCTACCAGCACCAGTTCAGTGCCGAGGGTAAGGCAAGGTGGCCGAGGCGGTAATGCTGTGGAGCCAGGTGCACTCTGTCCCGACTTCCAATACCAGCGGCGAACAAACAAAGCCAGCCCTCACAGGGAGTCGTTATGTCATTAAGGCCTTCCCGGAAAGATGCCTCGCCGGTAGAGAAAGATCGGTGTTGTAGCAGCCCACAGTGTGGCTCTAGAACGGCTAGAGCATTGCAGCCTATACCTACGGATTACAAAGTATTCAGCGAAAGGTTTGTGCGATCAACTGCTGAAATGGCAGTAATGTTATCAAATACATCCCTCAATCCAAACGTTACACTCAAAACATGTTGTCTATCAGGCTAATGACGCTGTTTTGAAGCCGGAATGTACTCTTTTTAAAGTCATACAGTCTTACTGGTTCAAACCCACAAGTAAATTAACATAAAAAGCCTGTCAGAAGAGAATTACTTAGCAAGACATGGGCCAGATCGCACCCGTAACATCTTAGGCAGGACTAATAGGTCTCACTCTGGGCTATAAATGTTTCGAATCAACCTCACAGAGTCCATCGACATGATATTGGAAGTAAACACGACGACACTGTGTCCCCCGATCATTACAGAATATTTGTTTTCCTGTCTGGTCGTTACTGTTCTGGATTCGTGCTCTTTCAACGTTTAAAACACTGCATCTAGAGCTGGCACCTCAAAAACGCCGTAATCCAAACTCTGGCGATCGCAAGCGGCGGTTCAGACAAAAAACGTGTCATGGGGAACAATGTATGTACATACCTACACGTTTTCTTACCCTTGCGAGTAGAAAGAAGACCGGATTCAAAGTAGAACACTGAGCACTAATAAGTATTATCCATGATCATTTATACCACCACTACCAGGAGAATTTCTGTTCGTTTGTTTCCATTATGGCTGATGCAACAAAGGCTGGTAAATGTTTTATTAGATTCCTTAAACTAAGCACTACGTCATTTTCAAATCAAAGCGGAGCGGCAGAAAATGTCCAAACCAAGACGAGAGCTCCTGTTCTGCTACTTCTTTCTGATCCCTGTCTAGTCCAGGACTGGTGACCAGTCCTGTAGACTAGACTGTGGAACATATTTCTCCTCCCTCTCATCTGTACACAAATATCAAGCAACATCTGCTGTCAGAAGGCCGCGGATGCAGCAGGAAACTGCTAGATGAGTTGCGACATAGTGTAAGAACTGAGTAGGTTGGCGTCTACTGTGGCCAACTGGTCTGTTTTGTCAGCGACACTGAAGTCCATCCGCAGAGCCGGAAAAGACCACCATGGTAGAGCAGGAGTAAGCCCCGGTACCCGGCCCCATAAGCGTCGGAAAAGGGGGCCAGGGGGCCAGGGGCCTGGCCCCCCACTTTTTGTCGGTGGTGACGCTTATGCCCGGCCTCTCCCGTCTTCAGTTTTCGGGGTGGTAGGCTAGAGTTGTTCTTGAGGAAGACTCACAGGGCAGTTGCGAAACACTCGTTTTCTTTTCACTACTTTCTAAAAATATTAATCCACGGTCTTAAAAGTTGGTTGGTTGGTGGCCATTGTAGGCTGAAAAGACGTGTCTTTCCCGAAAGTGAACCTTATGTTATTAAGTAAAGGGTTATTTTCGCTGACAGAGTTAGGCGATGCTCATATCACGGCATGGAGCCGTAAGAAGTATCAGCAAACTCTAATCTATCAGTATTACAATCTGCCGTATGCATCTAACAAAAAATGGTCCCCTCTGGCCGTTGCAAAACACATGAAAACCAGCACGTGCCGTGATGAGAAGGCGGCAAGTGAACCCATCCTAATGACACAAGATGTAATTTCCATCTTCCGCATTTCATCTTAACGGGAAAACCGGTGTGCAGCAAGCTTGAAAAGACATTGGCGCCCGGGCGTCCGAGCATAAACGAAGAATCATGTCTAAAAATTCCCTTTCCCAAATCCCGCACCAACGTTTAACGGAAAGGAACACGTAGCTTTCATGACAGAACGATGCGACGTATGGAGTTGGGACTTGGGAGTTGGCCATGAGCTTTGAGAAATGTACCAAACTTTAGTGTGGCTCCCTTATCGTGCGAGTTTTAAGTCTCGAACAACGTTTGATGCGTTCTTTGCGCATGGTAGCAAGAACCTGAATCCCGTCAAAAGGAAGCTGACAGAATCACTGAATCTTGTAATTAAGCAAACAAGTACCTTCTACAGCCCTTCTGACCTTACCACTTCTCGAACTACAGAATCGTTAATACGTCTCGGAATTTTACGTGTAAACTAGAGTAGATAATATGATTTCACACCGCAGTTCCGCACTTTCCATCACCGCCTGCCAAAACCATGCAGCTGCACCATACCTCATACTGTTGGCGAGAGTTCGCGGTTGGCCGGTGTGGGATTGGAACTCACACCTCCAGCTCGAGAGGCTGGACAATTTTCTAAAATAATTGCAGATGCCCTGGCTCCTAAACTTGGAAACCTTTTCCTTCTGGCACAATTCAGGATGTCCCCAGCTTATGCATTGTCCACTGAACACAAGGCACATATTGCCCCGCAGAACAACGAGGGAAATACTCGTGAATGTAATGGCCTTTGTTTCGTGTTCAAACCCACGAGGCCCGAAGAAACGCAGCTGAGAGGTGCGTTTCACACAAACACAGCGAGTCACAGAGAGGCCGGTCCATTTGACCCACAGACCGAAGAGGGTCAGGCAGAGCACCAGGGGGAGAGAGAGAGAAAGAGAGTCGGAGGGCATCCGGTCGCGCCGCAGTATAACGGGCCGGTCCCCCAGGGCTGGCCGAGCGGGGCGTGCGCCTTCGCCAGTTTTCACAAGAACTCACCTGTATGTTCCTGGGGAAGAACCGGCGAGCTGTATCTGGTCCTTGAGAGAGCTACTTTGCACGAAGGTCGTCACTCCCAAAATCAGCCGCAACAGTGCAACACCTACGATATGGCCCAACCACCATCACTCCACAAGGCTCACTGGCGGCCGCGCGGCGCCGGAGCTCAAGTAAAAACTCGCCCATGTAGACACCAATGACCAAAGGCCGTCCAGCCCGGCTGCTGCTTATATTGGCGAACCTGGGTTGCAAATCAACGGCGCTAACAATGCACAACAAAGTATTTCTATCGATACCATTTGTAATATTTAAACATAAAAGACCATCGACAAACCTTATGTTTTGTGCAGACTGCTTGGAGAAGCAGACCGCTAACTTAAAGCGCCACTTACCCTGCCGTGTTAGACCTTGACAAGGCTGCGGGTAGGGCCTCTGTGGGAGCCGCTACCGACGCGCGCACCATCTGTCGGTCAGACAGGGAACTAATGGCCTTGTTCGGAGCTCACCTCGCTCCGCGTCGGCTGAGCCGCCGCGCCGCTCCGCGCGCAGCCAATTTCCGAGCTCGTGCCAGCTTTGGCTATGTGTTTGCGGGCACATAAGGGCCCCTGCCCTCCGAGACATGGTGGTTGCGTCTATTTTAAGGGCTAACCTATTTGTGATGTCAATATTTATTAACATGCTGAAGGCACGTCTCCTGCCAATATTCCTACGGCCATTCTGAATTAATCTGTTTCGATGACGTTTCGCTTTACAGATGGACGTTCTTACACATGCACCGCTTCATTCACATTCACAAATTCACACTTTTATTCGGATCCATGCTGCTCTTATTCGGATCCGTGCTTTCCAATGCATCCATGCTGTTTGATCCAAGTAGGTAGGTATGCGATAGGAGCGTCGGGCGCGTCCTTCGATATTGGAAAAAGCATACGAAATCTAAAGATCATATTAACAGAAAGCTACAGGCATCATTGATTCCCCGGGCATATCTGCTCTCTCGACGTCGCCCTCCACCTAAATGCAAAATTTAAGCCAGTGGGTCCAGAAAAAACATCGCTGGACATAAAGTCAATTCTGCAGGCCTATAGTTCGCACTACGTTTGAGACAATCGAGTTTTGTGACTTTGGTGAAATGTGACAGACTCAGAGTCGGGCTCATTCACATCAATGCAACACAGATTTGGAAATAGGGTAAGAGCGGGTAAGAGAACGCAGGAGATAAGAGTACGCATCAGCTGTTTTGGTTACTTAGCAACCACTGAGATGGTGGATACTCTGGTGCAATATAGCAAGGTCAGTGCCTAGGCTGCACAACAAAGTAAACGTGCTCCTGTTCTTTCCACGGGAGTACAGAGCAAAATAAGTTTCTGGGCACCCTTTATGCAATATTTCTTAACTAGGTAAACTTGTAGACCGTGCTTCTATTACCAAAAGTATTGTATTGCGGTCTGCCATCAGTAAGAAAGCTGAGTTGGGACTGAGCTGCAGGACCGGAGCTCACGCTAAAACGCCTACCAACATTTTTCTGAAGACTTTCTTCCCAAGGCAGTGACGGATCCAGGATTTCGTTAAGGGGCCCAGGCTCGGAGGGCGCCGAACCTGGGGGGCGCCGAACCTGAGGGGCGCCAATTTCAGTGGCAGATCTAGCCGGTCGGTTTGGGAGGGGCAGACCAAACTCGAAAAGCAAAAAAAAAAAACGTCACGCAGTAAAAAGCTGCGCTACCAATATCACTTGCCGGTAGAATTTTGGGTTTGAGGCGAAAAGCTAAAAAAACGTCACGGGGTGAAAAAAACTATGGGCTCGAGATACTTCTCCTATCCAAGGCTGGCTATACTATGACTGGTTTTATTATAACTGAGAATTATTGATATTTACTCCATGATTCTGATGAAGGGCTGTGCCCGAATATATAATCTTCAGTGTTTTTTACATTTCCGGATTCGAGGGGACAGGCCAGGGAACATCTTATCAACTTATGTTCTGTTTGAAGTTGAGAGTTGAAACACCAAAATCTTGCTTATAAACTAAAAAGGAGTAGGGGAAAAAGGAGGTCGATCGCTTTGGGGGTCAAAAACATAGTGTTGCCCCGAGCTTTTCCGTTTAGGGGAATGCCTTTTTGCCCCCTTGGATCCGCCACTGGCCAATTTACCACCCAAAAGGCGGCCAGTGTCAATGTAAAACGAGTTTAAAAAGGATTTGTAAATGCTTATTTTCATGAAAGCTTCCTCTTAGTGAGGACATGTTCACGTTTACCATCAAGCATTTTCGGGCTAGCTAACGACTGACACCTTGGTAGAAAATGCTGAAGGCACCCACTGACACTAACTGAAGCACGATGAGCAAATAATACAGTTATATTCGGTCATGGCGAAAACTGAGGTGTCGTATCCACCACCTCCACTTATCACAGTTGTCCTGGCCAACTGCTCCATATTGAAATAGCCGATTTACGCTAACCTGAGCCTCATAGGCCGCAGAACCTCTGCGGGCCTGGGCCCCTGAGTTTTTGGTGACTTCTCTGAGTTTATATCGAGTCCCCTCAGCTAATTTGGGACCGCTTTAGTTAACCAGGCCCTCACACTGAACTTGAAACCTATGTGTCGCCGCTGAAGCCTATTCAGCTTTTCGGGGCCCTTTTATTGATATAGGGCCCTCTCAACAGATCCTGGGCCCTCTGAGCTAAAAGTTGGAGCTCTGAGCTCTGAGCCCCAAGCTGGATTAGTGTCCCTTAAGCTGGTCAGGGTCCCTGGGTTGGTACCGTTTTCGTTTAACTGATATAGATCCCTTCAGCTTGTTTGGGGCCCGTTGTGCGTATCTGGGCAATAGTTCGTCGAGGACCCAGCTAGTCTGGCCCTATTAGTTTTATTGGCCTTCTGAGCTGCTGCAGGGTCCCCTCAGAGTGTCTGGGCCCATGAGTTGAAAATTGGACCCCTGTGTCAATTTTGAGTCCCTGAGCTTATTTAGAAACCGTTTAAAGAGGTAGACACTCCACGCTGGTCTTGAGAATCCTGTGTTGGCACTGAGGTCAAATGAGCTCGTTGGGGGCCCTTATCTGGGCCCCCTTAACTGCACGGGCCCCTCACCTGATTTTGGAGACCCAAAATCCCTCCTACCAGATTCCACCCACGCCAGATTTCCTGACTCCTGAGGGATCCTGGGTGCCATTGGGGATTTTTCCCGCGATCAGCGCTGGGGTCCCTCCCCGAGACAAAGCTTACAACATGTCTCTGTCTCTATACTCTAGCGTCTGCCAGAGTTGAGCTAGAATCATTTTAGGCACAATTTGCTTCCTCTCGTTACGGCGAATCATCAAATAATGTATAATATGACTATACTAGGTTAAAACATAAAAATGACCTCACCTAAGGTTAGGTCAAGGCCACCATCTAGCCTAGTATAGTCAATATGCATATCAATCAACTCACAATAACAATAAAAAATGGTATCAAAATACGGGTTTTATCAATATTTCCTGCAAAGCCATTGACCCAAGTCTTAAAACCTGCTTAGGAAGCCCCAGATGAACTCTCAGAGGTAACATGTCTACACTTGCAACATGTACCGATAAAGAGACCCTAGGGTACTATGATTTGGGGAATCCGAAGGTATTTCAAGCGGCGTCTGCAGACATAGAGCAATTGTTCGGCAAATTTCCGTTTTATCCCATGCATTTTCAATGGAGAGGTCATGATTCGTTCCTGTCCCTAGGTCATCGATGGAAAAAATCCGGAATAAATTTATTAGTACTTTTTGGGCCCATTATATGGTACAAGTTTGAATTCGATAGATTCACCCTTTCCTTACTTACCCCAACAAACATTTTTTGGGGTGAGGTCACTTGACCTGCACTGGTGACCTAGCCTGAGATGACACAACCTTAAATTTTGAGGGAAAGTTGCGGAAGTGATCAATGGTAAGGTGTGACAAGTACTGAGTCGCTTCGCGCCGACGCTTTTTCTTGCCACTGGGAGACCTCGAGGGGTGTTCAAGCACACCCCAACGGGCCGGAATGGGGCGCCAATACTCTAGAACAGGGCTGAGGCCAAAAGGGAAGGCTCTAAACAATGTCTGAAATTGTGGGGTCAAGGTCCTTCAAGGTCATTGACCTATTACGACACAACCCAACATATTATGCCTAATTTACGCTATAACTAACGCTGCGCCCAAGCTTACCAATGACCTTTGATCAAGCCTTGATCATCAAGACCAGTCACCTTTAAAATTGACCTGTGACCTTGATCTAAACACTGAATAACCTTAACTTTGATGTAATAGCATACGTTATAATAGGTGTCGTAACGTTATGCAACGTCATTTAGGGGCTGTCCAGGAGTAACTGTGCTCATCAGGGACACCTATGCTCTCTGGAGGGGCCTTTGCTTCGATGAGGCACCTGTGCCACCCAGGGGCGCCTTCGCTCCTCAATGGACGCGACCTAGCTATCCAGGGGCATCTTTGCTGTTCTGGGGGTGCATTTGATACCCAGTGCCCAAGGAGAGCTTTTTCTTATCCAGGTTCACCTTGGTATTGAGGGGCGTATTTTTATTCAAGGTAACCTATACTACCCAGTGGCGCCTACCCTATGCAAGGGGCGCTTAGGCTATCCAGGGGCGGCAATTTGCTATACATAGGGCGCCCTTATGCTCTCCATGGGCACCTCATTCAGAGGGTGCCTCTGATATTCAGGGGCGCTTTTCCTATCAGTAGGGTACCTGTGCCATCTTGGGGCTATTCTTATCAAGGGACGCTGCTGTTATTCAGGAATACCTACACCACTGTCGAGGGTCGCCTTTGCTACCCAGAGGCGCCTTTACTTCTTAGGAAGTTTGGCGCCCATGCTTTAAGGAGTGCTTTGGCATCGATTGATTGCTGTATTATTGGGCTTAGGTGCGCGTGAACCTTGAGCTCATGTAGCGCCCATATTGTTGCTAAGGAACGCTTATGCTATCAAAGGGCGCCTTTGCTATCCAGGGCCTCTGTTTTATTCAAGGCAGTTTGTTCCATCCACGGGCATCTGATATTTCGGGGGCGGTGCCTAGGTTATTCAGGAGGCGGCTTTTTTCTCCACAGGGGCGCACTATTGCTTTCCAGGGGCGCCGTTACTGCCCAGGGGTGTCTTTCTATCCAGGGGCGCATATGCTCTCTAGGTGTATTTTTCAATCACAGACATGATTGAAATACATGCCCCTACGTTATCCTGGGGTGCTTTTTGTCTCCGGTAAGGCGTTATTTGTCTCTTCCAGGCACCAGTTTATCCACGGCCACCTATGCTGTCTAGAGAAACTTTGTTATCTAGGGCTGCCTTCGCTGTTAAGGGTCACCTTTGCTACCCAAAGGAAGCATTTTACTTTCCTGGATTGCCTATTTCCATCTAAGGGGCGCATATGCTATCTTGGAGCGCCTTTGCAAACATGGGGCGCACTTTTCTATCCAGGGGCGCCTTTGCGCTGAGCGGGCGCCTCTGCAATCCAGGAGGAGCCCAAAATAGATGGAGAATAACAATTCTGAAATAAGGCGCTCGAACACTGAAATAAAGTGCCTAATTATCAGAAAAAGGCGCTCATCTGCTGAACGGGGAGGACTGCTGGTTGGTAAGGGCAACGTTCTCGGAAGTGAGGCGCACATGCTGAAAAAGGCACCCGGTTGCAGCGATGGAGCACTAAGCCTTCAGTTATAGGTTAATGAAATGTGGTTAAAGGCAGTCCATGCTCAAATTGAGCGCTCGAGCCCTGTAACAGAGCGCGCGACTGTCGGACAGGTGTGCCAAACCATAGACAGTAGGGCAGCTGAAGATGGAAAGGGACACCTATGATATCCTGGGGGCGCCTGTACTCTCAGGTGAGGCGCTTGTTTTCTTCCTCAGGCGCCTAGTTTATCCATGGCCGCATATGCTGTCCAGATAATCTATTTCAAGAAGGGTTAACTTTGCTGTCCAGGGGCGCCTTTCCTAGCCAAGGGCGCATATTGTATCCGTAGGGCACTTCATCCAGGGGCGCCTAGGCTATCCAAAGGCGGCTTTTCTATCGAAGGTTTGCCTTCCTAGGGGCGCCTTTGCTACCCAGGGGCGCCTTTGCTGTCCACAGCACTTGTGTTATCCAGGGTTGTCTTTGCTGTCCAGGGGCGCCTTTGCTATCCAAGGGTGCATATGACATCCGTAGGGCGCTTTTTCCGGTGGGCGCCTAGGCTATCAAAGGGCGCCTTTTTCTACCCAAGGTGAGCATTTTATTTTCCTAAAGCGCCTACTTCTATCTAAGGGGCGCTAATGCTGTCCAGGGCACCTATGTTACCAAGATTTGCCTTTGCTGTCCAGGGGCGCCTTTCCTTGCCAAGGGCGCATATGATATCCGTAGGGCGCTTCATCCAGGGGGCGCCTAGGCTATCCAAAGGCGGCTTTTCTATCGAAGGTTTGCCTTCCTAGGGGCGCCTTTGCTACCCAGGGGCGCCTTTGCTGTCCACAGCACTTGTGTTATCCAGGGTTGTCTTTGCTGTCCAGGGGCGCCTTTGCTATCCAAGGGTGCATATGATATCCGTAGGGCGCTTTTTCCAGTGGGCGCCTGGGCTATCAAAGGGCGCCTTTTTCTACCCAAGGTGAGCATTTTATTTTCCTAAAGCGCATATTTCTATCTAAGGGGCGCTTATGCTGTCCAGGGCACCTATGTTACCAAGATTTGCCTTTGCTGCCCAGGGGCGCCTTTCCTAGCCAAGGGCGCATATGATATCCGTAGGGCGCTTCATCCAGGGGGCGCCTAGGCTATCCAAAGGCGGCTTTTCTATCGAAGGGGTGCCTTCCTCGGGTCGCCTTTGCTACCCAGGGGCGCCTTTATTGTCCACAGCACTTGTGTTATCCAGGGTTGTCTTTGCTGTCCAGGGGCGCCTTTGCTATCCATGGGTGCATATGACATCCGTAGGGTGCTTTTCCAGTGGGCGCCTAGGCTATCAAAGGGCGCCTTTTTCTACCCAAGGTGAGCATTTTATTTTCCTAAAGCGCCTATTTCTATCTAAGGGGCGCTTATGCTGTCCAGGGCACCTATGTTACCAAGATTTGCCTTTGCTGCCCAGGGGCGCCTTTCCTTGCCAAGGGCGCATATGATATCCGTAGGGCGCTTCACCAGGGGGCGCCTAGGCTACCAGGGCGCTTCATCCAGGGGGCGCCTAGGCTACTCAGGGGTGCATTAGTTCCCCATGGCGCAATCCTGCTATGTAGTGACGCCTTTTCTTTGCCGGGGCGCTTTTGTTAGCTTTCTAAATTTCATCTTAAAAATTTTACTGGGGCGCAAAAGACCAGTAAAGGCGTTTAGTGTTTGGGCAGGGGCGCTTTGCCATGGTTTTAAGGACTATGTGTTAATTCAAGTGGAATAAGTGGTATCTACCACCTTGGCGCACGAAATGGGTACAGGCGCGCCGCTCATATCGGGCGCCTTCGGCGCCCGATATGAGCTAAGCTATGCTGAGGCGCTTCGGAGCTAAGGGGGGCCGGGCCCCTGGGCCCCCTTGGATCCGTCACTGTCCCAAGGAAGCATGTCCGGGAAGAGTACTCAGCAGACCATTGTGCAAGAGTGCACATGATTGAAGGGAGATACGCGAAAAATTTTATTGGCTATATGAAAAGGTTACAAAAAGTTGTTTCAGAAGTCCCATTCTCATTTTTGCGAATTCGGTCTGCAAATGCCTTAAAATTGCTCTCAAAGTCAACATTTCTAGACGACTTTACCGGTACACCTCATATCGATGTATATGACGTACACACGGTCAAGGCTATCAATTTCTCTAAGAATTAGGTCATATCTATCCTAAATAGTGATGTGGAACTTTGGACTACTACAGAAAAAATTACTTTAGAAAAACATTCCAAAACTCTTTTAAAACAGAAATATAGGGCTTAAAAGAAATCACAATTAACCAATCAGAAGTCTAGGAATTCTCAAACCGGGGTCACGTGATCTATCTGACGCAAAATTTTTGTCAACCTGGGGCCGAAGCAGAAAATGACTCAAGGCCCGAGGTACGAAACCGCTGAAGACTTGAGCAATTATGTTTTTTCCGTTTCTAGGGCAAACTAATTCATTTTGTAGTTTTTAAAAGCTTTTTGAAATTAATTCAAATACAAATACAGGAGAACAGACATTTGTATAAAAAACATTACTTTTCAACTTTAAATAGTTCTCAAAATGTAAGTGATGGGTATGGGCATGGATAAGTGATGAGCATTTTATTGAAACTGTTAACCTATTTCGATAATAAGCGAGTGGCCTCCCAAAATTTCGCCGAAGATACAAAAATAATTGATAGTTTCGTTATCAGGATTTTTCAAATAGCAAGAAGTCACAATAATAATTTTTCGCGTATCTGCCTTTAAGAGATAGGAAAATGTAATTTTTGCTCGGGACAGAGTCCGTAATTTATATTTGGAGAACCAAATGTTGTAACATAGTTCTTGAATATTCAGAACGATATAAAGTCATACAATCGCCTAGCTTGGCGACAAAGAACTTCGCGACATGGCCTATGCACTTAAAGCACAGCTGGGCATCAGTGCGTACTCCAGCCCCCTCTTATGCGTACTCTTACCATTGGCGGATCCAGGGGGCAAGGGGGCACGTGCCCCCCACCGATCGACCCTCGGCGCCCCCTGAAAGGTCGATGGCGCCCCCTGAAATGTCGCTTCCCACCCCCCCCCCAGGATACGAAAGTCGGCGCCCACGGATAGGATTTGGCGCCCACCTGATAGGTTTTGCCGGTCATAAGTGGCGCCCCCTGGTCCGGGTGGCGCCCCCGGGAAGGTGCCCCCTCAATCGGCAATCCTGGATCCGCCTATGACTCTTACAGACCCACTCCGGCAAGAGTACGCACGTGACTTTTTATTTTTGACGGGCCCGTGGTGAGTTCCTTTTAGAGACATCGAGTTGAAACATAGACCGTACATAGACAATTCGTCAGGCTTAACAACCATTTACAAATTTTAGCTGTTAGACATATAGGAGAAAAGTGAAAACTTTTAGAAAGTTAAATGCGTACTCTTGCATGGACTTCCCCTACTAGGGGGAAGCTCATTCCAAATTATTTTTAAAAAGGCTACTGTACGTAAAATTTGCGGACATGGTGGTTTTATCTACTGCGATGGAGTTGTGCAAGTTATTTTGTATGGTTTCCTAAACTCGGCATCGGTAAACAATTCGAGTATCTTTTCTGGCGTTCGGTGAACCTGTCAGCATCGGCGGACCTCCCAGGTCCACCTAAACTAAACTCGTCTCTTGCCGTTTCTGGGGACAAAAGATCGGGAGCCGGAGTCCTAGCATCGGTGGACCCGACAAATTGGTCCACCTAAACTATCTTAGAAACCGCTAAGAATTTTTTACCGTTTTTTAGTACCAAGTTTTGACACAGATGGCAACACCATAGGAATGCAGTCAGCTGCTGCGTGATCAGCTGATGTGAAGGTCCACCTATGCTGAGGGAAAATTTCAAGTTGGTCCACCTATGCCCTAAAAGATACCTTATGATGTCCCCCTAAGCTGGAAATTTTTAACTGAAATCAAAACCACCTTGCTTGCGCATGCGCAGTTTATTCCTTGTCGGCATGGGCGCCCAGCAACTTCATGGTGTGATAAGCTCTGCAGCAAATTCTCAGCTGGTCCACGTATACTTAAAAAATGCCTCTTAGGTCCCCTAAACGTGTTTTAGTGATCTGGCCGGTCCGCGCATGCGCAATTAGTTTTTTGTCGTCAGGCGTTGCGCGCCAAATTCATTGTGCCACACGTTGTACAATTGATTGGAGCATTGCAGGTGCTAATCCACGCTGTCAAGTCGCAATGGGACCGAAATGGACGACCCGCCTAGTCCTAGCCGGGCCTCTCACCTGACACTCAAGGAGAGAAAACAGAAAAAAGATGACTACATACCCTCAACTGAAGACATAAAAAACTCAAGGGATACATGACAAAAGAAGTGGAAAAGGCAACATGCAAGCTACAAGCCACAACCAGAGACAGCCTGATCAGGGACTACAATCGTTCGTCAGAGATAACGATGGTATCAGTCCTTGTATTTAACAAGAGACGGGGAGGAGAAGCTTCGAAAGTAAAGCTAAGCGACTACGTTGAACGAGGAGACTAAACGCAGAAGGAAACCATCCTCCAAAGTTTGAGTCCATTTGAAAGAGAGCTTGCAAACACCATGACGCTGATTAAGACCCAGGGCAAACGCCACAGAGCCGTACCAGTCCTGATCACACCACAGGATAAGCGGGCGGTCGACTTGCTGGTGGAGCACCGAGGAAAAGTGGGGTTGGATGAGAAGGGGGCACTTTTTGCCAAAGCTCCAAAGGGTAACGTACCAGCCCACTGGTATGCCCTAAAAAAGGCTTGCGGAGAGGTGGGCGCCAGTACATCGATCACCTCAACAGCCCTTCGAAAGTACCTGGCGACGGTAGTACAGGTCATGAAACTTAAAACCAACGAGATGGACCAGGCTGCTATGCACTTGGGGCATGACCTAAACATCAACCGAAAATATTATCGCCTCCAGGACAGTACTGTCGAGCTGTCAAAATATCTCGGCTCTTGCTATCAACTGAGAAAGAGCTGGGAGATGGTCTCGATGAGAAAGCTGAGTAGAAAAGGGGAATGATGCTGACATTCTGCCTCTATTCAGATGGGCACACGCTGTTGTTTAGAGTATTTTCTGTGTGAAAATTTGAAGCTTTACTTGAGCCAAGCTTTGATACGTAAACCTCCTTGAATCGTCCATGTTTAGTTATTGTTCAGGATGGGACATCGAGGTATGCGAAATCATCGTTTAGGAATGGCCGAAATATATACGATGTACCAAGGTTGATGTGTTGAATTGTGGTGTTAAGTGAGTTTCAAAATTAACACAAATTTGTGTAATGCTGCTCCAATCAAAGTAGCGAAGGGTTTACCTACAAAATGGGAGCCATTTTTGGCTGGTTTCGGCGCGGTTTGTGTCCCCGCCGACGTTCCCCGGCGTTCCTGAACAGGAGCAAGCTCTCCCGAGCACCTCCACAGGAAGTTGACGCCTTGACCCTGGTTTCCCAAAATTAGGCTGGTTTCGTCCAATTTTTCGAAGTCCCTCAGATTTTCCGTCACTTGCGCCATGAAGGCAGTTTCTGAGCCTTTTGCTAAAGATGAGAATGAACCCTAATTAATTAGGGTTGCTGTAAAAGGCATGAACCATCAATGCCCTATAAAAAACAGGAGTGCCTTTTCGACTGGTAGATATGCCACTTGAACACCGATAGTGACCACTTCTTTCTTTAATCCACAGTAAAAATTTGAGAAAAATGCACTAAATCAATGTATATTTCCCCTGAGTGGTCTACCTCTATGAAAAAACCAGCCGACGAGGATTGAATTGAAAATTACTTGGCATTCTATTTTCACTTATTTCTTCCTATGAAAGGCAGAAGTCAAAAGTTGAAAAACTTTAATACAAAGAATATCGCGCTTATCCGTAATCTGCCGCACAATCTGCCTCGCCTTCAGGTTGAGAAAATCGAAGAAGCCGCTTTCTTTCCCCAGCTCATCCAGCAAAACTTACCTGTTCCAACCTATAGATGTGGAAATGTGCTAGTGCTTGGTTCACCCTACCAATACCATATAACATTGTACGGATGGAGTTACCTCAAAATCCCGACTATTTGTAAGGTAAGGTAATGTAAAAGGATTTAAGTAATTTACGGCAGATAATAGGAAAAATGTAAAACAAAACTACAGGTCAAGTCCCGAAAACTTGAGATGAACTCCCTGATTTGCGGGTCGGGTCGGACGCGTCCCCCGCTTTAGACGGCCATGTTCAGGGTTTATTTTAAGACGTTTTTCATACGACAGGGTGGAGCAGTGGACAGCGCACTCGTCTACTGAGCCAGTTATTCCGGATCAAAATCTCAGCAGGGCCCCTCCATAAGTTGACCTGAAAATCCCAAGCCCTCCCAACAAGGTTAGAGTCGGTGACGCCGTATGATCTTAGCATTTGGTGCGTCGCTATACCGCAACCATTATTTTTCCAACGGCACAAAGGAAATCGGTCAACGAAGGTATCGGTTTGTGAGAAAAAACTCGCCATAGTTTGTTGCAAAAATGGTCGCATTCGTTCATATGATGGCCGATATCAATTTCCTGTGGGCAATCATATAATGTGCTGTGATATTTTTGTAACCAATATCGTCGCCATAATTCTGAAAAATGGCTGCGTGCAAGTATCTATATAGTCGCGACTTGTACTAAAAGTTCCCATCTCAATCTGAGGAAATAGTCCAACTAACATTGCGTCTTCAGAACATAGTTGGGAAACCTCACTGAAGCTTTGCACTTCATACCTGGTGCCCAGGAGCGTCGCCACCGCCAAAAAAGCGTGAAGGGGGGGGCAGCCGGCCAGCGAGCAACTTCAACGTGATGCTGATAAAAAAACTGTCCACGCCAGGACCAAAAAATATTCGAATTCGGGCTCGTTGTTGCCTCCCACACCGGCTGGTTATAAAAATGTCCGATTTCCTCCCATTTTGACTGAGATAAGGAAATTCTTGGCCCAAAAGTGGGGGGCCCGGCCCCCCTGCCCCCCGGCGGTGACGCCCCTGCTGGTGCCTTCAAATGGCTAGTTTGTCTCTTGCTCAACTATCATTTTAAGGACAAGCAGGGGTGCAGCCAGCGGGCACAAGGGGCACGTGCCCTCCAGTGGTTCCTGGATTCCCTCACCGGATAAAAATACCCAACTATCGCTGAAACATGAACCATGACTTTCAATCTGCCCTTAGCTCAGAAGTGCCCTTCTATCACGCAACTGTGTACCTCCGTTGTAAGTTTGCCTCCGAATAAAAGACGCTTCCTCCTTTAGGTATCTATCATAGGTACAATAGTAAAGGTAAAATGCATATGAGGCACGTGCCCCAGCTGGATGCTGATTGCCCTCAACTGAAGAAAGTGTCCAAATGAGACTGAGGCTTGTATCTGCCCGCTTATAGACCCATCTAGAACACTTCTTCATGTCATTCTAAGAACTACCCCTTTTCCCAGGGTGCCCCTCATTGGTAGTGTACCCCCCCTCATGCTGAAGCTCAGCTGCACCACTGACGACAAGGAAGGGAGAGGAAGATCAGCAAGATCAGCATGAAATGTTTCGCCTGGCATGAAAAACTTCAGAATATTTCAATTTCGCCTCGCTATGTATTCACTGCTACACTTACATGCGCAGATCAAGAGGGAGGGCGCAGGGACAATTCCCCACCCCTGGGATGGCCTATGGCGACCGGCCCACAGCAATAGGGACGTATAAGTGGGCGCCCCCTGACCGAATCCTGGATCTGCGCCTGACTCAGTCCACTAAGAACCCAAAGTAAAACAAAATATGTGTCCAGCAAAACGACTTAAGGTTTAAAAAAGTCCATTCAAACGTCTAACGACTGCCCCATTGTGACCACTAAAAGTCCTCTATTAGGTCCACCGAAACTGTCCTTCAGGTCGAAAAGAGGAGTCCACTCAAACGTCTTAAGAACAAAAAAACGTGTCCACTCAAACTGATCAAGATTCCTCAATTAGGTCCGTCTAAGATTCGTAGAAAATGGTCCACACATACTCATTAAAACACCATAATAATGGTCCACACAAACTCATTAAAACACCATAAAATTGGTCCATCTAATTGGTCGTAAAAACAATCAAACGGTCCACCTAACGCGACTCAGATACCTATTTTCAAACACCAATATCTCACTAACCCCTCGACGGATTGCAGCGTTTTTTTAGACATGTTGTAGTTCGCGCCAACATCTTTAAGTGGTCATAGTTTCAAGGTCGTAACATGCGCCGTTTAGAGGTCGATTTAAACCAGGTAAAGATGAAATGTCCACCGATGCTGATTTTGAGAAAAAGGGTGAACTTTCATTTCCTTTCAAGTTTCTTTCGTATGAACGTTTCACCATTGGAGATTTCATTTTTCAGGCCTCCCTCCAGAACCGCTCCTAGAACGTTTGTTTCAGTTGACCAGCTGGTTATTTGGATGTGGACCATCTTCGTCATTGGAGAGATTTGACAGTCACATTCGCAGCTTGTCTACGCAGGTGCTGCTTCTTTGATGGATAGTCTGTTGACCGGATCCTCTGCCATTTTGTCACTGTTTTCTTTCCCGACAGAGAATTCTGGGTCGGCGGCTGAATAGCGGCCCTAGTGCGTATGGTGCAGCATGAAAGGGGCCTGAGCTCGGCATCCCTAGACTCCTTTCTCAACTGCTGATGACAGAGCTAGCAATATCTCGAGCTCCCAGGACGGATGTAGTTTCTGCATGTGGAGCTGGATTGAAATATCTGTAGGATCTCTGGATCCAGGGATTGCAATGCTTCTTGTCCACCATCATATAAGCCGAGTTGTGCACTACGCAGTCCGGAGCTATCTCTGTAACCTGCCAAGCCCAGCGTGTGCACATCTTATTACAGAAGGCTGTACCTTCTTATTTCAGTGAGTTGGAACACACGGATCTCTTTGGTGGAGTAGAGCTGAAGGATTTTCTGTGCATATGAACAGATTTCAACGGGACGTACCTACCTGCTTTAGCGCAACTGAGCAATTCGTGCTGTATGGTACAGAGCAGCTCGGGCGGAGTTTTGCGGTACAGGATATATTCATACGAGGTGTTTTGCGGTACAGCATAAATCCAGGGCAATGTGCTCGGCGGCACAGTACAAAGTTAGGCGTGGGAATTTGCGGTGCAGTGCAGTCAGGATGAGTGTGCAGTGCGGTACAGTATAGCTACACAGGTTTATTATTCACAATGCAGGCATACAGCTGAAATCACGTTGGCTCAGCGGCAGAGCCTGCTATCATCCAACACAGGCATGCCTGGCGGTGCAGTATTTTTTTCAGGCGGCACTCCTCCATGGGCGGATCCAGTGGGGGAGGCAAGTGGTTTGCCTCAGGAATAAATGGTAGGAATACAATGAAATTTGCCTCAAGAAAATATTATCAATACCTAAATAAATGGAATGTTTACCTCAGGATAAAAATTGCATCCCTAAGGATGAAGTGTTCTTGGTCATCTCTGGCACACCTCAGTCCTCAAAACTCTGCCCTCTCCCCTGAGCTTGACAAGTAAAGTGGACTGATATTAGAGCGTGAGGGAGTCTCAAGGGCAGAGGCAGTCAGGGGCGGACTCAGGAGCGCCGTTTGAGGGGGCATCTTGGGTGAAATAGTAAAAAATAGTGTTTTTTAAAGAAAATCGGCCAAAATTTCATCATTTTGGGGGCCATGGCCAGTGGCGGATCTAGCCGGTCGGTTTGGGAGAGAGACAAACGAAAGTCAAAAAGCAAAAAAAAAACGTAACGCAGTGGAAAATTGCGCTACAATATGACTTGCCGGTAGAATTTTAGGTGTTTGAGGCCAAAAGCAAAAACAAAAACGTCACGCAGTGAAAAATTTCGCTACAATATTACTTACCGGTAGAATTGTGGGTATTTGAGGTGCAAAGGAAAAAAGTCGCGGGGTGAAAAATATGCGCTGAAAATACTTTTTCCTTCCTTTTTTATTTTTCAGTCAGAAATTTCGTACTGACTGAAACAATACAGCACATATTTACACTGATCTTACCTGGTTCAGTTTGAAGCTGAGAGTTGAAGCACCAAAATCTTGCTTATAAACTAAGCAGAAGTGGGGGAAAAGCAGGTTGATCGCTTTGGGGGGCAAACACATAGTTTTTCCCCGAGCTTTTCCGTTTGGGGGACAGATGTCTTTTGCCCCCTCCCCTTGGATCCACCACTGGTCTCTCCTCTCTCCTTCTGTTGGTTACCACTGGGCCGGGCCCCATTCCTTTTCGCTCAGCAGAAACCCATCTCGCGACTCTCCTGACTTCCGCGAACTCGGCCGCCGGCTAGCCAGTGATGACTCTGCCGCTGTCTTGCCTGTACCTACCAAAGAGTATCGTATGGTGGCGCAGATTATCAAGCCAATATAGGGAAAAATATGGCTAATAATGGTTGAAAAAGATCGTATTAATATATTTCTTTGTTTATGGTTTAAGATCTATCATTATCATGGAGAAATATCCGCTGAATTTCTCGCTATACAGTTGAACGCGCATCCACCAATCAGCAGCCGCCATCCGCTGGATGCCGATTGCCCGCGGGGCACAGAGGTTAGAAAGGTCACGCCGCTGGCTGCCGCTGGCGCCGAGTTCAAGCCTCGGTGGGAAGGGGTCGCGTGGCGGATTATAAAACGTATGTACGCGTGTGGTGCTGAGAATGGTGGTCGTTATGCCTGCTGTTGGACTGAGGGAGGAGGACAAATGTCGGAGACATTCTGCGCACATGGGTGGATGTATTCGTTAGGTGCTTGGCCAGTGTACGGTGTCGATATCACTAGAAAACATGAGTATGAGTTCATTAAATGAGTTCGTTACTTATGTGAACACGCTTGGCGGATAAAATTGCAGGTATCGATTTAGAACCCTTAGTATTTTTTGGCATCAGGATAAATGATGCAGCTTTTCATTTTTTTCATTGATACACACTTATTGGCGATACAACACACACGGTACATGTGAAAAACACGACTAGCTGACTTTTCATGTATGTGAAGCAGGATAAAGTAAGCTAAAGTAAGTTTAAACTGATCAAATGGCCATTTGAGGCGGAGGGATAAGTAGCTCTGACTTTTCAAATAAGGAGGTTCCAACGCAAATCACAGGATGCACGAGGCAATTGACTGAGTAGGTATGCATATTTAAATGGCATTAACATCACTGCATTCCTTTAGCATGGGCAACTTCGCGATCACATTCTTTCGATGCCGCCGCCACGCGGCCTACAGGCAGCCAGAAGTCGCTCTGCACTGCCTTCTAACCATGATTGTCCGACTTTTTTAGGCACAAGACATAGTTTGTATGCTACAATACTCCGCTGTTTATCTCTCAGATGATGTGGTGCTCTTAGTTAGTTATTGTTTATTAATGTCGTTTGTTTTTATTTTATTTTTCATCAGACTTAGATGTTCAGCCCTCACTTTCGAATTTTACCTAAGTTGTCGGAACTGGGGCAGTGAGTGACCTCACAAGTCATGTCAAGCATTGCAAATGGTGAATCTTAACAAAATAAATATTTTTTGGTATATTTTGGTTTTCCAGTCAGAAATTTCGTATTGACCGAATCAATAGGTACAGAACACGGACATTTTGGTAGGAGGGTGGAAGATGACACTACGAGCATCAAACAATGTTAGATAAATGATTTGGCTAGGTTTTTAATCTGTTCAAAATGTTAAAAGTTGCATTGTGAAGTCTTGTTAGTACGGTACATGTCAGAGGAAACGATAGCTAAACGGTCTCGAATATTGATGGGTTATTGCTTGGACCTAGCCCATCACCGCCTAGGGGTCCGATCTGACCCCCCTCGGTTTTTCGCAAACGTTTCTGAGCCGATTCAGATGAGACTCGCCTCGCTTTGCAGACCTCTAGGGATGTCAATTCGAAAACTTATGATCAAACATTTACATCTGGTAGGTCAGGCCAACGAGTTGTGACGGCATTGATACGCCCGTGTAAGGCAATTCCGTTTTTCTAAATAAGGCTTACAAAACCAGTGTGTAACTCGGCTTCTGCAACAGTTAGATAAAGTTTCTAAACATTGTTCGAACCCTCCTGAAAAATCGGCACGCTGTCATTCATTTTGAGGTCAGATCGATACCAAGATCCCCAGAGGTAAAAAGTCACGGTTTGCGAAGTTGTTTGTGCCTATAATTTTTTAACCAAACAAGATACAATACTAAATTTGGTATCATAGAAATGAGCATGACCCAACGATTTAACGATCACCTCCGGTTCTCGAGATCGTGGGGTCTCATCACCCCCAGGCGGTGGTGTGTATGAAAAGAGCCCAGGCGGTGCCGGGTTAATGAACAGTACCATGTAAGGGTTCCTAAACATGTATATTCCTTTGGAGCCCGGGCACTTGCAATGAATGATTCATTTAGTGTTAAAATATCCTTTAAATTTTATCGTTAATCATTTTCAGAATTCAAAAAGACTGTGTGAAAGCTAAAACAAAAATGAAATTATGTTTTATCCTTTCATGTGGTGGTCATTTACTTTTTCAAATTTAGGCACCCCAATGATTTTTGGAAATCCACACACCTGTGCCTCAGCATGTGATCAAGCGAGTAGAAAACTGAACAGATATCCCTTGTTGGATACAAATGGTCTAATTTCAGCCAAATTGAAAAAAGTAAGTTCTGTAAACAGCACGGCTGGGGAATTTTCAAAGTGATTGAGGATGCCTAGATTTGAAATAGAGGTGGGACTTTCCAGGTCCGGGGGCCCGGGGCAAAAGCCCGGCCCAGGCCCGCGGGCTTGGACCGGGCCTGAAGGCTTGACTTAGGCCAATGCCGGGCTGATAACGGGCTTCACCCAGCTCATTCCGGGCTTCAACTGAACTGGGACTTCAAAGTCAATTTTCTGTAAGTTAAATAAGCCTTTTTCAGTACAGACCTAGTTTTTCCACTGAAACATAATCTTATTCATGCACCTGCAGCTTTTGAAAATGCATTTACAATTAATTTTGAGACATGGACTTTAAGAAACACATCAGGAATGTAAAAGCATGAAGCTCTAACTTTCTATCTGTTACTCATGTCAAGGTCAAAAGCAAGTTACTTAAACCTGTATCAATATTTATAATCAAATATTGAATAATGCCTACAGTTGCACACATCCATGCTGTACTGTCATCTTATGAATATCCTGATGACTTCAAAATCTTCAAGTCATATATGGGTGAATAAAATATATATTGTGGTAGCCTATGTGTTACTTCCATATTGTCAGTATACCATTTCAAAGGAAGTCATTTAACCCATTTGTTGCTGACATATTGATACTAACACCTAGCTCTAGCAAGAACATTCTTTCCAGAAGCTTTCTGCTTCAGGTAAAAAGAAAATGCCATCTATGGAGCCATTCCCATTGCCTCTGCCAAAAATGGCGAAGTGAATGACAGGTACAAACTATTTATTGGGAGCCCATAATTGTGAAACTGGCCTGATAACTCTAGATGCAAGAACAAATGTTGATAAGTTTGACCCTTCCACAGCTTCATCTTGCTCCTTCATTGCCCAAAAGATGCAGAATCCACTCGAAAAGGCTAGTATAAGCAAGGGAATAGGCACAAAGAAAACATGTTTTTGATCGAAGTACTTTAGAATATAAATTAGTCTGTTGTGGGGAGATACAGGGGAGAGCAGTCAGCCTTGGAAGGAACCTTTGAAATTGCACCAAAACATGAATATACTTGACATCATGTGTTGCATTTTCCTTGTGGAGATACTTCCCTGGCCTCTATGAAACACAACTTCTATTATAAGCTTTGAACATAACAGCACTTCCCTCGCAAGATACCTTTACTTTACACCTCCCTCCCACCACACTAAAAATGTACTACGGAAACATAGAAACACAGAACACAAAAATAATATCCAAATTATGATGGTCTTCAGATACGCTAAATTCAGCGGGCTTCAGAACAGCTTGAAAAGATTTGCAGTCAGAAGAGCGTCATATATGAAACAACTGCGCAAAAAGGGGCTATTCTGAGGAACTAAACAAATGCACTACACAGCTTTTGCTGATTTTTTAAATCCCTGAAATTTTTAGAATATATTTTTAAGAGTAATGAAATATTTAAACTGAAATAAACTTACTATTCTGGTAAATTTTAGTGAAAAATATTTTCATAAATGGTTGCTATAACGTAGACAAGCACGGCGCTTCAGATACCTTCTAAGCGCTAGCCCCTAAGATACAACAAAACAAACGGAAATAGTGTTCAAGCCCGCATGGTGATGGTAATGTGGATGGACTCGAGTTGTTTTTTGTGTCAGATTTACTTTTTGGTGGAGATTAGGTGCAACCTTTTTATACCATGTTTGGTGCGAACGTGTGGAAAACTAGTGGTTCTTTATCAAGATATGCTGATGGACCTTGTTGGCCTGTTGGCTTACCTACTTTGCAGATCGGGCTGACCCAAGCAGAACAATCTTTTGACTATATTCCAAGCTGTTTACTGGCTAAATTAAAAGGAAATGCCCACATGTATCAATTCAGGGACAATGTGAAGGATTTTTGGTTCATCTACCGCCATTCTGCCATGATATTCTGAAAAGTTTTAGCTGAAAACTTGTCACTGCTCTCTCCTCTATTCATAAACATTATTGGAACTCAATTGTGAGGCTCGTGCCAGCACAAAATGATTTTTAAAAGTGCAACCATGGAGGAAATGTCTGATATGAGTGGGCTTATTTCATCCTGATTCTTTTAGCTGCCATGGGCATACCTCTATCTCGAATGCCCATTGTTTTATAAGGTGATGCTGGCCATTATCTGAAGCAAGCTTGCATCATAAGCAAGGCATGTTTCATACTGTGTTTTTCAGTATCATTTTCTGCTGAATTATTAAGATAGCTGAGGCTACTGATGCCGCATGCACCTTTTTAATATGGTTTTGGGTACAACCAAAACTTTTTCCAGGATAAATTGGCTTAAAATATGTATTTGAGACAGCTTTAAAGTAAAAAATGCTGTATACAGTCGTTTATGGTTTTTCCATGATACCGGGCCTTCCCGGGCTTGATAAGCCATTTCTACCACAAACCGGGCTTGTGACGGGCTTCTAAAATCAGCAGCAGACCGGGCCCGGGCCCGGGCCTGCAAAATTGCCCGAAACTCCCACCTCTAATTTGAAACCATGTCAGTAACCACCACATGGAAATGTGATGTAGGGGGAGAGTGGGGCAAGATGCCCAGGGTTTAGGGAAATCGGGATAATAGAATAACCGCGGTACCAACAGCACTGCTTTAGATGTCAAGTCGTAGCATGATCATTTATCTTCCTTATAGAGTCGATGAAATTGCTGATAATTATAATATTTTCTAACTATTATGATTTTACTAGACGCTTGCAAAGGGGCGCCTTATCCAATCGGGTGGGTAAGACGCCCCTGGGGCTTGGTAAGATACCCCTCCCCTGGGCATCTTACCCCATTTTGGTCTATCGTTGATGAAGTAGTTTTTTCGTAGTTCTTAGCTTCATTGGTAATTACTTAGTATTATTCAGAAGTCAGAATGTATTTAGAGGCGTCCACACACATTGATAAAACGTTTAGGTGGTTTTTCACGTTTCCACGTCAAATGATAAAACAAAGTTTCTTAAAACTAACGATAAAAACCAAGAATAAAAGCATATCATAAAAGTAACATAAAATCCACACACACACACAAACATCGAAGTACGAAACGAAGCAGGTAAGCTGGTAGGAGGTTCTTACGAGGTTTCTGAGAACCTCCCCTAAATCACCTACCTTGTCTTTTCTGTGTTCCCTTTGTTTCAATTCCTCATTTTAAAGAAGTATGGGTCAGAAGTTGTTAAGTACAAAAATATTCACTTCAGACAGTAAAAATGGCTTGTGGTGACTCGAGGCTTCCTCCCACTAACCATCACAGGCTCCCAGTCTATCATTTATGGCGCACAGCCACCTTAGCCTTCTCGTCAAGGCACACAGGCCCAGACTTCCCAGGCAGTGCACTCGATCCATTCTTTGCACGAGAGAACAACACTCACTCGCAGATGAGATATCTGGTATCGTCATGCCCACTGTCTTTCTTCCCTTACACAGCTTTTACCTGCCTCGTCCACGTCTTTTAGATATATCTGCTTTCGCAACCCCTTTAACTAATCTGTCTTCCAGAGCCTTTTTTAGATGCATGTTGCAAGTTGCAGGTTGCATCCAAGTTGCAAGTTCGGCTTTCGGAGTCGGAGTCTCACTAAGGTCATCAATGGACTTGTCGCGGAGACCCTAGCCCTACCATCGGAGCGAGCAACTCCTGTAATGAAGATCTAGTTTAAAAGTCAAAGTTAAACGTCCCGCAAATCACAGGTATGGCCGTCCAGATCAGGTCACTCTCTCACCAGTCAGTTGCCAGCCAACCTACGTCGGGTAAACTATTGAGCGCCGAAGCGCCTCAGGAGAACCGATCCCAAGTCTGGACATGCACTGCCACTGCACCTTCCTGAGCAGCAGGCCGGTGCCCAACGCTCTTCCAACTGGGCTACCGGGATGGCAAATGTAGGGATGACATAAGAGATCAGGTACGGAGATTCGCAGGATTAACCATGTGGAATATTTCAGGTCTAGCTCGTTCATAGGCGAATCCGGGGTAAACAGTTCAGCCATAGCCACTTCCTAATTGGCCAAAATTGACCGATTTCGACCAATTTTATGTTAAAATATGTTTTAAGGTTTTGTCCATTTTAATTTAATTGCTTTGCGCCTCCACTACACCAGTTTGATCTGAACCCGCCATGAGGTCATCTCCGGTTGGGGCATCAGGCCAAGTCCGGTGAACTCCAAAATAATTGTCTCAAGGTTTTAATGATTGAGCTTGGATTCGCTTCATCGAATGAAAGCACCAACCACAAAATTTGGCTGTCATGGGATTCCTTGCGTTAGTGGCTTGGGTTCAGGTGCGAGGCCTTCAAATGGAAAGTTTCGTCACAAAGCGACAGATTGAAGTTTGCTCTTATTTAACACGTACGGTCATGCGCGTCGAAAGCATAGGACAGGAATGGGAGGACGGATCCCCTATTTCGTCAATCTGTGAGGGCGTCTCCCGACAAGTTTTGGGAATCAAACTAGGTTTTTATTGTCACCCTATTACCTACCTACGTTGACCTACGTAAATTTGTTCATGAGCTTCATGGTCACTAGCTTTTTCAAAGATGGTCAATTTAAAGTTCACGCCTCCCCCCCGCCATCACCAGTCCAGTGTCCGTAGCCCCCAGTAACAATTCCGTGGCGTTGCCCGTGGGTAAGGTTTGGACTAAGCCCAGGTTTAACACAGTTGTTTACTCTAACAAATGGGGTTATATTGCTCTGGGTAAAGACGCCCCCTTTCCACCGGGAAAGTTGCCCATGGGGCATCTTTCCCCATTCCTTGGGGGGGCATCTTTCCCATCAGTACCCAAACTAGATAAAACCTGAAGGTCAAAAACCATGCAATTGGTACACTCAAGAGAAATGCTCAATTAATGAGTTAAATATGCCATCATTCGTAATGGGAAGTCAAACAAAGCACGCATCCAATATTCTTCGAGATATCTGCGACCTATGCGGGCAATTATTTTTTAGAAAAGCATCGAAAAAAGTCTTACACACCAGCTTCACGCAAATCACAGGAGGGAACTGAATTTTTGCGCAAGAAACAATCAAAGCCTCTGCTTTCGACCAATAACAATATTATATACAAGTGGTGGCCCGGATTGCCAAAAGAGGGGATGGGGCGTCTTACCCGACGGGGCATCTTACCCCACTCTCCCCTACCATACGTAGGGGTGTACATATAGGGTGTATATTGCTCTTCTCACGGGTTTTTAAATTTTATAAGACAACATTAAGTTCTCAAAATGAAAAACACAAAAATATAAAGGATATCTTAACAGTACTTCGACGTTACATTCGGGGACCCGGGTTCACCCAAAGAGATATAAGTCCATATCCCAGATAAGCAGTACGGGAGGAATATAGCAAAAAGCCCGAATCAGACAAGTTTTTATGTCTATGTGGGAAGGCCTTCTTGTAGCAGGAAATTGAAGATTCGCTGGCTCACTCTCTTCTTGTAGGTGGAAATATAAGTCCGGTCCCGAATTGGGCAATCATTCAAACTGCTAGTTGCTCAAAATGAGTGAAAACATTATGACTCAGCCTGGACAATCCTATCTTGATTGACCAACACATCAGACACCTTTACAGCCGTGGTGTTTCCAGGGACTTATCCACTTTTCATAGAACCAGCCAAACCTAGTTTTCACCGCGCGATTTGGGAAAGGCCCAGACTAGAACGGCATCAGGACGAGTCCATGCCTGGACGGAGTCAAAGTCAAAGGCGGATTCAGGGTTTCTGATTTGGGGGTTGGGGGTGGGTGGCGA
The DNA here is from genome assembly GCA_034440635.1 of Lepas anatifera. Taxonomy (NCBI): domain Eukaryota; kingdom Metazoa; phylum Arthropoda; class Thecostraca; family Lepadidae; genus Lepas; species Lepas anatifera. The sequence continues at coordinate 296,388 of JAOTON010000543.1, forward strand.
CATTTCAGGAGGGTGCCGAGGGTGTTTCAAGGGAGCGTTTCGGCGATTTTAGGGGGCGAACAGATTCGATAAAAGGGTGGGGACACGTGCCTCCCGCTCACAGGATCTGCTTATGGTGAGACTCGTCAGTTGGCTCAGCCCGACCGATCCGGCAGCCTTCTGTGCCACTTAGGTGTGAGTCACGGGGGAGTCGCCTTGACAAGGCCGGCGGCGGCGTCACGTGTGGGGGCGTCCTTCACCGCGGCGGATACGCGGCGGCAGGCCGAGGTCCCTGCCTGCGACCGTGACGCAACACAAGCAGCCACCGGCGGCCGCGCCAGCCGGGCTGCTGAGACTCTGACGACCCAGCTGGCCATCCTGTCGCCTGTGAGGATTCCGGCCGCCAGCCGCATGCAGTGTCACGGCGAAGAAAATTCGGATTCGGTCCGGTCCGAATCCGAAGTTTCTGCGGAAAATCCAGATCAGTCCGTTTGCGCTTCAAGATAGTCAGTATAAATTTTATCGATATAAAAATACTACCTCAGAGACAAGAATGAAAATCAACATCCATATTCAGGTCCACCCAGAAGGCCAAATTTGGTCAAGCCCCAAGAACCACCAAACTACGCTGATTTTAGTTGATTTCATAAAGATAACAATATGTTCTCAGGACCTTACTCGGGTTGCCGCCCCCAAAACGTTTGATACAGATTCACCTCTGAAGTCCCAAACTATTGAAGGTTTCTGGTCAACCCCTTTAGTTCCCGAAAGAACATTCTTTCGACTGTCCAAACCAGACACTCTGGCCGTACGATTGTCAAGGCCTGGTGCTGGAATCTTCTATTGGAATTCACTAGTACATCGAATGCTCATAGAAACTGCCTCTCAAACGTCTCAGGATTGACAGGAATCTGAATGGTCGTTCGCCAAATAGCGATCAGTTTTAAACAAGTTCTACGTTTAAATGGAATAGGCACCTTTTTGGACTTGCATTGTAAAAGTTACTCGATCGCAAATGAAATTGAAAGAAAATCACTGAAAATCTAAGACGGTGACAAACTATTTGATGACAGACGTTTGGGTATATAGATTATGTAGGGAAAATTATCGTAAGAGCTATAAATAAGTAAGCATAACTCAATGATGCGTTTCTACTGTTCCCTGTCAATACCCACGCGAAGTCTCCTCATCAGACCCGGAGTTCGTTCGTGAGCGCATCTGCGACAGTGGCGCCCCTCCTCCAACTGCGCCACAAATGGCGCTGCGCGGCACTGCTCAGTATGCGCGCGGTGCGACTAATCCGGCGGCGACGCGGCAAACAAGAGGCCGCGCAGAACCCCAAAAACAGCCCCCTCTCAGCCCGTATGTGCCAAACCAGAGCTGGGGGACATGGTTGTGAAATGAAACGGTTGCGCGAGGTATTGACATTTTCGCGATACTGCGAGTGTCATCATTTTAAGGTGAGATAAGATTATCATGAACAAAAAATGGATAAAAATGGATAAAAAACGACAGTGTTAATCTAGGTTAGTTGATGAATAGACAATTGGACACTCCTCGCGAGAGACATGCAGATTTTTTACAGGATGTAAGCTATAGAACGAGACAAGATGGGATACAATTCTAAACATCGCAATAGGATGTGAGAGGGAAAACGGACTAGGGCAGGACGGGACACTTCCTGGGTCCATTTCTCAAACAGATTGCGGTGATAGATTTAGTGCGGTGGAATGGGATGGGCGTCAAAATGCTGCTCGACTCTGCCATCTAGCCCTTGCACATCTCTCTTCCGGCGGCTGCTAAAAAGGTCAGAACAGGCAAGTCAGTAACAAACAGCTGCCTCACACACCTGGTTAACGCAATGCGTTTTTCAGGGAGAGGAAAAGCCCTCACGTGTCGCCAATCAAATGTCATACAGAAAGCTGTTCCATCTGAAAGTGCCTTGTAACGTTGGCTTCTAGGCTCATGCTCAATGCACATGATTGTGCATAGTGGCGACCCAAGACTTCACTTGGGAGCTTTCCGACCCAATACCTACGAGTGGGACGCCGCAAGAGTATCGAGAAGAAATCGCAAAACATGGTATTTTAAAGAAAAAACGGCCAAAAATTTGGCCTTTTGAGCAGGCAAAATATACTATTTTAGGCTTTGGTGGGGACCAGGGTCACTTTGGCCCCCTTGGATCGGCCTGTGCGGTGATTCGGGGCTGATCCACGGCCCCGGTGGAGGGTAGAAGGCGACTGAAAAGATCGGTGGCATCACCTGAAATATCGCTTCCCCCTCCTTGGAATGAGTATCGGCGCCCCCATGATGGGAGGCACTCACATAAAAGGCTTTGCCGTTCAAAAGTGGCACCCGCGGTCCGAATCCCCCCTACCATAAATCCCCCCCCATTTGAGTACTGGACCCGACCATGCCTAATGAACTCTAGATCTATAATACCAAGAAATATCAAGCTCAATACGATTCCATTAAGACCTGAGAGGCTTATACACTCAGTTTGACACAGGGCTTAAATGCTAGTTTTCCACTGACGCGGTGTTTAATTCTGTTCGCGCGACATGTACCTACACCGACGAAATGTGTGATAAAAATGTTCCCATTTAGACAAGACCATTACTCCTTCACTCCTCCACCTCTCTGGATCCCCGCTCTTCCAGGGACGTGAACTCCTGCTGCTCGTTGTTCTCGTCGTCGGATCCAAGGAAGGGGGTGAAGAGGGCAATCGCTCCAACAGGTCTGTGGAGTCGCTCCCATGGACTCCGGGTGCCCATGTCGGCTGCCGAAGGCGCCCTGAAAATGTAAGAACTAAGCTGTATAGGTGACTTAGAATTGACATCAAATGGTGGTCTTTGCAGTTTCCCTGTTCTCTACCGAGGTTCATTGTTTGGCGCCCATTCACTGCCATGCCATGGGCTTCCGTTCGACTCTTTGGTTGGCCTTCTCAGGCAGTGGCTCCCCTTTGCCAACATGTTCTCCTAACAGGCGCCCCACGTGCCATAGGCCGTCTCCCTGAAGCCCCTCCCTTGCTAAAACTCTGGATGCATCATTGGTTCTTGTACAATTAATATCCTGCATCCAACGAACAGAGATGTGTGACTCGCGAGTCAGAGTCGGAGCTTTACTAAAATTCCGACTCATTTGACTCTGAATTGAGTTGAGTTGAGTCGAAAAAATTCGACAAGTGAGTTGAGTTGAGTTGAGTCGGTTCACAACACGTCAATGAATTGAGTTGAGTTGAGTTGTGAAGACAGCGAGTAAAATGAGTTGACGAAAAAGTTAGCTCAACAGGTAAACATGATCTCAAGTAAAAGTGTTTAAATTTGCCTACATTTTGCAAACCTCCTTTAACCTCTTTTAAATACATTTTCCCTCCAAGGCTTCAATTGCTTAAATCAAAGTTTCAATTTGTTTCAATATATCAATAATCATATCGCTCAACTGCTTATTTTAAAGGCCCATCCGGTCTGAAGAAATCCCTAGGCACACGTAATACATATACTCGAAAAATTGAACAGGTTCCTATCACTGGCCTTGTGTTTAACATTTCAAGCGATGGAACACACTATGAAATACATTCAAAATCTCTCAAAAGCTTATCATCTTCAATATTTAACATTACCTCTTTACTTCAACCACTCCAAACACACGCATCGTCCTCGTTCATTGTTGTCGTCAGTGGTCGTCGTCTGAGAATAGTGTGCGCCATTGCTGTCTTTGAAGAACAAATTCAACCGAGTATAGAATCAAGCTTAACTAGCCTCAAGGCAAAAAGTGTAAACATCATGTGATAATTCATAAAGCTATGCAATTTTATATATATATTATATATATATATATATATATATATATATATATATATATATATATCTATCTACAGGTTATATTGTTTCTTTTCTCCTAAATGCCCCGTCTGCCACTGCCCTTTTCATTTTGCCTTTTAAAAGCAGCTACTGCTATTAGCATAACAAATTGGATCACTGATTGGGCAGATTTTGAGAGGCCTTTATTTGCAAGAATCAGAGGAGTTATTTCATATTACTGTTTTTGTTTGATCAGAGACCTTGCTTGACGTCTATGTTTTATTTGGAAACCTATACATTAGCAATTTTCTAAGAAATCGTGCTCCAATTTTGAAGAGCGATAGGTATGTACTGTATTGGAGGTTCTCAAGCGAAAAATTGGATTTGGTCTAGATTATGAATATATCAAAATCTAACACGTTGATAGAATTTCCATTTCTATTGTCCTTTGTCATATATGGTATGTAGGCATACTTCTTCTTAGGGTTTGCTGTAGTTCCTAGAATTAGCAATTGCAACTAGGTACTCTAGTAATTATTGCTTAAATTTTGATTAAACTCAAGGTATATTAATGTTTCTTTATAAAAAATTACCTAGCATCGTTCTTTAACAGAAAAAATACGTATACCATCCCTAAAAATACAGTTTATATCATGTTTGTTTAGCTTGGATCTTTTTCGACAGTATGGACGCTATTTTTTTGCCTGTGTCGGTGTAACCTTAGCTCCTTTAGGTTCTTTCCATTCCATTTACCTAGTTTAATATGCAATGCTCCCTTTGGAAATAATTGCAGCATGTGGTAGCTTTTTTGGGCAGTTACAGTCTGGAAGAATTGAAAAGTTATTCGTGGCTGCTGGCTAATTGTTAACAAATGTTTGAAAGCAAATTAATTAATTTTGCTTCTATTAATATTTCGTTTCGTGTCAGACTTTTCGAACAATTTGTTTCTTGCTGGTTTGCTGATTTATTTCTTTATTTTTTAATATGATTTAAATATTTATCATTGATTTATCCCATTTTGAAAACGAGTTGAAGTTTGAGTTGAGTTGAGTCGTGAGTTGAGTCAGAGATGAGTCGGATGAATTTAGCCTTGAGTCGGAGTTGAGTCTACTCACTGAACTCTTGATCATGAGTTGAGTCAGAGTTGAGTCAACCGCTCTCAGCACTTGAGATGAGTTGAGTCAACTCAAGAAAATTCTGAAACGCACAACTCTATTAGAGATGCAATTATTTCCCTATGTTGTTGTAACCTTCAGCCGCTTAAGTTCCTTTCCATTCGATATACCTACCTACCTTGTTAAACATGCAATGCTTCTTTTAAAACCATTTCAACATGTTGTAGCAGCTTTATCTGGTGGTGACAGTCTGGAAGAATACAAAATATATCCATGGTTCCTGGCTTTAATTGATTTTAATTTTTCAATGAATTAATCTTCCATCTAATAATCTTCAGTTTCCTGTATGACTTTCTGTACAGTTTGTCTTTCAGTGGTTTGTTGGTTTATTCATTTGTTATTATTATTCATTTACAATATTTACCATTGGTTGTTATATTTTGAAACCGAGTCAAAGGTTAAGTTGAGTTGAGTTGTGAGTTGAGACGGAGTTGAGTCGGAAGGATTTAACCTTGAGTCAGAGTTGAGTCGGTTCACTGAATTCTTGACAATGAGTTGAGTCAGAGCTGAGTCGATCACTCTCAGCACATGAGTTGAGCTAAGTCGACTCAAGAAAATTCTGAAAAGCAAAACTCTGCCCACGAAACCACACAGCTCTTTCTCTCTCTCTCTCTCCCTCTCTCTCCCTCTCTTTCTCTCACCTTCTCCCTCCCTCTCTCCCCTCCCTCCCTCTCTCTTTGTCTACCTATTTTTCTGCCCTCTCCCACTTAAGACTGGATAGCCGATCTCCACTTTATTCACACAGAGTACAGTTTAAGGTGCATTTAATGTACTCAAACACGCTCACACCCACATACATACAGACCTACGATTTTCACTGCAGCAGGGTAAAGTGTGCTAGAGTGTACTAGCAGTGTAAAGTTCTCTTCAGCCAGTCCTACTGGCAGACGGACAATGTTTTCTCAGCCTTATTTATCCGTTTCCTTTCTCGTCCTCACTCAACTGAATCCCCAGCACGTCTCATACTGCAGACAATATCACGTAAAATTAACTAAAACTACCTCAGAAATTATTAACCAGAATGTCTAAATAACGCTAATTAGGCATCAATTTTGTCCCAACTCTTCCAATAAGCGTGGCTGCATTCGGGCTCCAGTTTGCTCACAGTAAGCATGCTCACTTCCGCAAGAATAACTCAACATCGTACGATTGCATATTTTTCACTGTTGCACGGTGCCAGCAAAGAGAGAAATCCAGAACTCTTAACACTCCTCTGTCTGTCTCTCTCTCACTTTCCCACAGCCAAATAGGCTTACATTTACTGCCTATCATATTCTGCAAAAAGATAGTCGAGAAATCAAATGCCTGGCACGGCAAAGTACCTATACTTCTATACTTGTATGAACAGCTTGTAAGCTGTTCATAATAAGACACTAATCACGTTTCTCGAGTGGGATGTAAAATACCTGGACTCTTCACGATCTGACCAGCATGGTTTGGTTTTCGTTATGTTCTTTTGCGCGAGGTTAGCCGTGTGTTTTGCGAGCTAACTCAGGTCACGGATGACATAATGTGATCCGCGCTCAGGTGCTGCATTGCTAAAAGGATACGATTGTCAGTGCATGAAAAAACGGATTTGTAAAACGCTTATCTGTAACTGTAAAACGGATCTGTACGCTTTTGTAAAACTGCTCTTGCCATAAGCAAGCTATGATTCACCCGTTTTATAACGGATGTAGGCATGGGCGTCGTCACGGATTTTCGAGTGGGGACTGGAGTCAAAGTTGGGGAAGAGGGAGGGCCGGTGAAACTCTAGAAACTCTTACGTCCGCTTAAATTCGGAATTTTCCATGGTATTTCCGGCCAAAAGTAGGGGGACCGTTCCCTCCCATTTTCCGAGGGGGGGGTTGGCCCCCCAGGTTCCCCGGTGATGACGCCTCTGGATGTAGGTACTATGTGCTTCTTAGATCCCGCGATAACACAGCGGTTGATAATCATGGGCCTTCTGACGCGAGGTAAAACTGACAAATGACTTATGATTGCCAACATGTTTGCGCCGTTTGAATTTCGAAAGAAGATGCATTTGGAAAAAGAAAAGGATCGCGGATAGCAAAGTAAAAATGTCGCTTTCTTTGGCCAAAGATTTCCGTCTTAAAGTCAGTCGTTCAGACATCATAAACAGTCAAAGTTAAACTCAAAACAGTAAAACATTCAGACTCATGATTAACTCCTTATGAATGCCTGATAATATTCCCCTTCTCTTCTCTTATCCGGGGTAGTCCGATGCGAAACGGATTTCTGAAAAAGAGAAAGGTGCCCAAACATAGGTGCGCGATTAAGCAAGGGGCAGGCAAGCAAACATAATGTTGGCGCTTCTCTGTGGCCCACACCAATCCTAAAACACGGGCAGACGTGTCACGCGAGTCAAACCATCGCCCCCAGAACAATAACATGGCGGCCGTGCCGCCCCTCCACACCTCTCCGTGCAGTATCTCAGAAGCTGCCGCTGCACTGGAGGCCGCGCTCTCAGAGGGCACCAGTTGCCGCGGCGCGCCACGCTCGGCGCGCGCCTCCGGCCGGCGCGCCTGCGGTCGGCGACCTTGACAGGGTCGCCGGAAGGACGCGGCTGGTAAGCTAGAGCTCTGAGGGGACACATATTCTCCATCTCAAGCTACGTCAACACAGCAATCAGTGTTGAGCTTCAGATCAGCCTAAGCACGGATTCTAAGATAAAATCCGGAGTTAACGAGATGACAAATTTTGCATGAGAAAGCATCCGTGATATGGAGATATCAAAAGATGAAGCAGTCGGCGCGTCGGAGCTCTGTAGTCGGCCGGGGCTGAGTCTCGCTGGAGAGATTGGTTCTGATGGACTGAGCTGGGGCTGCGGCGACCCTGGAGCGCGACTGATGACGCGTCGCAGTCACAACTCATCTGGGAGGCAGCGCGCCGCGTCTCAGAGGTCCGGGCCCAGCCAAACAGAGGGAAACGCAGCGGCGGTGGAAGACCGCGGCTACCGCGGAGACCCGAGAACGGCACGGCAGAGGCGAGCGGGTCTGCACTAGGGTCGGATCCAGGCCGACGGGCTGGGGAGGCAATGGGGCCCAACATTAAGAAAAACGTAGGCATGTTGCTTAAAGAAAATCAGCAGAAATCGGGGGTTTTGGGGTCAATTTCCCGCTTTGCTACCCTTGGATCCGCCAGTGATCCGCACCAGATACTGTACACTTAGACTGATCGGATCTGAACCAGATACTATACATTTATATCGATCGGATCTGCACCAATCGATCGGATCTGCATCAAATACTTTTGCCCAAATCTCAACAAAAACTTTCTCTAAGTGTAATAGGAGAAACGACACGCAATTCAAAACTGCACTGCCTTCAATGCTTTTGATGGTGCACTTTCAAGCATTTCGTGTCAGTCAGGAGCCTCACGCAAGAGCAGAATGTCCGGTAATCCCCCAGTTTCATTCACACGGGGATTTGAGAGCCTTAATCCCGTCTCAGTGGACGAAAGGCTCTATTTGCGTGGTCAATCCACAACAAAGGCTCGGAGTGCTGTATTCTTATAGGCACAAGGCAGTGCAGGACTCAGGACTTCAATTCGGAAAGGGGGAGGGGGGCTAGGAGGCTCGAACCTCCCCCGCTATTGCCTCGGAACAGCCTCCGGCTATGCATTTACTATAGGCACTTGAACATTTCGGGGTTGGGATGGCCTGAGCCCTCCTAGCCTCCCCCTTGTATCCACCACTGGCACAAGTCACATCGAGCCATTCTTGCGGCAAGATCGATCCACAAGAATAGTTTGGTGCGGTGTATTCTTATTCATATGTGTAAAAATACGGCACACCGAGCCATTCTTGGGGAACGGTCTCTTTTCACATTATCCGTTACCGTGAATTGCCCATATACTCTTTCACCTGCCCTTTATTTCATATTAGGTGCAAACCAGGAAGGCAAGACCGTTTTCTGAGCTCTCCGAGGCTTTTCTGAGATTTCGTTTACATTTTAAAGATGTTAAACAAGAGCCTTTCGCTGCTTCTAGACCCATCCATTAAAACATGGTCCTAACATTCAGTATGGTCAAGCAAACGATGCTCCGTTGCAACTCGAATAAAAGGTGATTGGCCAGAGTGTGCAACATTAGCAGCGCATGACGTGTCCGAGCCACTCCATTCTGGACATTTCTGTAGAGAACCAGCTTTTGTAAACCTAGATAGAAAGGCACAAAAAATTCATCGGGTAAGTTAATCAAATGTCCGCTAAGAACAAGTGCATTATCATCTACTTACATGCACAGTGAAAATCTGTGGAGTAGATAATTCATGGGGACGAGATTTCACGAATGAGCACCATAAACCTTATATTGGTAGTCTCCCCAATCATCTCTGTGTCGGTCTCAGACCCGGTGTGTGACCTCTGTGACGGTCTCAGACTGTTAGTGGCGGGACATTGACCGGTCTCAGACCCGGTGTGTGATCTCTGTGTGGTCTACTTTGGGACATTGCACCGGTCTCAGACCCGGTGTGTGATCTCTGTGACGGTCTCAGACTCGGTGTGTGACCTCTGTGACGGTCTCAGACACGGTCTAGGTGGGACATCTGTGACGGTCTCAGACTCGGTTAGTGACCTCTGTGACGGCCTCAGACCCCATGTGTGTCCTCTGTGACGGTCTCAGACATGGGAAATCTAAGCCGGTCTCAGACCCGGCGTGTGACCTCCGTGACGATCTCAGACTTGGGACGTCTGTGTCAGCCTCAGACCCGGTGTGTGACCTCTGTGGCGGTATCAGTGTGACCTCTGTGACGGTCTCAGTGTGACCTCTGTGACGGTCTCAGACCCGATACCAGTGGGACGCCGCATGAGTACCGCCGCTGATCCGTGGACCGGTGGTTCGGGGCCGATCGGCAGCACCGACGGAGGGTGGAAGGCGGCTGGCGGCGGCTGCTCCGTCCCGTCCCATCATCCATCGGCCGGCGGCCGCAGCTAACGGTCCGCCGCCATGTTGGAACCAGGTGGCGGCGGCGCCGGGACGGTAGGTCACAGGCCGTACAGCATCGCCGCACCGCAAAATACGAGGAAACGGACCCCCAGTATGGTCACGATGATCATCCTATCTTCGCCCTTGACGATACAAATTCAGGTAATTGTACGAAGTATCCGCGCAAAACGCATTTGGTGGGGAAGTAACACCAGACCCAGAGTGTGGTTTCGAGCGCGGTTTTAGTGTTTGCTTAGCCAGTAAGGAGCGCAAATCCCGACAGCAAATGAGATGAGAAGAATCACTAAAAATACTCAACAGATTTGTGCGTTCTACAAATGTGTGACAAAATGTGTTCCACAAATGTGTGAAATGGTGACGAGGTACAGGCAGAGAAAACGGCAAAAAATGGGATAGCTCAGGAGCCATCGCCGGTTGAATAGGAAGTTACAAATGTGTTGACGGTCGAATCTCAATGTCAAATTTTCGAAAAAGTAAAAAGTCTCCCAACCAAGTCGTTTAGACTGCCGTCATTTATCATTCTGTCGCCGAGATCATCCTAGTGATTCTCAAGGATCTGTGCATGCTTGATATACCTACTGACTGCGGAGGCCACCATTGAGGACATATAGGACGTTATCTATAGCAATTTTTATAGACATACATATAGACATAATTTCGGATAGGTACCTACTTTTTGACAAAAACATTAGTTGCCGATCAACTTATTTATTACGCCTGGTATACCTACACATCAATAAATATATATTATACTGAGGAACATTGAATGAAGCAGGCCGCAAAAAATATTTTCCTTTGTTTGCCATAGGCATAGGCGTAGGAACGGGTGGGCCAGGGGGCCATGGCCCCCCAATATTCATGATTCTTAACCATTAGCCCTATGGCGTTGACTGGAAAGAAATGACTTCAAAATGCCCACTGGCCCCCCAATATTCTGGATGTTCCTACGCCTATGGCCATAGGTATTTAGAAGTTGTAAGAAAGGTCCTGGCTAAAAAGAAGAAAGCTCACATAGACTGCTGTGAGAACGCTAGTCCAGGTTTCACCGTCGGAAAAATCACGATTTTTCCGGCGAGCGTTGTGGGAAAAATATAGTTTTTCCCCCTTCGAATCTACAGTGTATTTTAACCCCACGTCAAAGTGTATCCGGAGATTGCGTGCGCGTACTCGACCCGCGATTGAGAAAACTTACTCGCCGTTTCGCGCCATCTTCATTGTTCCTGCCATTCCACACAGAGCTGACCACAAAGATCTGGCGTCGTGATCCGATCGAAATTTGAAAGGAATAGCTGACCTTTTTCACTTTATATTGGCACGTGCTTCTATATCCATCCAACTTAGGTTTTGACTTGAGGGGCCTAAAAAAACTTGGGGGGCTAAAGAAGCCACACTGCCTTTGGCATGGTGTACGGGAGAAGCCACATCGACAGACGCGGTGATAACGGATCAAGAGGAGAAACTTAAGCTGAGTCTGATGACCGACAGACTCCGCTGAGAGCTAGTGAAAGTGAAGAAGCATACTGGGGCTGCGACGGTTCAGGCATTCATTGTACAGGTGGCCAAAACCAGGAGTTCATGTGTGTCAGCTAGAGGACGACAACATGCACTGAAGTCCCAAGTTTGGACGCGCAGAACAACCCTTGCTATGCAAAGTTGATGAAGTAGTGAGAAGCATCTGTTACTGTTGGATACAGTCACCCACGTGTCATAAATATCGTTTTCAGAGGTGCAAAAAGTATGGTGGCTGTCACAAACTCAATGCGACGAATGCCTCCTCTGTCACACAGAGCTGGAAATAATAATAGTATACTTGAATACTATTTCCAAAATGCTGAATGTCCTCTACCTGTCCCTTACTTTTTGCAGCAGACAAGGTTCTAGCACCAAACCATTACAGCATGAAAGTAGTAAACTGAGTTTTCATTTATAGATCATGTTTTTGTTTTTGGAAGGAACATTTCCAATTATGGGTCATTTTTCCAGCATTGGTGTCATAACTATTATTGGCAACTCTGACCGCAGTTTCCCCCAATGACATGCATTTCCCTTTTGAAGAAGTTTCCATTTTTGGAAGGAGTGTTTCCAATTATGGTACTTTTCCACATGATTAAATGTAGCAATTATCATGTAAATAGTCATTATTGGGAACATACCTTTCTATTAATGGGAGCGTACATGTACACACAATTGGGAACCCTAACCACAGCTTCCCCCTCACTAAACTTCTATCTCACATATCAACAAAAGGGGAAAAAATGTCAATGTCAACATAGTATTTGGATCTACCTAAAATGTGTTGGTAAAGTGGACCTTAGGAAGCATTTTTATAAACACATCAAATGCTTAAAATTTGCATCCCACTCACGATCATCACCTGCCTGGTCATTCCTTCTTGCAGTAAAAACTTTGAGGCAACTAGCCTGCATAGATGTAAAATTATGTCTATTGGCCTAATAGGTACAGAGGTATTGGAATTCACATACCAAAGAAAGATCCAATGTAGTCAAAATCCTGCTTTAGCTCCATGCAGTTCAGGTTCTGTGCGTTGCTTACCACCACTGGTAGTAAGCAACACACACCCAACCAGCGTTTTTCGAAGTCTATTTCTTTCTGAAATTTGCTGTGATTTTCTGAGATAAGAAGGGGGTCTACTCGGCCCCCTCCAGTGCACGTTAGTTCCAGGCCCCTCTCCAGTGTGGGTGTTAACACTTTGTGGAGGACTGTATTAGCACACATTTGCTATCTGTACAATATTGATATGATAATTTGATCATGAAAACTCACCTGAATCACTGTTGTTGCCAGCCTGTTGCTGGCGCCAACTCTCCCAACTTCCTCCAGCTCCAAATATATCTAACCAATCTAGGGCACAAATAAGCTAGGGCACAAGCAGGCCAAGGAATGAAAACCCAAGTTTGATGTGGGAAAGTGCATCAGTCTTGCAATAGCCTACACTCATCTTAGATACGCCATGGGCAGCCAGTGACGGATCCAAGGGGGGGCCCAGGGGCCCGGCCCCCCCCTTAGCTCCGAAGCGCCCCAGTATAGCCTAGCTCATATCGGGCGCCGAAGGCGCCCGATATGAGTGGCGCGCCTGTACCCATCTCGTGCGCCAAGGTGGTAGATACCACTTATTCCACTTGAATTAACACATACTCCTTAAAACCATGGCAAAGCGCCCCTGCCCAAACATTAGACGCCTTTACTGGTCTTTTGCGCCCCAGTAAAATGTTGCAGATGAAATTTAGAAAGCTAACAAAAGCGCCCCGGCAAAGAAAAGGCGCCACTAGATAGCAAGATTGCGCCATGGGGAACTAATACACCCCTGAGTAGCCTAGGCGCCCCCTGGATGAAGCGCCCCTAGGTAGCCTAGACGCCCCCTGGATGAAGCGCCCTACGGATATCATATGCGCCCTTGGCTAGGAAAGGCGCCCCTGGGCAGCAAAGGCAAATCTTGGTAACATATGTACCCCGGACAGCATAAGCGCCCCTGAGATAGAAGTAGGCGCTTTAGGAAAATGAAATGCTCACCTGGGGCAGAAAAAGGCGCCCTTTGATAGCCTAAGCGCCCAGTGGAAAAAGCGCCCTACGGATGTCATATGCACCCTTGGATAGCAAAGGCGCCCCTGGACAGCAAAGACAACCCTGGATAACACAAGTGCTGTGGACAGCAAAGGCGCCCCTGGGTAGCAAAGGCGCCCCTACGAAGGCACCCCTTCGATAGAAACCCGCCTTTGGATAGCCTAGGCGCCCCCCTGGATGAAGCGCCCTACGGATATCATATGCGCCCTTGGCTAGGAAAGGCGCCCCTGGGCAGCAAAGGCAAATCTTGGTAACATATGTAGGGGAGACCGGGGCTAGTTGAACATGATTTTTGTTTTGGTCGCATATCTCAGAGAGTGCTAAAGATATAGACTCTGCTCTTCCATTGCTGGAAAGCCTATTCTTTTGGCTTTCAAGTGATGCGTGCACCAATGCTTAAATATTGTCGCCGTGTGAGATATTTGATCATGAATAGGTCAAAGTCAAATGGCTCAACTCGCCCCGTGTCGGGGTAAGTTGAGCCGCGCTCCGGGGTACGTTGAGCCGCTTAACGATTTGAAACTTCTTATACTTCATGACCCCTCCAGGTGCTTATGACCATGACCTCTACAAGGTGCATATCCGAGATTTTCAGATTTCGTGACCTGAGGTCAGGTTACGAGATGACCTCTCCCATTGAAAAGCATGGGAAAAGCCGTCTTATGATCTAAAAGTCACAAAAAACATTACAAATGTTCAGCTTTCTCAGAAAAACGTTCTTGGACACCCTTCCATGGATTCCAGGGGCCATATCTTCCCCTTTGACCTCTCCGAGGTCATCTAGGGCTCCCAGGGATGAAATGCAGTATTTTGACAATAACTTGACCTAATTAAGCTAGAGCGCTGAATCAAACATCATCGTATATGCCTCGTCACGGGCTTTCATTTCATATACGGCAAGGTCACTTTCTGACCTCTCGTGACCTCAGGTCATATTAGGTCACGAGGTGACCTCTGGAGGTCAAACCACTGGCGGTATGTCATTACGTTTCACATAGCGGGAAAAGTTCTGGCATCTTCCTAACAAGCGTACTTTACCAGATCTCAATAGCTCTAATGGCACAAGAGTTATGCCCAGTTTTCTTAAGCACTGCATATTTTAGTGAAAATAACCTATCGTGACCTAAATTGACCTCTGGAGGGCAAACCATTGACCTGAGCGCTTGAACATACAAATAATTTCGTACTGAATTCACGTGAGCTTTCTAATACACTTTGCAGATTTGCGCTAACCCCCATATATTCGGAGTTAGAGGGGGACATCGATGGCCCCCGGTGGGGCGAAGGTGGCGCCGGACCCCCGGTGAGGCGCGGGTTAATGCAAGATGAGGGCCCAAACCCTGCGCTGGAAGCTCTTCTCCATAATTGGTTGGCCTAGCAGCAGGTCAGGGGCAGGAAATGGGACGTTAAATCGCTTAAGTGTTTTGAAAATAATCGGGAAATCAGAAGCTGGTGGTAAATGCCTTTCCCCTTCGCCAATGAGTCGACCCGATAGCAGAAATTTTAGGAGACAACTGTCAGGGCCAAATAGCATCGCCAACTATTTCCCTGTTGGAAGGTTTCTCGGGCGCCAGCTTGCTCTTTGATCAGAGAAGCCACCCGGTCTTGAACACGGGTCAGCCGCATTTAAAGTGTGGTGCAGTCCACTACACCACCGTGCCCCATTGGTTTCCAGGGGAAATTGAGGTATTCCATGTTTTTTTCCTCCGGGGCGCGTTGATCATGGCTCAACATACCCCAGCACCCTTGTGGCTCAACTTACCCCGAGACCCTGCCGCTATTTCGGAGGCAGCTGACGCGAATAGTGAGTGATCAAGTCTCATAGTTTTCGGCCCAAATGAGGTGTAAATACCTGCATTCAACCCATTTAGTACGGCTGATATTTATCTCCAGCATCAACAGTGCTATTATAAAATGTTTGACAAAAGTAAAATTCACTTTTGCAATGAAAAAACAGGTTTTTCTGTCTCCAAACCGCTACCGACCAGATACCACGACGGTTTCCAGCTGAAAGACGGAAAGTGGTTGCGCGCATGCCCTGTTATGATTACAGCGCAATATCTTCAGAAACAGCGGAGTTATCGCGAGTGGCTTAACATGCCCCTGGCTGCAACTAGCCCCGGTCTCCCCTACCCCGGACAGCATAAGCGTCCCTTAGATAGAAGTAGGCGCCTTAGGAAAATAAAATGCTCATCTTGGGTAAAAAAGGCGCCCTTTGATAGCCTAGGCGCCCACTGGAAAAAAGCGCCCTACGGATGTCATATGCACCCTTGGATAGCAAAGGCGCCCCTGGACAGCAAAGACAACCCTGGATAACACAAGTGCTGTGGACAGCAAAGGCGCCCCTGGGTAGCAAAGGCGCCCCTAGGACGGCACCCCTTCGATAGAAAAGCCGCCTTTGGATAGCCTAGGCGCCCCCTGGATGAAGCGCCCTACGGATATCATATGCGCCCTGTTCTAGGAAAGGCGCCCCTGGGCAGCAATGCCGAATCTTGGTAACCTGGGTGCCCTGGACAGCATAAGCGCCCCTTAGATAGAAATAGGTGCTTTAGGAATATGAAATGCTCACCTTGGGTAGAAAAAGGCGCCCTTTGATAGCCTAGGCGCCCACTGGAAAAAGCACCTTACGGATGTCGTATGCACCCTTGGATAGCAAAGGCGCCCCTGGACAGCAAAGACAACCCTGGATAAAACAAGTGCTGTGGACAGCAAAGGCGCCCCTGGGTAGCAAAGGCGCCCCTAGGAAGGCATCCCTTCGATAGAAAAGCCGCCTTTGGATAGCCTAGGCGCCCCCTGGATGAAGCGCCCTATGGATATGATATGCGCCCTTGGCTAGGAAAGGCGCCCCTGGGCAGCAAAGGCAAATCTTGGTAACATATGTACCCCGGACAAAATAAGCGCCCCTTAGATAGAAGTAGGCGCCTTAGGAAAATAAAATGATCACCTTGGGCAGTAAAAGGCGCCCTTTGATAGCCTAGGCGCCCACTGAAAAAGCGCCCTACGGATATTATATGCGCCCTTGGCTAGGAAAGGCGCCCCTGGGCAGCAAAGTCAAATCTTGGTAACATATGTACCCCGTACAGCATAAGCGCCCCTTAGATAGAAGTAGGCGCTTTAGGAAAATAAAATGCTCACCTTGAGCAGAAAAAGGCGCCCTTTGAAAGCCTAAGCGCCCACTGGAAAAAGCGCCCTACGGATATCATATGCGCCCTTGGCTAGGAAAGGCGCCCCTGGGCAGCAAAGGCAAATCTTAGTAACATATGTACCCCGGACAGCATAAGCGCCCCTTAGATAGAAGTAGACGCCTTAGGAAAATAAAATGCTCACCTTGAGCAGAAAAAGGCGCCCTTTGATAGCCTAGGCGCCCACTGGAAAAAGCGCCCTACGGATGTCATATGCACCCTTGGATAGCAAAGGCGCCCCTGAACAGCAAAGACAACCCTGGATTACACAAGTGCTGTGGACGCCAAAGGCGCCCCTGGGTAGCAAAGACGCCCCTAGGAAGGCACCCCTTCGATAGAAAAGCCGCCTTTGGATAGCCTAGGCGCCCCCTGGATAAATTAGGAGCCCGAGAAGGAAAACGAGCGCCCCACTGGGAAATACAGGCTCCCTCTGTATAACATAGATGTCCCTTATCCACCTTCAGCTGCCCTTGATTGGAGCAGCGCCCCCAAGAGCGAAGGCGCCCTTGGACAAAAAGCCGCCTCCTGGTATCAAAGGCGCTCCTAGATAACATATGCGCCCCTTAGATAGAAATAGGTGCTCCAGGAAAGCAAAATGCGCCTCTTGGTTAAGAAAGGTGCCCTTGGATAGCAAAGGCGTCCCTGGACAGCAAAGGCAAATCTGGGAAATATAGGTGCCCTGGACAGAATAGGAGCCCCTTAGATAGAAATAGGCACTTCAGGAAAATAAATGCAACCCTTGGATAGAAAAAGTGCCCTTTGATAGTCCAGGCACCCACTGGATAAAGCGCCCACGGATATCATATGCACTTTTGGAGGCGCCACTGGACAGCAAAGACAACCCTGGACACAAGTGCTTTGGACAGCAAAGGTGCCCCTAGGAAGGTACCCCTTCGATAGTAAAGGCGCCTTTGGATAGCCTAGGCGCTCTCTAAATAAACTAGGTGCTTGAGAAGGGAAATGAGCGCCCCATTGGAAAGTACAGGCTCCCCCTGTATAACATAGATGTCCCTTATCCATCTTCAGCTACCCTGGATTGGAGCAGCGTCCCTCAAGAGCAAAGGCGCCGCTGGACAAAAAGGCGTCTTCGTATATCAAGGGCACTCCTAGATAATATATGCACCCCTTACATAGAAATAGGCACTTCATGGAAGTGAAAGGCGGCCTTTGGTTAGGACGGCGTCCTTGGACAGCCTAGGCGCCCTCTGCATAAAACGCCCTACATATATCATATGCGCCCTTGGATAGCAAAGGCGCCCCTGGACAGCAAAGTTAACCCTTCTTGAAATAGATGATCTGGACAGCATAGGCGGTCATGGATAAACTAGGCGCCTGAGAAAGAAAACAAGCGCCTCACCTGAGAGTACAGGCGCCCCAGGATATCATAGGTGTCCCTTTCCATCTTCAGCTTCCCTATTGTCTATGGTTTGGCACACCTGTCCGACAGTCGCGCGCTCTGTTACAGGGCTCGAGCGCTCAATTTGAGCATGGACTGCCTTAAACCACATTTCGTTAACCTCTAACTGAAGGCTTAGTGCTCCATCGCTGCAACCGGGTGTCTTTTTCAGTATGTGCGCCCCACTTCCGAGAACGCTGCCCTCATCAACCAGCAGTCCTCCCCGCTAAGCAGATGAGCGCCTCTTTCTGATAACTAGGCACTTTATTTCAGTGTTCGAGCGCCTAATTTCAGAAATTTTATTCTCCATCTATTTTGGGCTCCTCCTGGATTGCAGAGGCGCCCCCTCAAGTGCAAAGGCGCACCTGGATAGAAAAGTGCGCCCCATGTTTGCAAAGGCACTCCAAGACAGCATATGCGCCGCTTAGATGGAAATAGGCACTACATTAAAGTAAAATGTTCCCTTTGGGTAGCAAAGGCGCCCCTTAACAGCGAAGGCAGCCCCAGATAACAAAGGTTCTCTGGACAGCATAGGTGCCCTTTAATAAACTGGTGCCGAAAGAGAAAAATAGCGCCTCACCGGAGACAAAAAGTACCCCAGGATAACGTAGGGGCATGTATTTCAATCATGTCTGTGATTGAAAAATACATCTAGACAGCATATGCGCCCCTGGATAGAAAGACACCCCTGGGCAGTAACGGCGCCCCTGGAAAGCAATAGTGCGCCCCTGTGGAGAAAAAAGCCGCCTCCTGAATAACCTAGGCACCGCCCCCGAAATATCAGATGCCCGTGGATAGAGCAGACTGCCTTGAATAAAACAGCGGCCCTGGATAGTAAAGGCGCCCTTTGATAGCATAAGCGTTCCTTAGCAACAATATGGGCGCTACATGAGCTCAAGGTTCACGCGCACCTAAGCCCAATAATAGAGCAATCAATCGATGCCAAAGCATTCCTTAAAGCACGGGCGCCAAACTTCCTAA
This sequence comes from Lepas anatifera, assembly GCA_034440635.1. Taxonomy (NCBI): domain Eukaryota; kingdom Metazoa; phylum Arthropoda; class Thecostraca; family Lepadidae; genus Lepas; species Lepas anatifera. The sequence goes on from JAOTON010000543.1 coordinate 315,433, forward strand.
GAAGTAAAGGCGCCTCTGGGTAGCAAAGGCGACCCTCGACAGTGGTGTAGGTATTCCTGAATAACAGCAGCGTCCCTTGATAAGAATAGCCCCAAGATGGCACAGGTACCCTGCTGATAGGAAAAGCGCCCCTGAATATCAGAGGCACCCTCTGAATGATGTGTCCATGGAGAGCATAAGGGCGCCCTATGTATAGCAAATTGCCGCCCCCTGGATAGCCTAAGCGCCCCTTGCATAGGGTAGGCGCCACTGGGTAGTATAGGTTACCTTGAATAAAAATACGCCCCTAAATACCAAAGTGAACCTGGATAAGAAAAAGCTCCCCTTGGGCACTGGGTATCAAAGGCGTCTTCGTATATCAAGGGCACTCCTAGATAATATATGCACCCCTTACATAGAAATAGGCACTTCATGGAAGTGAAAGGCGGCCTTTGGTTAGGACGGCGTCCTTGGACAGCCTAGGCGCCCTCTGCATAAAACGCCCTACATATATCATATGCGCCCTTGGATAGCAAAGGCGCCCCTGGACAGCAAAGTTAACCACCTAAAAGCAAAGATGCGCCTGGATAGCTGGGTTGCGTCCATTGGGGAGCGAAGGCGCCCCTGGGTGGCACAGGTGCCTCATCGAAGCAAAGGCCCCTCCAGAGAGCATAAGTGTCCCTGATGAGCACAGGTACTCCTGGACAGCCCCTAAATGACGTTACATAATGTTACGACACCTATTATGACGCATGCTATTACATCAAAGTAAAGGTTATTCAGTGTTTAGATCAAGGTTTCAGGTCAATTTTAAAGGTCACTGGCCTTGATGATCAATGCTTGATCAAAGGTCATTGGTAAGCTTGGGCACAGCGCTAGTTATAGCGTAAATTAGGCCTAATTTGTTGGGTTGTGCCGTAATAGGTCAATGACCTTGAAGGACCTTGACCTCAAAAATTGCAGACATTGTTTAGAGCCTTCCCTTTTGGCCTCAGCCCTGTTCTAGAGTATTCGCGCCCCGCTCCGGCCCGTTGGGGGGGGTGGGGTGCTTGAACACCCCTCGAGGTCTCCCAGTGGCACGAAAAAACGTCGGCGCGAAGCGACACAGTACTTGTCACACCTTATCATTGATCAATTCCGCAACTTTCCCTCAAAATTTAAGGTTGTGTCATCTCAGGTCAGGTCACCAGCGCAGTTCAAGTGACCTCACCCCAAAAATGTTTAAGGTGGCGTAAGTAAGAAAAGGGTGAACCTATCGAATTCAAGCTTGTACCATATAATGGGCCCAAAAAGTACTAATAGATTTATCCCGGGATTTTTCCCATCGATGACTTAGGGACAGTACGAATCATGACCTCTCCATTGAAAATGCATGGGGTAAAACGGAAATTTGCCGAAAAATTGCTCTATGTCTGCAGACGCCGCTTGGAATACCTTCGGATTCCCCAAATCATAGTATCCTAGGCCTCTTTATCGGTTCATGTTGCAAGTTTAGACATATTACCTCTGAGAGTTCATCTGGGGCTTCCTAAGCAGGTTTTAAGACTTGGGTCAATTGCTTTGCAGGAAATATTGATAAAACCCGTATTTTGATACCATTTTTATTGCTATTGTGACTTGATTCATATGCATACTGACTATGCTAGGCTAGGTGGTGACCTTGACCTACCCATAGGTCAGGTCATTTTTATGTTTTGACCTAGTATAGTCATATTATGCACTATTTGATGATTCGCCGTAACGAGAGGAAGCGAAGTGTGCCTAAAAATGATTCTAGCTCAACTCTGGCAGATGCTAGAGTATATAGACAGAGACATGTTGTAAGCTTTGTCTCGGGGGAGGGACCCCAGCGCTGATCCCTGGAAAAATCCGCAATGGCCCCCAGGGGCCCTCAGGGAGTCAGGAAATCTGGCATGGGTGGAATCTGGTAGGAGGGATTTTGGGTCTCCAAAATCAGCTGAGGGGGCCGTGCCAGTTAAGGGGACCTAGATAAGGGCGCCCGACGAGCTCATTTGACCTCAGTGCCAACACAGGATTCTCAAGACCAGCGTGGGGTGCCTACCTATCTAAACGGTTTTTAAATAGGCTCAGGGACCCAAAACTAACCCAGGGGCTCATTTTTCAACTCATGGGGCCCAGACACTCTGAGGGGAACCTGCAGAAGCTCAGAAGGCCCATAAAACTAATAGGGCCAGACTAGCTGGGTGGCTCGCCGAACTAGTGTCCAGATACGCACAGCGGGCCCCAAACAAGCTGAAGGGATCTATATCAGTTAAACGAAAACGATACCAACCCAGGGGACAATGACCAGCTTAAGGGACACTAATCCAGCTTGGGGCTCAGAGCTCAGAGCTCCAGTTTTTAGCTCAGAGGGCCCAGGACCTGTTGATGGGGCCCTATATCAATAAAAGGGCCCCGAAAAGCTCAATAGGCTTCAGCGGCGACATATAGGTTTCAAGTTCAGTGTGAGAGCCTAGTTAACTAAAGCGGTTCTAGATCAACTGAGGGAACTCGATATAAACTCAGGGAAGTCACCAAAAACTCTGGGGCCCAGGCCCGCAGAGGTTCTGCGGCCTATGAGGCTCAAGTTAGCGTCAATCGGGTATTTCAGTATGGAGCCGTTAGCCAGGACAACTGTGATAAGTGGAGGTGGTGGATACGACGCCCCAGTTTTTGCCATGACCGAAGATAACTGTATTATTTGCTCATCGTGCTTCAGTTAGCGTCAGTGGGTGCTTTCAGCATTTTCTACCAAGGTACCAGTCGTTAGCTGGCCCGAAATATGTTTGATGGTAAACGTGAAGATGTCTTCACTAAGAGGAAGCCTTCATGAAAATATGCATTTACAAATCCTTTTTTAAACTCGTTTTTCATTGACACTGGCCGCCTTTCGGGTGGTAAATTGGCCAGTGGCGGATCCAGGGGGGCAAAAATGGCATTCCCCAAACGGAAAAGCTCGGGACAAAACTATGTTTTCGCCCCTAAAGCGATCGACCTCCTTTTTCCCCTACTCCTTTTTAGTTTATAAGCAAGATTTTGGTGTTTCAACTCTCAACTTCAAACAGAACATAAGTTGATAAGATGTTCCCTGGTCTGTCCCCTCGAATCCGGAAATGTAAAAAACACTGAAGATTATATATTCGGGCACAGCCCTTCATCAGAATCATGGAGTAAATATCAATAATTCTCAGTTATAGTATAGCCAGACCTCCATAGTATAGCCAGCCTTGGATAGGAAAAAGTATCTCGAGCCCTTTTTTGGCTTTTCGTCTGAAATATCCCAAAATTCTTCCGGCAAGTGATATTGGTGGCGCAGCTTTTGACTGCGTGACGTTTTTTTTTTTGCTTTTCGACTGTGGTTTGTCCCTTCCAAACCGACCGGCTAGATCCGCGACTGAAATTGGCGCCCCTCAGGTTCGGCGCCCCCCAGGTTCGGCGCCCTCCGAGCCTGGGCCCCCCCTTAACGAAATCCTAGATCCGTCACTGTGGGCAGCAATATTTATTCTAGCTAGTTTTAGCCTGCACTTATCTCAATTATAACTAACAAATATGCCCTCAAAATAAGTGGCTTCCGGCCTGTTAAAATTTTTGGCAGGCTCTACATCACATAAACATTTCTAACTTGTCTTGTCGCTGTTGCGCAGTTTAAGTAGAATTGCTGCCCAGCTATGTTTATTTTTTTCACTCATTTAGTACTTTTCTTAGTAGTTTTTAGGCGTACTTAATACTAAATTCGAAGAAATAGGGGCCGCTAAATCGAAGACACTCAAACTGTAAATCTGATTTAACCTGAAAAAATGGACAGAGAAGTACTTGATAAAGTATCTGCGTTATCGTAATGCCTTAAATATGCCCACAATCGTGTATTTCTCGAAAAAATTGACTGTCACATTTCCGGTATCTAGGCGACAACTTTCTGCAAACTACTAACAATCGGCACCATTGGGCTGCATGTTAAAATCTGGCAACTGTGACAGCGGTTTGCGGGTTTTCTGCAGCGGAGGTCCCTCGTTTTAGTAGAAACTGAACACAGTACCAATATTGTATCACTAATGGTACGCTGTGCAATTGAAGAACAGAGCTGCTAGGTTAAAATATTCCCTACACGCTTCATTCTCTATTTCGAAAATATGTGGTTTGATTTTGAGCCATACAGTCTGGATCCCTATTTTGTCACAATTATGCACCTCAATTTTTGTAAATGTGTCACAAACTCCGGTAGCCGAGTTCGCAAGTTTCTGCACCTCTGATCGTTTTCAGCTCACTTTGAGCACAGATTAGAAGTGATTAACAAAGATTAGAAGGATTTTCACAGGAGCCTCTGAACGCACGTCCATCGCTGGACAGAGGTACCTAAGTCTCATTCTGTACAATATCGTGTACAGAATGAGATTTTCTCAGCCATGACGAGATACTTCGAAGCAAGAATGTCTACAACTATATTTTTATATATCCAAAGTGAACGAGGGCTGCTATCTCTGACGACAGCGGCATATGCTTGAATTGTAAGCCTGGACCGCTCCTGGGCGATATATGAGAAGACTGTTCATTAAAGGCATTTCATGTGTGTCCGAATAACGGTGAACGTGATTGTTGTTTGATGTTTCTGTCCTAATGCAAAGTTATGATTATGTTATCTTTTCTAGAGGCTGAAGTAGACTGCGGTAAACAAAGTGGATTACCCTTAATTATCATTAAACAAAGTTAATGGAATAGCAAGGCCACAACAACAATATAAGTAACATCTTTACAGAAAGTTTGAATTAAAAAAAAAACACGAAAACTAACCACGAACATTCAGTGAACCCAATGAAACTTAAGGCAAGACTCAAAGTATGTCACACAGACTACATCAGTTTTGTTACTAGACTAATTTTATGCCAAATGCAGACTCAAAAGAGGCGGCTTCGTTTGAGGTTGGCATTGAATTCAATTTCCGTGTTGAGTGAAGGGACATATTTTCCTAATCCATGTTTCGTGGGGTGCTGGAATATAATGATTCCATACAGATTTTGCTGATGGAATACATTGATGCCGTGGAGTTTTTTCTATACCGAGCGAAAAATCATTTGAAACCAGTCATCATACATTTTATTCCCGAGCATTCGGTGATCATTCTATGAGCTTAAGAAAACACTACGTGCTAGACTCAATCTAGTCCAAGAGATTAGGTACATTGAGTCTGCGACGGGAAAACAATGAGCCCGATTCTGCCTGATTCCAACCGAGTTTGACACCAGAATCCAGACTCGCTTTCAGCACCGACTCAGTTTATCCAAAAGGAATCAATTTTTCCCTCAGTGTAGTGCAGCTGGTTAGACGCCTTTTTCTCGCAAAAACATAGAACCAGCCTGGGTGACAGCTTAGGACAAGAGTCACTATAAATATAAGCTCACAGGATATATACCTACATGTAAATATTCCCAGGGCTTTATGCATACAAACCACGACAATGTTTGGTCCCCAGCCCTGTCGTTGATTTCCAGCCCTTCATTTTTATGCACTGAGGTCCAGTGCCCGTTCTGGCCGAAAATGACGGCAGAACTGCTTTTAGTACGGTAAATATACTGCGCTACTTTCTGGAGGACGATATGAATGACGCCCTAAACTGATCGATGATAATGAAAAGGAAACAACAGAGCTTAAGAACAACAAAGCTCAAGAAACTATAAGAAAACAGAAATAATCCATAAGAGTCCATGAGTTGATTGCAAGCTGCACGTGTATTACAAGAGGTCAAATAATCCAGACGGCGATAAAGGTTATCATTGTATTTTTGCGAAATTTATCGCTTAGTTAACCTGACCACTTCTGAGGATCAACAAATTCACTCCCTCGCACACTCACCAGACCACGAGCGCAGATTTATCCTAAGCTGGCCGACACTGAAAGGTGCGAGCATGCAATCAGCAAATAAGGAGAACTGGTTCGTGGAGATGCACCATTGCATCACCGGAGGCAGCGGCGGCGCCGGCATTAGAGCGAGGTGCGGCCGCCCGGCGCCAGTTGCCATGCGCAGGAGCATTGAATGGCGGGCGCGCCCGGCTGCTGCGTCCTCACGGTTCCATGTCAAAACCACCGGCGGCCCCACTCCACGTACCAGCACCGCCGTGGGCCACGTCACAGGCGGGCACTGGTCAGTCGGCTCCAATCGCCCGGCCTGCACCTTTGTTACCGAGCACGCCGACAGCGGTGCACTGAAATGGGTTACCGCACCGGCAACGGGATGAATGCTAAGTGTATGCATGCATGTATCCATGTATGCACGTTATACATGCATACATTGGTGTTCATTGAGGAGATCTGAATGCAGGCAGGCATTAGCTATTGCTTATTTCAAGACTAAAGAGGCTCAAAGTAGGGGAGACCGGGGCTAGTTGCAGCCAGGGGCATGTTAAGCCACTCGCGATAACTCCGCTGTTTCTGAAAATATTGCGCTGTAATCATAACAGGGCATGCGCGCAACCACTTTCCGTCTTTCAGCTGGAAACCGTCGTGGTATCTGGTCGGTAGCGGTTTGGAGACAGAAAAACCTGTTTTTTCATAGCAAAAGTGAATTTTACTTTTGTCAAACATTTTATAATAGCACTGTTGATGCTGGAGATAAATATCAGCCGTACTAAATGGGTTGAATGCAGGTATTTACACCTCATTTGGGCCGAAAACTATGAGACTTGATCACTCACTATTCGCGTCAGCTGCCTCCGAAATAGCGGCAGGGTCTCGGGGTAAGTTGAGCCACAAGGGTGCTGGGGTATGTTGAGCCATGATCAACGCGCCCCGGAGGAAAAAAACATGGAATACCTCAATTTCCCCTGGAAACCAATGGGGCACGGTGGTGTAGTGGACTGCACCACACTTTAAATGCGGCTGACCCGTGTTCAAGACCGGGTGGCTTCTCTGATCAAAGAGCAAGCTGGCGCCCGAGAAACCTTCCAACAGGGAAATAGTTGGCGATGCTATTTGGCCCTGACAGTTGTCTCCTAAAATTTCTGCTATCGGGTCGACTCATTGGCGAAGGGGAAAGGCATTTACCACCAGCTTCTGATTTCCCGATTATTTTCAAAACACTTAAGCGATTTAACGTCCCATTTCCTGCCCCTGACCTGCTGCTAGGCCAACCAATTATGGAGAAGAGCTTCCAGCGCAGGGTTTGGGCCCTCATCTTGCATTAACCCGCGCCCCACCGGGGGTCCGGCGCCACCTTCGCCCCACCGGGGGCCATCGATGTCCCCCTCTAACTCCGAATATATGGGGGTTAGCGCAAATCTGCAAAGTGTATTAGAAAGCTCACGTGAATTCAGTACGAAATTATTTGTATGTTCAAGCGCTCAGGTCAATGGTTTGCCCTCCAGAGGTCAATTTAGGTCACGATAGGTTATTTTCACTAAAATATGCAGTGCTTAAGAAAACTGGGCATAACTCTTGTGCCATTAGAGCTATTGAGATCTGGTAAAGTACGCTTGTTAGGAAGATGCCAGAACTTTTCCCGCTATGTGAAACGTAATGACATACCGCCAGTGGTTTGACCTCCAGAGGTCACCTCGTGACCTAATATGACCTGAGGTCACGAGAGGTCAGAAAGTGACCTTGCCGTATATGAAATGAAAGCCCGTGACGAGGCATATACGATGATGTTTGATTCAGCGCTCTAGCTTAATTAGGTCAAGTTATTGTCAAAATACTGCATTTCATCCCTGGGAGCCCTAGATGACCTCGGAGAGGTCAAAGGGAAGATATGGCCCCTGGAATCCATGGAAGGGTGTCCAAGAACGTTTTTCTGAGAAAGCTGAACATTTGTAATGTTTTTTGTGACTTTTAGATCATAAGACGGCTTTTCCCATGCTTTTTCAATGGGAGAGGTCATCTCGTAACCTGACCTCAGGTCACGAAATCTGAAAATCTCGGATATGCACCTTGTAGAGGTCATGGTCATAAGCACCTGGAGGGGTCATGAATTATAAGAAGTTTCAAATCGTTAAGCGGCTCAACGTACCCCGGAGCGCGGCTCAACTTACCCCGACACGGGGCGAGTTGAGCCATTTGACTTTGACCTATTCATGATCAAATATCTCACACGGCGACAATATTTAAGCATTGGTGCACGCATCACTTGAAAGCCAAAAGAATAGGCTTTCCAGCAATGGAAGAGCAGAGTCTATATCTTTAGCACTCTCTGAGATATGCGACCAAAACAAAAATCATGTTCAACTAGCCCTGGTCTCCCCTACGAGGACGCATGGCGTCTGAGCTCCGCTTTCATACAAACATTTCCCTTTTTTAATAGGTACATCAGGGGACAATTTAGAAGCATGGCTGAATGGTGTTAAAAAGCTAATATACCAGTAGTTTTAAGTTTGGCGTTGGATAATAGTTATTTTCCGAGGCAGGGATAAGGTTGAGTGCCCCCGACACATTGGCCGGGCTAGCAGCACTTTATGAATAAAACCGATTGAAGTGTGCCCAAAATGCTCCTCACTGTCGGAGCACTCCAAATTAACAGCAACACCCACAAAAACATTATCGGAGAAAATGGGAATGGTATCCAAGATCGGCATGAGCTATAGGTACCTAATGCAATTCAGGGCCCCATTTCATAAAAGGTGTAGCAATGCGCCACATTTTACCCCACACTCACCTGCAAAGTTAAGCCGTACACATAATCACGTTTCCTAAAGAGTGGCGACATTCACATGAAAGTGGCGTAGATATGAAATAAAGCGTGAATTACGCCCGATTCCAGAATGGAATTGCCCCTTCTACTTCGATCGAATAATTACTGCTATTTTAATTTTGGAATGGGCAAAGGGGAGAAGGTGGTAAGACGGGCATAATTGTGTTTGAGACTGTGTGTCTCACTGGATTTTCATTTGACAGTGATGAAATTTTGTTTTAAGCTTCTGTAAACATTTATTTGTCCCTGTGCTTAAATATACTAGGATTCGTGCATATTCCTAGGAGCAGCACCGTTTACCGTAGAATGTGCAAAAGCCCGTCCTACCCCAACAGGCGGGGTAAGACGGGGTTTTATGAAAGTAGTTTATCATACGAAAAACTTTTTTTACAAAAACCTTACCACGTTGAGCAAAAATGAGTTCTGAAACACTTTGCAATGCTTTGTTTCGATTAAATAGTCAAGAGAAAATTTTTTTGCTGAATTTCCATAAAATCATAATTTTTCATTTGAATCTAACAATCAATCATTTAAAGGGAATGTGGCACCTTCACAACGTGATTTTAACTGAGATAGCCAAGTTGTAAAGCAGGTCGGAAAACCCGGTACTCCATATTTCATTTGTCTTGGAACTCGATATTTCCGTAGAAAAAAGCTGAGACCTACCTGACACCAGCCCCCTCAGCCCCCGTCGACGGCGGCCATTGTTGTGAGCTACTGGTGTGACGACATATGCTGACGTCACGATGAGCATCAGCCAATCGAAGCCCTTGAAGCGTTTCAAGTATGGTAGTGGTTGCCAGATCGTGACATCATCCACAGTCTGATATTTATTTCTTTTTCTAGAGGAGTATTTTTAAAAACGACATAAAGAGCTTATTATACATTTTTGAGAGAAATCATCAGTGGTTTCATTATTTTTGACTAAAAGTACGCCTAATTACACTAAATTCCAGGATTCGACCAAGGTGCCACATTCCCTTTAAAGTTCCTCAGCTGGTTTGCAGCACACTCTCAGACTGATTCCTTTCAACCATGCAAAAACGCAGCGATAAAGATTATAATTTGTATGGTGATGTAGTATTTCACTCCGTGCCCGTCTTGCCCCATGTTAATATGTTAGAAAATCTCATTCTTGGGTGTCACAGTGCTGGGGTAATATAAAACTTAAATCACGTAATGTATGTTAATACTCTCCCGAGACAGGTTTTGCATATTTGGCCTTCCAAATAGGACCAGACACTGCCAGAATGTTACACTCAAAACTACTAACAATGGTAGGGTGAACCACTAATTTCGTTTTTCTAAAATTATGACAAAACAATAAAAGTTAAAACTTTGTGTTTTTAGCTCATGATAGGACATTCCACGACGCATTAATGCAAGTAATGGGACATTTATACCATAACTGGTCTGGTCCACGGAGCCTGCGCTCGTCTTACCTACCATGCCCGCCTTACCACCCTTTCCCTTACATATTTTTCAATAAATTAGTTGAAAGAAAATATCTACATTTATTTGGTCTTATTTGATTCGTTGTTGATTTTTTTCATGATATTTTTAAGCTCTGCCGAACAATGTGCACCGGTGAAAGAGGTGATTGTAAGCCAACGAACTAAGTAAACCGAGTAAACCAAGTAGGTATACCAAGAGATTAGTTCTCGGGGGCCCACATTGGCAGACGCAGGGGGGATTCTAGCTATGCCCCCAAGCCGATGGAAAGGGGCTAAACTATCTTTTGGCCCCCAAAGGCCGGATGCATTTTTAAAAAGGTGTTTACACTAGGTCTGTCGAGCAATTAAATCTTCGCTCCCCCGTCCACCAGGAGGAGAGGCAGCCATGGATTTGGCCCACCAAAACTCGGGTCTGCGTCCGCCTCTGGGGGCCCATGAGACCAACTCTCAGGGCCCTCTGAGAACAACTCTCGAGGTACCCTTGAGACCGACTCTCGGGGAAGGAAGGGGCTTCTGAGACTAACTCCGGGGAGGGGGTCGCCTAAGCCTGACTTTCGGGGCCCCCCTGAGACTGACTGGGGGAGTGGGGCACTGAGACTAACTTTCAAAGGGCCCTCTGAAACTGATTTTCGAGGACCTTCTGAGACCAAGTCTTAGAGACCCCTTGAGACCAACTCTTAGGGAGCCCCGAAACCGACTTTCAGGGGACTTGAGACCGAGTCTCAGGGACCCCCTGAGAACGAATCTCAGGGGACTGGAGAATAAATCTGGGGCCTCCTGATCAGAGAACCGTTCACAGTGCTTCAGATCTACCCAAGGAAAGGTCTGTGGCATAGGCGGATCCAGGGGGCAAAGGAGGCACGTGCCCCCTCATCGACCCTCAGTGCCCCCTGAAATGGTCATGGTGCCCGCCTGTAAGGTCGATGGCGTCCCCATGAAATTTGGCTTCCCACCCCCCCTCAGGATGTGAGTCAGTGCCCACCGATAGGATTACGCGCCCACCTGATAGGTTTTACCGGTCAAAAGTGACGCTACCCTGGTCCGGATGGCGTCCCCCCGGAAAGGTGCCCCCCCCTGATCGGCAATCCTGGATCGGCCTATGTTCTGCAGACCCCTAGGGACCCCCATTGGCCACGCCACTGTATAGGAAATTATGACAAATCTAGCATTCAATTTTTTGGTTGAATTATCACGTGACCTTCCAATTTTCTTATTTAAATACCATAGACACCTTGAGGCTATTGTGATCTTGCTTCAAATAAAGAGGGCCTTTACGCAGCCCCTAACCGGCAATCCGAAGCTGGCTTTACTATGACGTCTTACTGGCGGAAAAATCTTATTTACCCGTAGGATATAATAAAAATTGCAAACTTCAAACGTGTTCAGAAAGTACAGTATGCCTTAAAGTGATGATATTTTAATTTTTGGAAATTTTTTATTTATTAAATGGCAAAATCTGATAGTTTGAGAACATTTCATTAGATTTCCTTAAAAATGTGTGCGCTCTAAGTTAGCTGTGCAGCCTCATCGCTTTGTGATCGCTGCCATACACACTATGACGTTACCTTGGGGAAAATAATGTTTTAAGTACCCAACCTTAGGTAAAGACGCACTAAAGTCGGCGGCCCGACGACGCGCGCCATTATTTCATTTTACTCTGTGCCGTTAGAAGAAAGACGCGCGTGTTGTGGTGGATATGTGATTTTCGTGTCTTTTTTGCCGGGTTATATCATCATATCCAGTGCTTAGCCGGCGCTAGATAAGGATCAAGGCTGAATATTTTTGTTGGGATCTACATCAGATAGGTATGTTTCCATAGGATGCCGCAGAACATGAATTTTATTGGCTTGTGACCACTTGATCTAAGTTAAGCTGCAATGTTGAGCTTTATGACCATTACCCTTGTATCATTATAGATATTAGTAAATATTTCAGGCCTCAATTTAAAGTAAAAAGTGCAGGCACTGGACTACAAGTATGGTATGATAAACCTTAAGAAATAAAATAGTTTTTGCTGTCTTCTAGGTCCTATTTGTCTGAAGCCATGTCTTTGCTGTGTTCTGCAGTTGTTTCAGCTAATATGTGGACCCAAGCATCACATACTATCTTGCAATGTCACTTAAACTTTGACAGTGGGTGAGACCAAAACTGTAGTTGAATTCTGAAAAATGGTTACCCTATCAACTTTTTTATACTTTCAACCATAGGAACAGTTATTCAAAAGAACATGGCTGAATGTGCGTTTAGCATCCTGTTGAATGAAATATTTCCCATGAAAACCATGTTTGACTTGAATTAGGTAGTGGGACTCAATCTGTCCCGTCCAAACTGCCCAAAAGTGAAATTAACCTATTAATCCATTATTTAATCACTATATGTACACTCTCTGCATCAATACCTGTAACAACAGCAGTAGTTCAAACCCGGAACAACAGGAGGAGATACTCAACAGACAATTCAAATCTGTTTTTGGTGAGGGCAAAACTTGCAGCTATGAGGAATTTCAACACAAGTGCGGCATGCCTCCGAACACCTTTCCAGTTGATGACCAGTGTACAAAGTATGGCATTTTTCGACGATATCTCGTCGGGCGCGAGTGCCCTTGGAGACAGGATGAGTGGTGCGAATTTTACCAACCTGGTGCGAATTTGCAAGGTTAGTGACACTTAAAATAAACAAATAATGGCTGAATGGCTATTAAGACACAGGAGGGGCCTTATAAAAAGCCCTTAATTAACTGAATAATGATTGAGATAGCATTGCATTGCAGGGGTAGGAATGGGTGCATTTTTTCCCTGGTATGTGGCATATTGGTGCGAATTTTTGGAAGATGGTGGTGCGAGAATTTTTAGATGGCTGGTGCGACTCGTCTGGCCTGCTGCCATACTTTGCAGACTGGGTTGTTGATGGAGTGATTATAACCGAGCACGGAGTTAGAAAGCTTCTGTCCAACCTGAACCCAAGGAAAACAGCCGGGCCTGATGGCCTGAGCACCCGTGTCTTGAAAGAACTCGCACATGAAGCGGCCCCTTTACTCATGATGATTTACCAAACATTGCTTGACTCCGGTCTAGTCCCGATAGACTGGAAGGACGCCCTTGTGACAGCAGTGTTAAAGAAAGGGCAGACACACGACCCAGCCAACTACCGCCCAGTTTCCTCTCACCAGTGTGTGCTGCAAGGTAATGGAGCACATTCTGACCAGTAAAATAATGACACACCTGGAATTTAACAGCATCATGAATAACAGCCAGCATGGATTCCGAAAAAGAGGTCATGTGAGACACAGCTTTTGGAATTAGTAGAAGAGCTAAATGAAAACCTGGCCAGTGGCTTTCAAACTGACATCCTGGTCATGGATTTTGCTAAAGCGTGTGACAAAGTAAACCATAGCCTACTTATTCACAAGCTCAGCCAGTATGGCATTAAAGGAAGGATTAACAACTGGATATCTGACTTCCTGAAGGATAGAAGACAGGCAGCGGTGGTTGACGGAAGCAAGTCCGGGTTCATTCCGGTCACATCCGGAGTCCCACAGGGCAGTGTCCTCGGCCCCTGTCTCTTCCTCGTGTACATAAATGACCTTCCGGACACCCTAGCAGCACGCACACGGTTGTTTGCTGATGATACTGCAGCCTACAACGTAGTTTCCAACACTGCAGACCAGCTCAGCCTACAAAAAGACTTGGACAAGCTTGCTCGCTGGGAGGAGAAGTGGGATATGCAGTTTTATCCGAAGAAATGTACCTCACTTCCAATCACCCACAGCAGAGAACCAATGCAGTACCAATATGTCTTACATGGGCACAATCTAGAAACAGTCAGCTACGTCAAGTACCTGGGCGTCACACTCAGCAAGGACCTGACCTGGAAACTGCACATCGAGAATATTTGTTCAAAAGCTAACAAGACATTAGGTTTCCTGAGGAGGAATTTGAAAGTCAGCTCATGAAAGGTAAAAGAAACCGCATACAAAGCATATGTGCGCCCTTGCTTGGAATATGCTAGCTCCGTGTGGGATCCTCATCATCAAAATGATATCAACAGAATCGAAGCAATTCAACGCAGAGCTGCGCGGTTTGTGATGAGGGACTACAAACGCACCTCTAGTGTCTCAGTCATGCTAAGTCAGCTCAAATGGCCACTGCTTGAGCAGCGACGGAAGGCGGCACGCCTAACAATGCTTTGAAAGATCGCCAATGGCAACGTAGAAGCAAATGAGCTAAGAGAAAAGCTAACACCGCTCCCTGAGCGGGCAAGACGAGGGCACCACCAGCAATTTGTCATGCCGCAGTACAGGACCGATCACCGTCTGCACTCATTCCTTCCAAAAACCATCAGGGACTGGAATCTACTGCCAGAAGAATCTTTGGATCGTGATTCTTTGATTTCTCTCTTGTAACTCTTGTGTGATTATTGTTTGTTCTTTTGGATTTGCAAGACACGAGCTACAGCATTTCAATTGACAAAATAATCAACTCGATGATTGTGGTCAATATACGGTAGAAGTAGAAGCACCCTGCCTGTTAGTACTGTGCCACACAATATGTCAAACCAGCAACCTGTGGGACCACAATCTGTCTGACCAAGTTCCAAAGCATCATTGAAATGCCAGTTTTGGACTTATATTGGGCCCGTTTATATAGGGGAAAGTTTGGATTAAAATTTTGTTTGCTTATGTAGGGAAACAATAGGCTTGTGAATTGGGATAGTATGTGAGCCAGTGTGCAAAGTATGGCACCTTTGATGAGATGTCGTCACTGTGAGTGCCCTTGGAGACAGGAGTGAGTGGTGCAAATTGTATTAATCTGGTGCGAATTTGCAAGACTGGTGCGAGGGAGGCGACAGTGAAAACCAAACAAATAATGGATGAATGGTTATAAAGACAGGAGGGGGCCTTATAATTTAACTAACTAATATGATAAATAGCATTGCATCATGTGAGTAGTGATGGGTGCATTCTTTTCTGTGGTATGTTGCGGATTGGTGCAAATTTTAGGTGGCTGGTGATGCGAATTTGTGTGATAATTTTAGATTGCTGGTTTGACTCGTCTGGCCTGCTACCATGCTTTGCAGACTGGTATGTGAGCATGAGAGGATTTGAGTCCTGAGGAGGCAGCCTGCTAAGCTGAGGCTGACAAAGCCAAAAGTGTCAGCAGTAGTTTAATTCAGCCACAGGCTGACTTGCTGAATTGAGAAGGTTAGATAAAATTATGTCATATGTTATTACATGGCATGCTTCATTTGGAAGGCGGGGGCTAGGGTTTCAAGCCTCCCCTGCTATTGTCTAGGATCAGCCTTTGACTATGCATTTATTATAGACACTATGGCATTTGGGGGTTTGAGCCCCCTAGCCCCCTTGTCTCCACCACTGTTCTTACTAATGGGAGGTATTTCCATTGAAGCACTTTTAGGGAATATTGCCACAGATCTCAATGTCTTTCCCTTCAAATGTTTTGCATTTAGTAAAAAAGTACCATATTAATAACTGGGCAGCAAATTTTATTTCATATAATGATGCTGTGAAATGTTGTTTTTTGCTCATTTGAGTTTATCTAACATATGATTATTTCTATTTTTACAAAATATTAATTTTGTTTCAAATGACATGTACATCACCGGTGTGGGGCACGTGCAGCAAACAACATTTTGGGAAAATTTTTTCAGAGGATTCTGGATGTGAAGAACATGGACCTTTCTGGGAGTTTTTTTAACATTTTTTAAAAAAATATTTTACATGAATGAGTGTGATAAATGTTTAAATGGTCTATATAAATCTATTGATATCCATTAGGTTTTTGTTGGTCCTTTTAAGATATGTTTTATATGGAAGAATAGAATATGGGCCTCCATAAGTTCGTTGTATTCGGAAATTTTATTTCATTCACAATTTTATTGGACCAACTGTTGAGCTGAAAACCAACCACAACATCCACCTCAACACAGTCACAATCACCACCTCACTTGCCAGCTCTCTCTGTGCCTTTGTGGGGATGAGTTGAAGTTGAAGTTGAAGTATATGGACGTGAGGAGGCTCTAGGCCTGTATGGGTCCGGTCTCAACGCGCTCGTGTACAAGTGGTGTCACAACCTAGTCGGTGTCTGGCACTAAGTACATGATATCCTTCCAATGGTTGTCGAGTCTGGTCTTGAAGGAGTTGACACTCGGTGCGGAGACTACGTGCCTGGGGAGAGCGTTCCAGTCACTGACAACGCGGGTGCCAAATGCATTTCTACGGATTCTAGACTCGGCGCACGGTTTGATCAGCTTGTAATCATGCCCTCTCGTCCGCGAGTTCTCGTCGCGCTGGAAGAAGTATGTTGGATCGAGATCAATGGCACCGTGGAATATCTGAAAGACGCGGATCATGTCACCCCTGCACCGTCTGTAGTACAGAGAGGGAAGTTTCAGGTCCTGCAGCCTCTCGCTGTATGATTTGTGCCGTATCTCGGGGATCAGCCTGGTAGCGCGCTTTTGGACTCTTTCAACCCTCCTCTGGTCCGCCCTGCTGAAGGGTCCCCAGACTAAGTTACCGTGCTCCAGGTGAGGTCTGACGAGGGCCTTGAACAGTATTGGAAGCGACACTCGGTTTATGACACTAAATGATCGCCAAATCAGTGCCAGAATTTGCGACCCCTTTGCCACCGCAGAAGCAGCCTGAGCACGAAATTTGAGGTCTGCATCTACAAGGACTCCAAGGTATCCTTCCTGGACGGAATGGGCAAGCATGGTATCCCCCATTACATATGTGTGCTGCTCGTTGTTGGTTCCAACATGAAGTACAGTGCATTTACTCCTGTTGAATGGCAACTGCCAGATTTCAGCCCACTTGCTTGCACGTTCTAAATCGGCCTGAAGTATCTGTGAAAAGTTTGTATGAGGTTGTATGAGGCAGTGCCATACTGTGGGAACTGAAGTGGTGGGAGCGCCCGTGCGAGCTGGGCCAAACAGAGCCCAGCAATTCGCTATAATTCCTCCCCCCCAACCGGAGCAAGCTGTGTGCCCCGTTGTACCCATGGTTTGCGTCTGATATCTGGAGGGTGGTGGGAGACCGGTCCGCCAGTGGCGGCCAGCCTCAGTGTCTCGCTAGCACAGTCCAACGATTGCCAGACTCTTCTCTCCGCCTGCTCGGATAGCGAGATCAGTGTGTTTTGATGTCAGCCCTGCACTGGCTCTCTTGCTCTTTTACTCCCTCTCGCCCTGATAAGCGTGCCATTGGATAGGCTGGTAGATAACTTGAATCTGTTTATTCTTGTGCGCTGCGCGCGCTTCTTCTCTGAACCAGCAGACTGCTGATTGTGTCAGCCGGCTGGGACAAGTTTGTTGTCAGCCCGGCATTACTAGTTGTCTGGAGCAATGCTCTTTGCCCATCCTCGTTAGTTTTCTTTAAATTTATTTGCGTCATGATCTTGTTTTCGCCTCCTTTTCCCGTTTTGTTTGTGTTCTGCTTTGGTTTTTGGCTTCATTACACTCGTCTTAATTTGTTCTCACTGATCACGTTTTATATAATCACGTTTTGATATTGGCGTTTGAGTTTGCTCTGCTCCTACGTCTGCGTAAGTGCTTGTCCTCTTTTCTTTATTTTGTCTTTATTTTTTTCGCTGGGTTCATTTCTCTCCTCGGTTCTCTCGTGATCTTCGGTGATAGCATTATGATGGTTAATAATCATAATAAAGATATGATTAAAAAATGGTGAAATTAGTTTTTTGTCCGTGAATAAGCTTAAATAACATATGTAGGCCCTTGACCTAAAATCATACTTTGTGCAGCTTTTTTTTGCTCGGCTTTGTTTGCTTCTTGGGGTTTTTCGTATTTAATTCGCTCGTTCGTGTTTACGTTCGGTTCTTTTATTTGCTCTTTGGTTTTAATTTTTTTTGTTTTGCTCTTTTATATTTGTGAATTTTATATTTGTTCCATCGACTTCCAATATTATTTTCTTTAATCTGATACCTATCCTACATACTTTTGTTTTGTACCGTTGTGCGTAGAAAGTGTTTTCTATTTTTTGGTTTCCATTGCTTGCATTTCTCATACTTGTTTTGCTGTTCTCTTGCTTCGCTTTTGTCCATCTGTCTTTACGCAAAAATGAAAAATGAATTTTAAGATGATGTATGCACTCGTCCCCTTCAACACAGGACACTGGATATCACATTGTGGGAGCATGCGTGTTGCTGTCCAAGTTCTTTTTCGAGCGTGTTTGCATTGCAAAAGCGTGCTAGAATTGTATATAAATGTATCAATTAGCGGGTAGGTATATCAGCACAGGATTAGGTAGAGGAAAAAGGGAAAATAACATGCTTGCGAATCAAGACAGTACACGGTGAAGCAAGTGTGTTTGAGCTTGATGGGCTCAAGGCTTCACGGTGGCCGGCAAGGACGAAAATGCCGCAGGCAGTTTAAGAATACGTGCTTGCTAAATCAAGACAAGGGTAAAGACAAGTAAAGGGTCCCATTTCATGAAAAGTGTAACTTAACCTAGCAGCGTAGAAGTAGCATAATGCAGCATAGGAAGTGAGTAATGCACCACAGTCTTGTTTTATTTAAAAAATGCAGCATAGAATACAACTACTTACAAAGTAACTTTGGTGTAAATTTTGCTTTACTGGAATGCAGCATAGAATGCTCACAATCTTGTTTCATGAAGGAGGCAAAATGTGTGTTGAATGTTCAAAACATCCTTAAAAACTTGCACACCATCTAGCAGTGTACATATACCAGCAAATGATACAAAATATTAAAACATTATACATTTCTTCTACAGTTTAAAATTTCAAGTAAAATGTATTGTTGGGAAGGAACAAAAGAGTCATCAAAAATTGGAAGTGTCCATTTGGCCAATTATGCCCCTTTCATTTCGTATTCTTTTTCCATTCTGCCTGTTCCATTGATTTTTCATTTGTCGGTTTTGAGTTTGTTCCAACGACTAGCATTATTATTTGTTCAAATCGAATGACAAGCTCAATTACTTTCTTTTGTTCGATACATTGTTCCTATGAAGCGCTTTTTATTCTGTTGTTCCTTATCGATAACTTTTCTCTGTTTTTTTTTGGGCTGTTTGTTTCCTTCGCTTCTGTTTATCTGTCAATATTTAACATGAAATATACATAAGAATGATGATAACCAAGGAAAATTGAGTCGCTTAAGTTGGTGTGAGATGTTTTGTGCTGGCTATGCGTTTATATGAAAAACAATAAAGATGTCTTTCTCTGCAATATATGCACAGTACTGTTCAGCCCCCAAACATACAGTACAATGAGAGAAAAGTGTCTGCATATTGACGAAGTTATATGTTTGTCAAAGCAAGATGCAGGGCAAAATCAGACTTCATAATGGCATATTTGATGAATACCAAGTTTTGTTTTCTTGTTCCTGTTTTAAACCGTGAAAGGATCCCATTCCATTTGGTTGCAACAAATTGATTAGTTTAATTCTTACCTGCGGGACTGCTACGCATTTCACTCCATAAAGATTAACAACGGCATCGTTGTCGCAATATTGACATGCTGTGAGGAGCTGGCCGATAGACCAGACCCGTAATTAAGAGCGTTGCTTAGATCAACCCGAAGTTAGTCACATTCGGTTTCGGTGATATCAGAAATTGAAAGAAAAGGCCTTACTTTTGCCCTGAGCGACTGAAGGTGGAAACACTATGCGGTTTCCGGATTTCCAGACTTATGTTGTCCATTACCTAATAGTCCGTTTTGGAATTCCGACAAAGTGGTCCATTCCCGTGAAAGGGCCAGTGAGCCAAGTCTGCTCAGTTGGCACCCCTGGAAGCTTCAGCGCGTGGTCGTCGTTTGGACGTGTGTGTTGGCTCAGGATGGCCGGGTGATATATGCAGGTGTCTGATGTTACTGATTTCAGTGTGGTGAGGAAATTGGCTGCCAGGAGCCTCATAATCATAGCCGCATGTTTCTGCTTCAGCAAGTCACCAGAGTCGGAGAGCCAATTTGTTAAGGTCCCGTCAGATGAGACGTCATTAGACGTCAATTTAATGGGATGTCAGTCAGGCTTGGACAATCAGTAATATGACCCAATGTTAACCCCAATGATACACGTCCTTTCAGTGCCTAACACGCCTTTCCAACTGTCACCGCTAATGCTAGGTGGTTTGTTGTCCACAGATACCATGAAGGGGGACGTGTTTCAGACGGACGCGCTGGTGTTTGCCAAAATCAGAGGATATCCGGCTTGGCCAGCCAAGGTAAGCGATTCTTCCACTTGTGCCCATGCTTTGCATTACAAGATGTTCTGTTTGACAACTGTTTGTGACAGTGTTCTGGATTTTGCGGTATGGCAGCTCATGTCTATTTATTCTTTTCAGATCACGGCTGCCTTGGATGAATCCAAGAAACCCAAAAAGTACTCGGTGTTCTTCTTTGGCACCTATGAAGTGTAAGTGCGTGTTGTATGCTCTATCATCGTGGCATTTTTAGTTTAGATTTCATGATTGGAACTGTATCCCAGTGAGTATTAGTATAGCTCAAACATAAAATGCCTGAGTAATCAGAGGCAAATGTTATCACATCCTTGGTACTCTCGACCGAGCTTTTTCCGGGAACGGAAACATCTTTCATTCCCCCCTTCCTGGGATCTAATGCCTCCAGGCAGCTAAATTCCTCGGCTTCATTCTGTACATGGTCCGTTATACGGCGTATGCTCGATTTCATACCCCTTTTTATAAAACGTTTTTTTTTTGGGGGAGATGAACTATTTTGATAAGAAAATGGTTGATTTTATCCACCGATTTATTAAAACAAAAGGCGTGCCAGATGATCGAGGCAGGGTCCGAAAAATTGATATGACCAAAATGTTCTTGTGTCGGTGATTTGGTATTCGCCGCTTTTGTTTGGCCTTGGTTTAACATCGGTGGCGTTTAACAATAAGCCCTATTCTCAATATTGGTCTCGTCCCGGTGGTTAGCAGTAACTGGGTAGCAGGGAAGGCAAATTGCCTTTTTATCTTAACCGGCTGCTGTAGTATTTTTCGAATAAGTATGTTGTCGGATATATTGTAGACATTTCTGAATGTTAGGATCTGAATTAATTATGGAAAAACCTGGATGTGACCAGTAGAGACGGCTTACAGCTGATCGCTATTATTTCTTCAATACTCATTCATCCCCAGCCCTTTTGCAGGGTTCCGTTGAGTTCAGGGCCGCTCTGGGTAACCGAGCGATCTGTTTTTGTGCTGGGGCGATTGGGACGGTGCGGTGTGATGTTGGCAATAAGAGTCGTCACTGTCTGGTACCGCAGGGCCACGGTGAAGGTGGAGGACCTGTTCGCCTACGATGAGAAGACTAAGGCCAAGTTCGGCTCCGCTAACGTTAAGCGGAAGGGATTCGCCGAGGCGATGCAGGAGATCGAGGAGTCCCCTGACATGGAGGTAGGTGGGGGCTGCAGCTCTTCTTTTGTTGACGTGGGACTCTTGGAACCGGGAATCTTCATCGAAATCGCGGGAACTCCATTGGGGGATGCGGTTTTGTGCGCTAGACTTTCCAGTCTTCATTAGAATCAAAGGACGGACAGAAGGCAGCCTATGCCATTACATATGATGACGAAGGGTGTCTATAATCCAAGTCCGACGGACAGCGTCTGGTGCAAATAGGACGGGCATCGGGGGAAGCCTGGCTCAGTGGACGGCGTTCTTGTTTTCTGGGCCATTGGTTCCGAGTGCCCTTGTTACGCCGTGATAAATAATTACCGTCAGAATGTGTTACTAAGCAGTGATATGTTTTTTGGTTTAGGGCCCTCAGCGACTAGGCTATTCGATATGTTTTTTTAGCTGGTTGTCTACGTCAACATTGCAGATTTAAATTTTCTTAACCAGCTAAGCTATTTCGTAGTAATCAAGCTTGTCATAGTTAGATGATTCATTTTTGAACTGTAGTTTGGTATTCTTTTATGTGTTCTCCAAATGGCAGCTCCCTTGTCTTTAGTTCAGAAACAAGGCACAATCTTAACGGGTTGGGTGATATTTTGTGCGGAACTGGTAACAAAATGTCACTTGGTGTCCCTCAGGTGAAGGTGCCGCTGCCGCCGCTGGTGAAGACGCCAGCCACACCTCGGTCCGGCCTCTCCTCCGCCGCCGCCACCCCCCAGCAGCACGCCCAAGCCGCGCGGCAGGGGGCGCAAACGCAAGGAGGACTCCTCCACCCCGGTCAGTCCCGCCTCCGCTGCGGCGCAGGTCTAACACACCGGTGCGCTAGTGGCGCGCGGCTCAGTTCATGTTTCAACTGCAGCCACGCGCAGATTGGTATAACACAATGTTTGCGGGCTCCTTTTTGGCTCTGTATATCGTGGGTGGATTGTTGCCTGCATGTCTCAGTTCATAAAACATCTTGGGACACTGACTATGATTTATCGTTCAGTTTGCTCGCCTTGCTGCTTTTGCACAAACGAATTCAGTATGCAGCCCTATCATGTTTGCTCATCACTGGGTATTGAAACCGCTCAGAAAATACCATGCTTCAGCCATTGCTTCATCCGTTTACTTTTTATGGATTTTATTGTTCATTTTATTTAGTTTATAGAACATTTCAAAACTTGTGCGATGTTCCTTGGCGTTTTAATGAAATTGCTGAAGGAAAGGAATTGATGGAGTGATGAATTTTATGGTGTAGGGATTCTTATGGTGTAGGGATTCTTTCTGCAACGTCACAAATATGTTCTCCGTGTTTGTCCGTTGCGAATAAGCTTGGCCACCTTTCTTGCCTGCCTAGCGCCGCCAGTGCTGCCCTCTTTCTCACGCTAGTTCGCTGTTTGGCCGCTAGTCTGCTCCGGGCGGTAAGCGCCGCCGAATGAACAGCGAGGGCGAGTCCGTGGCGGCCAGCACCCCCGCGGCTCAGCCAGCAGAGCCTGTACTCAGCCGCAGTGGCCGACAAATCAAACCCAAACGCTTTGCCGACGACGAGGGCAAGAAGAAGTCGCCGGCCGCAGCTAAGCGGGCTGCGAGAGCGGCGGCGGCTGCCGTTGCTGCTGAGGTGAGCCGCCCTCCTCTGCCTCTGTAGAGTATGTAGTTCCACGCGGCCTCCAGGCCCACCTCAGCATGCCCATCTATGTAGACAGTGGGTGAATAATCTGCTGTTCGCTTTGTTTTGAACTATTCGAAGACTCTGTGACCAGTGGGCTACATACCGGGTCCGTGCGCGTCCAGCGCTCTGGCCCTGTGTTAGTACCCGGCGTGTCTTTGTGCTTGTGCTCCTGCCGCTGACGAAGGCCGCGGCGCGCGTGCAGGCCGGCTCAGACGCTGACGGCGATGACCTGGAGCTGATGCCCGAGAAGGAGGAGCCGCTGGACGTGGAGGAGGCTGAAGAGGAGCAGGAAGACATGCAGGTTAGCCTGGGGAACAGGGACGGGGTCTGAGGCACAGCAATGTTGACGAAATCTGCTGGAGGAGACAATTTTGTTTCAGATGTCCATTTGTGCATTGCACTCCTGGAATGCAGTCATCGCTAGATTTCCGCCGATCTGTTTTCTGTGTCAATAGGGAGGGACTAGACATCGCTTGGTGGGTATCAGGGTACTGTCAAGTTCTTTCTGGCGCCAGTGGGCATTCGTAGTGATTGTAGTATTCGTGGCTGCAAGGCTTCTTGGATGACCGGAAGTTCTATGGTAATACTCGGCATCGAACGTCCGTTTCGGGTGTGTTATCGTCGTGGTGTGTGCCCCTCTGGTGTAAGTGACCGCCATGGTGTGCGCCTCCCTCTGGTGTAAGTGACTGCCATGGTCACATACACCAAATGACTGGTGTAAGTGACTACTGTGGTATGTGCCTCCCTCTGGTGTATGTGACCACCGTGGTGTGCGCCTATCTGGTGTATGTGACCACCGTGGTGTGCGCCTCCCTCTGGCCTTACACCAGATAACTGGTGTAAGTGACTGCTGTGGTGTGCGCCGCTCTGGTGTTTGTGACCGCCGGGGTATACGCCCGTTTCTGATGAGTGCGGCGCCGTGGTATACGTCCGTTTCTGATGAGTGCGGCGCCGTGGTTTTAGGTGGAGGACGCCGCCGGTGCCGGAGGCGATGGCCCAGCGGTGGTGGCCGACACTGCGCCACGTAAGTGGTCGACTCGAAGGGGACGGGAAGCATGCCTACGGGAAGTGGGAGTGGCTTCTGGAGGGTTAGTTCCGGTCGCAGTTTGAGGAGAGCAAATACCTGGTGAGACTGTTTTGGGTCCTGTGAAAACGTGACATCCCTTGTTGATAACTGGGTAAAGCCAGCTCAGAATGCCATCCGATTGGAACATTATTCACCCATTTTTAAGTTCTCATAGAACAACAATTTCACCTTTTTAAAATAAACAAATTACCTTTATATGTTAAGTAGTGATCCGGCCGCCTGAAATAAGATCATGTCCCAATCATCACAGTTAAAAGGCTGAAACCGTGGGAGGGCCACTCTGTGGCTGTGCGGCAGAGTACTGCTGATATGCTCATATTTTGCTATCCATGAGCCATCATCCATAATCGATTTAGCGGGCTGTCTGCTGGGTCGAGGGCCAGCTTTCTTGTCCAATATTGGTAATAATTCACGGCTATCTCCTTATGCTGCACTGATACTTCATAGACGTCCAGTTAGTTGGTGAAGGACCTTTTATAAGGCGTTCTGTGCAAGGCACCTTTGCCCGCTTCTAAAGTCATAGACGTCCAGCTATGAAGGAAAAGATGTTGTAGAAATACGGACTAATGAACCTCATATATAATGCAGTTATAAATGGATCCTTAAAGTTCGGAGAGTATGATTTACTCCGTTGACAAGCTACTCCCGATCGTCTTCCTCGGCAAACTAAGTAAATCACAACTTTGACGTAGCTAGAGCGGCCTGTGTCCGGCAGTACCACCTGCGGTATATATAGAGTGCCTCTGACCGGCCTGTCTCCGGAGTGCCTGTGACCGGCCTGGGTCTGGAGTGCCTCTGACCGGCCTGTCTCCGGAGTGCCTCTGACCGGCCTGGGTCCGGAGTGCCTGTGACCGGCCTGTCTCCGGAGTGCCTCTGACCGGCCTGTCTCCGGAGTGCCTGTGACGGGCCTGTCTCCGGAGTGCCTCTGACCGGCCTGGGTCCGGAGTGCCTGTGACCGGCCTGTCTCCGGAGTGCCTCTGACCGGCCTGTCTCCGGAGTGCCTGTGACCGGCCTGTCTCCGGAGTGCCTCTGACCGGCCTGTCTCCGGAGTGCCTGTGACCGGCCTGTCTCCGGAGTGCCTCTGACCGGCCTGTCTCCGGAGTGCCTCTGACCGGCCTGGCTCCGGAGTGCCTGTGACCGGCCTGTCTCCGGAGTGCCTCTGACCGGCCTGTCTCCGGAGTGCCTCTGACCGGCCTGGCTCCGGAGTGCCTGTGACCGGCCTGTCTCCGGAGTGCCTCTGACCGGCCTGTCGCCGGAGTGCCTCTGACCAGCCTGTCTCCGGAGTGCCTCTGACCGGCCTGGTCTCCGGAGTGCCTCTGACCGGCCTGGGTCCGGAGTGCCTGTGACCGGCCTGTCTCCGGAGTGCCTCTGACCGGCCTGTCTCCGGAGTGCCTCTGACCGGCCTGGGTCCGGAGTGCCTGTGACCGGCCTGTCTCCGGAGTGCCTCTGACCGGCCTGGGTCTCGGAGTGCCTCTGACCGGCCTGGGTCCGGAGTGCCTGTGACCGGCCTGTCTCCGGAGTGCCTCTGACCGGCCTGTCGCCGGAGTGCCTCTGACCGGCCTGTCTCCGGAGTGCCTCTGACCGGCCTGGGTCCGGAGTGCCTGTGACCGGCCTGTCTCCGGAGTGCCTCTGACCGGCCTGGCTCCGGAGTGCCTGTGACCGGCCTGTATCCGGAGTGCCTCTGACCGGCCTGGGTCCGGCAGCGCCGGCGCCGGAGGAGCCCCGCCGTGACGTGCGCTACAAGCTGTACCCGGCGCACGAGACGGAGGACATCATCCGCGTGGTGGACTCGGCCGACGTGCAGAACACGGACGGCAGGAAGGTGATGTACGTGCGCGCCAAGTGCGGTGAGCTGCTGGAGATCGACATCAGCGACCGGGAGCGGCCCAAGGAGTTCAAGGTGAGGTCGCAGGCAGGCGAGGGGATGGGGACGGGGGAATGGCTGGATCGTTCATGGTCAGGATTTCAGGTTTTGTTGTTCCTGTGCAGTGAGAGTAGAGCTAAAATCGTTTATATCCTTTCAAATGGAAAAAGTATGAGGAAATGGTATGTTCATTTTCGGGCTTGTATAAGAAGCGATTTCTCCAAATCTCCTGAACTATAAAAGTCCATAATCTTCGGTGAGTTTCTTCTCCGTAGTGGACATAACTTTGACGAAGAGGATAACTTGTGTCACATTTTCACTCTTCAGCTAGTAAGTCTCACCCACTCCTTTGTCATGAACTCGGCATATAGAGTGTCACTGAATAGAAAGCGGAAAAGTCACCTTGACCACGCAGACTGTTAAGCATGTGGAAGCCCACTGAACCACACCCATGCCACCACGTGCACTAACCCGTGTGTGCCCCCGTCAGTCGGAGAAGGCGCGCATCATGTGGGACACGGCCACCTCCATCAACCTGCGTCGGCTGCGACACTCCATCGAGCAGGGCCACTGCATCCCGGACCGGCTGAGGGAGAAGCTGCTGTCGCGCGCCGACCTCGCCGACGACATGCGCGAGAACCTCAAAATGGAGAAGAAACGCGACACCCGCAAAAGCAAGCTCTGGTCAGTGGTCTTAGCCGAAACGACTTGTTCGCTTGAGTTGGATGGTTATTGTGTTTATGGGACATAATGTGAATGCCGATTGTTCAGACTTTCGAACAACGTTTCATACTTGTGATTATCCAGAGTGTTTTCCAGTTGTAAATGATTTGGAAGGTGATGCTTATATCTGTAAATGATCTGACGCGGTTGTGACAAAGTGATTATTCGCTATAGAGTCCAGTGTTATTAGATGAGGAATTTTACCACCGTCGGCAGCCTTTATAATGAGAGGGCGCATGCTATGAAAAGGGCCCTGGAATTTAACTGGATAAAATCGCTCTTAGTGGAACTTGTGTGCTTCGCTAACTTTCCTCACTTTTGTCAGGTGGTTGAGGGACGAAGCCCGTCTCATAGAGATCGACTACCACATCAAGATGAACCTGATAATCGACCAGCAGAACCACGAGAAGTGCGCCGAGTGCTTCCGAGAGCTCATTGTGGTAAGGAATGTGTGTTACAAGGATGTGGATCAACCAATAATCGGGGCGGGAATGGTTTGTTTTCAGATGGAGATGAGTGCTTGTGATGACCTCGCTGGCGACGAATTGTGTTGAAGCGTCGTCTTTTTGTCTGCAGATGAGTATGGCGCCTCTGATGCTTAAGAAGAACCCCGATATCGTGGAGACAACCCGCAAGTGCCGCAAGTACACACACAGCTCCGAGATCCGCGAGCTCGCCGACAAGGCGTACAAACGGTTCAAGGTAAACGCACGGTACCACAATCAAAGTCTATGATCATTGTAGGAGGGAGGAGAGACCCCGCTGGATTCTTGAGATGTGCGATAGTGTCTGAGTCGTGTTTCTTCGGTTTAAGTGCCGTTCTGCTTGGAGTGGGGTTCGATATCTCAGCTGTTGATGCGTTAGCTGCACCCTGTCCGTGCTAACCGCTCTGGTCTCGTCCTCCCGCAGAAGTTGTTCGTGGTTCCACCCGGTAAGATGTTCCGCGAGTACTTTGACGAGCAGGTGGCCATCTTCCGGAAGCTGACGGAGGACATGGAGGAGTACAAGGTGATCGGCCTGGTTCGCGACCCTCTCTGTGAGTTCCGAGCTTCCACCGGTGGACGCCCCCGGCTGCTTTGTAGGATGGTGTGGGAAACTTGTTACTGCTACTTGTTCTTGCAGGATGTATCTGTGCAGGTTTCTGAACGTTTTCCTTCTGTTTTTCCTCGTTAATCTCTGCAACTTTTGCTTTAGACGTTTTCTCTCTTTTGGTGGATGTTGTTCTGACGTAGGAATGTCTTTGGACTCCAAAGCCTACGTCTATTCAGTTTTCCGTCAATTTCTTCTCCAACTCGCACAGTTTTCGTTTGAATACAAAGACGGGAGATTCGATATCCAATCACTCTCCCGATATCCTCAAAAGATAATCTGTGTTTGAAAGACGTTTAATACGAGAGTGGCAAATACCGCAAAACTGTATTCGTAGGACTTCTGTTTGTTAATTTTATGTCTGGTCCAATTACCTACTCTCCCACAAGTATTTGTCCTGCAACCCCCATTCACCATGCACCCCCAACTTCAGATAAACGGCCGGGAGAAGCCGACTCGGACAGCGACGACGATATTTGGCCTCCGGGCGTGCCCAAGGGCAAACTGCCCTACCGCCGTAACGGCAGCGAGGGGGGCAGCACTGGCGCGCCGAGCCCGGCGCCGGCCAGCGACGCGCCGGCGCCTCCGGAGCAGAACGTCACCATCCCGGCCGAGCAGAGAGCCGAGATGACGCCGCAGGACGCTCCTGAGGAGAGCACAGACACTGGTCAGCGGAGCTGAGCGACAGCGGGGACGTGGGGCAGTGGAACACCAGGGGGTAATCGGTCTTTCCTGCTGGAGCACAAAGACTAGTGTGGATCTTGCTGATATTGTTTCAGTAACGTTGCGAAGCTAGGTAGCCAGGTGGTCGTTTTGTCATGCACCTTTCGGAACAACCACCTTGTTCGTGAAGGGGTGAACAAGAACTGCATAGTTCTTATTCTGCTCCTTTTAGACTTCCTTTGAAGCATATCAAAATCATTATCCGGGGGTGTTTCCAGATATGTTGCAAACCCATGGCCCTTGCATGCGGACCTTCAGCTTTGATCGAATAATTGATTCATGGTATTGAGTTGAAGCCGCCATCCATGACTACAAGTTTCATTCCAGTACGACACCTAATCGTGGATATATGAGCCTTCCTTTAGCGTGACGGTCGGATCGAGTCTGGTCCTTCATATGTGGAATGTGATTCACTTTTAGGACGGGACTTCGCGGCGCTGTGCGCCCGTTTGGTAATTGTAGCTGTACTGTTTTGTTATTGACCTGTCTTCCTAGCATATCAGGTTGATGTGCTGCAAACGGGCTCCTTGACTAACGCGTGTCCGTGTCATCAGACGCCGGCGTGGAGGACATTGGCGGGAAGACCATACCGGCCAGCGAAGAGGAGGAGACGGTGCCGGAGGCCGGAGACACCAGCGTCGAGGCGGCCGACACCGGCGCCGAGGCCATGGACGCGGCCGACGTCACAGACGCGGCAGAGACTGCTGACGACGCGGCAGATACGGCTGATGACGCGGCTGTTACAGCTGATGACGCGGCGGAGACGGCCGGAGAGGTGACCGATGCCGGGGAGTCGACGGACGCCGGAGCGGAGCAGGAGCAGGAGCTGACGGCGGAGGACTCCACCGCCGCCGCCGAGGACACCTCCATGGATGCCACGGAGCAGGAGTCGGTGGAGGAGCAGCCCGCGCAGGAGGCGGCCGAAGAGGTAGGCTCCTCGGCCAGTGTGCAATCGCGTGGCCTGTTTTAAATGGGTAAATTCCCATGGGTTTGCACTGGTGCCTCGCCACCTAGTAGTTCTTTATGTTTTTTTCAAATTGAAGTGTTGGTGTTTCACTGCAGCTATTTCAGTGGGAGAGCGTCACTGCGGACGGTGCATTCAGTAGCCTGTCCGGTCCTGTGTGGGTACCTAGCCGTTAATCGGACTCCCCGGTGTTGGGATGGATGGTTCAGGATGGTGATCCACCCTGTTGGTGTTGCAGGTAACGGCGGCGGGTCCGGAGGAGGCGGCCGCGGCCAGCTCGGAGGAGGAGCCTGCACCTGCCGC
The DNA here is from genome assembly GCA_034440635.1 of Lepas anatifera. Lineage (NCBI taxonomy): Eukaryota > Metazoa > Arthropoda > Thecostraca > Lepadidae > Lepas > Lepas anatifera. The sequence continues at coordinate 345,326 of JAOTON010000543.1, forward strand.
AGCCGCCGGGGGTCTGCCTGATACCGAGGATACCACCAACGACGAGGTACGGCGGTGCCGTCCAGTGTGGTTGTACCGGGCCCCCTGCCCGCAGATGGGAGGCGACAGTGGGCGGTATTTGAATCAGAGTGTGATGAGCTGAAAATGGCTGTGGTATTATGAGTGTTTCAAATGGCGTCATCTCGTTCAAATGGGATTGAAATGCTGGTCGTAGTGTCAGTTCCCTTTAGAGAACTGGTAATGCCAAGGGTTTTAAAAGCGGGGAAGTTTTGCCCGTTTTTTGCGGTTGATACGGATAATGATTATGGTTCTGAAGACCAAATGCAGGAAGGGCACAAAAGCAGGTCCGACCATCCCGCGTCCATCCTTTTAAGTATTAGAGGGAGTGAGAAAAAAATTAAACAATTAGAAAAATAAAAAGACCAGTGGGGAGAAGAAATTTAAAGGGGGACATGACTTTTAACCCGTTTTTTATAAGATGGGTTGTGTTAAATTTGTTTTAGAGGTACGGCCCTCCAAACCCGAGTTACGGCCATCCTTGCACTTTTGCGCATGACTTTGAATGCCAACATTGACAACGAAATGCGTGGGTGCGTTAATAATGTTTTATAATATTATAAAATTTATATTCTCCACCATCAGTAAAACCAATATTGTACGCGCTTGATTCAGGCTTTAACCATTTATCTCGGAAGCGATGATACAGCTAGGGGAAAGGTTTTCCTGCAGTAACGAGGGTTGGCTTGCGATTGCCCTGTGGTCGGGCTGTCCCCCAGGTATGCGACGGTGGAATTCTTAGCCGGAGTGTCGTATAACCTGCCTCTGATCGCTACGGTGCGGATGGAATTTCCTAGGTGTTGAATATGCGTCCTGTGCGAGATAACTGCGCTGTGCTGGGGTGTGGATTATCCCCCTTGAGGCCTGTACGCTGTGCTCATCGTGTCTGTTACACTAGCGGCGGAACTGGAGGGGCACCGGGACAAGGTGCCCCCTTAAATAAGAAATTTTAACACTAACCCTATGCCGTTGACTGGAAAGAAATTGGGTTGAAAAGTCCATTGTGCCCCTCCCCCTTAAATTCGGAAAGTTCCGCCGGCACTGGCCTGTTATGTAATTTTTCTCGAATTTGGTTTGAAATGTTGCTTCCCCTCTATATCTGTAGTGTCAGCAATACGAGGGAAGTTGTGTTCTATTGATCCGTGGCGTGGCAGGTGGCGGAGGCGAGTTCGGAAGAGAAGGCAGCGGAGGAGGAGGCAGTGGAGGAGGCGGCCGTGGTCCAGGACTCGGAGCCGGCCGCGGAGTAGGCAGCCCTCCCGGCTCGCTCCGCTCCGTGTAGTGAATGTCGCCAGGGGTCTCGGCGCCGGCCGCTTGAACGTGCCGGCGCCGCTGACGGCTGTGCGGGATTATTCTGGGCTGGTTCCTCGAAGAGGCGCCGGTCGGCGATCGGCGAGTCTCGCCGCGGTATTCGTGATCCGTCGGCAGCAGATGTGACTGCGATTCTCGCCGGTTTCCCACGATCGCAAGACGTGATTGATGGGCTGCTGGGCGTGAAAATACGGGAATCGATACGGAGCAGTGTAGTTTTGGACTCCGTACTAATTGAATCGCCATGAATTGCCCCACACGTGCGGTGCAGAATTAGCCGTGACGGTGGGTTTACCTGAATTAACCGCTGGTACCCCCGCGCACTGCACCCTGGCGAACCTAATCTGTCGGGCGATAGAGCACGTTTCTTACGGTGAAGTGATTGTCCCGGTTCGTGTAATTAGCGCTGACGCCAGGTTTCTGGAAATCGTCCGCTGCAAGCCTGTTTGGGGCCGGCGTTTTTCATGATGTATCTCACGCTGTACAATTTGTGTGAATGGTATGCAAGGTGAGAGGCGAAAGCGGAACTGTCGGTCGTCGTCGAGTTCAGGGTCTGCTCTTCGTGAGATACCGTCGGCTCACATGATCACATGGCCGTTCCCAAGTTAGCGTTCATTGTACCTTGTCATCTTCCCATCGGTTGGTAGTGTCGTTTTAGTTCGCTCGCCCTCTGCTGCGCCCCAAGGACTGCAGCAAAGGAACGGTCTCATCCAGCGACATTTGGAGAGTGACGCGATTGCGGGCACGTGTTTCTGGCGCAGTGCTCTGCCCACGAGCCTGAGTTGGGTTTGCACGGACAGGGGTTGTTGGCTGCGTTGTGGCATGCGGCTTGTTGTGCCGTTTCATTATTCATCGTACATACATTTTCAATATAAAAAGGGGCACGATTTCGTGTTGTGAGAAACGCAGCGGGGTTTGTGGCATGGGACCTCGGCACACCGAAAACCTGCGGCCGAAATCGGTCAGTTGCTGGGTGCCCTGAATATAACCTGCCTGCACGGATGTTTGTGGCCCCAGAAGAAGCACGTTTGGGAAAAACAAAGACGCGAGGAGAGAACGATTCCACAGCCCTGGAGAAGGCGGATGGAAGAAAGGAATGAGCACGCTCGCTAAGAAAGCTTGATGCGGTGAACAGCCATCAGGAGCGACTAAATGTAATCAAAATGCTTTGAGAAACGTGACTGCAGGAAGAATAAAAACTTATAGGATCACTGCAGTCTATAAATACTTAACTACAAGCAACCTGAATCCGTTTCAGAAAATTTGGAACAATAAACATGTCTCCGCAGCCGGTTTTCGTGCATGCCGTGTCTGAGTTCTAGTCGCTCCCACGGTCTGTCGTTCTCGAGGTCGACACTCGTGCGTGGGGAGAGCGAACGCCTCGGGACAGCTTCATGCGGAGCAATCTCAGCGCCAGGAGATGACCATTAGTCCTCGGACGAAATCTGCACGGACTGTAACATTAGCTGAACAATTCCGAATGTCCACCCAGCATACGGCAGATAACCTCCAAGCAGCGATAAACTTGACCGCCATTACCAGCCTCTGCCATTACGTAACCATTAGCGTTGATTGCAGGACGCAGTTTGACATGTTAATGGGCGCATCCAGGGTGGTAGTGGAGTGGGGTGGTCCTCCAACTGCAGTGAAACTGGATGACACCCGACACGTACTCGTACAGAAATGACCTGGGCTGAAACAGTTAACTTCGCATTGGAACAGTTGACAGAGCCAATACCCCCAGCCCAGTACTTCAGCCCCCTTCCCTGTCGTGGGGAGTGACCTCTGCGGTGACCCGGCGGCGGAGATGAGACGGCGCCGCCGCCGCCGGGGCAGACAGCTGGCGAATGCCCCGAGGCGGTGTGGGCAGCGGCGCGGCTGCGCTGCAGGCGGCGGCGGCTGCGGCAGTCGCCCGTGAGTGGCGCTGGGGTGAGGGTAGAGTGCGAAGCGGCGTATAAGGCGTACCGAGGGACTGAAGACGTGGAAGAGGAGGAGCGGCGGTGATGTCAGCAGAGAGGTGAGGCACTGGTCCGCTGCAGAATGATGCTGCCGGACGCCAAGGAGCTCGTAGGAAGGTTGAATTGTTTCAGAAGGCATGCAATCGTGGTTGTCCTCAAATAAGCTTACTGTGTGCTTTTTAGTACCTTCTTCTACAGGGTGTTTCATAAAGAATGATATTTTTGAATTGATCATAATGCGGTTATAAATAGGTTGCTGTGGTATGATTTCATATCAATCGAAAGATGATTTTGGGACATTTACGATTATTCGTATTTTGATAGCTGTTTGGATATTTTTGCTAGTAAAAGTAGTCTTAAAAATGACTTGAAAAACACTGTCTATCTTGCCTTCATCGAAAATTTTCGTAGAAATCACGTGCGTATCACGTGACAAGTATCACGCCAATGGTACTGTAAACATGATATCGTCACTATGGTACGTCTCAGTCCACATGCACATTGCCTCTGGAAATTAATTCTAAAAGACACACCTCTCAAGCTTTGGAAGCTCGGGTCCAAGCAAGCAATCCCCAATTGGTCCATGTCCTTGTTCTGCGGTGAACAGTGGGGTCTTTTGCGCTGTGTCCTCCGCATCCAGTCATTCATATGGAAGGTAAACCAATGAGCCATACGGAGCTTGAGCCAAAACCTTTTAACTTGTAATATTACTGAGACTTTTGCTTTTGATGTGCATGCTCACGTGCCATTTGTGTGTGCTAAAGCCTTTTTAGAGTGCTGCAGTTCCGTTTTTCAAATATAAGCGGGCATATATTATGTTTCTTGCACCATGTTCCAGTACATTTAAGACCAGAGAAAACATGTGATGCAAATGAAACATATTTACATAAAAATGTCCTATAATTTACCATTAAAATGAGTGTTTTGTGAACGGATATGAAGGATTTTTAGTACTTTACTGAACATTTAAAAATATATTCTTTTGAAACACCCTGTAGTTGGCCGCCTCACGGAATGAATTCCATTCAGGCCTTATGTCCCGTGAAACAAGTGGTGGAGCAGCTTTTTTTAGGCCAATATAAAAGAAATCAACGAGTGTAGGCATCGCAGTATGCCCCGACAGGATCGTTCATGCCTTTGATTGCTTGCTTTGATTGATTCACGAGTTGATGTGACGCTCACAATCACAGCCATGATCGGCATAATGCTGGTAAGCAAAAGCATTTGTAATTAACTGCGTGTAATTTTCGATAATACTTATTGGTAAACAAATCGTTATTGTATTCCACTATTTGCTGCCATGATTATTCATTATTGGCAATAGAAAATCGTTCGTTAAAGAGGCTTCTACTAAGCTGTTCCTGGAAGTTTTTCACCATTTCATTGGTTTGTTTATTTATGGAAACTAAGTTGATGACCTGGGCTCCGTGGCCGAAATGCTATCCGAATCGGATTGCCGGTGGAATCCATATAGCACGGTTCGTGCTAAAATGCTAGGGAAAATTGAACTTGGTGAACTCAACCACTCTGCGATGCATCCAGATCGGCGGCACGATACGGATAGTATTTTGACCATGGGAACTGTGTGATTGTTTCAAAAGTTAAGAGATTTCGCAGCGCTGAGCTAAGGACTAGGAGCATAATAATAAGTTGGTAAAATAATTAATGCCTGCCTTCCTGAATCATGGATGCAAAATTGATCAAAGGTACATCGAGTTCATATATTGGTGTCATCAGAATCACCGTAATGCAATATGTTAAATCACAAAATCGTGGTGATATTGTAGCAAGACCTCGAGATGAATTCCATACAAATGCCTTTGAGAATTAATTCTTTAAAACTGGATGCCGCGACAATAATATTCTGGTTACCTCCAACCACGGTTTTTGTCAATAATGCGGCAAAACTCGACCAATAGTTGTGGGACTTTTAACAGCCTTGAAACAGTCTTCATTTATTTCAGCTAGTCACTAACTTTAATCCCAAAAATCTGCTGGATTATTTCATCGGCAAGTTTTTAATTTTGTTCTCCATTTTGTTTTTATTTTCTGATATGCTGACTACAGCTAAAATGCAAACAACCGATTTTTTAGCACTAGTAAGACCAGTGCAATGATTCCAAACTTTCCGTTTCATTTCAGCCCGGTGCTATATTTTATTAGAAATGCTTTGCTCGAGCTAGTTGATGAAACTATTATAAATGCTGGCTACAGATAACATGTCTTAGGTATACATTTCTGTATCATTAATATATATTCACCGTTATTGGTCTAGGCTAAATTATACCTAAACTCAACTCATCTCATAAAATAAGTTAATCTGGCTATATATGTGGGCACAGCGAATATACAATCTCAGTACATCAGCTTCATATTGCATCCAGGATTCGAGGAGACAGGACATTAAATAGTCGTCAATTTTATTTGCAACTCGTCTGGAGCTGTTTCAAGCGCTGTGGTGGGTGGAGCTCGAAACTAGCACCTTGTGTTAATTGTCTTCCCAAAGATGGTTGGAAATTCAACATCAATCATTTTCTGGTGGGAGACTGGAATTTGTTTCAAACATGTACCCGCCTGCGAATATATCGTTTTACCGTAAACACACTAAAACGCGCCCGTGAACGCATCTATCATTGAACATGAAAGAAAGTAGTCGTTTTGTTTCGTTCTCGTGAATTTGATGCGACCTGTCCCTCTGTAGATACCTTTATCTATTGTTTGGACCAGTTCCACTCTCCTACACGGATGAAGAGACTGAGGACAGGACAGAGCCAGGCGAGCGTCGGGGCCGCGGTCGGTTCACACGGCGTCTCCTCCCCTAATGAGCAGCCGCGCTATCTCGGCCGGCCCGTCTGGGCTGTCGGTCCCGGCCCAATTGTCCGTGACACTGCTGTATCAGAGATGTGGCATGGACAGAAGCGCCACATGTCCTCGGCAGTTGGCAGAGGCGTAGCCAGGAGCAGGCTTCTTTGCTCGTGCACAGATGCACGAGTTGTCCACGGCGTGATTGGTTGGATATGTTATGCATTCTCTCGAAGAATTCTGGTCGTACTCCTATTAACATGCTGTTGCGATATGTGCCACTTGCATTTGGGAAGAGGGCAGTTATCAGGACACTTGGTCTGGCGAGCTGTGGTCCATAAAAAAGAAGGCAAGAACATAATAAGTTAGGTGCCTTTGTTAGATACTTGTGTTGGGTCTAAAAGTGAATAGTTTTTCGTAGGCGTCTTTTATTCATTGTGTATGATGCCAGATTTATGTTGCGATGATAGGGTCAAAAACTTATTCACCTTCCCTTACACACTCAATATAACATACGCGTCGGAAAGGGGGGCCAGGGGGCCTGGCCCCCACTTTTGGCAAAATTTCCTGATCTCAGTCAAAATGAGAGACAACCGGACTTCTTATCCAGCCGCTGCGGAATGCGCAGCCTAAATTCGAACGTTTTGGTCTGATGTTGAATTTTTGTCAGCATAGGTTGAGTTTCTGGCCCTCTTTTGCGTGGCACCTTATGCAATATAATAATACACCAACAGCGGTAAAAAATGCAACCTCATAAGCCGATTTTACGTAGAAAATGTCATACTCCCATCTTTTCTATGCAACAAATGTCGTGCTCTTAAGTTAAGTATTTAAGGGAGAGCGTCCCCTACCGTGACAGAGCCGGTGTATTGTACCATGTTTACATGCCAGTTATATACATCACAACGTATTGCAGGACACGAAGCATTTCTAAGAAGCTTGGTGATAACGACCAAGTGTATGACGTAATGACCACAATATCCATCAACAAAATCATAACGGCAAAAATTCCCGCCCAGCGCGTACCTCCAGAAGCTCTTGAAAGCTGTGCAATCGCAATCCGGCAACACCTAGTCGGAGAGCATTGTTCGGCACACAATGGCTGTGCAGCGGCGCAGGCAGCAACAGAGCCCCATTGTGGATTGTTTGTCCCCTAGAGCTGCCCGGCAGCGCCAGCCGGGCGGCGTTAGTGATGCTACCGCTCTAAAATTTGCATAGCCGCCAGGCTCGGACGGCAAAAGGTCGTCCGTCCATCGCCAGAAAACTGCTCGCACCGACGTTAAGAGCGGTGTTTGTTTCGTAAGAAGCCTGCTTGGGTTGCGTAAATGCCAGGCATCTTTTAGCCACTGGCTTAGCGCTGACAAAATGGTCACAAACAAGCAGAAAAGAGTACTGTCCGTTGGGGTAAGTTGGGATTATGCTAATGCCAAAGCTGGTGGTACGTCTTGAGGCTTGCTAGCTGCAACTGCTCGGCTCCACAACGTGCTGGCTTTTCCGACAAAGTTGGCGTTTGGGATGCGTTCTATGTGCGTCGCCCCTGAACCGCAGAGTGGTGAGTTCTGTCGCGGCGCGACACTCGCGCCCCGGCACCTCATGTATGCTGATACTGAGCCCTAAACGGCTATCTGATGCACATTACACCGGCTTACGGCTCATTCGGCGTGTCAGCACGGAGATCGCAGACCACGGCCTTCCTGGCCGGGAGTTTTTCCTCGGCGGCGCTTAAGCGGTACCGTTTCAGGTGGTCCAAACCTCCACCCGGATTCCAGTAGCCACACCTAAATCGGACCCGAGCGCCCCCACCCACCCCACCCCCCACCCCCCTGTGGCCACCGTTAGCCTGATGACCCGGCCTGGTCTCGTTCCCGCGCCGTCCGTAGCTTGGAATATTTTTAATTGCGTCATTTGGTTAAGCGTTGGGCAACTCTAGCTCTAATTTGCAGCCATTCACCACGGGAGGCGCAGACCAAGGTTGTATATATTTGCCATTTACTGGCCACGTCACAATAAGGAGCCCTCGGGGCTGGGGCACTTTCTCAAAGCCTCCAGAGTTTTGTCTTGCGCTATTAGTGATCAGTCGAATTAGGGTCAGGTGGAACCATGTGCTCCTGAAACCACAGAGCCCAATTGTCCTGGTATGGAATGCGTTCCTGTGGCATGAAGTCGATGGACGAGGTTAGGCCCCGTGGCTGGTGTTATCGCCTCTGGCTGGCCTCCTTCTGTGGCGGCCGCGTCTCGTGCGTGAGCGCCGGCCTGCGTGTGTGATGCGTGACTATAGCGTGACAACGCCGGCCTGGTCTGGCCAGCCGCGCCGAAGAAAAAGGGAGTGGGGTGAGCGATCGCTCTCGCCTCCGGCCTCGTGAAACGATGACTGAATGGGATTATCACGTTTCTCTTTGTCTGGCCGTATCCAAGAAGGAAATTGCCTTATCGCAAGCCCGATCTCGGCGCACATGTCTGTAGCTTGCATCTGCTTTGTATTCAAGATGTAAAAACACGGCGGCACTGGCGCGCCTCCTGACCGTGACCGTGGCCCCTGGATCGTGACCCCGCCGTGACCCCCGCCGTGACGGGCTGGGCCGGCGTGTGGCGGACGTCACGGCGTGACGGTGTCGTGACTTCTCGAGCGTCACGGTGAACGCCCCGTCTCGCAGCCGTCGCCGTCTGCTCCGATGGGGGATCGGTGAGTCACTGCAACAGGACCGGGTTTACAAAATAACTTCACGCGCGCATGCAAACCCTGTGCTATATCAGGCTTCAGCTAGACCAGTGTATTTTCATTAAAAAATACAAGGAAAATAGAGCATGCTTTTTGACAGTAGCATGTGACTGAGCGGCTAGTGCGGCAGGTCGAGTAGTTCAGGTTTGTCATCACAAATGCGAGTCTCGGCGGCAGTCTGTGACTCGATGGCGGCGGTACAGGGGAGTCCACTCAGTGGAACGGCCCCCAGCGGGCCGCCCGTGTCGGATCCTCCCGACCATCGGCAGCAGTGCTTTCTAGTGCAGCTGCTTTGTTTTGCTCCGCTGAGCAGTACACCATCAAAACAAGGGACTTCCAGTGAGGCGTGGCGTTTCGCTTACCAACATGCCGTTATTCATTTGTTAACCATGACCTCACTGGCGGATACAGGGGGGACTAGGGAGGCTAAAGCCCCTCGGAACGATTTGTTGACCATGAATCAGTGGTGGGTACAGGGAGGGGGCTAGGGGCTCAAGCCCCCCCCAGAAATTTCAGAGTGCCTATAGTTAATATCAAACTGGAGGCTGTTCCGAGGCAGTGGCAGAGGAGGCTCGAGAACCCGTCACCTCCCTCCCCCGGAATGAAGTTCTGGATCCGCCACTGCATGAAATCAATATGAAGCGACCACGTTTTAGTTACATGGGGGATCTGGCCGCAGATGAAAAAGACGGACGATAGGTACTGAATTGCAAAAGCTACAATCAAGGCTTGTGCCTTTTCTTTCTCCGCTGCAGCTTTCAATGACGCGCGAAAACCGCAAATTAATGGATGTTTAAGGAACCCTCGCTTCGCACCATTCCAGTCAGCCAGTGCCGCTTTTCCAGAAGACTGGGTGAGAGCGGGCCACAGGTGTATGAAGGTAACAATTCGCCACTTCATTACATTAAAGCGAGGCGTTGTTGGGGGCTGGCCGTGTCAGCGGGATGGCACCCCGCCGGTGGCAGGATGCCTCGGTGACCAACTGGCCCCAGCCGTCACAGCAAACGGTCCTGAGGGAAAGCGACATGCCTGAATTAGCCCTAATTTGTCCCGGTATGGCCGCGTTGGGTCAGTGGGACAGTCAGACAGTCGCTTGTTAAGCACCGTTGAGGTGACGCGCCGAGAAAGACAGCGGTAACGCATTCGTTTGATTCGAGGTATACCTATTAAAGACGCACATAATGAGCGTTTGCGGTGTCGTGTGGCTTCGCTTTTGGTGTGTCGATTTTCTAAGTGTGCCTAAGGCTCGAATCATTTAGGCACTTTGTGTGTCCTCAAATTCGACTACCGATGTATTCGAGAGACGTTGTCGGGTTTTGATTGGGCACATGAAAATGAGGCGACTTTCATGTCTGTAGTGCATTGAAGTCTCTGGGAAGATTTTACGCCGCCAATCTGTGAAGCACAAATCGTTGATCCCGATGGGAAGTTGCTCGTACGTCACGCCAAACAGGATGAAAAACAAAGGATAGGTACAGACCTCAATCTGCCAGATAATCATTTTTTCCACCTTTGTATAACTTTCCGCTCGAAATGAAACAAAAATCCATGGGACTGAACCTGGCTGCTTCCTTTCATTCATTCACTAGTGGATCTTCCCCGATTTTTGCCGATTTTCTTAAATTTTTTTAAAAAACAATTCGGGCTTCATCGCCCCCTCAAGACATTGGACTGGATCCAGTACTGCACTCTTACTCCCGCCACAATTTTGAAGTTTTGCCAGAATCTGTCCAGCGTGGTGGCAGGGCCCAAGCTATTACCTTTTCGTGCATTTTCGGCATTCGCAATGACACTGTTGCTTATGACTTCATTTTTGATCGCAAAGTACACCGATATCTATCATACCTGGCCGATCACTGACTTGCCGTTGTTGCAAAAACCGTTTCAAAAGTTGGTATGTGCTCTACTTATAGTGAAGTAAGAGCATCATGTTGCAAGATGGCTATTTGTGATTAGATGAAATAGGATTTGAATCGATCGGTGAAATAAAAACACAAGTTTGTTTGGAAAACAACGGAAATGCCCGACAAGTGAGGATGTCTGCAATGCTTTTTGAATGTAGTGTAAGTGGAACATTAGGCATGCCATTTTTCATTGAAAGCTCTGACTTTACCAGAAGTGAAATGACGGACATTTTATCTCCCCGTGGTTTTTAGCATCACCCCATTCGACGGTCTGCGGCTGAGTGATGGACCCGTTGGCCAACTCGGGCCGTCCATCGGAGTCCGATCGGACCTGCTTCTGACGCCGATGTCCCAACCTCGGCCGTTATGGGCGGACCTCCTCCGACTGCGAGGTCGGCTCGGCACGGCTCCCCGCCGCTGCGGCGCGGTCCGCCCTCCGCCGTCCATTGTCGCCTCCCCGGCCAGGGTGCGTGAGATAGGCGGTAGTGGGGAGGCAGCCGACTCAGCTGTCGGACGAAAAATCGACACTGACTCAGGCGCCAAAAAGCACGAGGATGCTATATAGCCAAAGACAGCTAATATGTCTTTCAAACGCGACGCGTGTTTACCTCGAGAAGCCGGTAGAGTTTATCTCTCACGAACAATGTGGCCATTGGGGCACATACCCACACTGTGATGTGGACTCCGATGCGACGGCCGCCGGAAAAGGCGTCAGGTGGGAGAAACCACACTGCATCGGAACGGCCGCCGCCGCTGTGTCACTGTCTGCGATCGTCGGCAGCCGCGGCGGGCTGTGGGCGGCTGCGGTGCATTGTTCGCGGCGCGGCGGTCACGGCGCGGCTCCGCAGAACACGGCGCAGCACGCCGCCGGGACGCACAACAGTGCGCTGCTGTACGCCGCAGCGCGCCCGTTCATGGCCCATTGTGGGGCGTCCTCTATGGAAGCTGCGGCCTGACCGCTGTGGCATCTGCGGCCACCAGAAGTCCCACGACTCTGAGGACGCCCGCCGATTCCACGTTGTTGAGATCGGAATGTGCTCGTGACTTGGCCAGACTTTCTTTAAACAGCTCTCTGAAGAAGGGAGGTCAGCGGTGACCAGTGAAATTGAGAGGTTCAAGCTGCATTGGGCAGCGATGGAAATCTACGAAACTTTCCACTGGTCATGTAACTTTAGTGAACTGTAGCAAGCTGAAGTTATGCAAGCGGTTAAATTTAAAGCTTTGGAGTTAAAGGGAGCACCAAATAATATTGTTGTGGTGAATAATCCAACCGTGAAACCTAGCTTACTGTTGCTCAAAGAATTGCGTGGCGTGGTGAGAGCAGGTTATCAAATCCGATGTCGGACCCCAAAGCCAACCATTTTTACCGCCTCTGATGAGTCAATACAGGCTTGACAGCCGACGATCCCATTCGTGTGTTTTAGAGCCGCATTACACTGAGCACTCCCTTTTTTGTGGGCGCACGTGCCGACAACTCCGCCCGGGCCACCTGGCGGGGATCTGAGGATCGCAGCAGACGGGCGCTCCTCCCGTCTGGGGAGGCGCGCTCCGCAGCCCGTCCAGGCAGCGCCGGCACCCCTCCATGAGGCAAGGCCATCGGCCGGGTAGGGCTGCGTTAACTCGCTGCGAGACGACGGCCCTCAGCCGCGCTGCAGAATGACTCTGCAGTGGCCTGGCCTTGCAGGGCGACTGCCAATGCCACGGATGTCCTCTCCGGCTGTAGACGACGTACCGGCGGCTGTGGTGTGCGTGGCAGGCGAAGCGGTTTGTGTTTGGTGGAAACATGATTGTAGAAATGAAGAGAAATGTGAAAAGACTTGAGAACTAAGTGTTCACGGGAGGAATACAGAACTGTATGATTGGTGGTAAGGCAAGGTACCTAACAAACCAAAATCGTACATATTCTTGAGGCGTTCTGGGAATACGATATTTTAAACGCCGGAAAACATTATTTATTGCTAGTGGCATGTAGTTGGATTCATAGCTGATAGTTAAAGTAATTGTCACGGTCCCTTTTTAAAGTTCCAGTGAAAACGTTGGCCGTCAGGTATTGTGATTTATGCGGCTCGTGTGCAGCATATTTGCCGTGGTTTCCCTTCTTGGTTGCATACGCGGAAGCTTAGGCGGCAGGTAGATGCTGATTTAATCCCTGGGAGCGTCTTTCAGAATTCCAGATATTCTAAAATCTCATTTAAATCTCCAAAACAAAGAGCCGCGCTATCTTCCAAGCAGCGCTAGTATTTGCTTTCGTGCAGGGATGATAGCTTCAGATCCTATACAGAGTTCTTACGAATTTACCCGGTATATTGAAACTGCCTGAGTCAGGTGAGTGTTCACTCGTGTTATGCACTTTCTTGTTTCTTACAGTGAAAGCGCTCCGGAGGGTACTTCGGGCACTGCCCAATCACTTTCAAAGGCCTAATAGCGGAGTAACGGGTAGCGTACTCAAAATAATTCAAAACCGCTACCACTCTCGATAGTCTGTTAAGAGGACCACCGTCCCCAAAAGTGAGGAGATGGAGGATAAGCAGAAAGTTTTCTCTATCGGAATGACAAAGATTTATGGATTTGTTAATTGCTGTGTGATTTTTTCTGTATATTTTACAATAACACGTATGACTTTGAATGTCATATTACCCACAAGAAGACGGTGGTTTCCTCGAAATTTATTCTTAAAAAATGGAGAGCTTATATTTTGTGTCAATACTTTTAAACACATAAATAATTTGTGCTAGTCTCCATAACCCGAAAAAAGCATGGACACCAAGACGCGCATTGCCGATACAGAATAAGAAGGGCTAGTACCTATATCTGCCCACCGTCACTAGCGGCTGCACAACTGTGGTTTGATGGGGTCATGGGCTCAAATTTTAGCGAGCAGGGTTGAGGGTGAGGCGAGAACTTCATTCACGGCCAACAAAGATTTCATTCTAATGTGTGCCGTGCTCTCTCCACCTCTTCCCCTTTAATGATTTCACAGAAAAAGTTACGTTCAATTTCGATTAGCCTCAAATTCCTAGCCATATACATATTTGACTTGTCTTCCAGATATGATCAACTTTGATAACTACGTGCTTACCTTTATACGAGCGTGCCTACATCTACAATAGCGAACAGTGCGTAGGCTGTCGTGAGGGGGCAAGTAGTATTACGGGTTTCAGATGCCTTTCCATTTCCAACGCTACGTGAGCCCGTAAGCCACGATATGTCTAACGCAGCTTGCTTTAGCATTGCAACAGGAGCTAGGCTGCGAACAGGTACTCCTCTCATCTAGCCTCAGATTATGACCCGGCAGTTTCCGCGGATATTTGTCTCGCTGAGGCAATTTAGTGTTGCAAGCTTGTGCGGCTGGGCCAACTAAAGGCTTTATTGCTTCACTATATCTTCCTTACGGAGAATGAATAACGCAATTTAACTTGCCAGTTTCCGGGTGTAAAATGATGGAATCTTTAAGTGCCTTGTCCAGCTGTGCACTAGCTGCAATGGATTGTGTAGTATGCTCTCTTCTGGAGAAGAATTATTGTACAATCTCGAAATAGGAAAATTGATTAATTTTACGTGCACCAATTTTCAGCTTTGCAAGACATTGGGGGCTTTCAATTGGCCGTCCAGCTCTTCTTCAGATCTTCAAGTTCTTTTGGGGTCCTTATAGACAGTAAATCTGATGAAAATGGGCCATTGTTGAGCACAAAATAGCTTTAGATGCTGAAACTCCCTACAACTCCAAGAGAAGCTTAGAAATGCCTGGAGAGGCTCGGACGCTCACCACTCCACGTGCTCCACGGCCTAATCCAGTGGCTCCTAGCCCTCCTAATGCTGTGGTTCTTAACCTTCCTAATCAAGTGGTCTCTACCGCTCTAAATTCAGTGGTTCCTAGCTTTCCCACAGTGATGTTGCTTTTTGAATAGTTATAGGACTGCACTACTCCTCCCTTGTACATTAATACCGATTTAAAGACACAATAGTTCCGATTGATTTCTATGATGGGTTTGCTTGTACCTGATAGCTCGCTTTCGTTGGATCACTGTCTACCCCTAAAGAACGGATCTATAATCTCAAACGGGGTCACTATCCTCGGTTTCGGTACCACTGGCCCAATCCTTTGCTGGGACATGCCTGTCTAACTCCGGTACAAGTCCTGCGCTGGCGGCTTCATCAGCGCCGGTAGCAGCAGCGCGTGCCTGAGCTCGGCGGTCCGCCTCGGCGCCGGACTCCGGCTCGCAGCTCCGGCGACTACCGGCGTCGCCGCCGGCGACAGCAGCAAACCGGTCTCTCGGCGCGGTAACGCGGCAGTGCCCCCGGCGCGCCGCCGCCGCCGCCGCCGCCGCAGCAACAGAAGGTAGAACGGCTCCTGCCGAGCACGGAATGCAGCGCGCTGTCGTGACCTGTCGCGCTTTTTGAAGGATTACTGGGGCGGGTTATAATGTACTTGCGTCGCAACGAAAACAGCGTGTTGTGATGTCTTAGAAAAGCTCAAGAATGCCTCAAAATGTGACATTGTGCAGAAACAGAGAAGTTGAACCACTCTAGAGTGCAGCAGCCTTAAAACCTCGGTGTCCGTCTTCCACTGACAACACGTTTGTGCTGACTGTTTCGTTTCTATGTAGAAGGTACTTACCAATCCACAAATGCAGCCCATACTCCCTATTCCTACACTGCTTATACCTTTCAGTAGTCCTGATCTATACAGCAGTCCTCCAGGTCTCTGGGAAGACAGGCCAGGATGATCGATATGTCGAAGACTGATGTTGTCCGGTCGGCGAAGGCGATGTAGTACACAACGGATTACGATGTCCAAGAACCTCGTCTGGAGAGGCACCTGGGAAAATAATGTCATCTCAGATTAGGTTTTATTAGCAACATTCTCGTAGTTATGCCGAAAGTGAAACCAGGAGATTTAAGACTGGACGATGTCATGATAATTTGGATGATTATCGGCTCGGCTTGTTTGATATTCTCGTATTGTTTGATTTGTTTGCCAACAATTAAATCACTTAAAAACATTAGCTACGTTGTCTCATACCCGGTCCGGATTTCTTTCCACACGAGTCTTTTCCTGGTGCGATTGGATGAAAGTAAGCGAGGTGGTCCTCAACGTGACAGGCGTGTGATTTATTCTGATGAAACGTAAGATCCTTGTCATCGTGATACAAATCCCGGTCTTCTTTATATGATCGATCCAGAGAAAGTCCTGGATAGGCTCCTATTCGACGGCGTGACGCTTTGCACGCCAGTGACGGAATTTTTCGAACAGTACGTGCAGGAGTAAGCCAAAAAGTAATTAAACGATGCTCTCCTCTCGCGCTGTTGGTGTTAAAAATTTTGGCGTGAGACCCTGGTGTAATGTGGTTTTATCAGATTATTCTAAAAAAATCGGTGATTGTGAATTGAACCAACTCGACTAGCCCAGCAATTTATTCATGCATTTTTAGGTAGGCCACAAAATCATAAGCCGCAAGCTGCTATCATTTCCGAATATACCCATATCGGATAAGAACGTAAATTTGACCTGATCCAAGGTCAAGTGCAGGCTGCACTTTGATCTGGCTGGGTTATTTTGCCATGAACAATTATTGTAGTAACAAGAGGGACATAATGTTTTTTTTTAAATGGAGCCTCTGTCTCTGTCCGTAAGAAGATTACTGTATAGAATTAAAGCTATATAATCAGCGAGTTCATAGAAACTGCATCCAGTTCATGAATTCTAAGCTTTCCATCGCAGCACGCGCCTTCTCTGTAGCGGAGGCTAACGCTATCTCACCCAGCCTGTGGACACTGTTGTACATCAAGCTTCTGAGGCTATACGCCGGGTATCTGGTTTACAATGATAAACCGATGTATCCTCTGACGCAGCCGCTGATGAAGAATACAAAAACAAAGACAAAAACAAAGAGCCAAACCGTACGTCCCCGTAAACATGTCCAGGACATCATCAACCTGTGAAGCAACACGGCCTGGTTGCTAAATCACCTATGAAGCTAATTTCAAAGGCGCCCCGGGTGGGTGTGAGCTGGTGAGTTTTTGCACCTCGGCATCATTGGTGCTCGCTGGTGCGTGACAGGTTCTTCAGAATGCACCCGGGCTCGTCGGCGGCGCCGGGCAAAAACTGGCCCATCAGACCGGGCTTGTAAAACGCTGAGCACGCATTCCTTCCACGTATAAATTAATCAGGGCTATTATCTACCGGAATCTGTGCTATTCGGATGGTGAGGCAAGTGGACTTTATCAGTTTGTGGTGCAGCCGAAAACAAAACACCTCGCCGCACCCAGTGCACGCTAGAACCTTGATGCTACGCTCTGCAGACCGCTGCGTGAACTCTCAGAACTCGTTCTCCTAGCTGGGGTCACGGAAATGAAAATT
The DNA here is from genome assembly GCA_034440635.1 of Lepas anatifera. Taxonomy (NCBI): domain Eukaryota; kingdom Metazoa; phylum Arthropoda; class Thecostraca; family Lepadidae; genus Lepas; species Lepas anatifera. The sequence continues at coordinate 362,435 of JAOTON010000543.1, forward strand.
GGACCCAATTACAGCTGCTTATTTTGGTTACTCATACAAACCTCCGATTGCTCTTTCTTTTCCGTATTACAGCTACTTTGCTGAGCGCTGGATTGAGCAGTCGCGTCATCAATGGCACCCCTGTAATACCAAATCGTCAGTGTTCTGATGTTATTTGTCTGCTTTTGTCAGCGAGAAATACGTTTCCAGTATATCTGAATGGTTATGCTTAGTTTGTTTGCCGGCCAAATAGAACTGACATTTTCGCCGTTGGACACGACCCGCATTGTTCAATCGGTATTCAGGAACTGCTTACCGTATAAATCTGAAAGGTGCATATCCTCTTGAAATATGATCTTCATAAATGTCGACTATGGTTCATTGCGGGCATGTTGTATGCTGATGATTGGAGCGGCTACACGGACGAATATCTCAGAACAGGGGGCATTTCTAGGGTATCTTAGCACAGGAAGCCTTATGGTGGTGACTGGAAGCTCTGTATCGATTGTTCCCTCGGAGGATAAGCGGTTGTCACTGTTGTTACCCCGCCGTCATTGCTGCCTATTTCTATGGCGTCTGGATTGTTCTGCGATGGGCACGTGGTTCCGCCTCCGGCCTTCATCTGCCCGGGCTGGTTTCCGCCGGGTCAGGGCGGGGACTGACCCTGGGCCGGACGCTGCGATAAACTGAGACCGGGCCGCCGGAACCGCCCGCCAGATGACGTCGGCAGCTTCCTATCTGTTGCAGCGTAATGCAGCAAAGGTGGCCCTGCGCCGGCAGAATTTCCGCGGCCCGCCCGCCGCCGGCGGTGACTTCACACCCGATATGCCGGGTGGAGGCGCGTGAACTGGTTGGCCGGCACGCCACCAGGGGCCGTCTGCGCCACTTCCGGTCTTCTGCACGCGCCACCGAGCCGCCCACCAGACCCCTGCAAGTGATGGCCCGGCGCACGCGTGGGCGAAGCTGATGGTGCCCCTGCTCCGATGCCTCTGAGTACAGCGGACGCTGGTACTGATAGGTTATCGTGTTCTTTTCCGTTGGGTTCCTGAACCCGAACCATTATATACTTTTAGTCCTAACACACCCAAAGTTGCACTGGAAATGATTTAATCAGATAACGATGGGCACATAAAGCATCAGCAGCTGAGGTGCCCTAAAACCCCAATCATAATCATCATCCTGAACCCGAACCGTGCAAATATTGAGAAAAATGACAGTTTTGTGCTTCAAGTCTGTTGTGGTAGCAATGCTTCGCCCCTTTCTTGCCTCTCGCCTTTGAAAGAAAATACACTGGACGTAGGTATTCATGACTTGCACACCGGAGGACGGCGATAGGTGGCTCACATCAACTTCAAGCTTTGTGAATTTGTAGGAAAAAATTAGAATGATATCTGTACTGAATAAGAAAGAGTGCAGCAACATCTATCAGCAGTCTATTGAGCCCCGTAGCACTTTTCTCCACTGTGATGAGCCCAAGTTTGCTGATCTCTACTGGTTTCTTACTCCAACGGTGGACGTGCTGAAAAAACATTCGCGACCATCCCCTGGCATGGCAGAAATACCAAAGCTTTCTATATTTTACTTGCTCCCTCCCCCCTGATGCTCTAAATGCTCCGGCTATAAAAGCGAATGTTCAGCAGGACAAAATTAAAACTAATTTTACGTGGCAAGACTCTTCACGTCCTTTTAAATCCTACTGTGCGGCTCGGCATCTCTGCGTGATCCCTTCCTGGTGTTGTGCGACCTTTTGAATAGTTGTCCTTTGTTTGCGACATTAAGTAAACCCCCTCCCAATCTCCCCTTTAGAGGGGGAGGTGTTGGAAGTATAAAATAAAACTAACGTCAGTAGGAACAGGGTCAGCGGCTTGCCATTGATTTCGCGCTGCTGCCGGGCTGTGGTGCAAATATCCCACGCTGACTCCCATTCATTTGCACTGAATGATACCTCTGTTAGCAGCTGTCGAGTGAAACGTCAATGGCAGCTACTGACTGCGAGGTTGTAGAAAGGTGTTTCTTTGGGAACTGGGGTAGTGATAAGTCCACGGTGGTCAGTGACCACTGGTAGCACCCCGGAACACTGGGCACCCAACCTTGGACCATGTTCTTTGTGGTTTAGTTTGTTTGCCGTTTTGAGGGAAAGCTATGCAGTGTGAATTACCTGGTCATTGCTGGAAGCAGGTAGTCCGTTATTACAGTATGAGCAACAAAATAACAGTAGTTTTATGGTGTGGAAAACAAAATCCAAACGTGTTATTTAAGATAGAAACAGATTTGTCTTATTAGTTCCCATGGCTCTCACCAAGGCCTAGTAAATACGATATGATACTGCGCTTATCTCAAAACAGCTGTCACTAAAACTTTGACCAAAAGAATATGCCGAACCCGAAATGGCTAGACATTTTGATCAAATCGTGGTTCCTGACCGTACATATTGAACAGGCATTCAGTTAGTCGGACCTGTGATTACACCTTGTCATGTGTGCAGTCTCGAATCTGCGGTTGACGTGGTGACTGTAGGTGAGCCCCTCCCTTCGCTCTTGTCTGCCGACGATGATAAGATTGTTTAGCGATCGCGTATGGTTGCAAACAACGGCGAGATGTGGCTTTTTCCTGCAGCGGTCGCAGGAGTCTGAGTCTGTGTCCGAGTCTGTGACATTTGTGGTTTGCGAGTGACTACTTTCCTTGTATGGTAAATACTTCGGTAGTTTCAGATTATCTATTATTATTGTATGGTTTTAGATTGTCCCGTGATCCAATTCCTTAACGAGTCTTGTGACTGGATCCTATTGTTGTCCGTAATTATGGTATACGTTATGACCAATTTCTTATTTAGCAAATACATTTCACATCCTGCACAATATGTGGCGAAACGTGGTATATCTTAGGTCCGGTCAGTAGGTAACCAAGCCTAACAACAAACATACCAGAAGTCTTCAGCCCATTTTTGTTCCACCCCATGCATCGTGATATTCTAGAACTGTTTTAAAACATCATTCTCAACGCCAACAATATTTCACGGCTTGCTCCCCTGGCGAGCCATGCTTTTGACGGAACCTTTCCCAGTGGATGGAGCATGAAGAGCTCACCGCATTTACAAATAATTGTCTATTCCTCACAATGCTGGGAATAGGATCATCATGAAAATAGCTCTAAAATAGATCGTTGGGATTTTTCAAGGTAGTTGGGAATCTTAACCCTCTCAACAGCTGCCGCTTGAGGCCTTGCAGTGCTTTTTCTTGTCTGTGAATCTAAGTTTGCATCACAAAGGCAGTGATTGGGTTCATACAAAAAGTGAGCAATCACTCTACAAACCAAGCCACGAACATGGCAGTGGGATAATGCCACAAACAATCCCAAAAATTACAACATAATCCAACCGTACCCGGCATCCCTGACCTACAAAGCGCGCCAGGACAGCAGCGGAGTGTGTGCGTTGAGCTCAACTGCGCTCCTCCCATCCATTCACTAGCTGTCTAGTTGGCAGGGACGGTAAGTCGGTGCCTCCTCTGCTCGTTCGCATGAATGTTTCATGGCGCTGGTTCGATCCGAACGGTACCACCCGCGATACGCTGGCTTCAGAATCCGCCGCTGGATCAGACGGCGGGCTTAAATAATCCCCCGGTTAAATACCGGGTTCAGGTATAATTACAGACACGTGGTGAGAAATTAGATGAAGAATCGATGGCTGTTTTTTGTCATGCAAGAGGCTGGGCTTTTGGTTTAAGCCGTGTGGTTATTCAGACGCGAATACTTCATCAATCAACGGATACAAAATCAGGCCCCCAGGTGAGTATTGTGCTTAGCACGTGCTTTTTGGATGATTGCTCTTGATCTCCAGGCTCTGTGCTACACTTAATATGGTGGTGCCTCAAAGACACGAGGAAAGGAAGGACATCGTGTCTGGAGCTACACCAAACTGTAACGGTATCCTCTAACGCCATCCCTCTGTAACGCCTTAACTGTAGCGCCATCCTTCCCTTGGTGTTGTCAGCAACGGCAGAAGACGAGCCGTAATGACTGATGACGTGGAAACTTTCGACAAATATAATACAATTCCTTATGAAATGATCATTGCTGTTTCCCCCTGTCCCAGAAAGCCTGCACAATATTTTATTTTTCTAAACCGACTGAACGAGAAGGCCACTGCGGATCGGGTGTCTTTTATGATCAACCCGTGTTGAGAAGATACGGTACTGAGGCAACCTATTTGTCTCTAGGTTTCGAATAATGACTGAAAGATTTGAAGTGTTTCAGAAGCGTGCAGAAAAGGACAAATCCTGTTTTTCAGCATAATGAAGTCAGACTCTGTGGCCTCCACTGATGCTTTAATCAAGCGATGTGCGTTACCTTGGAGTCTTCCATTTATAATACAAGTCTCGGTGAATATATTCATCCCGAACCCTATGAAAATTCAATTAATCAGGCGCCCTTGTGGCCGCGTAAGGAACGTGTAATTTACAGCGAACCATTATTATTTGTCCGCGAGCAGAATCGCAGCCCGGCATTTTGATAGCAAACCCGTTTGTCATCGTCATTGGCGTTATGTTCCCGAATTCTCTCGTTATAGTGCCCGTGAAGATGCTTGAATCTTAGCAGTGTATGAGCTGAGGTGGAGAGCTCATATGTATGCATTTTAACCAGTGTTGCCTCGAGCGGCTATAAACATTGCATGTCAGGACCCAGTATAGTCCCTCTCGTTTGCTTCGATATTTCGACATTCTATTTCAGCCAGCACTCTTCAGGATCAATAGTTATCTACCTATGGATTACCCCACTCCCTCGGGATGACGTCAATATTGCGTTCGTGACAGCGCTTGAAAAAACTCGCTAGACAGTGATCGATTCACTTCGGCCTTCGTGACGAGACGATAAGCCGCATTTTGTTGAGACAGCGCATAGAACAAGCAATTATAGTGCGGGGACGTGGAATTCGAAATCGACAGGTGTCTGCCAGGATGGCTCAAATTGAATGCTAGGTACAGAATTGTGTCAATACGGGGTTTATTTTCAAAGCGTGACGGTGGCATGGCGCAAGCGCCTCGATTGCGACACAGATTGACGCCTGGACACTGGAGATGTCCCGGCTGGATAGTTTATCTCAGTGGTTAGACGTGCCGTGATTGTTTTGGATCCAAACTGCTGCGTAAAATGGCACCCTGCTGATGGCCAGTGGGTGGGCTGCTGCACTGTGTGACGGCCGGCAGACGATGGCGACTTCAGGGACCAGTTCTTTGTCACCGCGGTGGGCGCGGTGGGGAAGGCAGCGCTCCTGAGCGGGCGGCTGGTCGCCGCTGGACGGTCCGGTTGTGATTGATCTGATCTGGAATGCGGTCCAGTGCTTTGGTTTGCCGCCGTGGTGGTGAGTGAGCCCCGCCCCGTGCGACTGGCGAGGGGTAAACACCCGTTCTGCAGACGGTGGTCCCACGGGTGGCTGTCGCCACGCTGGTGACTGCTCTCAAGCCTGGTGGTCACTCTCAGTCATCAGCTCCGAAATGGAAGTCGGCATGCTCAGTCAGACTTAGGGTTTTTCACGGTCAGTTCCGTCTTCTGTCTGTTGCGAGAGAGAGAGAGAGAGAGAGAGAGAGAGGAGGAGAGAGAGAGAGAGAGAGAAACTGTCGTGCGCTGGAAAATGCGTTAAAAAACAGAAGTACTGCGATTGTTGTATGAATGTTTTGACGGTCTTACGAGAAGTTTCGACATTTTTTACCACCTCAGCTCGAGATCACACGTTTACAGTCATTTGCCTAGCAGAACTATCCGCTCCATGCCCGCGAAAACCGCACTCGGCGAGTGGTTCTTGAGCGGCTGTGGCCAGGGTAGTATTTACCTCTATCGCTGGTGAGATTAAGTGGGGATAATGATTGCCCGCCGGCGGCGTCCCCGCGATGAAGGTGTGCGGCGAAGGGTGGTTCACCCGAGGCGAGCATCCTCCTCCGTTCCGCTCCACTACCTGACCAGAGGAAGCGGGAATCTGTCGAGCGCGGGCCTCTGTCGCAGCGCTGCTGGTCTGAGTGAACCGACACTCTCGCCTCCTGTGCGACCAGCGTGTTTGTCTGCTGTGTCTGGTTCCTGGTGTGCTCAATGAGTGGTATGTATAACTCCACCGGCGGATGTTTTAATTTTGATCCGGGCGACTGGTGCTGATCTGTTGATGGGCGGCCGTGCCGTATGGGTGATGGCGACCTCGGCCGCCCCCGCCCCCGCCGCCGCCGCCGCCCCCTCCCCGTGCGCTGATCGATCACCCGGAGTCAGGTCATCCCGCGCGTGCCGCACCGAGGTGCCGATTTCAAACGGTGTGCTTTCTGGGTGAAGTGATGTGTACTGCATCCCCTGGGAGTGCCCAGGATCTTTGGGGATTTCCTGACCACAGAACAGAAAAGACTGCCTACCTGAAGAAGATCCACACGTGATATCTCGCCAAGAGTTTGCTGTGAGATGCAAATGTGTGGGAGAAAATGTCTATTATCTTTTCTGGATTATAACCATGCGCTTGGATCGTGCATTTGTGAACGTTTAAGGCCTTAGAATGGTGGCAAGAATTCACGATAACCCAAAGGTATTCCAAAAGTTTTGGTGGGCACGTTTTGATAAATACATTCCTCAAATCATTAGGGGTTTAAAACAGCCTGTTCATGTCATAAGATACTTACAAACATTCCTGCAAGGTCGTTGGATACATTCCGATGTTAGACAGTCCCTTTGCATGTTTGATAAATTTTTCGCGTGTAATAAGCAGAATCATCTTCTGAAGTGCAGGCGCGGCGGCATCCACATGGCGGACCTAAATGTTCTGTGCTGCGAATGGAAAACAAACGGACCCGACGGTTTCCAGACAGCTGCTGACGTTACTAACGTTCTAATGAGGGATGTCGAATAAATAATTTACAAGCACTTGTACGTATCGCTTATGCTAAGAAATTTATAGCTTTTCAGCTGCAATGCATCTCATTGATCCACTGACAATAAGTTTGCGCTAATTAGTTTGCATACGGCCTGTGCGCCTCTTGATGGGTGTCTGAGCATCTCTAGCGGAAATGCCTGCAGTCGCCACAGCAGATGCTCAATCCTCCGTCCGCCACAAAGCCGAGATTTAACGCCCTGATCATTCCAAGGACTGCGAGCGGCCGCGTCTCACTGCGCCTACCTTCACTGCAACATCATTATGGATGGTGTCCTTGGATTGGCGGATGCTCATTATAGTTTTTCAGGACTTTGATTAGTATGCGTTACCTGGTTTTCAAATATTCTGGCGTAAGGATACAGCAACAACAGGACAAGGACGGAACGCTAGGCTCCAAAATCCTGCTGCCACTTCAGATTAGGCAAATCGTCATGCTCATATTGCAGGATTCGGATGTCATGGTGGTTTTTACGCCCGTCAGTTGTACTAAATGTCAGCTTACCGTACCATTATCAAACAACTCCCAAGTAACGTTCTCGTTTGCCACGAGCAGCTTAGCTCCCTAAGATGTAAAACCCAAAATATTCGTGCTGATTTACATTCATTACTGGAGGCTGCAGGTCTACATCCCGTACATAAAACCAGCCTGCTGTCCGTCAAGATCCACGCGACGATGCCCTGAACTCTCAGAAACAGCTATCATCAGCGGAGATGACAGTTTTTTGGCTGTTGTGCTCGTGATATATTCTTGTGGCGTCGAGCTTATCGGACCGAGGGCTATGGTTAGGCCCATGTCAGCGTCCGGCGTGTCATCGAGGACATCTGCATCCCACGCTCACCATTCACACAGTCCAACCGAAGACACAGAGCGACACTAATGGTCAGACGCTGCCTCTTTTACCCAGCCGTGATCATTACCAGGCTTGGTAATCGTCTCCGTGGACACAGGACACAAAGTCTGGGGACGTGATAGGGAGGATTCAGCATTGAACAACTGGATGATGTGCGGCCTTGTTGACTCATCTCAGTGTGTCGCCAAAACATCCGGGCCGCCGAGCGCCCCCGCCCGGGAGAGCAGCAGCGCCGTTGGTCCTGCCTCCCGCCGAGCCGTCACCACTCGGCTAACATGACTCACCACTCAGACGGACGCTGTTCTGCAGACTTCAGCGTCACGTGGCCGTGCTCATCTCTCGCCGTCGCCGCCCGGCCTGACCACGTGACTGGCAGCTGTACGTCTGCGCTTCAGAAGACAGACCAGATGTGCCGGGGGAACAGGTGGAGTGGCGACGCGGCCAGGTGGTGGACGTCTCTGCTGGAGAGCCCGCCGTCACTGAGTACCGGGACGCCGCGCGATTAGCCGGTCGGCTGGCCAGGCAGGATGTGGTGCCGATGGACACCGGGGGTTGTTGGTGAATGCGAAACTCTCCCCAGAACTGCGCCGAGATATCTCGGCCCGCCGGAAACCTCTCTGGAATAAAGCCCTTAGACGCAACAGTTTGGGGGGTTACCATGGAACATAGCATTAAAATAAACGGCCAAGATTAATTTATTTGTCTGGGTGTCTTGTAACATCGACTTGGCATTCTTTGCTTGCTGATATAGTCGCAGCCAATTATCTGGAACCCGAAACTTCGCAGAACTTCCAACAGCTGTGTTCAGTCTATTATTCAGCAATGATAAAGAAGACTTGAAACACAACAAGGAAGTAATGTGTATGATTTATGTCCAAACTTCAGCTGTAATTGGGTCGGATACTTGTTGCTAATCTAACTGAATAAATACAAACTACAAATAGGATGTGGCAGCTCAGAAAGAAGCGACAGCCAGAATGAACAAACCATTAAGTGAATTTTTAGTTTCCTTCTTTCCCAATTTTTTCCTAGGTAATCAAACTATATCCAGGAAGAGGAACCATTGTAAAGGCATTTTCATACTACATCATCGCTTCTTATTGCATCGCATCGCATTATTCTTGTGCTGAACTTCTAACTGCCTACATGTTTTGCTGCATTTGAGTGGTTACAAACAGAATAACGATTAATGGTGAAGCTAGCATTGTTGTATAACCATGCAAACTACCTAGTTTGCTCCAAACTTCTATGGGGTGACAAAGACATCCACCACCGCCACCATCGAATAACTCCGCTCATGGTACATCGACGTGATGTTAAACCCCAAACGTGTGTTTTTGCAGTTTATTTCCTTATTTCTGAATCCCCTGTCAAAGCTGGTACCTATAGCGAAACGTTGGGCTAATTAGCAAACGAATAGTGAACATAATTGTAAAATGGTTTAGCCTTTACCTACGCATCACTCAGTCTGTATGAACTTGAACTCCAGGCAGCATTTCCTGTATTCCAAAACAAATCCATATCGAAACCACAATGGCACCACGACCGCTCCAGGAGTTAGGTGCTGTCCAGGGGCCAAAAAAGTGTTCAGTGTGTCACCATTAAAAATGTCAAAACATAAATGTGTCACCAGACCAAGCTGCATAATGTGACATGTTTTGCGTCAGTAGGAAACCAATGGACACTCATGGGACCATCCTAGTTACTGAAAAACAGTGCGAGCTAAAATTATAGGAGGCAATCTCAGCGATTTGTTCCATATTTGTCTGAAGGGAACATGTCAACTAATCGTTGTCACCTTGCCCAACTTGGGCTGTCACCATTTAGAATGGCAAAATGGTAGGTTTTTCGACCCCTGGTCCTGTCCGGGAACGTCCCGCCGACCGGACTCTCTACCCCTTGGCTGGTATTGCGACTGTACGTGCCTGAGTGTCCCGGATGTTCTCGGAGCCGTCGGAGGCTCGGTGTACTGCGAACATGGCCGCGGGCGGGTCGATGCCACCGCATTCTTTACCGGTGCCCCAGTATCACGGGCGGAGCATCCGGAACCAGTCTCAGGCTTACGGACGAGTGGAGGGAAAGCGACGAGATGTGATTTGACAGCGATATCGCCTACTCGGGTAGACCTTCGCCGGTTACTAATGGGACCGATTCGATCAATTATTCACTGTTTTTACCCGATGTCCGTTGCTACAGCGTTTCTCATTGCCGATTCGGCCGTTTGGAATGACATGAATCTGTTATTCTGGGGCTATATTTTTGGACAATGTACTTGTGAAGTGTGACATCATTTGGAATGTGCGCCGCCGTGTCGTCTGGGTGGTACGCCCACGCATCAGTCAATGTTCCGGGCGAGTGGGGCCACAACGGGCAGATATCAACACCGCATCGGAAGTAACGGTGCCTGTATCGTTGTGCGATCGCACAGGTAATCACGGGCCTGCGTTTGTCTTGGAGGCGATTGCGCGTGCGCGGTGACCGTGAAGGATCAGGGGTTACGCTGCGAGCGCCGCGCGCCGGAGGATCTGTGTCGCCCGTCGTTCCGACCCGGAGACCTAATCCAGTGTCTCCGCAGATAGTATCGGGAATTCCAGCCGCGTCCGATAAAAACGTGCTGCTGAGAATTGGACGCCTGGTGAAGGCCTCGCTCCCCTGTCAGCGGTTATTGAGGGATCCAAGTGAAGAGATGGTGCTTGTCTGAAGGGAGGCAAATTTATTGATATATGGTAGATGATGTATCAGAAGAACATATCAGGGCATAGGCGGATCCAGGGGGCAAGGGGGGCACGTGCCCCCATCGACCCTCGGCGCCCCCTGAAATGTTCACGGCGACCCCTGCAAGGTTGATGGGGCCCCCTGAAATGTCACTTCCCACACTTCCCCCCACCCCAAGGATGCGAAAATTGGCACCCACCGATATGATTTTCCTCCTCCGCTCCCCGGAAGGTGCCTCTCCAATCGGCAATTCTGGATCCGCCTAGGTATCAGGGAGCTCAATTTGCTCTTTGCAAAATAAAGGTACACTCTACCCGGAGTGTGTGATGGATTTTGTCGAACTGCTTGTTGATAATGATGTACCTATCATTATCTATACCTGCCTATACCTAATGATAACTTATGGCATGACATAACTCTTCAATAACGTGCGACGATATCGCACATAAATCCTGACTGAACCTAGATTAATGTTTTATGGTTTCAGGACCTTTTAGAGATCGAAGACGAGGGGAACAGTGTCTGCAGTGTGTCCTCATAACGAACTGCGTCCCCCCCTCTTCCCTGACGCCAGAGAAAGGTGCAAGTGACAAATCTTGTTGAGAAATATAATCCAGTCTCCTCGTCCAACCCTGACGTTATCTCTGCGTTTCAAAATGTTCATGCGAAGGAATGTATTTTAGTCAGAAGGAGAGATAAATTAGTACATCGTTAAATTTTCACGGGCCTATGAACTCGGAAAATGAGAACACCGATGTCACAGTCCAAAATCGACGGTTTTAATTTCCATGCTAGAAATGTTTCGCATATTCTGAAAACAAATGGTATAGATTCACCCTGGTGGTAGATTTTTAAAGCAGATAGGTATCTTTGGTTTTGGTGCAAAAAGTAGTTGTGACCTGGTTATATGCGCCCTACCTAAATTTATGTTGGAAAACAATTTATCGAAAGAGTGTGTACTGACCTGTCTCCTCGAATCCTGGATGTAAAATACGCTTAGATTATTTATTCGGTAGCCAGAATGTAGCCAGAAACCTCGAATTCGAGGTCCGACTACACTATGACTGAGGATTTGTGATTTGACCTTCCTTATCCGGATGAAGGCCTGTGCCAGAATATATAATCTAAGTGTATTTTACTTTCAGGATTAGAGGAGACAGGTCAGCAGGGGAGAAAAAATCTCAAACCTGTCGCCAACCTAATGTTAAACACTGAAAGCTGTCACTCTCATCTTTTTTAAATATAGGCAATTTCTAACGCACATATAGTACCAAAAATAGTACCTATATTGATAAAACAACCTCGCAATAACATTCCTGAATTCGCGAAGAGGCTTACTGAAGATCACACACCTATGCATAATTCTGCCATCTGCGTAAGCGCCGCCACAGACACTGCAAAACAACACTGACGAAAAACAGAAGATTTAAAGTGCCGCGCTCGGGAATCGAACCCATTATTCTTTACTAACAAGTCGAGCGCCCTTCCGACTGCGCTACCTGCCATCCGAAAAATATGAGTGCAGAGTTACATCTGATAATGATAAATAATTATCAATGAATGAGCTAACGCATCCGACAGAGAAGTGAAGTAACCAGTTGCCATGACTTGGTGTCGTCTCATTATAAAAGCTGTCGTTGCACATGCAAGCGGCAAGTTTTGACGGTCCTGCGCTGTCGCTCCCGTCCACTGCTGCATTGTGGTAAGTTAACAGGCAGGGGAGGGATGGAAATACTAATATGTAATTGGTGTTCATTCACATGCGTTCTAGCCACAAAACATTATCTGTGATATTTCCAGGCTAGTCGTAGAAGTTGAACTTATATAAGCACGAAGGGGAAAGTAATGACAGACCAATGTGCCATAATTAGCGTTGGGAAAACCTTCTCAAGACATATGTTTATCAAATGGTTTCTACCACACCCCTGAATTCAATCGAAGCAGCTAATTTGCGTTATCTTTTCTAGTTCATCGCGGTGATTACCCTGTCAGGGTGAGTTCTTTTCTTTTGAAACTTCCCTGGAAACTCTTATTTTATTTAGCCAGTCAGAACTGCTCTGGTAATGTATAGATTTCCTGTCGCACTTGATGGTTTCAATGTTCAGGGTCTGCCGCTATCCCTAGTTGGTGAGTTGGTGGGTTTTTCCACCCCTGCAGGCCAGTATACACCTTATCAGCTTATAATCATACTCCTCGCCTCAGCACTCCAAAACCTATCGACGTTTGAAAATATTGTGTCCTGCTTACCCTGTTTGCCTTGTTAAATTTCATTGGAAAGCACTCAACCGAATCGGAGGAATATATATCTAGTTCTGATTGCCAGACAGAAGGAGCTCCTTCATTAGTCTCATTGCCAATGGTTAAATAATGATGAAGTATCTGGTCGGTACCAATGTGTTCCAAATGGAAAGGCCAATGCAAATGACTGGGTGAGTGTGTGTGTGTATGTGGGACCGAGACCGAGACCAAGACCGGGTGGGAATAAAGGCGTTTCGGACTATCTTCGGCCGTTGGGGTCCTCGGACCAATGAATATATTTTGTTAAGATTATAATGTTACCATAGCGGTATTTAAATACTTAAACTAGCTCTACCACTTCTTTCAATGATAAAAAACTAGAAATGTACTCTGTGCTAGAAAAGGTACTATTTCCGCCGGCATGAAGAGAACGAGCGGTTCATGTTGATATGAAAAACTATGATGGTTTTACCTCGTGCCACACGCCAAAGCTCAGTCTGTTCGTCTTCAGTCTTGATTCATACTTCTTGTGAAACTTTGCAGTGCGTTTGCTTCGTACCAGGGCGGTTATGGCTGCTATGAATTTTGAAATCGGTAGCTACTGAATTAACCATTGTTCCGTACTTTTTCGTGCTCGGCGACGGCGTGCCGGAACGAAGAGCTTCCAAGCTTATGCAATTTCACAGTTGACTTGCTTATTTGGTCGACGTCACGCAACAAAAACTGGCTCCACGCCTGTAGTGGCGAATTTAAGCGCAGTCTGTCATTGCTAAAGCAGAACACGGATACCGTATTGGGCCAAGGGTTGGATACACAGAAACACGCGCATGACTCGTCCACTGACTTATGAAGCTATCATTTGCCAGAAATCGGTGTCAAGGACAGCGAAGTGCCTCATGACGTTTTGGTTTGCCACTCGAGTTTCTGATTTTTTGGGGCTCGTGAGTGTTTTTTAAGCAAATATTAATTTCACCGAAGAGCTGATGGAGCTTTGTTTAGAAACTAGGTGGGTTTTTCATACATCTCTGATAGATGCGTTTCTGATACGTTTTTCTAGATAGTTTCCTGAACATTCTCTAAAAATGGCAACCCTTGCGTGCTTTTTATGGGATGCGAGGCCTTGTGATTTATGTTCTATGCGTCTGGATTCGCACCGTGATTACGTACGCCAGCATTGCAAGGCCATTGGAGTTCTCCGGCAGAGTACAGACGTTGAACAACCCGTCTCTGATTTTTTTCGTGAAATTAATCGGGAAAGATTTCTTCAATTTCAATTTTTCTAAGCATATTTGACCATCAGCCATGCAGTTTCCATCAGAAGGCGAGAGATGGAATGAGCTCAGTTTCAGAATAATCAATGCGGCTCTCTTCAAAGGGCGTGGGCGACCTTCCTCGATATCTCCTCTGCCAGAATGAGACCACATGTGAAATAATTCGAGTATTTCGTGAGATGGGCGGGTAGTCTCCGGCGGCCGGCTGACCCAGTACCATTGTTTCTGCTGCTGCTGATTGTGAGCGCCGAGTTTCCCCTGAACCGGGAGGCGGCCGGCGCACTGCTGGGTGGCCGCCAATCACGTGCTCGCGTGGTCGCGTGGTCGAACTGCTTCGGGACGGCCCAGCTCCTGGACAGCTGCTGCAGCGAGTAGGAGAGTTGTTGCGGTGGATAGAGTGTTCGTGGGATGCTTTTTTGTCCTGAGGCCCTTAGTAGTCTCTGGATGGAAGCTGGAAGGCGTAAACGTTCGGAGCGCTGATGCGTATTTGGCTATTGTTAGTATGGCTGATATTTGTGTAGCACGGTGGTGATGCTGGCAGGAGATACGGTTATTTGCATTCGTTATTTACCATAGCCAAACATGCTCGGAAAGTTCGCCATGGAAGGATTTGCCATGGACTTGTTCTTGATGGCATTCTCTAAAGACACAGAATCTTAGTTGAGATACGATAATGATATGTGAGGGCACGCTGCATAAAAAATAGTTTTCTGGTGGCTGTCAAAATGCAGTATTTTCCATTTCTTCTGTACAGGGAGTGCTTCATTCAATCATGTTCATTCATAGAATCTATTATTTATATAACAGTAAAGCAGCCACTAGATTTGTGCCGGACGGTGCTTATGGATTATGGCTTGGAAAAATAGCTACAAAATCCGCTCTGCTGCATACCGTGTTTACCATGCAAATGATTCTTGTAGTGGCTGTCATTGAACGCTGAGTTGGCATATACCTGGCTTGGATGAATAATGTGCTCATTGCACGTGCATTGCACCATTCCCCTCGGCTTCGCGTGCCGAGGCACTGCTCTTCTGAGGATTGTACGGGTCCTGACCGCAACTTCAAGCACATTGAATGCACTTGAACGGGCAGAGCGCCGGTTTGCCGGACCATCCGGCTCTCTCTGAATACTTGTGCAAACCTGTGCGATGTGTCATCTAACCAAACCGGCTTTTTTAGAAATGAAAAGTTAAGATGTAAAGCCCACAGGATAGGCAGAAAGGTTGATCTGGTAATCGCGCGACGCCATTCTCTCAGGCAGTGAATGTCGGAAAAGCGATGTCGAGGAGTGGAGCGACCTTTCTAAGGCATAGCCGAAACTACGGCAGCCAAATGTATGGGGCCCGAACGGTCCGAACCGTGTCCGTGTGTTTCAACATAACAAAACGGGACACATTTCCAGATACCGGTAATGGGCAAGATAGATCTCAAGCCAGCATACTCTTCGCTTTGCTACTCAGCTGACAAATGCAGGCTATATACGAGTATGATGTTGCTAAACGCTTCATGGGCGAAAAGAACAAGAAGGTATCACGGCCTCGTGCCTATAGCACTAAGAATTCCGCCAAATCAGATGCCACGCAGCAGTCTCATGCCGAAAGCTGCTCTCATATCAGGGCTCCACGCGAATGTTTATGATTGAAAATATGCATTATTAGCATTATTGCTGATCGATTAATCGGTATTGGTATCAGCTCACTATTAATAAGTTATTTTGATTCATTTGTATTGTGTATTTTTGTTTTTTATTGATTTTGGATACGCATCGCCAGTGCTTGACTGGATAAATTTATTCTTTCTTCTGCTGTCGCATCATAGTTAGCAGTATAACTTACCGAATATATTTTCCTTTAAATCGGTATGGTTTGATTATCAAGCTATGAACGGTAGGGCAAATTTGAGATGCAAAAAGAAATAGGAATATAATTCAAGCATAATCAAGTATGTAAAAACCAAAATAATACTGTAACATGACAAAAAAGTCTGGAGTAGGTGTCACAAACCGGAGCATCCCCACAAATCTGGGGGCTTTTCCAACCGGTGGACACTTGTGGCCTCGCCGAATTGCACGCGCCTGTGTTTTCGGACTTGTTACGTGCATGCAGAAGAGCGGTAAAAACAGAAGAGCATTGTGTTGATGCTTAAATGACACCTCCCCGCTCATTATAACGCGTTTTTATATTTGGTGACGAGATGGCCTTGTGCACTGGTCAGTGGCGGATCCAGGACTTTATGGGGATGAGGAGGCTAGGGGGATCGAGCCATTATCGCGGAGCAGCCTCCGGCTATGTATTTACTATAGGCACTCTGACATTTCGAGGAAAGGGCTTAAGCCCCTATCCCCCCTGTATTCGCCACTGGTGCTGGAAGAAATCTTGCTTGTGGTTACCTCCGGTCAGGCTGGAGTGGAGTGTTCTTGGACCCAAAGCTTACTTTTATTTTGCACCTTGCTTTTCGTAAAGCTTAGTTGGGGCTGTGCATACAATGTTTACTTGAAATGGGTCGTCCTAAGGACACTTATGTACAATCATCGATTAAGCAGGGAATAACATTATATTTGGAATCTTTTAGCTCCTCAGCAAATATTGCATTGAGGCGATTGAGTGATATAAAGCCCTGTGCATGATCAGAGATCCGGATAACGACTTTTGCGGTTGTAACAACTATTGCGACACATTTAGCAGGAGCGATCGTGCGTTTCATCCCGTAAATCTCAGACATCGTGGCACCATCGTGCAGCGGGACCGCGATAATTCTGGGCTCAATTACTGTGCGCTTGCATCAGCTTAAAGGTTAGGGAAAATGATGGAAGACAAAAAAAACGGTATTTCGTTATTGCAGATTTCAGTGAATTTTCCGACCAGAAAAACACTTCTGTCGAAATATTTGTGCATTTCACAGCCAATCTTTCATAGACGGAGCTCACGACAAAAAATAACTTTCATCAGCGGGGGATCTTATTTCTGAAGGAATCCGAAGGACATTCACCTAACGTCTACCAGTCTTGCTTTCTTTTGGCTGCACTGAGTTGTATGTATTTTTAGACCGGCCTTGAAAACAGCAACAGAACACATCATACGTCAGCCTACCTATCTAATTGGTTCTCCTCCTTAACACAAATATGTAGAGACAGCTAGAGCACAATAGAAAATCGAGTCTGAAAAAGACGCGCGCACCAAATTGACAGGACTAACTTTTCTTCCTGACCAAGGACAACCGTACCACTTGCAATACGCCGGACGAATGTATTCAGAGCTTAACGACTGTCAGCTACCAAGGACGGATCCAGAGGAAGGGCGGCTGCCACCAGGTTCGTATGAGAGGGGGGGTGAAACGTGTAAGTCCCGTTGGTCGTCTATTTTTTATAGTTAATTTTCTTGTTTTTTTACACTACCGCGTCCAATTGCATGTAACTTGAAACTTACATCGTGTAGGACTGTTTGATATATTAAATCGCTCAGTGGGATCGTTTTCCCCAACATTTTTAAGCTTGAGACAAAAATGATAACCTCCAGGTCTTCGACCTAGGGGCACCAGTTTTCTACTTGCTGGTGGCCGTCATACTAACGGTCGGCAAGTTCAGCTTCTAAGCCAGGGAGTGTACTCGAGGACGTGGACCCGTGGGGCGCCAGAGCAGAAGCGGAAGACATCGCGGCAACTCCGCACCGCCACAAAACAGTGCCGGCGTGGGCCGCCGCCGTCTGCTTCCCGTGAGACCGCCGTGGTGCCGTCTTCCCGCCGTTCTCACGTCTGCAGCGCGAGCTCAGTCGTCGCCTCCGACGCCGTCCTGCTGCGTCGCGTAGGTCAGCGAGCGGACTGGGGGCGCCCCAGGCACGCCGCGTGGGAAACCGGCATGGTTAAACTGGACCACTGGGTTTATAGTGTGGCCAGCACCCACCATTTGAATGCTAATTGGGGGTGACGTAGAAAAAGCCCGTGAAACTAGTGCTGACAGTTGTACACAAAAACGACCGGGAGATATCCCACTTGTTTTGGAAACGTGCAGTGGCACTGACACGGCGAGCTATCACCACCGTACGTACGGCAGTTACTGCAGCTAAACGTTTTCTGGTGGGCAGGCGAAGAAAGTGGCCGCGTGCGTGACTGCGTGTGGACGGAGGCAGGCTCGTGTCAAGTGAAACAGAGTGCGTGGGAGCCGGCCGACTGGCGCGTGACAGTGCGTGTGACAAGCCGAGCAGGTTCATGCACGGTGTCCGTCTCAAAGGTGACGCAGCACTTATACAACACAGATTGTTTTGAGCATCATCTGAGGATCCCAGGAATAGCTAGTATTCCCTCCTGTAGCGCGGATTAAAACGGACCGTCACGTATCGTCAGTGTCCGATATCGGTCCCGTTTTGTGGCGCACCACGACTCATTGGCGATGTGCGGGAGGCCACTTGGTCGCACGGCGCCGCCAAGGAGCGGCCCGGCCGCCCCCAGGCACCCTCTGATAGCTCAGCCTCAGCCTCAGCGATCAGCACGCTGATCTGTCCCACCCACTGAGGCCTGCTGGGACCAGCGTCCAGAACCCGCTGAGAGCCCTGCAGGATACCGCCTGTAGTTGCGGCCAGTGAGAGCTGCTCTAAAACAGGGAGACACTAATTACATATTAAAGAAGTTGAGTCTATTTCACCTAGCCGAAAAGTTGTCTCAAAATAGTATGGCACCTTCTTCCCCGTCATTGGTGGATCTAGGGAAAGGCAATTGCCCTCAAAAACCCCATAATAACTGATTTTTCAAAATCACTTTTTCGCAATTCTTGGCTCGGTGCCTCCCTCCCCAAACAGCTGGCACAGATACACCACTGCCTCCCCGGTCGCAGTTTCTGCACGTGCTCGTAGCTCCGTGTCGTGCAGTGTGGCGCGTGCTGACTGCTGGCTAAGGTCACGGCGAGGTCACGGTCCCGGCGGGGTCAGCTGGTGAGTCAGCTGACGGGCGCCGGGGTGAGAACCGCTGCGCCGCCCGCTGGTTCAGTGACAACTGCCTGTCACGCGTCACCCGGCCAGCGGAGAAGCCGGGAGAGATCACGTTTTCTACGACTGCTTCGTCAGCGCCGTGACGCCGTGACACGGGATTGTGAATGTCCCGGCTGGGTATCCATGGCGTCTCGCTGTAGCGTCACTCCAGTCATGGCTCACCCTTCCAGGCGCGGCGTGAGGTGGGGCCGCTTTTTGCCGTAACGGGCTATTCTTGCCGTCGCGAGTACCGGCACGGACGGACACGGCGTGACGGCTACCTGAGATGAGGTCGGTGACCGTCACTTCCTGTGGCCAGACGGGGCTTCAACCGCAGTACCGAGCACACCCGAGGGTAGTGAAGGAGGTCTCTACCCTTTCTAACGGACTGTGTCGCTCTACCGGTCAGGAGTCGGTGTAGCTATCGACGTTTCTGTCGCTCTTGTAAGGACCCTGAAAGCGCCACTGCGCATAGCTGTGTTTGAATGATGACCGTTTTGCCCATACACATCATTTAAAAGCGTCGTGTGGTTTGAAAATTGAGTATCATCGTAATTTGTTACGCCTGGATCCCTCTAGTCGTCGTAACTCACCGTCACGAATCTCAGTTCGTTGACCGGTTTCGTCTACGCCCAGCAAAAAATATGTGACTGGTATGATCGAGCCGCCACTCTCCGCCGTGAATATGTAGAAGACAAGGATGCTACATCGTCAGCGTGGTATACCAGCATCCAGCCTTGTTTTGATGCTCGTCTGGTTTGATTTGTGGACTTAAAGCTGTTGATGTTGTTTTGACTGAAGTAGCACGTTACCTTCAAAATCCAAGAATGAAGCCATCGGCCGGCTCATTAGACCGAGCTGATTACACCCCGCCCGGCTGTAGCCTCCCCAATAATTCGCCCCGGCCTCAGGCCTTTGGACGTCAGCGGCATGCCATGGCGGTAAATAGACCCGGCGAAGGTTAGCCGAGATAGCGGTGATGCTGATAGCATCGCGTGTTCAATAGGCCGACTCATGTCCGACCCCGGGCGGGCCATACGGCAGACTCGCTGCTGGAATAACAGGGCTTCACGGCGTGAGACGCAGCCGACGCGGCGACCTTGTGCTGACCCCAGCAATGCAGGGGGCGCGAGAGCGAAAGTCGGACACGTCATCCCTGCACTGGGATTACAGGGATAAGTACCGTCTTTACTTGACGTAGGAGAGCATTAATACCGCTCGCGTCTGGGAACAAGGCATGGCAGGTACTATTAAGTTCTCGGAGGTTGAAGTCTCTTCCCTCTTGCTGTTTTATGAAAAGGAAACAACTATAAAATCGTCAGATGGAAACAATTTCATGAGCATGTCTTGCACCAGATGCTATATGCGACATCAGTCCTGCTGGGAAAGAGTTACAATTATATATTCACACTGGTATAGTCAGTGGCTGGCGGTGCGGGCGGCGACACGGTTTCAGGACTTTCTCCCAGACATCTGCCGTTCCATCAGCAGGCCCGCCCCTCACTCGTCGTCTCCGTTTCAGTGTGCGGCCGCCGGCGGCGCGGTTCCGTGGCATGCGCTTCCTGAGGCGCTCCACCGACCTGGGACGGCCCCCCAGTCCCTGCCGGCCGGACCCACAGCCTGGAGGAGAGCCGGCGCCGCCCACAGCCGCCGGCCTGCCGCCCCGGCCTCCCACCAAACACAGTGAGTGCACGTCTGCCTGTTCAGCTCAAGCTTCAGAACGACTGTCAGTAAGGACTCTCCTGAAAGGCGTACCTACCAACAGTGGCGGATCCAGGACCTCATTTCGGGGTGGGCTGGGGTACCCGAGTCTAACCCACCATTAGGGGAAAGTGGGGGGGGGTCACGGACATCGTAACTATGCCGTGAGTTTTCGATGACTTAATGAGCTTGCTTCGTTTCTTATTTTTGCTGTAGAGATACTTCAGACATTTATCTACCACTGTGCAAGAAGCTATGTCATATTATCACATTATCATATTCAAATTTGCGTAAAATTTAGAAAAAACGTAGCAAAAGTCCATTTCGCCCCACCTAGTGGAGTAACATGGTCACCCCATGGGGAAAGATGGACAAGATGAACAAAGGGATCGAACCAGGCCTTGAATATTTCCATCTGCATTCACCCACTAGGTGACTGTCGTCTGCCGCGGGAAAGAGGGCATTTTCTTACTTTTTCCGTCAAAGGGTCAGAGGGGGTCATGCCTTTTCTGATTTTTTTATGACGGAGGATTAAAGTACCAAGGGCTGTCGTGGAACTGTGCTTATGTTGATCCAGGATCGCCGATCAGGAGGGCGGGGCACCCTGTCGGGAGGGGGGGGGGCATCCGGGCCAGGGGTGGACGCGCACCCAGGGGGAGATGCGGGCCCGGCCGCCCCAAACGCTTTGGCTCCAAAGTGCCGGCCCCATCCATTTGGGGCGCCGAGGGCGCCCATCGAGGGGAAGCATGAGCCTTCACCTGACTTTTACAGACAGTGCTAGGCTGACTGCCGTCTCTGCACCCAACATACCGCCCCTCTACACTGACTGCTGCCCCTGCACCCGATACACCGCCCCCTAAAACAATTTACTATAGGTCTGTAGAACAAACAACTCACCGCTTTCACCCCCCCCAGGATGCGAAAATTGGCCGCCCTTTGGGTGATTAAGTGCGCCCCCTGAGGCAAAATTCCGCCACCTCCACTGGCCTGCTGCCCCCTCTCGTCAGCCGCCCCCCAAATAAAAATCCTGGGTGCGTGCATGGACTTTTGGAACGCAAAACCGATCAGGTGGGCGCCAAATCCTCTCGCAGGGCTAAGAGCGCCCCTCCTCCGCTCCTGAGGGGAGGGGTTGGAAGCGAAACTTTAGGGGGCCCATCAATCTCCCAGGGGGGCACCGTGACCATTTGAGGGGGCGCTCCGGGTCGAGGGTTACACCTGACCCTGGATGACCCCCAAATTTAATTATATGTTCTCCAGTATTTCGGGCCCTATTTCTCCATCCCCCCATACCATCAGCCAAATCCGCCTCCGCTCAGGTGTATCGCTGGACCCCAGAACCCTTGATAAATGTACTTATTTAGGCTTATGTTATATAAAATCAAATATGCTTTTGTGCGGGGTAACATGGACACCATGTCCATCTTGCCCCACACTTGGTGTCTGTCTTACCCCACTTTGCTCTTCCTAAACAAACTTGGATATGAATCGGACGCCATTGTGATTACACTGTCAGCGCCTGCGGTGAACAAAATGTAACATCTTGAAGAGCCATATTACGTAATTAATACCAACAAAGTATCTATAGAAACATCCATGCCATGGCCTTACGAATTCGATTGTGAAAATAACACATGAGTTGCAGTTTTTGCTTTTTTGAAAATTGTATAAACCCTAAAAAGCTCACCGGACCCAACGTTGCTCTGCGACCGACGCGCGCTAAAAGAAAGCGTATTACATGCTTTTGCCGGTCGTGGCGCTGTCAGTTCGTCCCAAACACGGGGTGTCCATCTTACCCACGGTGTCCATGGCCCCCATTTTCCCCTACCTTGGATCAGCCTCCACCTATGCATTAACTTTAGGCCCTCAAACGCAAACTTTGTGGGGGGGGCTTGAGCCTCATAACCCCCCTTGTATCCGCCACTGCCTACCGAGTATTATAAGTATACACACATAAAACAATGTAAAACACGCCCGTTGTACCTGCTGTTGATCGTGTTTACTTTTTATAAATTTTGTCCAACTTGTTCCGAGTACGGCTGCTGGAGTCGGAGTCTCACTAAAGTCCTCAATGGACTTGTCACGGAGACACCGATCCCACCACCCGAACGAGCAACTCCCACAATGAAGGGATAATTTAGAAGCCAAAGTTTAACGTCCCACAAGCACAGGGACGGCCGCCCCGCTCAGGTCCCTCTCACCAGTCGGTTGCCAGCCGACCTACGTCGGGCAAACTATTGGCGCCGGAGCGTCTCAGGGGAACCGATCCCAAGCCTGGACATGCACTGCCACTGCATGCTTCTGAGCAGCGGGCCGGAGCCCAACGCTCTACCAACTGAGCTACCGGGCGGCAATTCATTACAATTCACTATTCATAAACGTTACACACGATGCCGATAATGCTTCCAAAATCCTGTCATGTTCTCTATTACAATGACCCAGTGCCGGGAGGTGTGGTTCGCATTCTTGGAGAGCCAGTTGTCACTGCTGGGAGAGAGCAATCGCAGTGTTGGCGGTGAACCGTTACCAGCCAATTAACCGAAATAACACTGATGCGCCGCTTTTCTGTAAGCCATTTGCATTTCTAGGACTAATGATGACAAGTTAACTGGGCCCGCCGCAGCAATACGCTCTCACTAATACACTGTGCCCCGATAGAGGAATTCCTGGTCCAAGCCAGAAGCCGAGCCGAACCATAGGGCGGTGTGGTCAAAGGCGGTGCGGTCGATAGCCGGCGTAACTCAATCGACCCTGTCTGGCCGGCAATTGGTGTTACGCCCTGGTTGTTGTGACCTGCGGAACTAATGTGTGTCTGGAGCTATGATGAATGCTGGTCAACTGGGAACCAATCGTCATTTGTAACGTGAGACTCGCTAACGCATGAGATTCGGAACAACAGATCGTGCTGTGTGATTGAACAAGCTAATCAAACGGCACTGATGTAAGCGATCTCCGGGTGATTCGTTTCCACTAGCGTGTGTGCTGTCGACTGAACAAATCTTCAAACAATTTAATCGCGGGATGAGGTCTGTTGTTCCGTCTTTGATGGTAGGTATTGATTTTGGCAACGGCTCGTATGCGCACACATTCTAACTAGCATACGTTAGCGAGCACACCGGTGCAATAAGTTGGGTAATGAATCTTTACCGTTTTCGAAAACTTGCTGTTTTCGCTTATGTCGGCAAACCAATGCTGTAAAATGTACGCAGCAGAAGGTTAAGTGCTCAGGGACTCTACCGCTTAGCGTCAAGGTGCACGTTAGTGGTTGTCACATGGGCGTCTGGACTGTCGACACGTGTTATTCCTGCCGACTCAAAACGGGTTGGTTCTGTCACTGGTGCCAGGCACATCACGTGACAGGTGCCACGTGACATCAGTCTGGTGGTATTGAAGCCCTGCTCAGTGGAAATGGTTGCTGCTTTAAGTTACTTTTTATACTTTTTATGTCACTTATTTTACTTTTCAATGTTGGAGGTAGTGTATTTTTTGCGTTAACGGGAGGTGGTGGCTGGTACTCAGTCCCTCCATTGGTCCCCAGCTCTACGGACTAAATCCGTGAGATTTAGTTAAACCCGACTTAACCCGTGGAACTAAACCCGTGGGACCAGCGGGTATTTAGTCGTAGTTCCGTAAATAGCAGAAAACCACCCTCTCACTAGCTAATGAGTAATGTACCCTCTTCTGGAACTTGCTTTAAACTCAGCATTGAAGACAAGGTGTTATATTCCAAACCAAACCGCCCTTTTCCTGCTAAATTCAGCTCCTTTTAGTTCTAAAGAGACCCATTTCCCTATCTCTACCCTCGTCAAAAACCCGAACGACAAGCAACTTGTAAAATGTGCCCATATGTCGAGATGAATTTTTTGATATAATAATCAAGTTCAAACTATAGTTCTGCATGCGTTGGGAACCTGGGTAGGAATCACAAAATAGGATGATACCGTGGTTCCATTCGGAATATGTTTTTTCCCGGGTTCTTTCGGGGCAAAGACTTTCTGATAATATGACAGGAAAAAGAGAAAATAATGGCATTGAAAAGGACCCCCCTTTAATTAATTTTCCAGGAGGAATGGAAAGAATACATTTTAATGTGACGGAAAGACATATTTGCTAAAGTGCTGTCCAATGCCAAACCTTAGTTTCGAATGTTGTTCCAAATTTGATAAACCTGTCGTACGAATTGGCTGCTAGACGTTTTTGGCTTCTTCGAAGGTCAACTTTGAAAGTTTATCTATCAGTAGGAAAAAGTTTCCGGGGAAGGCTTGCCCTTTTTTCATTTAATTACCGCCTAGTTTACTTACTTATTTTTGTTTTTTTTTACCAAACGACGGCTCAAATAGTCACTGCATCCATCCTAGTCAGGATGTCCTCTATTCAGAATGTTGCTATTCAGGATGTCGTCCTGAATAGCACAACACAAGTTAGATTCATGTTGCAGACGTTCGGCTCCCGCCTGTAACCAAATTCTGAAGTATGACCGGTTGAAACATGACTCTATGACTGCTGCCGGCGCTGTTGGCTGTCATCAACCAGCGCCAAACGCCTCCACGATATCGTCATTAATTCAGCGCACATTCAGCCAGTGTTAATTTAACGGTGTGACTCTTAGAGATGGAGCCGAGAGGAGAGTTCAACTCTCCTCCCTGTAGCGGCTTGGAAGAATTACCAACACCATAGTGTCACAGGACAGTGTCAAACGCTGTTCTTCACACGGGTATCTCATCTCAGTTGAGTACAGCTATTACGTATGGACAGAATTACACCAAGTCACGTAAAGGTCCGCACAATGACTTGGCTGGATATTGAGCTAGGAAGAAAACAAGGTATCATGCCAGTTCAGGCCAACGTGGTACCCACCTTTCCCACCTTGGCATTCAGTTAAGCTGAACATGTAATTAATCAATTCCACCTCGTCGTACACCTAGTCAAGTTCATTGGCTACCTGTACCTTTGCGCCACCTCGTGACAGTCCGCTACATAAGCCCTTTTTGTCTACTCAGCACGTGCTTAGGAGTCCAGGTGCGGTGTTTGTTTGGTTTTGTAGCGTCAGCTACCTTGAGATTTACGGAGCTAAGCCCCGGCTGAGCCAACTGCCTTTCTAGCGAACTGTGTGCTGGAGAGTTGACTGCCGTTGAATCCTTTGTGCTGCATGATGAATACTAACCTCTGATGATGTCATGGATTATCAGCCGCGTTCTTGGAATACAGGATAGTGATGTAAGTTTTAAGAAAGGGACTGAAACGTCGGACCATCTATGCAAAAATACCCAAATAATTTTGTTGTTTTCGAGCTATATGAATGATTTTGATAAGAATACTGCTGGTATATTTTTCGTCACTACTTTTGGGTATTCGCCCGTGGCCTGTGATTTTGGCTTAATGTGCACTAACACAGCTGTACCGCACCGGCAGGTTTCTCCACCTGGAGCCGCCTGGTGGGCCACAAGTGGCACCAACTGCGCCGCACCAGCTCGCGGCACCAGCTGTCCGACCCGCGGCACCAGCCGTCCGACCCGCGGCACCAGCTCAGCGAGTCGTTCGCACTGACAGCGCCGCGCAAAAAGAAGGGCTGCGACCGACCGGCGGCCGAGCGTGCCAAAACTCGACCGAGTCGAGTCGCTAAAAAACCTGTTCCTGCGCACGCGAGCCGAGCCCAAACCGAGCGCGCGGGCGGCGGAGGTGCGGCGGCTGGCGGCGTCGCAGCCGCTGCAGCGCTGCTGCTCCACCTCCCTGCTGTCGACCTACGTGCCGGGAGAGGACCCCTCGGACGGTGTGGACCTGCGCGGCTCGCCCGGCATCGCTCTCAGCTGCGACAACATCAGTCTGCTGACAGCCGGCCGCTCCGTGTCGCTGGCCGGCGGCGGTCTTTCGGCTCTGCCTGAGGAGACCACCCCTGGCAGAACACCCGAGACGACTGTCAACACGCTGGAGAGGACGCGGCGGAAGCCGCGCGGCCGCCGCGACACTGCCTGGAAGACGCGCAGCCTGTCGGCGGCCCAGCTGGACGCGTCGTTCGCGACGGAGCAGCACGGCGAGCACGAGGACGACGGCGGCGACAGCGACAGCGGGATTCTGAACGAGCACAGCGACGGCAGCTCCACCCACGACTCCGAGTCCAGCAGCGTGCTCTCGCGCTGCACCGACTCCGGCGCCTCCAGCGAGGGAGGGCGCCGGGAGCGCCGCCCTGTCTCGCTCGCCGATGCGCCGCCGCCCAGACCGCCCGTCTGGGAAGACGATGACGAAATCTCTCCCAGCTCTCACCCTAAAACAAGCAGCTCCGAGCCCTCACCCGACCTCGGCAGTAGTGGGCAGGGCGACGGCGTCTCTGCCGACACTCTCGCGGCGGCATGACGTCAGCAGCACTCCTCCAACCCGTCAGCGGCGGTTGTCCGTCCTCGCCTCACCGGAGGCGACGCGCGGCGACCGTCGATATCGACGGTCATCGTCGATGGATGGTGGAGCGCTGATGCGTCGGCGGCTGGTCAGCTCAGAGCTGAGACCGGCGCCGTCTCGGTCTCCCTCTCCGGCGCCGCGGGGCGCCTGCTCGCCGGTAGCGAAGAGGAAGGAGAAGGGGGAAGTGGAGGGGAGAGGCAGGGAGCAGGCCTCTCTGCCGCCCAGGCTAGATGCCGTCTCCAGCAGACAGTTCCGCCTGCTGCGGCTCCACAAGAGCGCCGACTCGGCTGGAAGTCTGGGTATCGAGATCACGGCCAGCGCGGAGAGGGAGGCGGCGGCTGAGTTCCGTATATCGGCCCTGGTGCCCGGCGAGCCAGCCGACCGGTGAGTAGAACAATGAAATCGGATATAGTTTTCTATCCATGTACACTGCCCTCTTGGTAAAAGTAATCAAACACCTATTGGAAATGCGCTACACATAGTCTGTTTATCCATGTTAGTATTATCATTAGCGTTATATTAATCCTTATGTAGGTTTCGAGGGCCTCTGATGACCTGGCTGATAGCATACACGGTCGCTGATTCATCTCTCCTTTGGCGGCAGAGACGGCCGGTTACGCTGTGGAGACGAGCTCATCAACGTTAACGGCTGCCGTCTGCGCGGTCTCTCCCTGTCAGAAGCCCGCGCCCTCCTCCGCGAAGCTCCCGAGCAGGTGGACCTCGTCATAGCGCGCCACCTATTGGATGTCGCGCCGCCGCCGCCAGATGGCAGGGCGCAGCAGGACGAGCAATACGTGACGGTGGTGTCGACGTCTGGGGACATCGTGCACGACGGAGGCGGGTGTACAGACACCGCGTATGACAAACTGAAAAATGGAGCAGACAGCAATGAGAAGAGATCGAGTGGAAAGAGTGTTAACGTTGACCCAACAACTGACGAAATAACTACGACTGGAGGGAAGAGTGTGACAGTGCTGCCTCAGAATAGTATATACCACGGCAGAGCTCAGAGTATGCTACCACTGGGCGAGGCCCGTGACACCAACCCCAGCGCTCAGGCCCCCGTGAGTAAGCCGCCCGCCGGCTCCCAGCACGGTGTGCTGCGCGGTGCCGTCTACAACGCCACTCACCGCTCCCGGACGTTGGGCCGGCGCAGACAACGCAGGGACTCTGACTCGGCGGGCGGCGCGGCTGTGCGTGACTCTGACTCCGTACCGGACGCAGCAGCGCGGGTCGGCGCGGCGCCGGAGGACCGCAGTCCAGGGGAGATGTGCACGCTGCCCCGGCGGCCACGCTCACTGCACCTCAGCATCAAAACGGTGATGTTCGAGAAGGGACGCGGCAAGAAGAGCCTGGGCTTCAGCGTGGTGGGAGGAACGGACTCGCCGCGCGGAGATATGGGCATCTTCGTGAAGACGGTGCTGCCCAACGGCCAGGCGGCTGAGGACGAAAAGCTGAAAGAAGGTATGATACAATTCGGGAGACCTATGAATGAAATAGGTACTATCAAAGGACATAGGTACCACGGGCGGACTCAAGGGGGGCAGGTGCCCTCCCCATTGACCCTCGGCGCCACCTGAAATATCGCTTCCCGCCTCCTCCCCCAGGACGCGAAAATCGGCGCCCACCAATAGAGATTTTGTGCCCACCTGATAGGGGTTTGTTTGGTCAAAAGTGGCGGCCCCTGGTCCGGATGGCGCCCCCCGACGAAGGTCTCCCCCATTGGCCATCCGGGATCCGCCTATGATAGGTATGCAGCCCAACATTTTAATTAATGACTAGGGTGAAGAATAGTTTCCATTTTGAAAATCATATAGCCCTCCATTGAGGGAGTTGCTCATTCGGGTGGTGGGATCTGGGTCTCCTTGACAAGTCCATTGATGACTTAAGTGCGGCTCCGACTTCAGCAGCCGTACTAGGAACAACTTAATTATAATGTATAAATAAGTGCCGACAGCCGGAAATTAATTTAGTTGAAAATAACATTTTCTTCCATTCCGCTATATCCTGGTGATAGGAACCGCTATTGTCTTTCCGGTACCATTGGGAGAGTCGGTAAACAGCATAGTAGAGGATTTAAGTGGTGGACCGCCCTTCTCTGTTGATTGCTCGTTGATCGATCGTCTCTGATCGCCAACGTGGCCGATGAGACCAGGTGGCACTGTGGTCAACAACAAGACCAAATATTACGGAGCGAGATGCCAGTCCTACGCAGCGCAGCATTTTACCAGAATTCTGATACTTAAAACGTGTTCGTTGTTCCAGCTTCTGAAATTATTGCCTGATTTATTGCCAGGCTACTGCGCGACTGTTAAGTCCCAGCAGATCAATACCAACGGCAGTGAACATTCGTGGTCGAATCATTGTCATCCTAGCCATTGTCCCTGTTTGAGTTCCAGGTCACAGATGAGGGCTCCCAACGTTTCGAGTTTCGAGTTTGCCATTGGCGGCTGACATGTTTAGAAAACACCAATGACAAGTAAACGGAGTTTCCACCCGAACAACTCCTTGATAGTCCCGAAGTGCAATTTCCCACATATCCTGTTTGGCCTGATTAGAGGGATGCCGACTTTATTTCCAACTTTCGCTGAACCAATATCTGGGGATTCGTTTGGAACTATTTGACACGAGATTCAAATAGGCATAGTCACTTCTAAGGCACAGTTGGTTATTCGTATTACTATTTGATTAGCATACTTGGAACCGACGAGCTGGATGAAACACTCTTTACACAGTGATTACTTTTTGGTCTGCTAACGCCGTTTTCGGTTTTCCCAAACCTGTAATTAATTTCTTATGGGCTATGACTGCATAACACTGCGCTGTTGAACTGCCAATATCATAAGCAATCGTTATATGGGTGGTTAAAGGGAATGTGGCACCTTCACAACGTGATTTTAACTGATATAGCCAAGTCGTAAAGCAAGTCGGAAAACCCGGTACTCCATATTTCATTTGTCTTGGAACTCGATATTTCCGTAGAATAAAGCTAAAACCTACCTGACACCAGCCCCCATCAGCCCCCCGTCGCCAGCGGCCATTGTTGTGAGCTACTGGTGTGACGACATATGCTGACGTCACGATGAGCATCAGCCAATCGAAGCCCTTGAAGCGTTTCAAGTATAGTAGTGGTTGCCAGATTGTGACATCATCCACAGGCTGATATTTATTTCTTTTTCTAGAGGAGTATTTTAAAAACAAAATATTGAGCTTATTGTACATTTTTCAGAGAAACCATGAGTGGTTTCATTATTTTTGGCTAAAAGTACGCCTAATTTTACTAAATTGCAGGATTCGACCAAGGTGCCACATTCCCTTTAATGGCAAAGGGCCAAACAATGCCTGGCCTCATTTATAACATATTATCTAAAAATACCACGCCTTGCTGCGACGTGTAACGATAACACGGTATTATAACCCCGTTCAGTCACCTGGTAGTGGAACCTCCATGAACCCCGAAATGGAGGCCTCGAGGAGTCCTGCCCCGCCACTATCTGGAAAAATATCCAACCATGCACTTACTGCAGACACTGAGATTTCGTTGGAGAATATCATGGGCTGTGCGCTCCTGAGCCCCCTTGTATCCGCCACTGCCCTTCCCCCCCATTTTTTTCCGGTGGCGGCGTTCTTGCTGCTGACCGTCGAGTGGAGGTTCCAGTTTCGAGACCCGTCCTAGTCGATTTATCATTTATGCTTTGTCCCTTTCATCAGGCATATTTATCGTCCCTGCATCTGCGTTGCTTGTTATCTCGACTAGTTTTTGTGAGTTTAGTTGAAAAGTTTGCGACTGATTACAGCGCCTCATCTATAGGAAAGCTTTCGCCTAAAGAAAATGGTTCAGTTTGTGGAAATTCTAAGACGGAGTAATGATGTAAAATATAGTTCTGAAATCAGGGAACCAGATTTTTTGTCCTCCTTAATCACCCGAAACAAAAAATATCGCTTTTGTACTACCCTGTGTTGACCTAAGTATCGCGTGCAATCACGAATCTGGCGGCCAGCGGCGGCTTTCGGCATCTAACGTTGCAAAAGCTGTGCTATTTGTTGATATCTATCACCTGACATGCACTTCCACATGAAAATGGATTCTTTCATGAATTGAAGTAGTGAAATAGCCCCTTCATTTTGAACTTCAAAACGTGCAGAAATAAAAAACAGAGTTTTGGGTGAAATGTAATATACCAATAGTGGTTTCTCGACACGCTCTGCAAAACTGTTCACTGACTATGCGGATGTCTGATAAACCTGTCACTGTAGTTGGCAAGCAGCTCATTTCCGGTACAGAAAATAATTCCCCAGCCCCAGAAAGAAATGGAATCTCCCACTGAAGCAGTGCTCAGCTCTCTTCATGAGTTCCAAGGGAGTTCGCTAGTGCTGCCATCTAGAGAAGTGTACACGCATTGTACTGATTGACTGCACTAGGCCCTCGTCTCTTCCTGTAAAGGCCCCATTAATATTGATGAGACCTCGGACAGTTGCGGCGTTGCACGTCATCATGCATGATGCATAAGATGGGCAAGAGATTCCCAGAGAAAACTCCGAATCTCATCACATGTACAAACTTCCGATTTGCAAGGAAGTGAAACCTCCTGAAGCGTGGTGCCTTTTCTCTTCGCTGTGAAATACAAGTGAAAAGAATTTCTATGGTGGGGCAACATCCTTGGGAAACCCGCTGAATGGGGACTATCGTTGATGTAATGAGCTCTGTGAATGCCACACTGCCACGCTGCAGATGTAGCAGTTGTAACCACGCTGGTGTCTCCGCAGGCGATGAGATTTTCTCCGTCAACGGCGAACTGCTCCGCGGCTGCTCGCACGCGCAGGCCATTGCCATCTTCAAGAAGACCAAGTCTGGCCCGGTGGTTCTCCAGATCGGCCGCAGACACAAGCGCAGCTCGGGGTGAGTGGGCAGGGAAGCGGCTTCAGTGGGCGGGGAGGTCACCCCAGGATAGCGAATAAAACTGTCGTCTGATGGCGACATTTTGCGACAGTACATGACAAATGATTACATTATTCTGCTCAAGTCACTTTCAGTCTCTCAGTAAGAAATTTGCATCGTCAAATGCTAACATTTACTGCTTTAGAGCTACTATCTTGCTCTAGTCCGCTTTCAATTAGAAGTAATGAAATACTGTTTGTTCATTCTGACGGGTAGGCATGTCACTCTGAAGGATTTCTTTGGGTATTGGGAGGATATAGAATGCAGAGGTGTGTCGGAGTAAGATAATGGGAACAAATATTAAGCTTCGTGCTGTCTTTGGTGCATGCAGCAATGTTATCCACACATGATCTGGAGAGATAAGAAATTACCCTACTGCCCCTTTCACTTGTGTAATTATCGGACCTCGGTCTGATGGGTCACCCACTTTATTTTTTTCCTACGCGCTTTTATGGTATCGTTTTGTGAGTGGATTCCGTTCTCCTTGGCTGGATGACCGGATATTAGGGGGTGCCCTAAACATTCTCAGAACTGTAAGAGTAACTTACTTCACCCTTTGAAGCCAAACCTCATGTATTTGCGATGTGAAATGTTTATGCGTATGATTTGTGCTAATCACTGTGTTACGACTCCCCAGGTCGACAAAGTCGAAATCTTGTGACGATCTGGATCGCTTGGGTTGAACCAGCGACGATTCTCCTGAGGCGGATCTGCCAGACTTCTGGGAAACTACAGGGACACATTTAAAAGTCACCTGCAATAGTTGTTATACTCGGAATGGTATTTTACACCGAGAACTTAGTCCTGAACAGCATGACGCTTGCGAAATTCCTGAACAAACAGAAATTGATGAGTTTTACTTAAGTCGACGGCGTTAAGCGTATGGTGTGGTATTTAATGATAAATATACTTATGTTCGATGATGTTGCGACTCTTTCTAACAGCACTTTATATTGTGTGTTTGCCAGATCTCATTGACATGTACTGTGAAATGCTACTTGAATGCCGTGTGCCTGTCTATGAATGTATGTCTAGTCCGCTGTCGCTTTAAGCGCGGCTTCGTCAGCTGCCGAAACCTTCCACACCAACGCCGTTTTACTGGTGTGAAGGGAGATGTATGCTTCCAGTCGACTGCTTTGCCGGTAAAATATACACTTTGTATCGAATGAGTGACGTCGTTTTCTCAATGAGTGATGTCGTTTGACTTTTAAATCACGTTTAGACAGCAGGAAGTTGGGAGCGAAATTGTTCATTAGACGTTTGCAGTGGCTCTTCGGAACAAAGATGGCCACGGAAAGTTGAAATAAACTTCAAATGGAGCGCATACAGTTTGGAAGCCCTATTTTTCCCGCGGATCACACCAAAGTTTCAGTTTTTTTCACTTTGCACGTGCGGTGGTTGTGCCAGCCTAATTCTGGAAAAGTTATCGTGTCTTTGCTTCCTTTATCTTCGTTCATCCTTAGAATCGGTTTCCCGAGTGCACATGGGTATCGCAAGAAAAGGCTACCAATGTTGTAGGTGAACCAGGACATTTTTAAATGCAAATAAGGCATTTTTGGGTTCAAAGCCGGAGCTTAATCATTGGTCCTAAGATTTTACCACTGGGAACCAATACCCTTTTGGGCCCAAATTACAACCTGTTCCTTGCCCGGTGCGACCTATTGTCCCCTTTGAGGGTAATGTCTTGGACGAAGATGTCTCCGCCCAGGGCCATATGCTCGATTTCCTTGATCTTTCTGACTTCGATGTCAACCCATTTCATTAATCTGCGTTTCATACCATGCAGGTCTGTGGTTTCCGTTGAACCAGACTTGCGCCGCTGCGTCGCACCAAGTGTGTTCTCTCTCCACTGTGAACGTATTTCCCTACAGTCGAGAGAGCACGACATTGCACTCTTTAGGGATAAGCTAGCCCCGTGACGACTGACTTCGGTGCCGGACTCTTACATAGGGAAGGAGGGGCATCTCTGTAGAATTAGGGAGCTTTCAGTCTGTTTCCTTCTTAGATCGCCCCTGACCAGCCATATCGTGTATCTCTCTCGATAAGTAGGACGCTTTTCTGGGTCAATTTATGTGTACCAGGAACACATTAACTTCAAGACACTCGCCCCCTTCCCGTCGGTTGAGAACTGTAGGGACTCCCAATAATATATATAAACTGTTAGTAATCCCAGCCGTTTAAGTTTGAGCATATAAAATCTCTCACCAGGGGAAAGAGACTTTTATTTTTTTGGGGAATAAAAAAAAAAAAAAAAAAAAAAAAATTGGAAAAAAAAAAATAAAAAAAAAAAAAAAAATTTAGAAAAAATATTATTTAAAAAAAAAAAATGAAATGGGTGTCCAATTCCATGGACTATGACTAACTAATGGGGAAAAACGCTGGAACAAAACATTCCTAAATATTCTGCCGAAGTCAAATGACATATCCGGTCCGTGGAGTTAAGCTCCGAAGTGAATAGTTTTAACCAGTAAAACGCCTGTGTGGGCGAACTCCGAGCACGCACCTCATATAGAACATTTAACACGCGCATTGACGGTGGTCTGAACCACCTTCGCTTCGACGGGGGGAGTACCTGCCTCCCCCAGGATCTCGAGAACGACGCTGGGTAGCGAAAAACGGTAAACGGCGTTGGGTAGCCCACCTACTTCTCCATCGAAAATATTTGAACCATTGTTTTTAGGTCACGTTTAAGGTCACTAGA
This sequence comes from Lepas anatifera, assembly GCA_034440635.1. NCBI lineage: Eukaryota > Metazoa > Arthropoda > Thecostraca > Lepadidae > Lepas > Lepas anatifera. The sequence continues at coordinate 397,079 of JAOTON010000543.1, forward strand.
GGTAAAAAATGCCGCCATAGGGATAACATGTAAATGAAGTTTTTCGGTAATTATATCTGAAAAACTAAAGATGTATAAAAATTTAGACCATTGGAATCCTCGCAGCAAGCCAAATCAAATTATATATATATATATATATATATATATATATATATATATATGACCTTGCTAGGTCAAATCAGGTTAAATATGTCATTTGACCTGATCTGAGGCTTGGTTAAGGTCAAATTAGGTCAAAATGCATATCGTTAGAACCGCAAAGACATGGCCAATCTAATGCAGCTAAAATAAACATCTATCGCCATCCATTACTAAGTTACTTAGTTAAAACCACTTTCCCATAAATTTCCAATGGAGAGGTCATGTTTCGTACCTGACCTTAGGTCATCGATATAAAAAATACCGGAACATATTTTAGAGAACTTGGTGGGCCCATTATGTGATGAATTTCAATTGGATAAGCTCACCCTGTTCTGACTTAGGTATGCTATCTTAAACTTTTTGAGGTCACGTCAATTGACCTGTACTGGTGACCTGACCTGAGATGACCTGACCTTAAAATTTTGACAAAAGTTGTAAAAATGATCAGGTAAGATGTACGCCAAGTACGGTGGGGCTACGCGCCTCCATTTTTATGCTATCCAAAAAACCGAGGGGGTACCTGCCCCCTCCCGTCAATGCGCGTATAAATTTTTTCATTTGATTTGAGTTTGTGCTCTTCAACAGGCCCCGGAGAAGGCTAAAACTCCTTATATTATGATATAACCTTTTATTGTGGTGATTATTAATGTCGCTTAAAATTTCAGCTCCTGGGATATTTTACAAAAATCCACGAACCACTTAAACGCACATATTTCTAATTAGTTGGAATATATCTTCTTCAAAGGATCGATTTTGGGAGCAAATAAAATGCAACATTTTGATCTCCTTGAGGCATGCCATGCCTGTCAGAAACGTTTGAATTTGATCAACTTTTACATGGGACCTTATGGTTAAGATGGAATTCCAGCGCACGCGTGACATTTTAGTAAATGCGGCTCCTGACCAGTGGTTGGGAGCTAAGACAACTGGGCCCAGTCCCTCCTTCATGATCTTGTTTGCAACAACTTCTGAACGGCTGTTTTGCGCCTGCCGAGCACGCGCAATGCTGCTTGCCTAGTCAAGGTCATTACGAACGGGCCGTTGCTAGGCGACGACACCCGCCTGCGGCGCTGTGACTTGCCATGCCCTGGCGGACTCCCCCAGAGGCTGTCGGACTCGTCGCACTCCGCCGCTTGAGGTTCCTGCCGTCCTGTTTTGTGTGATAGATACGGTCATCAACGAAGTCGGGCCTGCAGTGCTAATGCCTGGGACTCGCCAACGTCCTGGGAGAAGACGTGCAGAATTCCTCAGTTTGTCTAGGTATGTATTTCCTGTTATCCTACTGCCTCTGGCTTTGCGTCTTACAAGTTTTGATACATTTGAGTTCTCAATTTTTATGCACGCTAAGTTGTTGGTGCGTGCACCGAATTTATCATAGTAAGGTTCGCTTGGACATGGTAAGAAATACAATACATTTTCAGGAGGTTTGTCTTGCCGTGCGCCCTGGCCTGTATTTACCGACTCTTGATTACAAATGGACTTGCTAGTTTAGAAATCATAGTAGATATAGCTCAAATCAAATATGGAACATGTTCCTTGTAATTTCCTGAGCTAAGACTAGTGGCGGATCCAAAGGGGAATAGGAGGCTCAAGTCCTCCCCTCCGAAATGTCAGAGCCCCTACACTGTAAAAATTTGTACACCGTTGGTGTAAGCACAGACGGATATCAAGTGTCAAGAAATCATAGCAGCACCATGTTGTCGGGATGTTCCGAGTCATGTGGTATGCTTGGTGCTGTCCCTGCGCTTTAAAAGGCACAGCTACGCCTCATATATCTATCGGGAGTAAGGCCGCACCCTTCACCCGAACAACATCAACGAATATTCACCAGAGTGCAGGCGAGATCGCTTAAAAGTGCAACCTAAAACGCTTGAGTTGTATTTTGAACTATTATAAACGATCGCCTAAAAGCGAGGCGTGTAACGTTGCACCTTTTAACCCGCGCCCCACCGGGGGTCCGGCGCCACCTTCGCCCCACCGGGGGGCCATCGATGGCCCCCCTCTAACTCCGAAAATATGGGCGTTAGCGCAAATCTGCAAAGTGCAATAGAAAGCTCGCGTGAATTCAGTAAGAAATTACTTCGCATGTTTTAGTGCTCAGGTCAATGGTTTGACCTCCAGAGGTCAAATTAGGTCAAGATCGGCTATTTTCACTCAAATATGCAATGATTAAGCAAACTGGGCATAACTCTAATGTCATTAGAGCTATTGAGGCCTGGTAAAGTACATTTGATAGCAAATTGCCAGTACTTTTTCCGCTATGTGGAACGTAAAGACCTCCCGCCAGTGGTTTGACCGCCAGAGGTCACCTCGTGACCTAATATGACCTGAGGTCACGAAAGGTCAAAAAGTGACCTTGCCGTATATCAAATGAAAGCCAATGACAAGACAAACATGATGGTGTTTGTTTCATCGCTCTAGCTCAATTAGGTCAAAAGTTATTGTCAAAATACTGTTTTTGACCTCTGGTGACCTTGGATGACCTTGGAAAAGTCAAAGGGCAAATATGACCCCTGGGATCCGTGAAAGGGTGTCCAAAAACGTTGTTCTGAGCAGTCTGAGTATTTGCAATCATTTTTGTGGCTTTTATATCATGAAATAGCTTTTCCCCATGCTTTTCCAATGGGAAAGGTCGCCTCGTGACCTGACCTCAGGGCACGAAATCGAAAAATCCCGGATATACACCTTGTAGACCCTGGAGGGTCATGAAGTGTAGGAAGTTTCAAATTGATCGACTTCGAAATGTAGCTCTTACAGAGCTCTAAAGGTGAAGTGAGGTGACCTTGGTTGACCTCGTCTGGTGACCTGACCTTGGGTGACCCGGGGTAAAAAATTTCAGGGATGATGGGAAAATGATGCAGTGAGAGGTAGAGCCCTCAACCGCGGTGCTGCGCCTCGTCGTTTTTCTGCTATCCCGGAAAAACCTTAGGGGGGCCATCGATGGCCCCCCGGTGGGGCGAGGGTTAAGGGTGCAACGCGGCACGGTTAGGCTCACGCGCGCCGTCGGTTTTACTGCACGTGCATCATTTCCGCTCGCGTCTCCCCACTTTGGTTCAGGACGCGACACGGAGCGGATGGGCTCTGAGCTATACTGTTATTATATTTTTTCGATCAGTTATTGATTAGGGTTTAACAACGCAAGCTCACACCCTGTTGTGGGGATTTTGGGTGCCGGATCATCGATTTATTTAGTGGAGCTGCTTAGACTTAAGCCTTGGCGCCTTACTGAGCAAGAGAGCCCAACACCACCTAGTAATTTTGCGCATTTTACCTGCCAAGTGACCACGAGAACATTGGCAGGTATTCTGCCTTACCAAGAGGAGGAAATAAGGTAAGGCAACCTGAACCTACGGTACCTGACCACCAACACCATGGCGGTGCATGAAAATAATTGACTCTGAATTACCTACTTCCCCAATTGTTAAGATCGTCTTACCAGGACGGTCTTCACCAGTGGCAGATCTAGATTGGTTATTTGAGGGGTGGAAATGTCCCCAAATCGTGTAAAAATATTTTTGAAGAAATTCTGGCAAAAGTGTGGTTTGCAGGGAGATTGCCGTTTTGTCTCCCTTCCCCCCTCCCCTGGATCGGCCAGAGGTCATTACGGGTTTGAGTGGACGGGGGATGGTGGGGATCATGTACGTTTTGAAAAATAGCCGATAGAAAACTATGCTCTCCTCAACAAACAAAAAGAAAATAGTTTCGGGTAGGATATCAATTTTTCGGTTTAATTACAGAATAAGGTGAGCAATTGCGTACCATATTCTAATGGCCATTTTAAGACACAATCTTATGTGCTGAAAACGAATTTAGCAACCATTTCTTCCGCAAATAATTTTATCCCATCGAATTTCCCTCCTATATTACCACTACACTACCACATAAATGTCGCGCACGAACGACACCAACACCAGACAGCACAGCAACGCTACTGTTTATTAAAGATGCCAGATACCGTGCCAGGATAAGAGGGATAAAACACTCCAAAATAAAAAACCTCTACATAATGCAACGACGCTCGTCAGCTTGTACAGTGGCGGATGGATGTGATAGTTGCGAAATAAAATATTATCTGTTAGGTTAGGTTAGGTTAGGTTAGGTTAGGTTAGGTTAGGTTAGGTTAGGTTAGGTTAGGTTAGGTTAGGTTAGGTTAAGTTAGGTTAGGTTAGGTTAGGTTAGGTTAGGTTAGGTTAGGTTAGGTTAGGTTAGGTTAGGTTAGGTTAGGTTAGGTTAGGTTAGGTTAGGTTAGGTTAGGTTAGGTTAGGTTAGGTTAGGTTAGGTTAGGTTAGGTTAGGTTAGGTTAGGTTAGGTTAGGTTAGGTTAGGTAAGGTAAGGTAAGGTTAGGTTAGGTCAGGTCAGGTCAGGTCACGTCACGTCACGTCACGTCACGTCACGTCACGTCACGTCACGTCATGTCACGTCACCTCTGGTCAGGTCTGAGTGGATGTGCCGGCTTTGTTTTGTTCATTCCGTTTAGTTCCGTTCCTTCTGTACGAGTGACAGAGCTTTTTGAAGGTTTTCTAGAGGTTTTATTAACTAGTGTCATCGGTCGACTTTTGGATAACTACAGCCTGCCCCTGCTCGTGCTACGATTGTGACGCATTTCCAGCAGTTATTCGCACTTGGTCCGCAGTGTTGTGTGGTGTGCCTTATAGAAAAAATGTTATTGAATATTTTGGAAACGGTAGCTCGGCGGAAAAAAATGTTGTTGGAAATTTTGTAGGGCGTGCTGCAATCATTTGAATGAGACAACTTTCTTAGTTGTCAGTGATTGCTCACCTTAAGGGGCGCAGCCAGAGCTTTCGTATGGGGGGCACAGCAACTTTGAGGGGCACCCTGGGAAAAAATGGCACTTTTTAACGTAACCTAAAAAAACTTACTATATCTTTGTTTATATCATTTTTGGGCATCTTTGGTTTAATAAAAATGCAAAGAAATAATTGACGGAGAAGGAAAACTCGATTAAAACTGGAAAAAGGAACAAAATATCACCAAAAGCCATGGAAGTAGCTAAAACACTACTTTTCTGGGATAGATTTAACCCGCGCCCCACCGGGGGTCCGGCGCCACCTTCGCCCCACCGGGGGGCCATCGATGGCCCCCTCTAACTCCGAAAATATGGGCGTTAGCGCAAATCTGCAAAGTGCAATAGAAAGCTCGCGTGAATTCAGTAAGAAATTACTTAGCATGTTTTAGTGCTCAGGTCAATGGTTTGACCTCCAGAGGTCAAATTAGGTCAAGATCGGCTATTTTCACTCAAATATGCAATGATTAAGCAAACTGGGCATAACTCTTATGTCATTAGAGCTATTGAGGCCTGGTAAAGTACATTTGATAGCAAATTGCCTGTACTTTTTCCGCTATGTGGAACGTAAAGACCTCCCGCCAGTGGTTTGACCGCCAGAGGTCACCTCGTGACCTAATATGACCTGAGGTCACGAAAGGTCAAAAAGTGACCTTGCCGTATATCAAATGAAAGCCAGTGACAAGACAAACACGATGGTGTTTGTTTCATCGCTCTAGCTCAATTAGGTCAAAAGTTATTGTCAAAATACTGTTTTTGACCTCCGGTGACCTTGGATGACCTTGGAAAAGTCAAAGGGCAAATATGACCCCTGGGATCCGTGAAAGGGTGTCCAAAAACGTTGTTCTGAGCAGTCTGAGTATTTGCAATCATTTTTGTGGCTTTTATATCATAAAATAGCTTTTCCCCATGCTTTTCCAATGGGAGAGGTCGCCTCGTGACCTGACCTCAGGGCACGAAATCGAAAAAATCCCGGATATACACCTTGTAGACCCTGGAGGGGTTATGAAGTGTAGAAAGTTTCAAATCGATCAACTTTGAAATGTAGCTCTTACAGAGCTCTAAAGTGAAGCGAGGTGACCTTGGTTGACCTCGTCTGGTGACCTGACCTTGGGTGACCTGGGGTGAAGAAATTTCAGGGATGATGGGAAAATGATGCAGTGAGAGGTAGAGCCCTCAACCGCGGTGCTGCGCCTCGTCGTTTTTCTGCTATCCCGGAAAAACCTTAGGGGGGCCATCGATGGCCCCCCCGGTGGGGGCGAGGGTTAAGGACAGCCAACTCATGCATGTACTTAACATCAGCGGAGCATGTGATATCTGTTACAATGTGCAGGTTGAGGCATATTGGAGTCAAAAATTTTTTTGTTATGCCCACTGGTTTTATCGTGACGAGTGAGCCCTGGCTGAACGCGGATTAAGTTCCTTGCCTCCCACAATCGCCGTGGGACGAGGAGTGGCATAGTGTCTTTGGAAGAACACATTTTTGCTGCCGGAAAAAATTGGCAGATACCTTTTGAACTCGTTTATTAAGTTCCATATTCTCAAGGATCGGTCCCAGTTAGAGTAAATAAAAGGTGAACAGGCCGGTGGTTTAGATGGGGATGGTGTGACAGGGCTGAAAATTGTAACAACTAGTTCTTCATTTAAATTAATTAGTAGAAATTCTGGTCTAGGGGACTGAGCTCTGAGCTCAGGGGCACATGCCTTTTTATCATCCCTTCCCAGAATCCACCAGTATAATAAGCAATTTATATAACCTGGGGTGCCTAGGTATCACAAGCCGTTTTAGAGATTCCTCATTCCTCGTTAGATCCGTTTTACAAGGGAGTTTCCATTGTGTTCTTATTCCCCATCTATTCAAGACCAGCTCTGGGGCCCCCAAATGTGGATCAGAGGCCCCCAGAGCAGCTTCCCCCATCCCCCAGTTGTGCCTCCAGGGACTTGACTAGCTCAGTGACCCCGCCCCGAAATGATGGGAGTTGGCCTTGTGTTATTATTATCTGTCTATTCAAGACCACCTCAGGGGCCCCTGATGTAGATCAGGCCACAGAGCAGCTCATGCTTCACCCAGGGACTAGACTAGCTCATTGGTCCCAGAGGTGAGGTCATCAGACTAGCTCAATGGGCCACAGATAGGCCCATAGGGCCTTAAACCAGTTCAAGAAGCCCCAGAACAGTTTAAGGCGCCAGATCACCTCAGGGGGCCTCAAGCCAACTTAGGGGCTCTCACAAGCTCAGTGCCCAGACCAGCTCAGTGTACACTCAGAACCTAGACCCACTCTTGGGCCCCAGATCAGCTCTTGGGGCCCCAGATCAGTTCAGGGGCCTCAAGTCAGGTCAGGGGACAGGATCAAGTCAGGGCCACTAAATCAGCTCAGGAATCCCTCACCAGCTCGGGGCCCAAGCAGTTCAAAGGCCCCAGAGCTGCTCATGGAACACCAGATCGGCCCATAGGGCACCAGATCAGCCTCGGGGACAAATAATCAGATCAGTGGTCCCCGACCAGCTCGGGGCCCAGATCAGCTCGGGAATACCAGATCAAGTTAGGAGGCACTTAATCAGCTCAGGAGCCCCATACTATCTCAGGGGCCCTCACCAGCCCCTGTGGGCCCAGTTCAGCTCAGGGCCTGGGAGCTGCTCAGGAAATCACGTAATCAACCCAGGAGGCCCGGGTCAGCTTAAAGGGCACCATATTAGCCATGGGGCACCAGACTAGCTCAGAGGGAATAAGATGGACTCAGGAGACACACTGATGACTCAGCAGGCACCAGATCGACTCAGGGGGCATTAGTTAAGTTGAGGAGGTGGTATATCTGCTCAGGGTGCACCAGATCGATCAGCACAGGAGGCATGTTCAAGTCAGGGGCACTAAATTAGCTCAGGGATCCCTCATAAGCTCGGGCCCAATCAGTTCAAAAGCCCCATAGCTGCTCAGGGCACACCAGATGCCCATAGGGCACCAGATCAGCTCCGGGGACAAACAATCAGATCAGTGGTCCCCGACCAGCTCGGGAATACCAGATCAAGTCAGGAGGCACTTAATCAGCTCAGGAGCCCCATACCATCTCAGGGGCCCTCATCAGCCTCTGTGGGCCCAGCTCAGCTCAGGGCTTTAGAATGCTCATGAAATCACGTAAGGAAGCCCAGATCAGCTTAAAGGGCACCAAATTACTCAGGGGGCATCAGATGGGCTCAGGCGGCACCAGATCGACTAAGGGCCATTAGTGCAGCTCAGGTGGCACCAGATCGATCCGCTCGGGGTCCAGACCAGCTCCCAGCCCCCAGACTATGGCAGGAGCCTAAATCAGCTCAGGGAGCAACATAACAACTCAGGGGACACAAGGTGGGCTCAGGGCCTACCAAACCAGCTCAGGGGGGACCAGACCATCTAAGGAGACATCAATAATCAGTTGAGGGGGCACCTAATCAGCTGAAGAGGCACCATATTGACTTAGGAGACAGAATCAACTTGGGGAGGAATGAGATCAGTTCGGGGGCCCGAATCAGCTCAAGGGGCACTAAATCAGCTATTAGGGCACCAAACAAGCTCGGAAGCATTAGACTAACTCAGAGAGCATTTTATAGGCTCAGAAGACACACTTATTTTCTCAGGAGGGCACCAGGTTGACTCAGGGGCACCAGATCAGCTTAGAGGGCAAGTAATCAGCTCAAGGGGCCAAGACCAGCTGAGAAGCCACGAGATGAGCTCAAGGAGCACCAGATCGGCTTTACCCGTACGATTATTGGCGACAATGAGACATTAGGTGGACACATACTAGGTGCCCATACTCTTCCCGGGTGCTTGGAAAGGCGATAGAATGCCCTAGCTGGCCGAGAAAGGTATTAAGTTGTCCAACAATAGTTTCAATCGCTACATGCGGTCCAGTTACATCTAGGTTCAACGGCTAGGGCACTAAATTTCGAGCGGCACGGCCCAAAGAGGGTACACCACCTGGGAATCAAAAGGGCACCCGGCACCGATGGGTGCACGTGCCCCTTGTGCCCCCCTGGACAGTAGATAAACTCCGGGAGGCATTAAATAAGTTCAGGGGCCCGGATCAGCTCAAGGGGCACTAAAACAGCTAATAGGGCAGCAGGCAAGCTCGGAGGCATCAGACTAACTTAGAGAGCATTATATAGGTTCAGAAGGCACAATTATTTATTCAGGGGAGGGGGGCACCAGATTGACTACGAGGGCATCAGATCAGCTCAGAAGGCACATGATCACCTCCAGGGGGCACCAGATGAGCTTCACCCGTATGATTATTGGCGACGATAAGGCATTATCTGGAAACGGATTACGAGCCTATACTATTCTCGGGTGCTTGGAAAGGCGACAGAATGTTTTAGGTGACCAAAAAGGCACTTAATTGTCAAACAATAGTTAAAATCGCTAAATTCGGCCTAGTTCCGTCTAGGTTCAACGGCGTAGGACACTAAATTTTGAGCGGCACGACCCAAAGGGGTACACCACCTGGCAATCAAAAGGGCACCCAGCACCGATGGGGCACGTGCCCCCTGTGTCCCCTGGCTGCGGCCCTGGACAGTAGATAAACTACGGGAGGCATTAAATAAGTTCAGGGGGCCCGTATCAGCTCAAGGGGCACTAAAACAGCTAATAGGGCACCAGGCAAGCTCGGAGGCATCAGACTTACTCAGAGAACATTATATAGATTCAGAAGGCACAATTATTTTCTCAGGGGGGGGCACCATATTGACTACGAGGGCATCAGATCAGCTCAGAGGGCACATGATCAGCTCCAGGGTTCAAGACCAGCGCTCAGGGGGCACCAGATGAGCTCAAGGGGCACCAGATGAGCTCAAGGGGCACCAGATTTGCTCTGCCCATACGATTATTGGCGACGATGAGGCATTATCTGGAAACGGATTACGTGCCTATACTCTTCCCGGGTGCTTGGAAAGGCGACAGAATGCCCTAACTGACCAAAAAGGCACTTAATTGTCAAACAATAGCTTAAATCACTGAATGCAGTCTAGTTCCATCTAGGCTCAACGACGTAGGGTACTAAATTTCGAGCGGCACGGTTTTTTTGGGAACCACTGATGCCCCGCTTGGTTGGGTGGTGTGGGCTCCGGTGAATTTTCTGGACTATGGCCGTTTAAACCTTTCTAACGGCAGAGTGATATGTGTGAAACCCGAAAGAAATGTCCTAGATTGTTTGTAGAACACCTTTCACTCAGTAGAGACATTGTACGCGGCTGACCTTAGGTCGTTAGAGTCAGTCGCGGATGAGGGTGAACCCGTCTGTCGCCATATTAGTGCTCCTTGCGCTGCAGTGCACCGTGAGTGAAAAAACACTCGGACAAAGAATGCAGTGTTTCCATCGGGGCGCGTAGCCGAGTGGTACAGAGCATTTGCGCATCATATGAGGCTGATCGGAGCGAGAGGTCCCCGGTTCGAGACTGGAAGGGCGGACCAGTTTTGCCGCTGTCTTACTGGGAGCCGTTTTTGCCGGTCTCGAGTAACTCAGTAGGAGGTTTTGACTGGAAAAACAAACATGGGCAAGCGAAAGAACCCCAGCCCACTAGAAAAAGGAAATGAAAAAACCCGCGCGGTGAGCGACTCCGAGAAGAAGATTCAATGGAGGATCACGAATCAACTATTGACGACACTAAAATAGATGAGCTGAAGAAATTTATAGCACAGGAACTAGTGCGAAACAGAAGAGAAATAACCGACCAAATAAAGAAGGAAATCGAAAACAGAATCAGTGCAGTGGAAGAGTCCATGAATTTTGCCCTAACAACTAACGAGGTAGTGTGTCAGAGACTATCTGAAGCCGAAAGAAAGGTATCAGTGGCTAAAGCAGAGTTGGAACAGTGCCAGTTACGCCTCAGAGCTGTGGAAGGACAGCTGGACTCGTCTGAACAGGAGAAGCTACTAGACTGGCTAATCTTCTCTGGACCAGCAATTCCCAAACTTACCAGAGGCGATAAGCCTGAAGATGCCCCTCGCCTTCTACACGAAATGCTGCTGGCTCTCATGGGATTCCGCCTAGACCCAAATCAAATAAGGGAGGTTCACCGCAACAGAGGCGAAATCTGGGTGCGTTTCACGCACTGTTTCCCTGGTTCTATCAGGGACCAGATTTTTCGTGGCAAGACCAGGCTCCGTGGAACAGGCCTCTTTGTCCGGGAAAGACTAACTGACAGGAGGCAAGACTGGCATGGCGAGCTCCTGAAGCTTAAGCGTAGGGGACTACTCAAGGTAGTAAACACACGTTCTGGCACTGTGTTCTACGTGGAGTCAGACGGTGCACAACTAGTGCCGGTTCACAGCGGCGAGGCCCTTCAGCGGTTAATCAACCGATTAACCACCTCAAGACAAAATGGAAGCACCAACACCGAAGAAAACGAACGTGAGAGAGCTACAGGTCCTCTAGACCAGAACAGCCGATCGACACCAACGATGACAGAACCGAGAGCACAAGCATCTGAAATAGAAAGAAGAGGAGAGAGAAGACTATTACAGTCATACTATTCCCCGCCTCCGCCAGTGCACAATGTACCGATAAACGAGACAAATGGGCGGAGAGTAGAAGGAAGAGACACTCAGCTTTGGGGCTCAGCTCAGCTCAGCTCTGTCAACTCTGTGGCAGCGGGTAGCTCCAGAAGAGAAGAAGACAGGAGAGAAGAGCAAGCAGAACCCAGAGAGACGGTAGGAAGGCCTGCCGTACAGAGTGAGACCCGATGGCCAACTCCTGGCGAAGCATCGCAAAGTCAGCTTCCAAGGTCTACCGGTAGGAGTGATGGCCTTCGCCGGCGCACAGCGGGCGACATAAGGAGCTTCTGCACTGCAGTCAACGTCCGCAGGAAGAACGACTAATGCGTTTTTGTGTGAGTACAGGACTGCTTCTATGTATAGGAAAATGTTGCGTGTGTTTTTGGTTTGCTTGGCTACTGTGGTTGTTTATGATGGTATGAAACGGCTGGACAACAGTTTGTTGTCATCTGAGCCCATGCAAACCCAGTGGTGCATCTCAGGGTCACTAGATGCTAAATCACTATATTACACTCTCAAAGTGCCAGGATCAATGTTTTGTGTCCCACCATGTCTTCTTGTTTATGAAAATGTTCTGTTGAATGAATAACTGTTCTAAATGTCTAAAAGAGAAATGTATTGCACACCCTATCGGATAGAATCATGACAGAGCTCACCGTACTCAAAATTGTGTCCATGAATTGCCGTGGATTAGCTAACCGACACAAAAGGCGCGATGTGTTCGATCTATTCAAACAGGAAAAGTATGATATAGTATGCCTCCAGGATCTTCATTGCACTGTAAAATCGCAACGTTATTTTTCTATGCTTTGGAGGGGTAAAACGTTCTTCTCTTCCTACACAGGAAATTCTAGGGGTGTGGGTATTTTATTTAAAAGGTCGCTGCAAGTTGAAATTTGTTCGGAACATTATGACCAGCGTGGTAACTTCGTTGCAGTAACATTTCAAAGTGGAAACAAAGTATACTGTGTGATCAGTTTGTATGGTCCTTCAAATGATGAACCCAGGTTTTTCACCAGCATTGATGAGTTCTTAAGTGAAATTGAAGTAGATCATGCAATCATATGTGGAGACTTTAACGTAGTGCTGAATCAAAATTTGGACACCTTGAATTACCGTGCAGAGAACAATCGTCGTTCTAGAGACGAGCTAGTTAGATTGATGGTTAAACACGACCTAAAAGACATTTGGAGGATACAAAATCCGGACGCAAGAATGTTCACGTGGAGTAACCGACAAGAGATAACAAAGCGGGCGCGATTAGACATGATTTTGGTATACGCGTGCGATATTAATATAGTTCAAGAATGTAGCATATTACCAGGATATAGAAGTGATCATGACCGTGTTGTTCTGACCATAGAGAGAAGTGGACCCAGTCGAGGTCCAGGACTCTGGAAATTTAATGCTGCTCTACTAAAAGATGAACAGTATGTAAGTGTGGTTAGATCACAAATTGCAGAAGAGGTTCGCAAGTATGCCCTTCCCGTCTACAGCAGTGAATTTCTCCAAGAGTCAAATTTGTACCAAATGGTTCAATTTACCATCAATGATTCCCTGTTCTTCGATAATTTGCTTATGATGATAAGGGGAGCAACGATACAATTCTCGAAGCAAAAAGCAAGAACAGAAAGAGAAAACGAAAACAAAATTATCCAAGAAATTAAAGATCTGGAATCCAGGGTATCTGAAGGTAATGCAAATGAAACTAACCGTAAAATTGTTGATTTACAGGTAGAGTTGGAACGTCTTCGCAAACCTAAAATTGATGGCTTACTGCTGCGGTCCAAAACCTATTGGCACGAGGAGGCAGAACACCCATCAAAATACTTTTTAGGTCTAGAAAGAGAGCATAACGCTAAAAAAACAATTACCAGGCTAAATGAAGACAACAAGGTGTACGTCGGCACTGCGCAGGTCCTAGAACGATTTACACGTCACCTGAGGAACAGATATGCGCCTAATACGCAAATAGCACATGATCCAACCATGTTTCAGCCTTGCCAGCCAGGGAAACTTTCCGCGGAGGAGCGTGAAACGCTAGAAAAGCCAATTTCTATTGAGGAATTAGACAAATGCGTGAGGGAAATGAAAGGAGGTAAATCCCCTGGTTCAAATGGTTATACGATAGAATTTTTCAAATTCTTTTGGTTAGACATCAAATATTTTCTTATGCGATCCATAACATACGGTCAGGAAATTGGCAAAATGTCAGACATTTTTCGTGAGGGAATAATTACTCTAATTCCAAAAAACCCGGATCATGCTTACTACTTGAAGGGATGGCGCGCCATATCCCTACTCAATGTAGATTTTAAAATTGTTTCAACCGCCATTGCAAACCGACTTAAATCTGTGATGGAAAGGCTAATAAGTGATGAACAAACAGCATATTTCAAAGGAAGATTCATCGGACAAAACACTAGACTCTCATATGATATAATCCAGCAATGTAAGGAGAATAAAAAGAAAGGTGTGATCGTGGCAGCCGACTTTGAGGCCGCCTTTGAAACCCTAGATTGGAACTTCATTCTAGCAGCGTTAGGAAACATGAACTTCGGTCCGAGATTTATAAGTATCTTGGAATTGTTTTACATGAATTGTGAAAATTTTGCGCGCATTATCCTGAATGGTAAACTAGGAGAAAAAATTTGGTTGTATCGTGGGGTGAGACAAGGTGATCCAGCGAGTGGATATCTATTTAACGTTGCGATGGACGTGCTAGCGAGACTTATCCTGCAATCACCAAACTTAAGGGGAATTCAGATGATGCCCGGCCTGGAGCCTCGTATTTCCCAATTTGCAGACGATGCCACTTTGTACATTGACGGAACGACGAATTCAATGTCAGGTCTCTTTCAAGAATTACAGCGTTTTTCCTTAGCCTCTGGTCTGAATTTAAACCAGGCAAAGACGAAATGCTTAGCAATTGGAGAAACGAAAAAAGATGAAGTCGATCCTGAAGATCAGTACTCATGGGTAACGGAACTGAAAATTTTAGGAGTAACTTTCAGCAATCACATAGAAAATACTACTGACAGAAATATAGCTACAAAGATTCAGGAAATCGAACAACTAATGCAGAAATGGCGCCGAATGAACCTGACCATTTGCGGAAAAATCATGGTGATAAAATCTATTTTCATGTCACGATTGGTCCATATACTGTCTTCACTTCCGTCACCGACACCAGAAACGATGGGCCGGATTCAAAAACTATTTTGGAAATTTCTATGGAATGGAAAACCAGACAGGGTGAAACGTAAAGCTCTTCTGCAGTCGTACGGAAAAGATGGGTTAAACATGATTAGCGTGAAACATTTTGTACACAGTCTCAAAATACCCTGGCTGAAACGTTTATGGTACAGCCATGTAACATGGTCTAAAGTAGCGTCAAAAATCATTGGTTATGAAATAGGAGAGTTATTGTTGTTTGGCCATGAGAAGCTGAGAATTATTGCAAATGCTGTGAATAATCCGTTCTGGAAAGACGCAATTAAGGCATGGGAGATATTTGTACGGACATTCATACCTCTTCCTTCCGAGATAATCGGAGAGTGTATATGGTTTTCGGACTACACGCGGTACAAGACCAGCATAGTTCCGGAATGGAACGCAAAAGGAATGCGCTTCATTGCGGATCTTTGGAACACAAACGCTAAAAGGTATTTGACAATGATAGAATTACAAAACCAGTTTTCTATCCAAATAGACTTCCTTCAATATGAAGCTCTGAGAAGGTCACTTCCGAGATCGTTAGAAAACCTCCAACAGCCACTTGAAATTGTAAAACCCTTACTGCCCGCCAAAATTGATTTGATATGTCGTACAGAGAAAATAGGAAGGCTTGCGTACAATTTGGCATTAGCGCAAGAGATGGATGTAAATGATAGCATTGCCAACAAATGGGAGAGAGATGTTGGGTATTTTGCAGAGGGATCAATGAATAGAGTGGTGGAGGCTACAAGGTCTATCAGACTAAGGTCTTTTCACTTCAAGATAATAAAGAGAATAATTGTCACCAATCGGTTCTTGAACACAATTGGAATACGGAACAACGCTATATGCACTTTCTGTGAAAGAAGAACTGAGACCATTCCGCATTTGTTTTGGTTTTGCCAAAAACACAAAATTATATAGATAGCATTAAAAGTAGATTACAGGCCAATAGTTACAACTGCAATTTCAGTGTAAGAAAATGGTTTTTCCTAGAAGAATGTAGCTTAATTGACGCGCTGGTCATAATAATTGCAAAGGATGTATTATATAAAGCAAGAATTTCAAATACTTTGCCGTCTGCCCGAAATTTCACGGCTGCTCTCCTGTATGAAAAAGAGATCGAACAATTCGCAGCAGTCTTGAATCTAAGGAGAGACACACATGAAGCGAAGTGGAAGGAATTAGAAGGGTTATTTAGAAACGACTGATGCATGCCTATGAATATGCGGAAAAAAAATTCGAGCGGCACGGCCCAAAGAGGGCACACCACCTGGCAATTAAAAGGGCACCCCGGCACCGATGGGGGGCACGTGCCACCTGTGCCCCCCTGGCTGCGCCCCTGCTCACCTTATTCTGTAAATTAACCAATTTTTCCTGCTTCTTTTCCTACAAAGAGCGATCAAGCATCTGGCGGCCATGCTGCTTCGTGGCATTCCCGAGAGGCCTCAGCGCATACGCAGATCCACCTGGGGCACGTGATCATGGGGGCACGTGAGACCTTCAAAAATACGTACGACAAACTACAATACATTGGGATGACCGGGGCTGGTTGCATCCCGGATTGGACACTTCTATGCAATGCATATTTTCTCAAATTTAACTAGGGACCGAAGAAGGGAAGGGGCAGTATCAGAACTCAAGGGGGTAAGTTTCATTAGGAGAAAGGGGACTTTTGGTTCCTGCTGTGCACAATAATTATCATGTTTGGTAAATATTTTTTAGCGGAAACGTAAAATACCCAATATTTAACTTTGCCACCACCTGGATTTTCATGCACCTCTTGTGTATAGCAGCTTGCCCCAAGATATAATTTTGCCTGCCCCGCAGCCAGGGCAGTTTGCAGCAGCTGCATGTGTATTTTTGTAAGATCACCATTGTCGTATACATCACGGCTAATGAAGGCCACTTTTATTTCCCAGCTGCCCTTACACTTCTTGGCATATCATGCTATGCCCAAAGTGTATGCGTTTCTCCAAATCTCCCTCCCTCTACCTGAAATTCTGAACAAGCTGCCTCAAACCAGCAAACTTACCAAAGGGCTGCGCTCACGATCTTGTCAAAACCTGTAATAGTTTGCAATCTAGAATTTAAGCTGCCCCAACCATCTGTTCAAGTCTCCTGACATATGCTGCAGATTGGTTAAACAAACCAAAAATGGGGCACAGACACATGCACACATTGATGGCATGCTGAAATGTTATTTTCAAACATAATTTTATTAGCTCTTTGCCCCCCCCAGTTTAGATATTTAGCCCCTATCCTCGTGGCATTGTATGAGATAAATGCTTTAGAAAAACCCTTTGCCCCTTCCAGTGCCGGGCACGCGATCCAAAAATAAGTGGTTTGCTATCGCTATTCCGCGATAGAAAATGACGCTCTGCGATCGTTACTTGTAAATGCATTTTCAAACGCTGCAGGTGCATGAATAAGATGGTGTTTCATTGGAAAAAACTAGGTCTGTGCTGTAAAAGGCTTATTTAACTTACAGAAAATTGACTTTGAAGCCCCAGTTCAGTTGAAGGCCGGAATGAGCCTTGGTGAAGCCCGTTATCAGCCCGGCATTAGCCTAAATCAGGCCTTCAGGCCCGGTCCAAGCCCGCGGGCCTGGGCCGGGCTTTTGCCCCAGGCCCCCGGGCCTGGAAAGTCCCACCTCTAGTCCTGACCGAAAACCCCGGTCGTTGCGGCAGATCCACGGCGTGCGACGCCTTGCGACGCGTTGCGTCTTGGTTAGGACACCGGTTTAAAGGGCTGAAAAATAAACGCAAGGCACATGATAATATATTTTGTTATTTTTTTGGGAAAGGTTTAATGCGACAACTGCGTTACCACTGAATCAAATTAATCTCCACGGGTAAATTACACTGTTCACAGTCGGTTTTAGTTCTGGAATGTGGATTGCCTCAGCAATTTTTAGGTCTGCGTTGTCCTTAGTAGTAGTAAAAATTTATATGGAAAAGTTGTCGTTAGTATCTTTCTGTTCCATGGCTAATAATGGTTAATTTAAGCCTAATTCCATGACTAATTCCTTGGCTAATTTAAGTTCTAACTCACAATAAAAAACTGTCACCAAGATGGGCTCTTTGGTGTGGCTGTGAATTATGGTTGCGTAGCGGTTAGGACCTTTTCGTGGGCGATGAAGATACTTTTTGTACTAAGTCCAATTTATTTTCCCACGTTTAGCCTGGCGTTGTGAACAGGCCGTAACTCAGCAGCAGTTCCAACACTCTGCACTGTCAGCAGCCTCCTCGTCACCACTGGTCACATGTCACGGAGCTGACCGGCAGAACTTCCCCGTCGCAATGGCGAATGCGAAACACGACTGTCTACTCAGCGCTGAAGGCGGCTGTTTATATACGGTTTGATACCGGATGCTGACGAGTTGACTGAGAACATTTCATCATCCAGAAATGAGGGCAACTGTGGATTTCCGAGAATACTGGGTACCAGAGTACGCCAGGTGTCTGCGAACTGGGGTGTGATGGGGTCCAATCTTAATGCAATATCCTGTCGGCACTTCAGATCTGCATAGCACTAATGGAAGTCCATTAGTTTTATGGGCGCTTTGAACTCAATGACTGCCATTCCCATGCCAAAGGCACGAGGATTTTGCGTCTTGGCCTTGAAGCGGTCACCTCTAAGCAGGGTTAACGCTCGGTGCGGCCACGTGGATTGGCACATGTCGGTGCAAGTTTGCGAACACGTCGGTGCAAGTACTCAAGCATGCTCTGACTGGGTGTAAAGCATTAGGTTTGACTATGGAGAGGGCTTTTTTAAGCTTTATGAATTCAGAAATTTAGTAGTTTTAAAGGGGTGAATAAAATCTTTATTACATCACAGCGCGAGGTCCTTTAGATGAAATTTTGATGTTCTCTTCAAAATTTTCGTCTCTGTCTCAGTCATCTCATCCGATCCAATACCATTACAGAATTCAAATAACCTAGAGTATTTACATTATATGAATATATGACAAGACAACGAACAGTTAACTTCAATTCCGGTGAGCTTATACATGACATACATACATATATCACTGCAACACATACAAACATTTACATACTGAAAATGTAACCTAAAACAGACATCTCGTCAAGGGATGTGTTAAATAGCCTTTCTGATTGACCACTGTCAATCTCACATTTCGGAAATAACCTAATTATGGCCATACTAACCATATGTCTCGCCATCCGATCACATCTGACATCTTGTCAAGGCGTTTGCATCTAATAGTGAATCCATTTCTATCAAATGTCTAATTATTCCTTTATGTCCAAACTCACATTTCACTCGCAAGTGAAGAACACGGATTTACGTATCACATATTACTTGAATAGCATGGCAGCCATGTTTGCCATATTTGCACTGAACAGTTTAAACATTTCCATTCTCTGTTCATTACTCAGAGAGGTACTGGAAGTTGTCGCATCGCACTTATTACTGTTCATTACGTTCTCTTTATCAACAGTTTTACACTGTGCAACATTACTATTTACATTATTTACATCAATGTCTGATATATCAGAATCAGACGAGTCATCTGCAGCGATGACTTTATCAGGGGGACTATCGTCTTCCGAATCTTCCGAATCTATTTCTCGGTCACGCTTGACCGGCACATACTCTTCTGCGTTTGGATTAAGATCCGAGTCCATTGATTCACAGGCACGTTTGGCATCAGGTAACGGCGATTCTACGTTACGTTTTGAACCTAATTCCTTTTCATCCTGAAGCTGCTTAGCTAATTTTGCTAATGGAATGTCATCTTCTTCATCTGAGGTGGGGTTATGCATTCTTTTTGCCAACCGAGAAAGTGGAATGTTATCCTCATCTTCAGAGGTTACATCAGATTTTGATCGGCCAGACCTAGTACTAAACTGAGGATCAAGTGATGCGGGTTCCGAAATCCTAAATGGCATTGGAATTGTATCCATATCATCATCATAAGAAAATTTCGAACTACGTGGTGGCTGAACTCTAACGGGGATCTGAGATTTTGATTTCTCCTCATACTTTTGATTAATGTGAGTCGGTTCGTTCGAAATGTTACACCACGGTGTATTGGGATCTGCCATTCTCAGGTTCTGAGCGTTTACGGTTTTTGTACCACCTTCTAGTTGATGCTTGATTACAAATGTTACATCGCTAAGCGCTTTTACGATACGATAGTATGGGCGCCAATGAGAAGTCAATTTAGTGGTTGAACCAGGGGCAGTAGATGGATCTCGAAAGTAAACCATGTCGCCAATTTTGAACTTGATAGGCTTTGACTTGCGATCATAGTATAATTTATTTTTCTCGTGTCCGAGAGCCAGATTATGTCTAACTTCATGATACGCGCGGCTAATATTTTCTAACATAGTGGGAACGTAATCCTCACCTTGATACCTGTACTTGGGTGAAAGCAAAGTGTCCATTGGGAGAACAGGGTCACGACCATGTACAATGTAGAATGGACTATGCTTAGTTGTTTCGTTTTTGGCAGTACGATAGGCCGAAAGTATTGATGGTAACTTTGTATCCCAGTCGCGTTGGTTTTTGCCTACTAACTTTGCTAACATATCATTTTGAACGCGATGGTACCTTTCACAACGTCCGTTTGACTGCGGGTGATATACAGAAGTCCGAATGTGTTTGATATTAAAGAAGGCTGAAATTTGTTCTATTACTACGTTACAAAATTCTGTTCCATTGTCCGAAACGATGACACGTGGGCATGCGTGTCGAGGAATAATGTGTTCTATGAGTATTTGAGCGACTGTTTCTGCGCTTTTGGAATCAGTAGCGAACGATTCGGGCCAACCTGAAAATAAATCAACTATATTGATAATAAAACGATTTCCATTGTAGCTCTGTGGGAACGGACCACAAGTATCGATGGCTATCATCTCGAATGGATATTTCGGGATTTGCATTTCCTGAAGGGGTGGGCGTTGCTTTTTGAGTTTCCGCATATTACACGCTACACAAATTTTCAAATGATTCACTACGTCACGATACATACCAGACCAATAATAACGGGATCGAAGTTTATCATACGTTTTGTCAATGCCTAGATGACCTCCAAAATAACCTGAATGAATTTCTTCAACTAACGGCTTCTGCAGAAATTTGGGGATGCACAATTGAAGACCGGGATGTGGGGTACATTTAGAAGTATCTGTAATACGGTACAGTATACTATCTAGTACTACATAGTGTTTAGAAATATCACTATGGTTTGGATCGTCTGGGTCTTGCAAGATTTTTATGATCTTCTGGATTTCTTTGTCCTCACTCTGGAGGGTTTCCAAATCAGGATGCTTCGCCAGAAATTCCTGGAATTTCTGCTTTGGGTCTGAACTTTCATCAGAGGGGCATGATTCAACTGTGGCGTCCAACTTCACACGTGGTGCATGGTCGGAATCTATGATATTTATATCCATGGGTTCATCTCTCTGAGGTTCCAATCTAGAGAGGCTATCGGCCACAGTATTTTGTCGACCCGTGACATATTTGATGTCACATCCATATTCGTCGAGTATAATTGCCCAACGTTGAATTCGGGGATTCCTCATCTCTGCAGTGAAGAGATGCTTGAGCGGCTTGTGATCTGTCATGATTGTAAATTTTGAACCGAAAAGGTAGGGACGGAGTTTTTGAACGGCATACACGATGGCGTATCCTTCTTTTTCTATGACAGGCCAGTTGAGTTGTGATTTGTTGAGCTGATGCGATACGTATTGTATCACACGTTCACCTTGATCAGTTTCCTGAACTAGGGCAGCTCCGATTGAATGGTTCGACGCGTCTGTGTACAATTTGTAGGGTTTTCCGGTATCTGGGTAGGCCAAAATAGGGGCATCTGTCAACACTACTCTCAAAGTATCAAATGATTCCTGACATTGGTCAGTCCAGTGGAAACGTGCGTTTTTCTTTGTCAACTCCGTCAGAGGCTTTGCAATTTTCGCAAAATTTGGAATAAATCTCCTATAATAAGAACACATACCAATGAATGAGCGTACTCCTTTGACTGTGGTAGGTGCTTTGAGATCTCGAATGACTTCTACTTTAGACTTGTCTGGCTGAATGCCACTTGCTGAGACTACATGTCCAAGATATTTCACTTCCTGTTTGAGGAAATCGCATTTTGACATTTTTAGCTTGAGGCCTGCCTTACGCAGCCTGTTGAACACGTCCTCGATGTGTTCCAGATGCTCTTCGAACGTTTTTGAGAATATTATGACATCATCGATATACGCGATTGCAAATTTGTGTTGTATGCCTTGCAAAACTTTGTTCATGAGTTCCGAAAATAGCGCAGGAGCATTGGTTAATCCAAAAGGAAGAACATTCCAGGAATAAAGTCCCAAAAAACATGTAAAAGCAGTTTTATCAATTGAGTCTTGATCGGCCATGGCAATTTGCCAATAACCACTTTTTAGGTCCAGAGACGTGAAGTACTGTGATCCTTCAAGCGATGCTAAGATATCATCAATACGCGGCAGTGGGTAACTATTTTTGACAGTGATTTGGTTAAGTTTTCGATAATCTACGCAATAACGCTTTCCACCGTCCTTTTTGTCAACAATTACAATGGGACTAGCCCAGGGGCTTTGGCTAGGTTGTATGACACCGGCTTTTAGTAGTTCCTCAATATGGTCTTCTACCATTTGCCTTTGGCTAAACGGCAGACGATATGGTCGTTGCTTGATTGGAGCATTGTCTCCAGTGTCGATTTTCATTGTAACCAAATCAGTACGGCCTAAATCTGTTTCACTTTTGGCAAACAAGTCTGAATTTCGTTCAATGAGTTGCTCAATGAGATTTTTCTGATGTTCCGGGACGTGAGAAAGATCCGCTTTCTGAATTTTCATGGCAGGGTCCAATTCAACTTTTGAAGCTACGTTAATCTGCTCACTTGGTTCGTTTGATTCGCTTGGTTCGCTCTCTTGAACAGCGTTGATTTCCGATGCATCAAGAACTTCAGCAAGTCCTATGACTTGTCTGGAAGGCAGAGTGTGGTCACGTGTGGTCGTGTTTACAATCACAGCTGGTAGGTGACCTTTTTCATTCGGTCTACTCACTGAGTTGAGCAGTATGAGGCCAGGTTCGTCGCAAAAGTATGGAGTATTACTCAACGGTTGTATCACACAATCCTGATCGATCAACTGAACGCGATTGACATACGCTGGCACCTCTACATATGACTGAGCGGGGATGGTTGTTTTCTCTGGTAACCTTACCAGGGAGGTGATCGACTGACAATTCAAGTGCTGAGGGCGCAGAGGAATGACATGATTGTGAATATTCATAGTCTTCTTTCCGAAATCTAATTTGACGCCGAATTCACTAAGAAAATCATTACCTAAGATGCAAGCATGTTTTAGACCTTTGACAACTTGAAATTTGAACTTTCGACAGAATTTAGAAACTTCAACTGGAAGAACAGCTGTGCCAAAATTCTTAAGTTTATGTCCGGTAACAGATTCAAGGGGAGCGCAATTTTTAGAGAAGTCAGATACATGTTTGGATGAGATTTTATCGAAAAACTCCTGTGATACTATTGAAATGTCGGCACCTGTGTCTACAAGAGTGTACGCTTTCCTATTTCCTAAATAAATCCAACACATTGGGGTGTCTCGTTTTATGAAAATTCTGGCGATATTGTCCCTGGGACCTGGGGTTTCTATGTTTTCCGTCTGTTCAGTCCCGACAACAGATGGACCATTCAGTTTTCCGGCTGCTGAGGGCCAGAGAATGCGGCTTGCCTTGCTCTGCATACGCGTTGGGTATGTCCAACCTTTTGGCAATATGCGCAAATGGGACGACCATCAGGGGTCCATTGGAACTTTTGAGGCGGGTCAGTCGGTCTAACATTGGGTGGAACATTTTGCTGACTCTGGAAATGAGTCCTTTGAGGCTGACTTTGATTTTGCCTGGGCCACTGGTTTGGCTGTTGTCGCTGAAATTGGCGGTCGTTCCGGGGAGGCGCCTGGAAGTGGCGTGAATTTTGAGGCTGTCCCTGATATGGACGTCGAGAATGTGGCTGAGTTTGATGTTGAGGTGGACTAGGATGTCCAGCTCTTTGACTTTACCTACGGTTTTCGCCAACTTGTCGATTTTTGAGCCAACGTCAGAGAGGCATTTTTCTAACTTATCGATCCTTTCGCTTTGAGCGTCATTTCGAACTATGTCTATTTCCATGGGTTCCTCTATGTCTAGCTTACCGCGGCAGAGTTCAAATGTCCTATCAGTTTGTTGTTCATCACTCGCGAACTTTACTGCTTCCTTCAGGGAAGTGAACTTCTTTCTAATAAGAGCTCTGGCTAGACGGTCGTCAATTACTCCTTTTTGAAATATCTCTACCAAAGTGGTTTGCGAATCAGGACTGTTGGGATTGTCGAAAACGTCGCTAGCAACGTCCTGAAGCCGTTCTGCAAAATTTTGCATGAGTTCGCCTTTCTTTTGCCTAACTTTTTGTAGCTTCTCCCGTGCACAGTAGGGGTCTTTCAGATCGCTATACCTGTCCCTCAGGTGTTTTCGTAGCTCCAGCCATTTTAGCTTTGGGTTCTCAGAGATCAATCGGCAGGCAAATTTACCTGCAGGTCCGTTCAAAGTTCGGGTAGCCAAAACTAACATTCGCGAATCATCGGTGGAGATGGCAATAGAATCCATATCCCTAACCCAATCATGAAACTTATTAGAACTTTCGCCGGAAAATGACCTAACGTGCTGAGTTAAACCTTGAACTCGGATCTCCATTGAGATGTCACGCATGGTGTCAATTAAAGCTTTATCAGCTGTAGTGGCCATAATTTCTATCAGTTGCTAACAAGATTAATAATAAAGCAATGCAGATTCAACAGTTTTCAAGGAAATGGTAAGGATGCACCTTACTTGTGGTTTTGAAGCGGTGGCTGATGGCGAACACAGTGTTGAAACGAAACTTGAACTTCAGATGATGGCAGAACGATGCGTTGAAAAATATCTGGGAGCGTTGAAAAATATCTAGAAGCGATGAAAAACCACTTGAAGCGTTGAAAAACTGTTGGAAGCGTTGAAAAACTGCTAGAAGCGTTGAAAAACTATTTTTAGAAGTGATGATAGCAGACTTGAAGCAGAGAAGTCGGCTTATAACTCGAAGAACTGGAGAACTAGTAGAGATGTTGATCAAACTTGAAGAAAACTTGAAGAAAACTTGAAGTTCTAGATGAGTTGTAGTACACTAAAGTTGGATGAAGATTTTTCAGAATCCTTGTAGAGCTCTAAAAACCAGATAGACGTATTGCTGAGACTGTACGGATTCCAAAAATATATAGTTTATATATACTAAAATTGGATGATGTTGACACTTATTTTTGTCCTATGTAGACCTCTAGTAGCGGGTGCTGAGGCGAACGGCTATGAGTCACTGGCCTCGGCGGCGGCGCAGGCGATTGATGAGTCACCACTAGCGGGCGGCGGCTGACACAGCAATGCGGTGCAGCGGCTCGGCGTTCGATGACCTTGACGTCGGTGGCAGTACGGTGGCAGCTCGCGGCGGCGCGCGGACGGTGTTGCGTCACAGCAGCGAGGGGTGACGTCAGGAGCGTGTTATGCGCGGCTACTGGCAATCGAGCGCTCTATAGTTTATAGGCTTTTGCGAGCGTTTTTGAACTTGGAGATAAATTTTTTCTTGCCGATGGGGTTTGTAGAGATGAATTCTTGAGACTGGCAGGGAAGTTGAGTCGCTGGTGACGATTTGAGTCTTTGATGACTTAGACTCAAAGTGGAGTGCTGGCAGGAGTGTGGATGTCGATGGTAGCTGGCTGGCTGAGTCCAAAAATTTTTCTAAGTCCCGTGGCTTAGAAAATTAAAGTTGATAACTTGGTCCGCTTGCAGTTATATTATAGATGTAATTCGATCCGGGTCACGGCACCATTCATATGTCACCAAGATGGGCTCTTTGGTGTGGCTGTGAATTATGGTTGCGTAGCGGTTAGGACCTTTTCGTGGGCGATGAAGATACTTTTTGTACTAAGTCCAATTTATTTTCCCACGTTTAGCCTGGCGTTGTGAACAGGCCGTAACTCAGCAGCAGTTCCAACACTCTGCACTGTCAGCAGCCTCCTCGTCACCACTGGTCACATGTCACGGAGCTGACCGGCAGAACTTCCCCGTCGCAATGGCGAATGCGAAACACGACTGTCTACTCAGCGCTGAAGGCGGCTGTTTATATACGGTTTGATACCGGATGCTGACGAGTTGACTGAGAACATTTCATCATCCAGAAATGAGGGCAACTGTGGATTTCCGAGAATACTGGGTACCAGAGTACGCCAGGTGTCTGCGAACTGGGGTGTGATGGGGTCCAATCTTAATGCAATATCCTGTCGGCACTTCAGATCTGCATAGCACTAATGGAAGTCCATTAGTTTTATGGGCGCTTTGAACTCAATGACTGCCATTCCCATGCCAAAGGCACGAGGATTTTGCGTCTTGGCCTTGAAGCGGTCACCTCTAAGCAGGGTTAACGCTCGGTGCGGCCACGTGGATTGGCACATGTCGGTGCAAGTTTGCGAACACGTCGGTGCAAGTACTCAAGTATGCTCTGACTGGGTGTAAAGCATTAGGTTTGACTATGGAGAGGGCTTTTTTAAGCTTTATGAAATCAGAAATTTAGTAGTTTTAAAGGGGTGAAAAAAATCTTTATTACAAAAACAGGAAATAAAGCGATTTTTCCATTACATTAACAATTAAAAAATATGGACGCAAAAAGCACCAACGGTTGTATGTTAGGACACAGGCCTTCATCAGAACAATGTAATAAATATAAATCAATTAGTCATAGTGTAGCCAGACCTCGAATTGAGCTTTACACAAAAGCCTTTTAAAATGTATTGTTTAAAAAAGGATGTCGTGACAACAACGATGTTGGTACCTCTAATCTAATAGTAATGCCGATTACACAAAAAATCAGACCAGTATTTGTGCGACAGACTTTTCTATTATAGCTAAACACTATCTTTTCATAAATAATGAAAAATTCGCTGAAGTATCATAATTGGTTATTTGTATATTCTTGTTATCATTAATTTTATGCTTTTATTTGACTGCGGCTAAAATGTTAACAATAATTATCCATTTACAAGATCGGTGTAATGACTGCAAACTGTCTTATATAACTCAGTCTGATGCTATATTTTACAACAAATTCCTCGCTAGAATTATCCAATGATTATATACATAATAGCATAATAACATAAAATATATACATGTTTATATATATATGTATAAACATGTATATATATAAACATGTATATGTATAAACATGTATATATATATATAACATGTATGTATATGAAGTAGATTCGTAAGGACCCAACTTCAAGGTTAAAGAGTAAGTTAAACAAACTTGTCGAGGTAGCCAATGCAGAAATCGGTGGTGTACACTTTAGCAAACTAGTAGGGGAGTTTAGCCCGGGATACCTTTATGGCAACATTAAAATTCATAAAACCAACAATCCTATCAGGCCCATCATTTCGCAAATTCCAACTCCCACTTACCATATTGCCAAAAAGCTAAACAGTATTATCACACCGTTTGTTCCAAATGATTATGGTTTAAAGTCGGTTGAGGATTTTGTAGATATTCTGCGTAGTAGCAAGCCTAAAGGATTTTTAGCCTCACTAGATGTCGAGAGCCTCTTCACTAACGTCCCGGTGGAGGAGACCATAGACATTATCCTGAAGAGTGTATATGAACATGATTCCCTTAAAGCACCCAAGCTCCCACGCCGTGTCCTTAGGGAGTTTTTGAAACTGTGTACTAAGGAATCTCCCTTCAGGTGCCCGCAGGGAGACCTATATGTCCAAACTGATGGTGTCGCTATGGGGTCTCCGCTGGGTGTCTTGTTTGCGCAGGCTTACATGGGTCATGTGGAGAATATGGTCCTTAAAGGTGAGAATAGGCCCCATCAATATTTCCGCTATATCGACGATATATATCTCGACGTGGCAAATATGGATCAGCTAACTGGACTTAAGAACCAACTTTGTGCCAGCTCAGTCCTCAATTTTACGACAGAACTGAGCGTTAACAACAAACTCCCATTTCTGGACCTTATGATAGATGCAGGGCAAGATATCATCACCACGAACGTGTACAGGAAACCGACCAATCTAGGACGTTGTATGAATGGAGGAGGAGACTGCACTGACACTTACAAGACTAGTGTAATCCGCGCATATATCCGCAGGGCTCTAAGTCACTGTAGTACGTGGAAATTATTACACCTAGAGCTTAAACGGGTACGCCAGATCCTGGTAAACAACGGGTACTCTAACAGCGAGTTTGACCGGGTCACTAAGGCAATGTTAAATGACTATATCACAACCCCAGTAAGGCCACCGCAGAAACACAAAATAACCATACACTACAGAAACATACTCACACCGGCATGGAAAACAGACGAGAGGGTCATTAGGGACATTATCAGACGCAACACTGCTTCTTCCGATCATAGTTACCAGTTACACCTGAACATCTACTACAAAAATCCCAAAACTTCCAGCCTAGTCATGAAAAACAACACTAACCAGAAAACCACACCACTGAAGCAAACCAACGTAGTATACCAATACAAATGTACTGCCGGGGCCTGTGCAACCCGCGAGGTATACTACGTTGGTCACACAACCACTACACTCAGCCGCAGACTGACAATGCATCTCCAAGACGGTGCTCCTAAGAAACACACCCTTGACCAGCACAACATCACCCTCACCCGCAACATGCTCACATCAAACACTAAGATTATAGCACACTGCAATGACCGGCGACGACTAACAACACTTGGAAACCATCATCATTCGCAACAAGTCGCCGGTCATAAACATTCAGACTAAACAGCTCACTACGCTACCACTTTACGATAGGAAAATTTAGTTCACACTCAGCGGACATATTTTTTATATATATTTTTTCGCTTCCACTAAACAGAGGGTTCACAAAACAGACTGCAGCGTTCCACTCATTTGAATAAAAACAAAGAAATGCGATTCATCGTGAGATACATTAACCAGTGTTATATTACTTGTGTGTTTATTATTATGTAACTTGAAACTTGTAGTGTCAAAATAACATGAATATGTCTTACGTAATGTAGCGACATTTTTTTCGATGTAGTGCATTTTTTTGCCTCGCTCACTCTTTCTGTGTATATATGCTGATGTAATGTGCTGTGCCCATGCAGTCCTAAGTTTCTATTTTAGCTGCGTAGACGCCATCTGTTCCATTGGCTCGGTGAGGGAGGTAAACAGCACCCCCCCTTCAGGCCCAGCGCTGCGGATATGCCGCACGCTGGAGGTGACAAATTGGTTCCCCCTTGTTCCCAGTTCCAGCTGAGGTACCGTACTCGGTCCCCCTTTTTTGGGTGCTCACATGATGCTGATGCAGCACTGAGTCTCAGGCCTCAGCTAAGATAGCGCCCCTGGAACAACCGACTTTTGGCCTCCACCCGTGGGTTGGAGCCTATGGGATGCCATGGTTCACATGGTTTTGGCCGCTGAAGGCGGCGGTAAATGGGTCACAAGAGAGTGGTGACCAGAGCAGAGACCCGCACCCCAGCTCGGGGACAGCAGACGCGGGGAGGAGAGCCAATGAGGGCTCAGTAGAGAGGTGTCTGGATCCCAGAGGGGTAGAGAGAGAGGAGAGACGAGTACTCGTGCTGGGGAGGCCGTAGAGGAAGGAGGCTTGACTCCAGGGGACATACGCCGGAGGGAAGGCTGGGAGGACACGCCAGCGCTGACACAGCAGCCATGTGAGTACAAGAAACGATGAGCCATTTCTGTAAAATTCAAAATTTGTTTCCTCTCTCCCACCGAGCCAAAGGACATATGTTGTTTAAACTGTTAACATCAGGAAAATCGGGGCAGGGGAGGACATTATGTGAGTGCATGCCGCGGCAGGCATCTGTGAGCCGGCAAGATTAGTTAGGAATGTGGCAAATTATGGAGTTGCTTGAAAACAGAGGGACAGTGGCGCCAAAATAACGATAACTCGACTCAATTTTTGCCTTTGCTAGTGTACTAAATGATTCCGCTAACATGTGTGACTTGCCCGAGAAAGGTGTACAAATATAGGGTATGGAAAATCTGTCCAGATTGTCTACTGATTCGCAGATACCGCTGAAAGTTTGGGACAAAGGACGAAATGAAATATAACGAGCTGAGCGGAATATGGTCTAACGGATGGTAATTTGTTGTATATAAATTTATAGAATGCCTGGACAGAGTTCTATGGCTCTTCCACAGAATAGCAGTTAACTACTTGCCATCTGTTCTAGTAAATCTGTCGGAATTTAAAAAGGTTCCTAGCTGGGGACGGAATTTTCGACGCCATGTTTTTTTTGTTCGTGGCCAGCATATTCGTATGTAAAGTAAATTTAGCCGACATGTACACGGAGGAATCCTTCGATGCTTTGGTTAGCTGAACATCACACTACACATTGGGTACGTTCGTTTCTCCTTATGAATGTTTTTTTTTGCATGGGCGCCAAAACGCAGGCTAATCATGCAATTCAGACTACGTTTGCGGCTGGAAATTGGCTGCGACAGTTGTGTCTGTTGAAATCCACTCACTTAAGTTTTATCGGGCGACTTTTAGAGTAATCATCATTATGTACTTATCGAACATCAGTGTATTCCCATAATTCTTGTTTGGGAACGGGGTCTCGTGGAATTATCACATTGTTTAATTTAGTATTTGCAAACCGTACCGGGATATTTCATGCTAGAATTAAATCGGTAGTTCAGGCAAAAGGGGCAATATAAATTAGCAGCGAATCAGTATGAGTTATACGGATATGAGCAGGTGACAAGATGGCGCCTGTTACTAGAACCAGCTCTACGCGGCAACGCTGGATAGTGCTTCCGTTCTTATCGTACCAATTTCTGTTTTTAACGTTGTGAGGTTCGGACGTTATAGTATAAATAGAAGGTGATTAAAGGAAACATGTTCGTACACGCTTCTAAACTTTCTTAGGCCGAGGGTGTAATTTATTCCAGATTGTACTATGGCTATAAGTGACAAATTATGTGAACCAACTATTTTCGTACGATTACGTTTCTCCTCTTGATTAATTTTTAGAGATGAACTTCAAGTTTAGCCGAAATTCTGGAAGGTTGGTTAGTTTCTTCTCCATACCGGTGCACCGCAAAAACCGGAAAACCCAGTATGAAGCAGGGACGGCTCTGCGCTCCACACGTCCGCCAGTCGTCCAGTCGCGAGAAAAGCGGGTCACCCTCGTTTCTGTTGTAGATCGCCGCCGCTCTAAATAGCTGTTTGCGCATATTTGTGCGTCTCTCCCCCCCTTTCACGCGGGCACGGTCGTCGCAGAAGGGGAGCGGCCGAACTCGGTCGCTTCTGTTGTGACGCTTGTGTCCACGGGGCGGCGGCGCAGCTGGCGACAATAATTGTGGGATGAACGTAGGCATTCTTTCTATATCTGCAGAGTAAGGATGAGCCACTTACCGGCATAGTTTAAAGGGGTGTTTCATAACCATGAATAATTTTGGCCAAAAAAGGAATTGTGAAGATGTTGTTGAGAAATCGTTTCCAGCCTAATTTGTCTCGCTCAAAGCCTCCTGGATCAAATGTCCGCACGACTATTAGTTTGAAAGTGAGTGCACAGGTCGGACCACCCTTCACATCCTGAAGGAGTCCTGCGAAATCACCCCATTTCGGCACTACAACAAATTCTATGTTTTTGATTCAGAACCCCGAACATGCAATAAAAATTACAACTTGGGGAAGGGAATAAAGCGCCGCTTTCAGATCCGGCCGACTGACCGCGTCTTGGCGCCGGCCGCGTGACCGTCTCGCGCCTGCCAGAAACAGTCGCCCGGCGTTCCGGGAGGGGTGTTTGTGCCCTCGGGCGCCGTGCCCGCCATCCACCCAGGCGGCTGGACAGAGCGGTTCGCAGGGTGGCCTGTTTTGATCGAGTACACTGTCGGAGGAATGGAGACCGCCGCAGGGTACGCGATTGGGGTAATTAGGCCTCGAATCGAGAGCGCAAGTTATCAACTTTAGAATAACATATTTTTCGGGTATGATTTGGACCTTAACGGATGTATTAGTGCCCGTGCGGTCACGCCACCAGTCCGTCGCGTGGGTTATCAGCAATTAACGGAGTGCTCAGTCAGTTCACTTCGGGGGAGGATTCAACAAAGATGACAGCTGTGTCCAGGGTTAGGAATTTCGCGCTTATCCGGCATTTTCATTGATACAATATCGTACAATGCCTGAACCACAGATTGGTTCCCTGGATAATGGGAAGGGATAGGTATATGCGTATAGGAATACCATCCAGAGAACGTCGAATTCAAATTTGCAACAAAAAAAACATGCGAACGGGGAGTCTGGCTGTCTAGGTCCAAACTTTGCCCGCCACTGTTTTTTTTTGCTTGAATAAGTTTTGAGGGAAACATTATTTTCGGTGACTGTATTTAAGGTTACAAGAAAATCAACCAGACATCTTCCACAGCCTGTAGTCACATTCGGTGATAACATCTGACGGGCTGGATTCGGAAACCTGATCGTTGTTTTAGACGGTGATTTCGTTACGGTGCAATTATTTCAATACACTGATGAGGATAAGTTTGAGCGAAACGTCAGCTGTTAATTCGAAATTGTAACTTAACGGAAATTATCTGTGTGTCCCACCCGAATGATACTAAATTACCGAACTGTTAGATGGATGCATAATCACTGGCGCGCACTGCAGTGGAAAATGTACGCGTAAACTTGACACCATCTTTTGAAGGGATCGGATAAGATTTTAATGACATGTCTAGGCCTGGGCACATTAGACGTGAGGCCACTTAGATAGGATTTTAGTGAAGGCTATCGCGAGCAGATAACGATGCTAGGACTAGGTGAGAGGTATCAGCATTGAAGTTGCATAGCATGGACCAGGGCCGGGGTGGAAAGGATTTTTCTAAAACAATTAACGGCGTGTCCAATCACCTGATGATGTGAGCATGGCACCCAAATCTCCACGTCTAAGGTGACTTTTCGGCGGTCTCACCACGTCTCGAAAAAGGAGAGGTGGGGCTCTTCCGCCTCTGATCCAAATCCGAGCGCCAAAAAGGGGAATACATATAATGGAGAGGCCGAACCTTCAACGCTTTCTGGCCTCGACAAGGTTACGAAATTCTGCGGAGGCGAAGCTCCCGGAAGGGTAGCTGTTTTTTTCAGAGTGTCCCACGAGGAGCATCCCCCACCGAAGGGTACGGGAGGGAAAAATTTACTAGCAACATTGTTGTGGGGCTGGCCATTAGGATGGGGAATGGATGAATGGTGATTAAAGGAGTGTGCGTGTTTGTTCGAATGGAGACACGGATGTGCTAGTTTAAGGCCGGTGGGCACCTTGGCCAGAGGTGCGTGGTGCTCCGTGGTAACTCATTTCAAAAAGGGGGACAAACCCAGTGAACCCATGAAACACGACCCCGAAACGTCATCGAAGGGGCCATGCCATATTAGAGGTGGGTGGAGAGTCGAACAAAAACTAGTTAGAGCCCCTGAACAGACTGGCCGTCCCACTCTGTTCAGACATCAATTAAGGTCCAGGAGGTGACGACCGGACCGGGCGAAAGAGCGCGCCGTGCGCGTTGAAGAAGAGCTTAGAAGATTCCAGGAGCAGTGACGACTCTCGCTGATGGGCTGAAGACGGGCGACGGCACCTTCAGTCGGCGTCAAGCACATCGGACGGGGAGGCCCCTACGGCGCTGCCGAGCCGGGGAGCCTCTCGATGTGACGACTGCCACAAAGAAGACGAAGAAGATAAGTCCGGAGGCCGGTGGGATGGTGTTCCCCACCGGACCGGTATGGGCTCCGGCCCGTACTGGCGTAGCCGTCAGGCTATTCCGGTGAAGATGATGATAAGTCCGGAGGCCGGTGGGATGGTGATTCCCACCGGACCGGTATGGGCTCCGGCCCATACTGGCGTAGCCGTCAGGCTATTCCGGTGAAGATGATGATAAGTCCGGAGGCCGGTGGGATGGTGATTCCCACCGGACCGGTATGGGCTCCGGCCCGTACTGGCGTAGCCGTCAGGCTATTCCGGTGAAGATGATGATAAGTCCGGAGGCCGGTGGGATGGTGATTCCCACCGGACCGGTATGGGCTCCGGCCCGTACTGGCGTAGCCGTCAGGCTATTCCGGTGAAGATGAAGATAAGTCCGGAGGCCGGTGGGATGGTGTTCCCCACCGGACCGGTACGGGTGGCAGCTCGTACTGGCGTAGCCGTCAGGCTATTCCGGTGAAGATGAATGAGGTGGAGGCCGGGGGAGTGACGACTACTCCCGGACCGGTATGGGTGGCGACCCATATTGGCGCAATCGACCGAGATTGTTCCCTCAAGAAAGACGAGTCGTAATGACGATTACACTCGATTGTTACGCATTTTATATTTTATAAGGGGGAAACACGGTCGGTCGCGTCGACGGAGATCGGCCGTGCAGCGGTAGGGCTCGACCGCAAAAATCATGTTTCCCTTTGGATACCACGTCGAGGTTGGGGCGGCCCTGGATCTCATCGCTATGCACACTGTATCGATATACGTTTTAACGATGATTAGAAATCTGTGGCTATGCAATTTACCATGGGATACATAGTAGCGGAGGGGATATTTTGATATCGGGGACCCCCGATTGCCACCAATCCGGGCCTTTGCGATTGGGGAGAGCCTACGGAGGTGAGGAGCTCCCTATGTGCGATTGATGAGGCGTGCCCCGTAAGCTTAGCGGTGGAAACTTGTGTTTATTATTGTTTCGGACAGGGAGGAAGCTACGTATTATTCTAAAATTAAGGAGACATAGTCGGTCCCCGACACCGCTCCTATGCGGGCTAGTTGGGAAGGAGTGCTCCGGGGCCGGCGGCACTAAGATGTTAATTTACGCAGATGTTTATTTGGCCTAACGCGAATATTCAAAAATCGCCAAAAAGGGGGGGTATACGCATTTTGGCTCATACATTGGGAGCTTATTTGGCTATGTGCATGAAATGGCTCATTGTTTGTTGTACCTGCGTGTCTTATGTGTCTCGCTAACGGTCCTGGAGGCGCGCCCAGCTCCTGACCGCATCGCCTGTCTCCCAAAATATTCCGTAACGGGTGGTGGAGGGAATGGCCGCACAGAACAATACCCGTGCCGGCCCCCCAACAGAAGCGAAAATCCCCGTTTCACGAGAAACCCCCGTTACATGTATTCATCGTTTCTCCTTACGAATTTTTGCCATGGTTGTCAAAAATGCAGGCACGGTGGCATTGAATTTGATTTTTTTTGTGTCAGGCACAATCTTGCGTGATCTGATGGGATTATACATTGTTCGGCATTTTTGACAAATATATGAGTAGAATTTGAAACCATATTTTATTGAGAACGTCCGGCTAACGTCAAGAAAGGAGACTTTGTAACCTTTGTACGCCATGAGCACCAGCGTCATTGACATTTTCATTTTTATGTTGAGTTCAAGCTTTTTTTTTGCTTTTCAGTTCACGGTAATTATTTCCACGTTTTCTCCGCGCCCTGCTCGACCGTCCCCTTCATTTTTTTATTTGGGTTCGATTCAGAATGGCAGCCAATAAGGCATATTTGCAGTTCAAATTATGTTTTGGAGTATGGAATTTACCGTGGGCGCGGCTCAGCCGCGTCAACGTCTTCGCCTTAAAAGCTCCATAGGTTCCGTCAGAGTTAGTCTGGCGGCGTGGTCTGGCAAGAGCCAGGCTTCGTAACAGAGTCGTTTCGTTAGGTTCCGTCGGAATTAGTCCGGCGGCGTGGTCTGGCAAGAGCCAGGCTTCGATACAGAGTCGTTCATTAGGTCCCGATAGAAATGAAACCATGGAGCGATTAAGGTGAACCAAAAATAAGGAGGTAAAAAAGGGGAGGCAAACAAAAATTTAAGGAGGTAAAAAAAAATTAAGGAGGGGACAGGCGAAGGGAAGAAGTAAACAAAAAGGGCAAAAAAAATCAAGGAGGAGACGGCGAAGGACAGAAGGAAATTATGGGAGAGGGGGTATAAGACGGCCCATTGCACCACTCCTATGTGGACATCCACGGGTCTGCGCCGGGGCGGGGTATTGTTAACACGCTGGGCGGGGTGGGCACATTTCCGGACTAATTAAAAAAATAGGGCCATGTTGCCCCGCTTCCCACCAAAAATCCGACCCATTAAAATTGTCCGGCTTGAGTTGGCATTTCCTATCGCTGTCGCTCAATCGCGTGTAACGGTGCCGCCCCGCGCGACCACCTGTCACCCACGCAGCCACACCCCTGAAAAATCATCTGCCGGCGGCGGGACAGCTTTTCTTTCCAGAAACATCACCACCAGCCGACCCGCCCCGCTACAGTAAGACGAAACGTCGAATTATGTCTTTTTCTAATGTTTTACACCAGTATGACGAGAATGACCGAAGCCTAATACGAAAACTCGAGTCGACCACGAAGAAACTTATCAACGCCAAAGAAGCTGTAATATTCAACGAAGCTTATATGTATATATATATATATATATATATATATATATATATAAACTAGCAAAAAACTAAAAACTAGCAAAAAGTTATCAAAAACAGTTCCAGCAGTTCAGTTCAATAGGTGTTGCATCGAAGAAAATATATTGCAAAAATACACTAAAAAATATATATATGTACATGTATATATTTTTGTATTGATACTTCGTTTTATGTTATTATGTATATCTTCATTAGATAATTCAAGCAAGGCACTCATAGTAAACATAGCATCAGGCTGAATTAAATAGGAAAATTTGCCGTCATTACACCGATATAGTAACGGGTACTAGTGCTAAATAAATAGTTATCGTTAGCATTTTAGCTGCAGTCAAGTAAAAAATGAAATAAGAACATAAATATACAAATATCCGATTACCACGCGCATTGACGGGGGGGCGGGTACCCGCCCCCTCGGGTTTTTCGGAGACAGCAGAAAAACGGCGGGGCAGCGCCGTACTTGGTATACCTTTTCCCTCATCATTTTTGCAACTTCTGTGAAAATTTTAAGGATAGGTCATCTCCGGTCAGGTCACCAGTAAAGGTCAAGTGACCCGACCTAAAAAAGTTTAAAATATCCTAAGTCAGAGCAGGGTGAACTTATCCAATTGAAACTCATATCACATAATGGGCTCACCGAGTTCTCTAAAACATGTTCCGGTATTTTTGATATCGATGACCTAAGGTCAGGTACGAAGCATGACCTCTCCATTGGTAATACATGGGAAATATGGTTTTTACTGAATAACTCAGTAACAGATGGTGATAGAGCGTTTATTTTAGCTTCATTAGACTCGCCTTGGTTTTGCGGTTCTAATGATATGCATTTTATATAATTTGACCCTAACCTGACCTCAGGTCAGGTCAAATCTTTGATTTGACCTAGCAAGGTCAAATCATATATCATTCGATTCGGCTTGCTGCGAGGATTCATAGAGTTCAAGTCGTTTTGCTCTATCTTTACTTGTTCAGATGTAATGGCCGAAAAACTTAATTTACATGTTATCCCTATGACGGCATGTGACGGCATGTTTTTGATGACCTCTGGTGACCTTAAATGTGACCTGACAAAAAATGGTCCAAATATTTTCGATGGAGGAGCGGATGGGCTACCCAACGCCGTTTGCCGTTTTTTGCTACCTACCGTGGTCCTCGAGATCTTAGGGGGGCGGGTACCCGCCCCCTCGTCAATCTGAAGGTGGCTCAGACCCCCGTCAATGCGCGTGTTAAGATACTTCAGTGATTTTTCATTATTAATGAAAATCTAGTGTTTGGCTATAATAGAAAAGTTATACAATTACTGGTCTAGTTTTGTTGTATTGTCGGCATTACTGTTAGCTTAGAGTTACCAAGATCGTTGATGTCACGACATCCTTTTGTAACAATTCACTTTAAAAGGCATTTGTGTGAAGCTCAATTTGAGGTCTGGCTACACCATGAATGAATTTTTTAATTAACTGCATTATTCTGATGAAGGGCTGTGCCCGAATATACAATCTTCAGTGTTTTTTTTTACATCCGCATTCGAGGGGACAGGCCAGTGAACACCTTACCAACTTATCATCATGCTCCTCGCCGCAGCACTCTAAAACCTATCAACGCTGAAAAAAATTGAGTGATTAAAACAAACAACAAACCGTTCTTGAGCACGCGAGCGGTGGCGAGGGTAGGGGTTCTTACCTTGCCTGCCACCCAACAAAAGGTCTAAACGGGGAGGGGATTTTGATCGTTGTATTAAAATACTGAAAATTACAGAAAGTACGAATTTCAGTGATTAATTAGACAGCTACATAAATTTCAGTGTTTTTATTTTCATTTTCACAAAATTCAGTGTCATAAGTACAATCCACTAATTTTTGGTTCAAGTTGCATTAAACTATCGTTGTCTGTATAACGCGCCTAATAATTGCTGGTGACAATTATGCTGGATTATGCTTGCATATACGATTTTTCTTAGACAATGTTTAATGACCCTTTAAGCTTCTGATCCAGTCTCCTGGCCTTTGACTTGTTTTTTTAGAACAAGCCTAATGCCTTTTTGTTTTACTTCCAAGTATTCTCATCGCAGTTGTAGAAATCATTGCAAGTTCTTCTCTTTTCCAAGAGATACCAAGCTAAAAAGGAAATGGCTGACAAGTATCATGTAAGTTATAACAGGTAAGTAAGGTCAGTAGGACAACCATCGGGTAAGTCGGTAACATGAATGCTTCCAATTCGATGCGAATAGGTAATGAGGACCCGGCGCGTGACGCAGTGGCGGATCTAGCGGGTCGGTTTGGGAGGGGCAAACCAAAGTCAATAGTCGAAAAGCAGAAAACGTCACGCCGTGAAAGCTGCGCTACAATATCACTTCCCGGTACAATTTTGGTTATTTGCGGCGGAAAGCCAAAAAAAACGCAACGGGATGAAAAATACGGGTTCGAGATACTTTTTCAGTCCAAGGCCCAATATTTACACTGAACTTAACTGGTTCTGTTTGAAGTTGAGAGTTGAAGTGGCAAAAATCTTGCTTATAAGCTAAAAAGTAGTCGGGGAAAAGAGGTCGATCACTTTGGGGGGCAAAAACATAGTTTTGCCCCAAGATTTTTCCGTTTGGGGGGGGGGGGGCAAATGCCTTTTTGCCACCCTTGGATCCGCCACTGGCGTGACGTCATCGGACCTCATAAGCAGGCCCAAATCATCATGGTAAGTAGAGGATCTAGAATTCCTGGTGGAGAAACCTTAGTTATTTAAAAAATTGTATGCGTTATGCCTTATAGATATTTATGCGAAAGATGACTTCGGAGTTTTGTATACTTATGCAGACTTTACGAAAGTCTTTCAGCATGATTCCAAAGACAAGGAATCGTCAATACAGGGTCAATAAATGTGAATATCTCTCTATCTTGCTATCTTGAGCCTGTGTTTGAGAGAGTCATGTGGTGATATACCGCTGCCCATGCTCGATCAGACCGGTATTCACTAGCGAGAAAATCGTCTAATTTCGCCAATCAAGTTATGTGAAGAAAGTAGCAAAACAAGAGAGAATACAAAGCAGTGTGACACCATTGTAACGATAAGCAAATGTATTTATGCTAGTGAGATAAGACTCGGAATCGGTGCTTGCCCTTAAACTGTGCCATCGATTTTCATTTGAAAAAAAGATAGTGACGCCTTTCAGGCAGACAATAATTTAGCGACATAGTCCAAAATCTGGCGACTGAAATTTAATCCTGTAATATGTTCTGTAATCTCATTTACGCTGCGCAAATCTCCGATCCATGCAATATATGTACCTGCTGGATGGTACACCGCTAGAACGGTGAACAGAGGTAAGGGAAGTCGGGTGTCATGCTTGACGCGAGCATAACCTTTTTCTGAACTTTTGCCTTGTGAGAGTCGAGAGATGACTCATAGAAAAACAATAATTTCAATGTCTGTAGAAAAGACAGCGATTCGATAAAAATTGCACAACTTTCTCGCACTCGGCTTAGACACCTGGTCCAAACAGCAAAAACTGGCGTACAGCTCTGAGGTAAAAACGGATCCTTCGTAAGGAAAACTAAAAAAAACTTCTCAACATGGTCACCATCAAATGCACACCCCGTGCCATTGTCACTTTTGGATACGTCTGTATAGAAAGAGACGTGGTTTTCGAGCGGCTCCGAACGCAAGTCCATAAATAACTGGCGCGTAGATTCAGGGGGCAAACTTTTGCTTTGTTTGAGTAGGTCTACGTTCGTGTTAACTGCCGAGATGAACTATGGTTCAATAACCGCTGCTTCATGTGGTTCTACACGGCCGCTGTCGATACAAGCCTCCGCCAGCCAGGCACGGACTGTCACTCCGGGTGACTGGTTGCAACGCGCGAGCCACTGTCTTATCTGACGGAGGTGGGCGTCGCCAAAAAAATGTTTGACATGTGGGGTGTGTTGGTGACTGGTTTTAATGGTGTAACGCAAAGTGAGTATCTTACGGCGTATTTGTAGTGGTATTTCGTTAGTTTCCACCAGCATGCTTATTAGGGGTGAAGTTCGGAACGCTACTGTTACTATTCTGATATTGTGATGATGGACAGTATCGGAATCATTTTCGCGGACTAAGGGGCGGCCTCATATAGTCGATCTTCGAACGAATAAGTGATCTGTATAGCATCAGAAGCATTTGTCTATCCGCACCGTATCTCATCCTCGTCAACACCTTCAGTATTTTCAGCGTATCGAAACATTTTTGCAGAGTTCCTTCAGGTGTGGCGCATACTAAAGTTTGTCGAGTGTGACCCCGAGAAATATTGTTCCCGCTACAACGTCGATCGGACGACCGCGAATTTTCATCTGATCAGGCTCCACGTCTATTAACACGCGCATTGACGGGGGCGGGTACCCGCCCCCTCGGGTTTTTCGGAGATAGCAGAAAAACGGCGGCGCGTAGCGCCGCCGTACTTGGTATACCTTTTCCCTCATCATTTTTACAACTTCTGTGAAAATTTTAAGGTTAGGTCATCTCAGGTCAGGTCACCATTACAGGTCAAGTGACCCGACCTCAAAAAAAGTTTAAGATAGCATAAGTCAGAGCAGGGTGAACTTAACCAATTGAAACTCATATCACATAATGGCCCCACCGAGTTCTCTAAAATATGTTCCGGTATTTTTGATATCGATGACCTAAGGTCAGGTACGAGGCATGACCTCTCCATTGGAAATACATGGGAAAAATTGTTTTTACGAAATAACTCAGTAACGGATGGTGGTAGAGCATTTATTTTAGCTGCATTAGACTCGCCTGGGCTTTGCGGTTCTAATGATATGCATTTTATATAATTTGACCCTGACCTGACCTCAGGTCAGGTCAAATCCTTGATTTGACCTAGCAAGATCAAATTATATATCATTCGATTCGGCTTGCTAAGAGGATTCATATAGTTTAAGTCGTTTTGCTCTATCTTTACTTGTTCAGATTTAATGGACGAAAAACTGAATTTACATGTTATCCCTATGACGGGCATGTTTTGACCTCTCGTGACCTTAAATGTGACCTGACAAAAAAATGGTTCGAATGTTTTCGATGGAGAAGTGGATGGGCAGCCCAACGCCGTTTACCGTTTTTTGCTACCTACCGTGGTTCTCGAGATCTTAGGGGGCGGGTACCCGCCCCCGTCAATGCGAAGGTGGCTCAGACCCCCGTCAATGGCGTGTTAAAGAAGTTCATATACCTACTTGGTTTTTTTACTTGAAGATTTCAGTCCATTACTTGTGCTCCATTGCTGCAATGTGTTAAGGCCAGGCTGCATCCGCCTCTGCGCAGTTGCTGTAGTAGACGCTCTCACCCATATTGTGAAGTCGTCAACGAAAAGTACCTGACGTATGTTTGCGGGAGAAGTTTCTGCAATACCATCGATCATAACCGCAAACAAGGCTATGGAGATCACATAACCCTGGGTTATGCCGCTCTGTTGCTGATACTAATCAGATATGACTGAGTATACGCAAAATCTAAAATACATATTTTTCAGAAAATCAAAAGTAAACCATCCCATATGGCCTCGCACGCCGAGTCCAAAGAGCTTCTTCAGAACACCCTTTGATAGCACAGGCGCCCGCCCCCAAGGAATGAAGGCGCCCCTGAGGAGGAAGGCGCCCCTCCCGAAAATCTTGCACCCCTTCTCGGAAATGGAATCCGCCGCCTCTGAACCATGCTATCGTCCATCATCCACTAGACTGCTTACGCAGATTTCTTAAATACTGACATCTCCAAAGGCTTGTAATGAAATTCAACAGTCACTAACAGTCGTATCCTGGAAGCATAATAAGCCCGGGCGCATTTATCAACCTTGGTGGGCGTATTTTAGATACCATGTTCATAATTGCGCCATTTACAAGGTTTTTTTAAAGCAAAACACGCAAATTTTCGATCAACTTAATAAGTTATGGCTGTGCAAAATAAAAGCAAATTAATCACAAAATATGTTTAAGGTTAAAAGCAGCACCAAAGCCAACTGCATAATTTGGGGCAGACAATTTTGCTTAAAGGGGCGCATAATGACCATCTTCCCCTATTACTTGCATCATACCCACTCCCTACAGCACACGCCCACCATCTCCTGACGCCATGTTCTTAAAGGGAATGTGGCACCTTCGTAACGTGATTTTAACTGAGATGGCCAAGTTGTAGAGCAAGTCGGAAAACCCGGTACTCAATATAATTTGTCTTGGAACTCGAGATTTCCGTAGAAAAGCTAAAACCTAACTGAAATGTACCCTCATGTACCCTAAGCAGTAGTCCAAAGTTGTCGTGGCTGTTGGTGTGACGAAATATGCTGGCGTCACTGTGTCAGCCAATCGAAGCCCTTGAAGCATGTTGAATATGGTAGGGGTTGCCACATTATGACATCGTCCACAGGCATATATTTATTTCTCTCCCTAGGGGAGCATTTTAAAAATCAAAATATTGAGCTTATTGTAAATTTTTTCAGAGAAATCATCGATGCTTCCATGATTTTCGGCTAAAAGTACCCCTAATTACAATAAATTCCAGGATTCGACCAGGGTGCCACATTCCCTTTAAGCTGCCCAGCTTGGATCTGCGTCGTCAGATGCAAAGTAAATCAGCGCCTTTTATCGCTCACAAGCTGGGGATTGTTTTTGCATGCCAACGCCCCCTTCCTCTCCTCAGTGTCCTTCCAGTTCTGAACATAGCTGAAGGTCTGTTCTCCGTTCGCAAATGGCTTTTGTACCGTTTGCTCAATGTCTTTATAGACCTAAGTGGTTTTTGCTGCTTTGCAAAACAAAAAAACAAAACTAGCTGATAAAGGAAAAAGAGTGCCCTTTAGGCAGATAAAATATGCCCCTTAACTCCTGAAAATGCCTTTTTCTCACTTTGGTCCTTGGGAAAAACATGAAGAAAAACTATGGGGGAGATGCTGTCATCATCCCATCTTTGTAGCGTGAGCACAACGAAAAACTGAGGAGAGAGGGGTACGTTAAAATCCTAGGGGCTGG
Source organism: Lepas anatifera (assembly GCA_034440635.1). NCBI lineage: Eukaryota > Metazoa > Arthropoda > Thecostraca > Lepadidae > Lepas > Lepas anatifera. Next base: position 440,270 of record JAOTON010000543.1, read on the forward strand.
GTCTGATGCTGGCGAGGTCGGATTACCACAGTCGAAGGAGAAGGCACATCGCCATGGGAAAGCGGGATACAATACGACAAATTCAGGTAGTGCCAGGTGGGGACTGAGACAACTAATGCCCTGATAGAGTGAGGTAAATATAAAGATATAGCAAAGTAGCCTGCCCGTGTGAAACAGGCAGAGAAAAGACAACTGCATGTTTATAAGTTAAGTACATTCTCTCATTCAGTGTTGCTGTCTCTGCACAGCAGATAAGAGTGGAGGTGCTGAATATAAGTGAGCGAATACAGCTCAGTCGGGGCGGGCACCGCGGATCGCTGCTTACAGTGCTGCATCCTGTCCATCAAGCGTTTACCGTCGAACATTTAATAGATGGCGTTGGTGTGCCCACCCCGACCTCTCACTCCACTTCAAACTGACAGGGCGCCAACGGCAGTGTGCCCCCGTCATGTCAAACCGTAACACTGACACCTTCGACCCTGGACCAAACGCGAGGCCAGGTTCCAGAAAGTAAGTTCTGTACTCTTTTTGACAACCAGGAATCGCAGAGTAGCACCTCAAGGCTGGACACGCGTCAAGAATGGTGAAGGCGGCACCCTTTGAGAGGCCCCCGGGCATGTTATTGTTAATCAGTCGGTAGGGTGTGCCGGCCTCCACGCTGGGACTCCATGGGTGTAATCCTTAACTGAATACCAGTTTTTTTGCGCTCCTTCTGTGCTCATTCAAGCTTGACTGGAAGCTGTGTATTCCCGTCCCTTCAAGCTGTTGGATCTGTTTTCAGCTTTACTGAAGAAATGTCACGTCTTACCTAGGGTAACCATGGCATCTGGAAACAGTTCAGCTTTTATAATTCTATTTTATTCCTTAATTGAAGCTGAGTTAAAGGGTTTTGAAGTTGACGTCCAGCAGTTTTTGTTCTGCTTTTAATATCTATTACCTTTATCATCGGCTTTTGATATTACCTTTTCCGAGCATATCTGTCGGCATTTGTGTGAAATTTTTAACTTGTTTAAGGGAACTACTGAAAAAGCTACAAATAATTTAATATAGAATATGGCTGTCCACCTGCAGATTTATAGAATTAGCGTTTGCACTTGTGGAAAACCATCTGTATCGTGTCTCTCACTTTCAGACGGGAGGGAGGAGGCGCCAAGTAGGCGCGTACTCCCTCCCGTCCTGTGCTCCTCGTTCTAATTGTTTTTGATAGTCTAGCAGTCTTTTTCGTGTTCGATGTGCTCGTGTGTATTATGTTTTCGGTATCAAGTAGCATTTTCTTCTATCGTTGTGCATATTATAAAAAAATTGTAAATTAAGGAAGATGTGTTGGTAGGTATAATGTGCTTACATACTCTGGACAAAGGATGTCGTCTAGAATGTCTGCATGATTGTTTTACAGTGCACATAAATTAAATTGAAATTTGAAAATATTGCCTACTTTCATATTTCTCTTAACTTTATAAAGAATCGATTTTGTGTCCGTGTTCTTCAATATATAGTGAACGTAAGTCGGTTATTTTTAGAATTATTGACCAACGTATAATTGGTGCTTAGACTGGGAGGTGCTCTAGTTTTCGGTTTTCTCTTAAACACCTATAACGTTCCTTTTCTCTATAATTGCACAAACTAAGATTATTCAAGGTTAAATAACTAAGAGAAGTGTGGCAGCGTAGCCTGGGCTGGTGCAGCCAAAACCTACGCCGGCGGGATGGCCGCGTGCCGCACACATTTCTCGTGTGGTTTAATTCTCATTCATTCAGACCATGTAACACCTTGACCTATACCTCACTCCTACGTCACTTCAGAATCGATACTCTGGCTGCGCGCGAGTTCCACACGATCTCTGCTTGACAAAATCAATGTTTTCACTCAAAATTAACCCCGAAACTCTGGTGAATTGTTTCGGTATTCATGTTACTATTCGACTTGCTTGAAACCTGTGTATTTTTGCTGAGCGCTGCGGCCGCGTTAGTGGTGTCGTCTCCGGTCTGCTAAGCAGGATACTGCGAAATACGAACAGGTTTTTGGTGGCGTCAGGCTCCGACGTTTTTAATGACACCATAAGTACCCTAAAAAACATTTTGTAGCATATATAAGAACTCTGAATACGGTGGACAGCCCCTAAAATTTATTTGAGTAACTTGTTGATGTGTCGGATTACAACGTCTTGTCTGCATCCTTCTCCTGTTCCTAAAACAGCATAGTGATGTGAAAATGTGATGTGGGTGTTCCGTTTTATTTTATTACATCACCTATAAATGGATGTTTATCTGTTGGTGATTTGAACCTAATAAGCAGATAAACAAATAAACAGTAAATCGATGCAAGGTCTATATATATATATGTATATATATATATATATATATATATATATCTACATCTGATGGTCTTCAAGGTGCCCTCAGCAGCGACTCCTCCCAGTACTGCCACAACCAGGGGCGGATCAAACTGAACCAATGTACTAAATCAATTCTCAGCCTCAGAGAGGTATTTAGTGACGGACACATCATCCTCCAAATGATCAGTTATGAAACAGTAGCTTACTTGGGGAGGGGAGGGGCAAAGAGGGTTTGGCCCCTCTCTTTCGCTTGGGGAAGGGGAGTATGGCCGGAATGTCACGCTGGATCCATCCCTGGCCTCACCAGTTTATTTAGGATTTAAATCAGAACAGCGTTCTAACTATTTCCTGCACCTGGATGGGGAAGTCCTTGCCAATAAGCTTAGAGGAAAAAATTAATATCATGATCAATAACACATCTAGCCTTTTATCCTGTCGCGGCGTTCTCCCAGTGTCCAGAGGTTTCCATAAAGCTAGGTTGGATTCTGCACACCAGCCAGCCTCCCTCAAGTTCCACAAACTGTCCCTACCTCGTTAGCAGGGACTATTTGTTACTTACGGCTGTAGGCTGGATGGCCAAACCAGTCCTACTAATCAACTATTAAGATAATGAACGCTGTTTCCCGTCAAACGTGTTAGCCAGTGGGGGAGTCTGACCGCACCAACTTGGAGCTGAGCCACCTGAAGCCAAACGTTGTTTCGGCTAGCTATAAACGGGTAAGACAGTTCAACCGGGAAGCGTGAGCCTCTTACAAAGGTGTAAATTAAACAAGGTGTATATTAACTTATCCTTTTTAGGCTGTTGCAACTCCGATGAACTTCTCAAACCCAGGATTGCACAAAATGCTATTCGACACATCTTTGAACGGGGATGAGTTTGAAATTATAATCCAGTAACTAAGTCTGCTTGCTTCCTCACCCATTTAATACTCTGTTCTTTCTCTCAACTATCGTGTTAGGGAACCAAGCCCGTGAAATACTGCACTTGGCATTTTTAGTCCCTGCTTTGCCATGAATACGAGTGATTTCATGCATGATTCCAGCTCCAAAATTGTTGCACAATGGTATACTTACAAAGCTTCAATATCAATGAAAATGCAAAGCTTAACCCATTAACGCCCAGCGGGTCATTTTTGTTCTCTGACTTTGGCAGGCTGCAGAATCGGTACCAGTGAAGTGATCTTCATGTCTATGACATGGATGTGTGTTTCAGAGCCTGGACTAGCTGGAAAAATGCATATGAAAGTCCTAGGTTTTTATTGGACGATTTTGGTGGAACTTATTTTGGCTAGGTTTTGGTCAACGTGAGATAGCTTTGCAAACTTTGTTTCTCGCAATAGCATATGGAAAGCCGAAGAGAGTTTGCATGATTGACACTAAGCTAAGACCACTAGGAGTCAGATGGTGAAGAAACAGTAAGATTTTCTTGAACGGCTTTTCCATGAGAACTCGTCAAATATGAAGCGGACAAAAATGACCCGCTGGGCGTTGCGGACATCTTCGGGCCACTGAAAAGGAGGAAAAGGCTGCGCCTGTCCTCCCGTCTGGTGGGTTAGGTGCATAATGCTACCTAGAGGGAAGGGAGGCATTGTGGGTCCCGCGAATTCAGGGTTACCAGTTTAGAAACTTTTCATCAAGTCTGAAGATTTCTAGCGCAATGTCGATACGTTTGGAAACTTTGAAGTTCATGAAATGGTTCCCAACGTTTTCGGATCTTTTTTAATGATAATCAAATATTAAGACATGCAAGATGGTTCCAGTATTTTCTGAACGCGTTATCAAAGACATTTTCAGGGATTTTAAAAACTTAAAGGGAATGTGGCACCTTGGTCGAATCCTGGAATTTAGTGTAATTAGGCGTACTTTTAGGTGAAATAATGAAACCACGCATTATTTCTCTGACAAATGTGCAATAGCTCAATACTTCGATTTTTAAATACTCCTCTAGGAAAAATATCAGCCTGTGGACGACGTCTGATCTGGCAACCACTCCTAATTGAAACGCTTCGGCTTATTGGCTGTGGCATCGTGACGTCGCAATCTCGTCCGCCAACAGCCGACACTGGGTCTGCGCTGTAGAGGGGTCATTACGGTGTTTTAGTTTTTTGGAAATCTCGAGTTTCAAGACAAATGACATATTAAGTACCGGGTTTCCGACTTGCTTTACAACTGGGCTATCTCAGTTAAAATCGCGTTATGAAGGTGCCACCTTCCGAAATATAAGCCTGACTTCACTGTTAAACTAGCAGAGCATTTTCTTTGCCCCTTGATGGATTGTGTGTAGTGGATAGAGAGGATAGGGAACAGTGGCCGATTAAGGACTTCATTGGTGGGGGGAGGGGGGTTAGGGGTCTCAGGCCTCCCCGCCATTGCCTCAGAACAGCCCTCAGTTATGCATTTACTATAGGCACACTGACATTTCGATGGGGGGAGGGGCTTGAGCTTGAGCCCCTTGTGTCAAACACTGATTGAAAGCCAATGACCAGCTAACAAAATGAGTTGGGAATTATCGCAGCCGCCGCGCTGGTATGTTGTGACAAGATGGTGCAGTGTAAAACGTCCGGTGCAGTTGAAAAAAGGGCCGAAAGTATGGGAAGTTCTAGAACTTCTGTCTAAAACGCAATTAGCACTGTTGCGGCTTGGTTCTAGCCAAGAGAGCATCCTGGGTGTTAGGGAGGGGCTGGATTTTTGGTCTCCCACAGACTTTGTCTAGGGCTTGGATTGCAGTGCCAGCATTAAAACATCCAGAAGCCCTCCTGGATCGAGAGGAAATATCCAGCCTTGGAGACATAGATATATCGAAAGCATAGTTGTTAGACATTGCACAGATCAAATGTTTTGCAGAAAAAGAAGCAATATAAGTTGTTTTAAATGCATAAGATAGCGGAGCGGATCAGGTGCATATCATGAATATGCCATCACAAAATATATTATTCATGAGGATGAGAAAGATGATGCGCTGACAGGCGTTACAATGACCAGCGGCGTGTCTGGAAATGCGGAGGCTCACATTTATGCAACTATGAAGCACGCTGCTTGCCCCAAAGAAAAGTTGGAAAGATGGAAATGGACCCGTTTGGAGATTTGGGGATTAATCAAGCTAATGTCCGCGGATTGAGTTTTCAAAACTTTTCATCTGTATCCTGAATATTACGATTACTCGTTGAAAGCTCAGTGAGCATCAGTCACAAAGTCTGGGAGGCGGAGGAAGAAGGAGGTAGAGACAAAAGGAACGGTTTCCCAAAACATTTGATATTCACCAATATTCTTAAAATACTATGATTTTCACGATTTTAGTCCATCCCCCGCAAATCATCGGTCTAGGTTAACCACTATTGTGTACTATTTGCAAATATGCGGTTAGTGTTGTCTATAATTAAACCTGGAGAACAAAACACTGTCTAAACATTTTACTATGGTCAATATACAAGAGGAAATAAAAAACTTCACAAAACTGCAGTAAAAGTGATGCGCATCGGGCCGCTGAGTGCGGTGACTGCGCCGCCAGGGAGCCGGCCGCGAAGTGCCAGCCGATGTCCCAAACGCCCAGCAGTTCATTTTTGTCCGGTGTCATATCTCAGAATCTAAAAGTGGTATCGGTTTAAAACTTCCGGAACATCTTATTTGGCATATTCTAAACATGGAAAATCATTTGTTTTGCCAATCTGAAAGCTGGAAGTAGGTGCGGGCGTTAATGGGTTAATATGTGTGGCCTCTTCAGTTTTTCCTTTTTCATCCTGGTCTTATGAAGCTACATTTTAATCATGTAAGAAACATTCTTGTCTCTGCTTAGCTGTGTCTAGTTCTGATTGTGTAAAGTCAAAGAGTTGAGCATTTTCTTGTAAATGCTGTTCTCCAGTAATTACCTTGGAATATTAACAGTCATTGAGGTGGAAACCTTAAATATGGTAAACGCAATCTCTAACATGTTCTTTTGTTCTAGGCCTTAACTGTTTTGGGGCTCCTAACTGTTCTAGCTTGATGATTTATGCGGCTGGATTTTGAATTATATCGCTCGGGCGGGCTTTGACCCAATCCTAGACGATGAGACGAGACGAGGTGGGGAGGGGGGCGTGTGGGTGGGACAGGCGCGCTGTAGTGAAGTAAGAGGCGCTAGTGTGTTGTCTAGGATTTCATGCTTATTCACAAGGATGTTTTTCTGTCTTGTTTGATGCATTAGCGCGTCGTGGTGACGTCAACAACATTCCTATAATTGACGGCAATGACCCCTTTTGTTCTCGCTGCCTGCTGACAGTGGTTTATTTTCAGTCACCAGCAGTTTTTGCTAGTGCGTGTACCATTCAGAATGTTGGAACTATCTGTCATAGTATAGGGAACACCGAGCGTTCAAAGTTTACAAAAAAACGGACAGGGCAGCTCTCAAAACTTTGTTTGCCTTTATTGATATGTATGTAATTGTTTTTCGGTTCGAATCAAGCTAAGAAAATAAATGAATCATGGCTACTTATCGGTTGAAGAAGTACCTATAGACAAACTGAGGCTTCATTGCATATTTTCTCATCTAAGGTGCATATTTCAAAGCGGATCCAGGATCTCTGATCGGGGGAGGGCATCCTAACCAGGGGCGCCTCTTTTGGACGGCAAAACGTATCAGGTGGGCGCAAACAAATCATACCGTGGGGCACCGATACTCGCATCATGGGGGGAGCAGGGGGAGCATTTCAGGGGAAGCCATCGAGCTTTCAGTGGGCGCCGTGAAAATTTCAGTGGACGCCGATGGTCGATGGGGGGGGGCGGGAGCAAGTGCCTCCTTCACCCCCTGGATTCACTTTGAGGGATATGCTCTGCGCTGCTTAGCTGGACCAGGGGTGTCAGTATCTGGATGCAGTCTTTGTGAACGTACTCGGTTCGGAACACAACTCCAGCTTCCCGGTACATTCTAGGCACAGTTTCAATGGAATTGTAGCACGAGTCATGAAAACACAATTAGCGGAAACAAATAGGTTTGTACATCACCTGGTGTTTCTATTTTGAGAAAAGTGACTTGCACAGAAGCCCAGCAATAGGCTTTCAGTCTCCTGGAAATGTTCTTGACTTCCCACAAGAAGGCCATGACAATGAAATAAGTGCCAAAATGAAGACGTTGCTTTTCAGGCCCTGTCATCCCTTGTATGTTAACTTGAGACAAAGATAACAGTTGGCATATTGCAGGATCTCCTGCGCATCTATGCAGGAGATGTGACACTGCTGTAGCATTCCCTGCATGGCCTCCATTATCTCCTGCACATCTATGCATGCGATAAAGTCCAAATATGTTTGCACTAGGTTGTAAAGTCTCACCTATTTGCATACCTGTCAGCATCCGCATACAATATTTGACTTTTTCAGGACGATATGACTGAACTGATGACTCATCTACGTTAGCTATAACAAAACGTGCTTGCAATTACGAATGATGCTCGGTTGCAGCATAGTGTACTTATTGGGACTGCATTGATGATAGACGCTCATAACATGCTTGCATGGTAAGGGGTCAGCTGGACCCTTTAGGCAGGTGTTGTAAGCGAACAGCAGTATACACGCTGCAGCGCGGCTCACTGCTGCAGTGCTACAACAGCGTTGCAGCAGTGCCAAAACAGTGCTACAGCAATGTCATAACTATGCCGCAGCTGTGCCACATCAGTGCCACAATAGTTCTACAACAGTGTCACGGCAGTATCACAGCAGTGCCACATAAGTGCCACAAAAGTGCCACAGAAGTGCTACATAAGTGCTACAGCAGTGCTACAGCGGTTTTACAGTCGTTCTACAGCAGTGCCACACAAGTTCTATCACACTGCTACGGAAGTTCCAACAGTGCTACTGCAGTGCCCCAGGGGAGTGCTACAGCAGTGCCCCGGGAGTGCCACAGCAGTGCTACAGCAGTGCCACAGCAGTGCTGCACGGAGTGCTCATGCTTCTGTTGCCGGAGGGCTGGAATTGTCCTACCAGCCAATAGGCAAAGTCCAGGAGTTGACGTGCCGCACAAGGTATAGTTAACCTTAGGGTGAAGTGTATTGAGTATTTCGTACCTTACACTGGATTTATGCTGAAACCTTATCAAATGAACGTAAACCCGCAAACAGATATCCACTTGATTGAAAATCGTTTTCTCTTGAGGTCTAAAACATCGACTATTCGGTGTCATTTATTGACGTTATATTATATTATTGACGTTATATCATTATTGATTTTATGTTTATTCTGTTGTAGCTGTTGCCTTTGTTTTTGCATGTTTTTTGTGGTTATTCTTTTTTGTCCCTGTTTGTATATGAAAATGAAATAAAAGCTGCGATGATGATGATGTGACGTGCACAGTGGCGGATACAAGGGGGTCTCGGGGGCGGGGCGGTCAATCCCTCCCCAAGAAATGTCAGAGCCCCTACAGCAATTGTATAGTCGGAGACTGTTCCGAAACAATGGTGAGAAAGGCTCGAGCCCATAACCCCCCACCGAAATTAAGTCCTGGATCCGCCACCGGACGTGCACATATTACTATTCGCAAAACAAATATAGTCCGCCTTCCCAGTGGTCCAGGGAATATACGCTCAGTCAAAGCTTATTTATTTCAATAATGCCCTGGATAAAATAAAAGCACAAAATCTGCCTGGCTATGACATGCTGATTTAACTGCCGTGGAGGTTTTATAGCGTCCAAAGGGGACCTGCTCCTGGTTTTGAGTTGTTCGAGCATAAACATTGAAAATATTCCACTCATTTTTTACCATTAAAGAAAATGAATGGAACATAGAAGAGAAGTGCAGCACTGGAGTGAAATTACTTGTGACATGACATGAACTAACTGCATATACATGCATTTCCGTCGGTGGTGTGGGAACTCTAGCTGCACAATGGAGCTAACTGACGGACGAGAGAAATAAACAGGCATCAAACTCATGAAGAGACAGCTGGCTTATAAACCAATTATGTTCTTGATATGCTGAACCCTTGGTAAATGCAGGCCCACGCAGAGCACATAAAATATATATCTTGTGGTGATTCGAGTATATGGCATGCATTCCAGGCATAGGTATTTGTTGTCAAATCACCTTACAATTTAGAGAGAAATGGAATAACGAGGAATGCGATGGTGGCTTGTACTCCCTAATCATACAATGAGGCATCCAGGAGCTATCTGTCTTAGAGGCGCCAATAGCCCGATGAATTTATAGCACGCGCTCAATAAGTGCCGCTCGTTCCTATAAATCATTCGCTTCATCGCGGTCTTGAACGATTCCACTTAGCGGAAGCACCTATAGCGTTTGGCAACTATGCTGGCTCTCCAAATTGGCATAGTTCCAGTCGTATGTGGCTGAGGTCGTCTCTGAAACCTACACATTTTAAAGCTTCATGATACTTACGCCTCAGAGGTCGGTTCTGACAGATAATTCGGAGATTCACTACACAACATCGTTACTACGCCCAGCCACAGCCTCCAGCGTCCATCTAGATGAGATGATGTTCAGATTCCTGAGAAGGGCTTCCTGTCCAAACAGCGCCAGGGCCCGGGGAGGCCGCCCCGCCCAGGGTTGCCCTTGATAGTGAAAAACGAGCCCGGCCAGCGCTGGGTGAGATGGGGCGCCGCGGCTCCCCTGAGAGCTGAGGGTCGCAGGTCGTTACCTGCTGGTGGCGCCCGCCGCGCGGCCACACCCAACCTTGGCGCCGCGCGGCCAGCTGACCGGAGGGCGGTCTCCCGGGGGTCCCGGCCACTGCCGACGCCCCATCTGGGTCAGAGCACGCCCGACCCGCACTGAGGGCCCACGGCGGCCTGGGGTCCAGCCGCGCTCTGGGGGACACACACCCCCATGAGTGCGGCCTTACTTACGTAAGTGCTGAATCAGGCCGGGATTCGGCACGTGCGGTACAGTTAAAGGCGGTGAGGTCAGTACTATCGCGGTATTAACATTCATTCCATTCCGGTCATTCCAAGCGCGGAAAATCCCTTAGCCAGCGGCTTCAACTAGCACGGGTAAAAGGGGCTGAGTTGACACATCTCTGTGAAATTGACCCCCTGAACTCATCACCCTTTTGCGCTTTTTAAAAGCCCTCAAAACCATTGATACCAAGTCATGAAGTTAGTTGAAGCTTGAAGCATTGTATGCCATTGTTGCTGCATCGATGCATGCATTCAGAGTAAAATTTGTGAAGTATACAGCAGTTAGATCGATCAATTGATTTAATAAATTCCTGCGCTCAACATATATAATATATATATATATATATATATATATATATATATATATAACGATTTTTGTAGGAAAATTATAAACTTGTGATTTTTTCTTTATTTCTAGATAATCAGTAACCATCTATGACGTGTCCCAATTAAAACTGTCTCCCGTCTCCAGAATTAGCACTGTTCGTTCCATATGACGAAACACTAGCACAACATCTAGTGGCACGGTGATTGGTGCAAAGCCGCGGACCTGATCACGGTTGCAGAACTTGGACGTGCCTGACGTCATCAGCAAGCACCCATAGTGTCATCGGCCATGAGCAGGAGGCTTGAGTCGACTTTAACAGTCAGTAAAGTCTGGACAGGTTGCGCTCAGTAATCAGATGAGCTAGAAAGACGGGAAATAAACAGCGTCTTATCCATATCAATGATCTCAAGCCTCCGATTTACGCATCCGAAGGCATACCTGATTAACTTACCCTGACGCAAACATATGTAAATTGCCCGTTATATTCACCTTTGCTCAATATTCCCGAACTGGGATGGTTTTTGTTTTGTTTTCGTTGCAATACTTCCAGCCCAAGGTTGTCGATACAAGAAGCATTGCATGACGGTGAACGATGTAAGCAATGTATTTATGCACATACAACTGCATGAGAATGACCGAACGAACGCTGAGGTAGTTGAACACTGTGTTCTGGGGGTTGAGGGATGGTGAATATTCCCAACAGTGGCCTCCCTTACACCCCGAGGTGATTCCTCCCAACACACTAAGCCTTATTTTCTGCACTCTGCACGTGTCGCTCACAGCGCAGTAAGAACCAATCAATTATGTTTAGGATTTTATTTTCTTGGCTGCTGCTTGAACATCGCAAACATTATCATGCGGCTACTCATCTCCACTCGAGTACAGTTACAGTGATAAAACAACCATTCTGTGAGACCCACTTTGGGCAAAGCGGGTCGAAGCGACTACCCCTCACAACCAAAGGCAACACAGCCATCACCTGGCTAAACAACAAACGCCTCCCATCTGAGATTGCTCCCTAACCGGGTGATCATCTTTTGGCACTGGTCTTATACCCCCCCCCCTCCTCCCTGCCTGAGCGGCCATCGGACGCGCCAGGCATTCTTGAGTCAGCGAGGAGTCAGCTGAACCAGCCATACGTTCTGCGTCTTGACGGCCGCGGTACAGGGACGTGCCACTGCCGATGTCAGATAGGCTGCCGACAAAAACTTCACCCTGCGCTGTAAATGCCGACAGACATTTAGTATCCTGCCACCAATAACACAGACCTCCGCTTCTGCTGTGTGGGTGGAATATTTGCGACTGAGGTGTCATGTGTTATCAGGTAAACCGATTCATCTGGGCTTCGCGGAACCTCTTTGGCTTCTCATCTGCGAATGTTTAGAATAAGCGGATCTAACCTCGCTCGCAGGACTACGCTTCATCATTAGATGGACAGGTTAATTAGCCTCTGAAGGTGAGCCAAACCCCCACATTGATTTTCTCTCGATAATTGATACACGTATTCCACCCAGTTCAAAAGAGGAAGAATAACTACATCTAAAAAACAAAACCAGCAACCACAAAAAAACTGTTTCGCACCATATCGGCAGCCTGTTGTACCTCCCGCATCTGTCCTATTTTACCATATGGGGCTGAATGGAAGGGGTGATCTGTTAGTGTCGGCTGCAGAATGTTAGTGTCGGCTGCAGACTCGGAGCCGGCGCCGGGACTGCCTGCAGGTACGCACACCAGGCCTCTGCCGGAAAAGGCGCTGCCCACAACTCAACAGCCTTCAGCCTGGATAGATTGCAAGTGCAGATGACAGCTTGTCAGATGAGATCAGACAAATAGCAAAGAAGTTGGCAAGCGGAATTGTGTGGACAATGAGTGGACAGGAATCTCCCGTTCTTGGACGGACAGGAGCAAGCTTAAAAACATTACTGGCTGGAACGACAAGTGTATCGTACTGTATGGGACAAAACAGCGCTCTATCATGTATTTCACAATATTTTTGTGCCATTTTCAAGATGCCTCAAATTCAGTTATGCACGAGGTGGTTTAGATAAGGAAGAAGGAAGGTGCTAGCAAGGGTAGACATAAACACGTAGCGGTCCGTACTGTTGCTATCTGCGCTAGATAAAATGCTAAACAAGCACGCTCCAAATCAAAGTCCTAAAAGGTGCATGATCTCCATCAGGGAAGCCCGCCCATGTACTGCCAGGATATTTTCCTGCCGTAACGCCAGCCAAAGTGTCTGCTACTGCCGGTTTTTCCTCGTCATGCGTGTACATACCAGCCGCGCGGAAATGATGTCGTTGTCCGTGACATCACCGTAATGTCATTAAAATATGCGGCTGTAGCGTTGGTGTTTTTCCCGACGATATGAGGATAAGCCCCCATAGCACGTGCAGTACGTGCTATTATCTGCCGTCCTCAATCATCCACGATGCTATTTCATAAGCATCCACTGATGGCGTGTCACAAAAATCCATCTTCGCAAAGAACAGTGGCATGTGGTTTGCCTCCCTGCCCTGAGGTCGACAACGCATTAGACAGTGAGGACAAACGGGAAGTTGTCAAACGGGTCCAGTTCACCAGTTCACTTCCAGGAAGTGTGTGATCTCGTAAAAATGCGAATGGGCCACAAAACAAACTGGCAAAAACGGTTTAGAGGCCACTGGCTAGCTTTGTCACATGTTCACTGAGTACCATACTGGTCCGCTGGTCAAATTCAGGTTGGCCCCACAAACAACTTTCATACCCATCCATTCCTTAATTACTGACGCATGTTTTATGGTTACTGTGCCCTGGTCCTTAATGGCCATACGACACCTTTGTTGAGAGATAAATATTTCAGCCTAATGACACAGAGAGCCCCAGTGGAAACCATTTCCATCTCAATGTCACGGAAGATAAATGTTTCACCCCGGAATGCTGTACACGAGTACACGAGGCAATACAAACGATCCGATTCCAAGCGTCCACAGGATTCGTTAGGTGTACCAACAGATGCTGCGTAGAAAGATGTGTATGTGAACAATTTAACCGACCTTTGTTTCTCCCGAAGGAGGTGGGTTCCAAAGCACCTTTAATAGGACAAGCTTCGTTCCCTGGTGGAACAATAGTTTGTACATCTTCGGTAGGGGTAAGCTCTTGAGACCAGCTACGGGTGTTTTCCTTGTCTCCTCACAAAAATTAGAAACGAGTTTGCATCTCATTTCACAAAAGTCCTTTCAGTTAAGGTAATTGCATTTATCTAGCCCTGCCAAAATATTAAACATTATTACTCAAGAAACAGACCCTGGATAGCAGCAAGTTAAAAATTTGGCTTCCCCTAGCTAACATTAGTAGATCAATTTTAGCCACAAGTCGACTCGCGCAGTTTCTCAGTCCAAGTTCGCCATGCTAGTAAGTGATAACTATGCGGTCTGCTCGTTGGAAGTAGAGGGCCTCGTTCTTGGTCGGCCCTACGCCCGTCTTGCTTGAAGCAGAACAGGGAGACTCCTCTCGCGCAGTATATCGGCCATGCAATCGAACCAGTGTACTATACAGTATCGAACATGTTCCTACGGTACGCCACCGGTGAGGAGGCTCTTTCGGCTGGTCAACAGACTGGGAGGCCGCAGGACAGGAACCCTCGTCTCTCTCACAGGATATAATGACATCACGCCACTCTGCAAAGCTGGACTAAGATAGCAACTGCTTTCAGTGGCCCAAAGTGTTATTGACGAGCACATTGATAATGGCGGTTATAGCAGGACAGTATGAACTTAATACCGACGCACAATCCGGCACAGACATCTTCCTATCCAGCGTTAATGACTCCCTTACTACGGCATCACGCTGCCGCTCACAAGCGGACGCGCTCCACCGCACAGGTGTACGTCCGTGACTCCGGCGATTCGCCAGCTAATAACTCACCGCAACCTTGCTCATCAGAGGCACAAAGCCATCGCCGTCTCCCACAGAGGCTTGAAACACGGCAGGTACACACGGCAGCGCTTCACCTAGCCGAAGAGCAGCGCCGGGCTTGGTTCCGTTCGCCGCCGGTGCCAGATCGCATCGGCCCTTGTTGCTGTCATGTTTGCTTCCTCTAATTCTGATGTATGAGTGTGGAAGGTGATACTCACTTAGCAGGGCCCGGACCCGGATGCGGTGTGAGATCGGAGCTCATCATTGGACCGTTCGATCCCCACCACGCCCTGGGCGCTGCTCCCTCCCCCTCCACACCACCCCAGTCACGGGCGAAGGCCGCTCCTGTCGGAAAGACGGTTATCAGCAGGGGACAGTTTATATGAACGACATGCTTGTCTGCCAAGTGAAGATGTGTGTTGGAGCGTATGGCACCAACGCTCTGCTGAAATAAGATGCTTTACTTGAAAGAATTTCCGCATTTTCGACCATTGAATTGGATTTAACCTTGGTTGTAGAAACCCTCGCCGAGATAATTCATCAGATCTACAGTAGTAACAAAGAGCGTGTCGCGAAGCGGAAATGGAGCCCAGACAGGCTACCCAGACGGTAAGTGTAGACTGAATTAAGATTGTTTCTTCGAGAGAGGTTCCTATGGTCCGACTTTGGGGAGGTTGAATGCAAACAGATAAATGAAAGTCTTCGTCAGAAGAGTTTTATTATTTCGACATTCGGCTTAAAATTCCAAGAAATTGAACACAGTCTCGATATTTTAAGTAGCCACAACTTGAATCAGATCACTACCAGTGGCGGATCTAACCGGTCGGTTTGGGAGGGGCAAACCAAAGTCGAAAAGCAAAAAAAAAATAAAATAAAAAACGTCAAACAGTAAAAAGCTGCGCTACAATACCACTTACCGGTAGAATTTTGGGTATTAAGACGAAAAGAAAAAAACGTCCCGGGTTGAAAAATATGGAATCCAGATACTTTTTTCCTATCCAAGGACCGACATTTACACTGAACTTAACTGGTTCTGTTTGAAGTTGAGAGTTGAAGCACCAAAATCTTGCTTATAAACTAAAAAGGAGTAGGGGAAAAAGGAGGTCGATCGCTTTGGGGGGGGCAAAAGCATAGTTTTGCCCCGAGCTTTTCCGTTTGAGACGGAGGGGGGCAAATGCCTTTTTTGCCCCCCCTGGATCCGCCACTGATCACTGCTAATAAAATGTGAGACATCCACATGGGCGAAGGAATGGGCAAAACAAACCATGATGCTTGATTAAGGTGTTGTGTCATACGTTGAATGGGCGCTGTCACCAGCATCGGACTTTTTGGAAAGATCAAGTCTCAGCAAAAAAGCAGAGAAAACACTCAGCGCACTTCCAACAGCACACCTCGCAATTCTGTTGTCAAGGTCGGGACAAGTGACGTCCAGGGAATTATGCGTACGTTTTTTGCTAACATAGCAAAACTGTGAGCAAAAGGTGCCTCCTATCGATGAAGATCATTAGAAAGCGATGACCTCTTCATTTTTTAGAATGACAAAACTGGGAAGGTAAAACACGGAACAAAACTTGACAAAGATCCACGCCCTCCCAGCCTGCCGCCTTTCGGTGTCTCACTCCCTCCATCGCCGAGTCTTTTAAATGTCAGAGACTCCCAGACGCGGCTAACTTTCCATGCGTAAATTTCGAGTAAAGTTAGTCGCGTCTGAAAGTCTTCAGCCGTAGTGTGTGTCCACGCACTCAGCGAATCCATTCCGTAGCGTCTGGGTCTCAACGTTTATTACAGAAAAATGGGCAGGAGTTTGGCATTAGCGCTTATATAACCAAAAAATCAGATACTAAATGGTGCAGGATCAAGTGAACCCCCAGTGAGGTTCTTAACGTGCCCATAGTCTCTGCGAGATTTGGGGTGATTGGTGGTACTGATTTTTCTACTGGTATTCTTAAAACAGTTGTAATAAATTAGATCACTAAGTACAAAAGGTAAAACAACTGGGTCAGGAACCAGGTGTTTGGACAGGGAACTGTAAAGTCTCAATATTTTTAACTCTGTTCCGCGTTTTTCTGGGAATTTATGCGCCTATGAACTCCCTCACAGATAGTCACTGCGCCTCTGTCAATAAAAATATAGAAAAAAGAATTGAAAAATGTTCCACATTTTAGCCTGGGTAGCTTTTATGCCACTTTCGTCACAGCTGAACAGCAAGGCGACCATTCCTAACGAAAAAGTTCGTCCCGAAGAGTGGAAGAAAGGAGAAAGGTTTCCTCTGAAACGAAGTGAGGTAGGTGAGGTGTTACCAAAGACAAACCGATTGCGCCAAAGCAATTAGTAAGGAAATAAACCATAAAAATATAAGTGTTGCATCCCTTCTGGATACACTTTCCCATGCTTAAAGTTATAAAAGTTCTCGGCAGCCAATGTCGGTTCATACTATATACCTTTTGATTACTTTCTTGCAACATGGCACATGACCGTGGCCAGAATGCGTATACAGAAGTTCGTATAGTGCGCAACACGTATCATTTACGTGTGGACTGGTCAGGTGTGGCTCGTTAGATAATACATCCACTCGAATTGATATCTATGCGTTTAAACCTTAACAGTTAGACCCATGCATATTTGTAATCGCTTCCAGAACCGGTCAAAAGATATTGGAGGTAGTGAACAATATCTTATTTTACCACTAATGCCAAGTTCAAGACCCGAAAATAGGTAACATAATAAGTGGGAAGTGCCCTTCTTGCTGGCGATCCATACTGCCGATCACTGCTCTAGCAGAGTTCGCCTATTATATCATTAACAAAAATTAACAAAGTATCAAACACTTTGAAAATAAAACCTCGCACAGTTTCGTTCCCACCTTCTCCAGACTGTGAAGTCTAACGTCATCCTTGACCACAGTTTTGCGGCCTCAAGTACTCTGAATTCCTTGTGAAGCGGCCACAACGGTTTGCAATTCCATTATGTGGTATTTGTACTGAAAATAAGAAAAACCATGCTTGATGCACTAGTCAGACCATATTAGTGTTTATTAAGATTAATATTGGGATTGGTTTTTCAGGTGCATTAATGTCTTTAATTTGCTTAGAAATGAATACATAACGTCATCGCACAAGGCACATTTTTTCGCCTTTTGTTTTGTCCGTGAGTAGCCGTTATTCGTGATGCAGTGCAGTGGCTGCAGGCGTTGCACGGCTCTGCTCCATTCTGCGTCGTCACGCCCTCTGCCTGTGTCCTCGGCTTCTGCTGAGGCAACGGTCGGTAGCTCCTACAGGACAATGTCGCCTGGCGTCAGCACCTTGCATTCCGCCACAACAATAAAATGTAGAGCAGCCGTAGCCGGCGGGCACGTGACGCAACATCAGCCATGCTCTGCTGGAGCGTTGTATTTTAATTATCCTAGTTCAATGCCGCGACAGCTCAAGTGCTGCCTCAAGTGGGCTGATCCTCGATTTTTATAGGCTTTTCGAATTAAGGTATACGATAGAACCATAAACACAGGCGGAATTGAAATGACCAGCAAAACTGTCGATCAGTACAACAGAACCCCCACGGCAACATTGTCCTCGATACAGAAACCAGGCCAGCAGCGACCCGAGTACGGAGGAAACTCTCCGGGACAGAAATTACCCAGAAGTACCTGCGGCGCCACTTTTGTTTAAGTGGCTACATGGCACGAGATAATTGACTATTGTGTACAACAGCCGAACGCTTACCCCTGCCTGACTCCAGGTCACAACACCAGACTCGATCACAAGCGGTGACAAACAAAACAGAGTATTGTGTTCACAGTGCCACAGCGCGCGCGGTGTCCACTAAAGCGGCGGGGTGCCGCGGTGGGTCCGGTTGGGTGACCCACTGCCTCCGGGTCTGGTCAGAGGGGGTGGGCGTGGGCGGAGGGGGAGGGGCGGGGCGGGGGCGGCGGGCGCGCCCCCGAGTGTCGTGACCGACAGATAAGGATCGGTTGATCGTGGCTGGGCAGCGCCGCGCCGGAGGACAAGGGTTGGGAAAATAGCCGAGACCGAGTCGCCAGGCCCATGAACAGGCTGATCAGATCGACGTTACGTGCCCCGCCGCTGCACGCTAGGTGGTTAGCCGCTGTGTTTGCAACGCCAACTAACTGGCCATAAACATACTGTTTGGAAGTATCTCAGAGAGCGACAACAGCGCCGTGTCTGCTCGGGTTTATAGCAAAGGCCGAATTACACTTCAGAGCACTTGAAATTATCACTTTGAATGCCTATCACAAAAATCACTCACCAGGTTTTCCACCCACATACCCAGTGACATTAGATGTATGGCTAGGGAAACTCATATTTACAGACATTCGCAGATATTGGAGTGCCCGGTAATTGTGGTAGTGATTCATGGACTGAGGGCCGCCGAAGGATCTGGTCATAAGCGGTGAGTAACGACGGGTGGAACCGCCAGCTGTATTGCGAAACATTTCCTCCGGTGGAATTCGAGACAGACGTTAAAAAGCCAGGCTAGTGCTATTGCCAAGAGCTCACGGTGCGAAATATGCACCAGCTCCAGAAATGGTTTGCACTCAGTCCAACTTTTTATCCAGGTGCCTTCTGCCGCGTGCAAAATCTCTGAATTTTATCGTATATTTCTGGTTTCCAGAATTGCCCCCGTTACCGACAATGACGGATGCAGGATTTTGCCAAGGGGGGATAAAGCCCCAGGGGCGGCAGTACACCACCTAGGGGAGGGGGCTGCCGCCTTTTGGGCACTACAAGGATGTCCTCCTACGCTGGTTTTGGTGCAACTAGAAGGTGGATGTTTCAGAAGTCTTATTGGGAAGCAGGGTAATTTTTCTACGTGGTCCCCGCTGTCTGGAAAAGACAAGCAAGATAGAACGGCAATGTAACGTTGACGATGGGCGAACTGTGGGAGACACGACAAACGGCGCCTCTGCCTGGCCACCTCTTCTAGCCAACTTTTCAGGTGCCTGTACCTGTCTGTTTTAGCACCTTATATACATTGACTCTGCATACAGGGCCCCGGACGTGGGCCTGGGAGCCTTCATGAACCTGCAGAGTGGGGATGAACTCCCACTTTGCCTCCCCTGGATCCACCCCTGGGCATGGGCCTTTCTGTTTGGAAGGACACGGACAACGACATGATCGGGCGGATGGTCAGCATTAAATGTCTTAAGAAAAAATTTGGAAATAATAATACCGTTGGATGTTTATCGTCAGCTGATTTCTGAGACATTGTGACGGAAACGTAGGGGAGACATATCCTGCTGGAATGGGGATCGCTGCACGAGAGGTCGCATACCATTTCTGGCTGTACTGGGCTCCAGCTCGGCCAGGCAGTCCACATACAGTGCCGGTACTGTACATTACCAGACGTGGTATACCACGTCTGGTAGCACTGCTCATGTGCAACTACATCACTCTCGTTACCATGAGATCCTAAGAGAAAGCTTCGGTATACGGGGCACTTGGTGCGGACTGAGCGAGGCTTTCGAAGATGGTGCATGAAATTATCAGCGAACCGAATCCCGCCGAGGGAGATGTAGAAAACTGCCTGCAACGGTTTTGTCTCTACTGTGCAGCAAACGACGTTGGAAGTGACGATAACTAGAATACAGCCTTTCTCACATCGGTGGGTCAGACAGTTGTGTGGAAAACAAAGAATCCGATCACTTCTGAGGATGTTCCTTTTAGCAAGATTTTTGGTAAGCGTGTAGAATATTACAAGTCGGAACGGGTGGAGACTGCCGAAAGATTCAAATTCTTTCAAGAACTCAGAGGGAGGGTGAGCCAGCCACGGGTTGCTTGGCAGATTTCAGGAAATCAGTTTGGACCTCGAACTTTGGAACTTATCCCGAAGACGGCCGTCAGAAATCATCCAGTGTGAGGCATGAGCAACAATGTTGCCAGCGAGAGTTTCTGTGCATGAATAATCCTACCTTAGTGTCTGCAGTGCAGCGTGCTCGAGCTTTTGAAGGCAAAACTCATGAGGGTGGAAACTTTGACAGGGCCTCGGGTTAGGAGCACAGTTAAGAGCAGTGAATGGACTGTCCCCGATGGAGCCGATGTGTGAGTGTAAGAGCTGCATAAAGGAAATCTATACATCGGATGAATGTGGGTACGAGAACGCCGTGCGTCATCGTTGTCGCCTTCGGAAACATGCCCAGTGCGCATTAGGAAAAACGATAATCGGCAAAGGTTAAAACTGTGCAAATTTTAATCTCTGGGATTCTTATGTGACAGTCGTGAGCACTGAGCAATTCTGCGCAGTTATATTTTTCTGGCTTTTCAAAAAGAGACTCTCCTTCCGGGTAATGAAAAGTCCCATTTTCTGCATTACAGTCTATTTTGATTCAACTATTGATTGGTAGCCAGAAACTGCACGGTCGAATTTTGTGTACTTTTTATTTGTATACAAAATTGAAAATTTTCCATTGCTAAACTATTGCCTTCACTACATGTATTTCGTTTATTCTTTTGAGAGGTCCATTACGACCTTGAAGAAAGTGCTGTGTTTCAATTATACTGAACTGAGAGGAAGCTCGTTCTTGATTTTTAAATTTACCGAAAGGTGATAAGCCTTGCTCTCTCTCCTCAAAATAAACACTAAATAAAAGTGCAACGGAATCTCCTACACCCAACACCCAACCAATAATCCGAAACCGTCTTTGCTATGACGTCATGGTGACGATACAGTTTTTCTTTACCCATAGTGTTCCATGTTAAAATCGATCAACTTCGAACGTGTTTAACAAGTACAGTAGGCCTTAGAGGGATTCAATTTTTCATCAGAACCTTGCGTTGAATTCGCTCCCTGCGCGAACGTCTCAAGATGATATCTTCCCATTAATTAAAGGGAATATGGCCCTTGGTCGAATCCTGGAATTTAGTGTAATTAGAAGTATTTTTAGCCGAAAATCATGAAAATGACCACGAAGTTTCTGAAAACGTACAATAAGCTCAATATTTTGATATTCAAAATATAAGAATTTCTTATCATTTGATATTCAAATGATAAGAAATAAACCTCTGCCTGTGCATGACGTCATGATCTAGCAACTACTACCATTTTCAATGGGCTTTGATAGGCTGCCCCCTCCACCGTGACGTTAGCATGCCGTCACGCCAACAGCTGACAACTGCGGTCGGCTCCTTGGGTACATTTTGGGTACATTTCAGTTAGGTTTTTAGCTTTTTTTCTACGGAAATTTCGAGTTACAAAACAAAGGATATGCTGAGTTCCGGGTTTTCCGGCATACTTTGCAACTAGGCTATTTCATTTAAAATCATGTTATAAAGGTGCCATATCTTCTTTAACAATATGTACGTCTAAAGTTCGCTCTGCAGCCTCCATAACGATTATTCCTTGATTACTGAAGATTACTGATTTCCTTGATTACTGATTACTACTGCCATATCACTGTCATATCGCTGTCTGATGTCACCCTTGGGACGGAATTCCTTTTATGGGTCAACCTTATGTAAAGTAATCTTGCCAAACCCCTCCCAACAGGCTAGCGTTGACGACACCATGTAACCTTGGTAGTTAGTGCGTCGTTAGGCCCCAGCAATAAAGATGGAATCGTAAGACTGCTGAATTCCTTACATTGCCCCCTATATTTTCATCTTTCAGTTCAGATGATTCAAGATACAGCACATTAATGTAGGTACCTAAGACCAGGTCACCAGATCTTTCTCCCTACCTCGGAAAGGCTATAAATATGCTCATTATCGTAATATTTAAGAGATGATCGTGTGAGATCCGTGTTTTTTGGTCTGGAATCCAGGTGCATTTATTTTGCACAGTTTTTTAACAGAAAAAATGGGACATTGAACGTAATTAATACTACAGTGGAAATATGCACACCTCTGGTCTGAAAATACGTATCACCCCAAGGAATCATGTCCTGAATGACAATTCCCATCGGACAGCTTTTACCCTTCCCAGCTGAAGACCCATACCTACAAAATAGTGCGAAATGATCCTCTTTCCACTGTGGCGTGAGAGCCCGGCCCGCCATCCTCCCACAGTTGTGCATAACCGCCGGCGCGGCGTCACGCGAAGGCCGGTCCCGACTCAGCGGAGCGGCTCGAACGCCCGTACCCCGAGCACGCCGCCCCCGACACGGACGTTCAGATCGGATCCGACACTTTTGGCGGCCGTCCACACAACTTCCGGCCAGCACGGTTACCGTTACCGCGACAAACTGGTCTTCAGGAACCGCTGCGGAAACCTGAACCGGCCACGTGAGAACTGCGTGCCGGGGTGTCACAGGTCAGCCCCGATGGAAACCACTGATGCGCGGCGGGAAGCCTTCCTGGTGCTGCGTCCAGCCTTCTGGGGAGCGGCTGGTCAAGTGAAAGCGATGCCGGACGATACAGGCTTATTGCCTGTGACAAAAGGAAAAGTGTAGCTTAGGTGCCCTATTTAACCAAATGTGCATACCGAATTGTAAACTCTAGCAGCAAGGTGGTCTTTAGCCCATCAGCCAGTAGGTATTTTGTATTCAATCATGAGATCGGACGCTGGCACCCTTACGAACCGAGAAGGCCTGTACACACACACACGGCTCTTTATCGTAGGATGCTGAGCAGCTCCGCTGAAGCATGCTTCCAGCCTGGCGGCACCATTCCAGTGCGGCGCAGGGCCACAACTCGGCTAATGCCGGGTTAACAGCAGTCCAGCGCAGTGGGCCACACCCAGCCAAGGTCAGGTCAGGGTGGGGCGTCCGGTCAGCCGCCGGCGGGCGGCACGGAGCCACGGTGGCTGTAGCACAGGCGAGAGTAATGGTCTGCTGCTGGTATGAATCCCGACTATTTGTGACTGAAGTGGCCACTTACGATCTCTACTGCAGTCATGCGCGCAAACCGGGTCAATTAGTTACCTTGGCCAAGGACTTCTGACACAAATACAGAAAATAAATATCTTGTTAAAATGTGTGCACGATAGTATTTGCACTTAAGAGATGTGCTTACTCATGTGTGTTGCATACTTAACCGAAGCCCAGTTAATGCTTATCTCAAAGTTCATTTTCCTCTTGCTGAATGCTGTTGTCCTTGCCGCTTCTCTTTCACTCCCATTTACCGAATATTCCTGGTTATTGACAGCTGGTTTTCCCTCAGTTCTCGGGACGTGAGGTGAGTCAGTCGACCCCGTCGGCGGTCCGGCTCACCTGAGCTCCCAGCTGCCACTCCCAGGTTCCGAACTCAGTGCGGTGACAGCTGGGAGTATCCCGGCCGCGGCGACCTCGCCTCAGGCCGCGCCGGGGTCACCAGGTCGCCGATCCTGAGCCCGTTCGGCACCAACTCAAAATTACTCTGTCGATGAACTCATGGCACTGGGGATTACGGGGCCGTGCCGGGGCGGCCTTTTCAGTCAAATATGCGTATTTACCGTATTGCGGTTACGATTAAAGCGCCCTTATGCGTTGGCGTGTGGAGCGGTTTGAACAGGCCCGTGTAGCAGCGAGGGGGTTGACTGTGTTAGAACATCGTGGCGGCATTGACGACTTGGCGTGATTGTTTGCCTTTGTTGGAGGAAGAATTCTCCGAAGGCTTATGGACCGACTGAGGAATAATAGTCATGAAGTTTGCATGAAGCATGCTTTGTGGAGCGGCGGTAATGAAGGACGGGATCATTTGCATCACGTGGTCAGCTCCTCCCTAATGCCATGGAAGACAGCCGATAACGGGTGTGTTTTTCTCGAAACTGCCGGCGCGCGCTGCAGCTGGCTAAGGTCACACCGTCGGAGATACCCTCGGATCATGCCAATCAGCGGTCGTTTACATCCCAGCACCTGACGTCAGTGCTCTGGGTCACGACGCCGGAGCCGATGCCGCACGAGCCCCAGCCAAGCTCAATGGCTTAACTGCTCCGCCGCACGCCTGTATATCGCCCCACCAACACGCATGATGACAGGTTAGGTCCGTCCAATGGCGGTCCCGGGGGTGGGGCATCTCATTGCCATGGCTCCACAATTATCCCTTTTTCTCAGATATTCTTGTTTTCCATGAGTTTGACTATTTGGTCCTCCAGGACAAAATTGGCAGTGTCTGAACTACCCCTTTGATGGGCCACAGAATAGAACTTAATCATCAAGTGCTACGAATTCTTTGAAGGAATCTGTCTCAGAATGTTTTGTTCAATTAGGTCCCGAAGCATGATGTCTATACGTAGGTGACCAAGCCGTAACTTGCCCTACATTTACCTTTGAAAGTGGTTGGCCTATCCCTTCTGATTCGCAAAAAAGCTTAAATGACCCATAGACCAGATGAAAAATGGGTCAAACCAGTCAAAAACATCCCGTTTGGGTGTAGCATGTGAACATGACATGCTACATGTGAGCACAACACGCTATATACCATTCGCCCGCTCAAAATGAGGCAGCTCCGGTTGTTTTCATACGACTGCCAGACCTATCATTGCAAAACGTGGGCCCAAGAAGCCTTTTATTTCCTCAGCATGCATAATCGAGAATTAGCATTGGGAATGGCAGCGGTCACTGGTGGCCCGACCCGCGGGTCACAACTGCCGTTATATGTAATGGATCTGAGCGATAGTGCTTATGATTTTAACGGACGCCCTCAGCAGGCGTGACAAATGGAGAGTGGATTCAAGATAGCATGGGTTCGCGTAGGCTTTATGTATCGCTGGTAAGTACTTGTAGGTATATGCTGCTGGTCTAGTATTTCCTGACTCATTTGGGTTCATAAAACAAAACTGTACCTACACGGTTAGGAATGTACCCAGGAAATCTCATATACGGAGGGAAAATTTAACGTGGGTAATTTTCAGCTTTTCTGCTCCTCATCTGTATAACGGAAACTCGAAAGCTGCTTGGCCAAATTGGTTATAAGAAGGCCTCAGCATGGGCTTTGATGCCCAGCAGCACCGTGATAGGACGTGCCGTTTATGAATAATAACGTTATATTCCTTCAAGTGCCGTGATTGTGGTATTACGATGACTGTGAGGTAAGCGCGGCTGCTGGATAGAGATGTCGCCGCATATTCTCTGTTTGGGGAGGGTAAATGAACCTTGTAAACGGACCTTGGGATGGGTTGGGGCAGAGTGGAAGGTGAAGCCAAGCTCGATGATTGTCTGGGACAACATTATGGAAGTAGACTGTCTCCAAAAGTAGGAGAGAAACTACTGAAGTCTACGTTGATCAGAGATAGAAAAAGTTAAAGTGAGTAAGTGCCAAAATATGGGAGAAGTCTTTTCTGGTTCACCAGCAGGGGGATGCGTTTTACCGTTCCTATTTTTGACGCCCGTGCTACTGAGTCCGACTACGACCTAAACCTGACTACGACCTAAACCTGACTACGACCTAAACTTGACTACGACCTAAACTTAACTATGACCTAAACTTGACTATGACCTGAACCTGACTGCGACCTAAACTTGACTACGACCTAAACTTGACTACGACCTAAACTTGACTTCGACCTTAACTTGACTTCGACCTAAACTTGACTAAGACCTAAACTTGACTCTGACCTGAACCTGAATCCGACCTAAACTTGACGATGACCTGAGCTTGACTACGAACCTGAACCTGACTACGACCTGGACTGACTATGACCTGAACTTGAATACGACATACCTAAACCTGAATACGAACTAAACCTGACTATGACTATGACGTAAACCTGACTACGACCAAAGCTTGGTTATGACCTGAACCTGACTACGACCTAAAGTTGATTACGACCTGAACACGACCTGGACTGACTACGACCTGAACCTGACTAAGACCTAAACCTGATTACGACCTGGACTGACTACGACCTGAACCTGGCTACGACCTGAGCATGACTACGAACTGGACTGAATACGACCTGGGCCTGACTACGACCTAAACCTGACTACGACCCGAACCTGACTACGACCTAAACCTGACTACGACCTGGACTGACTACGACCTGGACCTGACTACGGCCTGATCATGACTACGAACTGGACGGAATACGACCTGGGCCTGACTACATCTTGAACATGCGTAACCGAATGTTCCACCGCTTGCACAGGGTGCTAAAGTAATACTGCCAAGGTAGACAATGCATGGTTCTGCAACATAGTTTACAGTACACCAGTAATGGTTTTGCTATTTCATATAAGCCACAGGTTGCAGGGTTCACGAGTTCTTCCGGCAATAATTTCCGAACCAGTCTTCACCCAAAGCGCATTCCAACAGCTGTACGCACTGCACAAAATTACCATGATTCTCCACCACCGACCTGGCCGACCACGCCCAGCCAAGGCCCCGCCTGTATAATTTGTCTGCAGGGCCTGCGGCGGCATTACTGCCTGCATTCCGCAGTGGCACCTCCTGATTAAAGGCTCTAATTCTGGTCTCGGCATCGGGACCCGATACTGGTCCCGGTATCGCGGACTCTTCCGGGACCAGCTGGATATGTACCGGGACTTTGCCAGGACCAACAGGATGTGTGCCGGGACTTTGCCGGGACCAACAGGATGTGTACCGGGACTTTGCCAGGACAAACAGGATGTGTACCGGGACTTTGCCAGGATCCAACAGGATGTGTGCCGGGACTCTTCCGGGACCAGCTGGATGTGTGCCGGGACTTTGCGCATTTCAAGAACGACCAGAACCTTTTGGCATTAGTCTTGAACTCGTGCGTTAAATTTACCAAGTATTCACCATACCTAACATCCGAGAGATTCTTAAACAGCGCCTCTTCTGGTGAAACCTGAAGCCGTTACATCACTCCTGTTGCGTTTCATTCTGCGAAAGGCTGTTTCCTTTCCTTTAAAGCGCCTCACATTCAATTAAACCACGGAGGAAACTTTCCTTTGATCGACACAACAGGAATAAAGTCACGAAATGCAGCATCTAACACACTATAAAACAAATCAACAGCTTCAAGAAATGCCCATGGAACTAATTCGAGTGCACGCTTCAATCCAGTGAAATCAGCACGCCTGTAGTTAAAAACACGGGACCTTGTGGCCAAAGGAACATGGGATTTTACAGATCTTAAAACGCATACAATTTTCTGGTGATCTGAGTCCAACACTCCATCTCAGTGGTGGTGATCACATCCAGTTTGTAAACAGTACAAGGTACCGGGACTTTGCCAGGACCAACAGGCTGTGTGCCGGGACTCTTCCGGGACCAGCTGGATATGTACCGGGACTTTGCCGGGACCAACAGGATGTGTGCCGGGACTTAACCGGGACCATCGAATGTCGAATGAGGCTAATTGTTTCTTTAAGTGTATCCGTAGAAGCTATTATTTCAGCTTTGTAGAATTGCAATATATCAAATATGGACTCCAAGGCACATATGTAATTAAGCACAGGTGGGAATAAATTCCTAATGTGAGGATGATGTTGCCCCCTTTCTGGTATTACCGGCCCTTAGAGTTTTAGTATTTTCCTTCCTGTTTTCCCGTGGGTCTCCTAAGTCCTATTTGTAACAATTAAGCTATCATGGCTTTTATGTCATCATTTTACACGGACCCGCAAAGTTCATCGCCAAATCCACTCCGCTGCTTCTCCCCAGATTAAACATGTAGGTATTGCACACAGAATCCTCAATCGCATTGTGTAGCCTCTCCCATGACCTAAGGTGGATCGGAACGTGATCACTAAAAATTATAGGCGGTAAAATTTGGCCGTCGTTGGCGAGGCATATGGTCTGAAGTAAATAACTGTCTGGTGTAAGAATATCAGAGAAGTTAAACGATACTTTTAACTGTTTCCAATTACACTACACTAAAACGGATAAAGCAAAATCCGTGTTCACGAAAAAAGTTGGTTTGGCCTTAAAAGAGGAGCGGAAATAACATGCTGAAATAGAGAGAGGTTTCCAAAACGTTTCGACTCGTTCCCTTTTGGGTAGGTATGGTTGCTGAATAATATCATCGTCAGTAGCTGTTTTTCTAGAACTACTTTCCTTTCAAAAATGCATTTCTAGAAACCTATATTTTTGTGTCAATTGTTCCTCTTCATGAAAATGCTTCCGTTTTATTAGAAATTCCAGAGAACAAAGCCCTTCATGGGATTTTGAGTGAAATATGCATTGTAGATGATATAAACTAATTCACTTTTCGTTTATCCAAAGCCATGAAATTGCAGATAATAAGCGTATCGTGAGCGGAAAGTAGCTCGGCCTGTGCTCCCAGGAGCTTACTGCTCTCGGTTGAGCGGTGTCCAGACAAGTGAGTGCGAGGTGAAGATGAATTCTGACTGAATTTCGCCGTGAAAACGTTCACTGCTCCACAAAAGGCAGGTTGTGGGACCAGCGACTTACTAAATGAACGGTATGTGACACACTACACAACTGTAATGTATTAATTATCTTCTCAGATTTTGTATACCGAAACTTCTAGCGCTGCTTGATTCTAAAGGTTCAAATGTATTCCTTACTCACCCGCGCCCCGGTGGACCTCTGAGCCACCCTCGCCCTGGTGGGAGGGGGTGTTTGAACACCCCCTCGAACTCGGCCCCTATGTGCGATAGTGAAAAAACGCAAAAGCTGGTGGATAGCTCATACAAATTCATGAAGAAACTATATCGGTCACTTTTTGGCTCAGGTCAATATTGAGGCCATGTCAGGTCAGAGAAAGTGGCATTTTGAGTAGAGTTTTTGGGCTCAGAATCACCTTACATGGGTTTAGCAATGACATCAGAACTAGTTGAACTAACCAGACTTGTTGATAACACATTTTTTTTAGTCGACCCAACTCTGACTCACAGCTTACAGGCTGACTCTGATTCTGACTCGACTCGCTGTGTTGAAGATGGTGACCCGACTCGACTCAGCCCAAATTCAGAAGTGAGTCGACTCAACTCCGACTCAAATAAGCGTTGAGTCAAAGTCGACTCCAACTCAGAATGGTCGCTAAGTATGTACACACAAATGCACATTTCCTTTAATAGAACACAAATACCAGTATATTTATTCATGGGATTGGCTATTTAATAACTGCACATTTATTTCAATAAAATGTCAATTGAAATGCATTAATCCATGACATAAATTATGTCTGCATAGGAATGAAGATAGGTGCTAAATGCGAACATGTGAGTGAGATGAAGGGCCTGCGTGCTTTTCATTTTGAAGGTATGTCCTTCATGAGTAAAGTCGCAATTGATGCAATAAGCAGGGTTTCAAACACAAAAAAAAACAGGACTAAACGTTTTAACATTTGACACTTTGAGTGGCAATTCCTGCCCCAGTGCATTCTGAACAACCCTGTGACAAGTTAAGCTTAGAAATAAATACTAACTGGCTTCGAACCGAACCTGTGCACCACCTCAATCAAAAACAAAACAATTAACGCTCACGTCGTCCTCCCGAAAAAGTTGTGGTAAATGCTATAGACGGCGCACTGAACCCATTACGCGAACCTAGCCTCTGATGACACAAAAGATGACGGTAAATAGCGCTACAAAAGTCACGTAACTTAAAAAAACCTGAGAAAATCTGCAGTCTTAGGAAAAGTGGTCTCGCCATCAGGCTACAAAGTAAAGCAAAGCTAATATATTGTGGCGCACAATGATGGTTTTGTGACTGGCGTGGCGCGCGTGGAGTGCAGTGGCATGTTGTGTAGTGGGTGGTAAATATGTAAATAATGATCAACATAATTTTAAGAGTGGTGGTTTGAGAGAGACTTGATGTGTATAGAATGTCTGATATGGGACTGAGTTTTACTCTCCGTATACAGAGGACAGAAGATACAGTGCTGTGTCGTCGATGTTTATGTTATCTACTCGGGAATGTCCTCAAACCACGACAAATCAAGGAAATACTTTGAAAAAGCAGCTAAATGAAGTTTTTAGTTTCTGTTTTACCCATTCCAAGGCTTATGTGCAAAACAATACTTTTGGTACCCTCTGTCTGGCGCTTATATTCTTAATTTTTATAGTGTTTTCAGTCAACCAAAGGAAGAAAATAGAAAATAAAGATGCTTCCTAAGAGTGAATTATTGCATGACTATCAGCTTAGGACTTCTTAAGGTGTGCACCTTCAAAGTAAAAAAGTCTGAATGTGTGCCAAATCATCTTTGTCTGTATGATTTTGCGTGCTATTGCTAATATTAGGTAGAAAATAACTAGGAAATATGTGTGCTTTTGAAACGATATATTTTACACAACTTATTTTTGGTAATGACTGATCCCGGGATGGGTGTAGTGTGGATATGAAAATAATAAATTACCCATTACTAGCAAATTGCAATATGAAATCCTTCAAAATTAGTTGTGAAAATTTCTAAAATGTCAGCCATGTGATCACATATGTTAAGAAAATAAAGTTCTGAGACGACTCAACTCCCGACTCACAGCTTAGAGACTGACTCTGATTCTGACTCGACTTAACTGGTCGAGCAGTTGAGTCGACTCAGACTCAACCCAAATCTGGGAGTGAGTCGACTCAAATCTGACTCAATGAAATTTTGAGTCGGCTCAGAGTCGACTCCGACTTTGAGTCGCGATTCAACAACTCTGGAACTAGCCTGAGCTGATAACAATTTTTGGTCAAACTAAAGTTGTCAAATTGATCACCCTAGAGGCCTGCAAAGCGATGCGCGTCTCATTTAAATCGGCTTAGAATCATTCGCAAAAAACGAGGGGGTCGATCGGACCCCCCGGCGGTGGTGGGATAAGCTAGGGTGAGAACTCGGCTGTTTGTAAAGGAATCCTTGAGAGCGCTTCCGATAGTCGCCAGGAGATGAGGTAGCCGGCGGTTCTGCCGCGGAGACGGCGAGGTCATCTGCCGCGGAGGGCTGGGGTGTGGCCTAGCGGAACGAACGACACCGGCGGTGCAGCGCCGCACCCGGCAGCGGCGCCGCCCATTACCGTCCCTCATTTGTATCTGACCGGTGATACGGCTGTCCTTGCGCAGGGTGACAGCTCTAACGATCTGACAAGAGGATAGCGGCACGTTGTAGCGAAACAACGGTCCCGGTCGCGGTTGTGCGCGGGATCGTGGGATGCTAATTACTGATGACGCGCATGCTGTTATTTGTTCCTGCGGGATGCGTGGCTGCTTGTTGCAGTTGCTGGTGACACCCGGATGTTGTTCATCCTGCGTTTCAGGATATCTCAGTACGATGTCACACATTGTTGTAGTGCAGAAATAAAAACCGAGTGGACTGATCTGAGATTGACTTAATTTATCGATGCGTTGCTAGCGCAAAAATGTGTTGCCTATCTAAGCCGGCGTCGAAGATGTGCAGTGCCAAATCTTCAAGTCAAATGAATCGGAGGTAAAATGTATGCGACTGGGAAAGTCTGCCATAGTCTTTTTCTGGACCATTGCCGACATAATCAGCCAAATTGGTAGAACATCATAATCCCATCTCCTTAACCAAAAATCATCACATTTATTTACTTATAGATTCATTCATACTTATTTATTTATCACGCTTGTAACAGTATTAGAACGGTAGTGAACATATGAACAGAACTCAGTAACCCACTGGTCATGGACGTCCTCCCCCATCGTGCGGGTGCCTGCCTTCCCACTCTGCGCCAGATCACGCACGGCACGCGGGCCCTGTCCTCGGGCTCGCAACGTTACGTGGTGCGGCCCGCTGTCACAACAGTGATGGAATCACAGGCTGGGATGACAGATCCCTCAGCCGAACAGCTGTCAGATCCGCAGACGCGCAACTGAAGTGATGTTGAAGACGTCAATGCTGTTGAAGCTACAGCTGTCCTTCTAAACTCTTCCGTTTTTTATACACAAGGTGAGATACATACAAAGGGTGAAAAACGTCCCGAGTGTGCAGTGATAGGATATTAAGTCACGCAGAAAATGCACATTTATAGGATTTAATGATTATTATTATCAAGCCCTCTTCCTGCATCGATCGGAAAGGTATGATGCGCATTGTATTTGTCAGTGGCACTCGGCTAAGTTATAAATTTCAAGTGCTTATTTTTTCCAGTGCTGCAAGTTATCTCGTGTTTGTTTAAGTAGAAGGCCCAGAAACTTCGTGTATCTATCTATTCGGAATCAAATTAGCTCTGGTCTGTCTCAGCACAGCAGAAACAAAAGACAACACATTTTACGGTCAGCCAGAGCTCAGTCGGAAGGAATACATTCGTGGACCCGAGACCTTCACATATACACGACAATGGTCCAACTAGATCACAGAGGCGCCAGTGGGTATGGGCGCACATCCGTCACGATCAAAGAATGACATTTGGGAAACAAAGCTGCGACTGAATAACGCTGACCGTATTTAATCCCCCGCCACTTGGCGCGGTCATTGGCCACCGCCAGCCTCGGTGGTCAAAGGATTTCGGTCAAGGGACTCGGTGACCTCGGTGGTCAAGAGATTTACTCATTTCGGATCAGTGTTCAAGATTTCGCAAGAATAAGACACACGGTCAATTCCATGAAAGACAGGCGGCTTCAGCTTCCTTTCAGCGTCAGCCGGTTATACCTCTGAGATAACCATGGATAATTTGAGTCTATTCTTGTAGTGAGAACTCCTACCTCGACTCACTGCAGATGTGTTCTTATACAATTTTCCCGCCCTAACGGTGATGTGTGGGCGCAGGGACTTTGTCACCCTCACCACAATAACAGTGCCGCATGGCACCTGCGACCTGTAGAATAATGGACATTGTGCAACATGGCAGCGAAACGCCGGCTGGCTCAGAGCGGGGTGAGATCACTGTCGCAGGTACGACACCATCTTTCGTGGTATTCACTCTGGTTGCGGTTTGTGAACTGAGCTGTGAACAGTGCGGTCTTCCGCCGGCTGGAGGCTTGCCCCACCCTGTCGGAATTCCCGAGACAATGTCATTCGCTTTCATAAACATTGTCCACTGACTTTTAGCCATACGCTTGTGTATATATTGTATACCTTGACAAACACATGCGAAATATGTTCGTTCCCCATTTGTCACACGAGGGGGCTGGTTTGGTCAAAGCTTGGTGAAGTAAAATTAATCGACAGGCGGAAATCGCAATTTTGCTGACCTGTTGGATGTAAATGAAGACGAGGAGGTGCAAAAATGCTCTGTGTCAGTCGCGTCTGAAGGATGCAGTGTCAGACTGAACCCCGCCCCTGAAAAAATTATTGGCAACATACCTTCAATGAAGTCTCGTGACGGCAATTATTCAGTACTAGTATATGCTTTGTTTCGTCCATTTTTTACGACAGGCCTTTGGCTACATTTTTTTGCAGAGAGCTTCTGCTGAATGTCTCTAGGCTCTCTCATAGACTCTGTCACAGGCTCTGTCATAGGCTCTGTCATGTCCACCGAGACACGTCTCTTTCCTTCGTTCCATAACGTCACAATATAACACCAACAAATATTACCGGCTTCGGAAAGGTGGGAGGCGAAGCCTCAGGAGGCAGAGTATTGAGGAGTGGGTGTTTCATAATTCTTACGTAGACCCAGTATATGCATTGAGACAAGGGGGCACGACTGGCTGGAGGGGGCTGGCCAAATAGTCAAAAGGAGATCTGCAGAAAGCAGAAGATGGGTGTTCAACAATGGAAGATGCCGAAAAACAAGATGATTCGGCCAGGGTTACCTTTAAAGTCAGTTTTTAGGTGCCTGCAACACACTACAGACGTTTTAAGAAGCGTTAGTGGCACCTTCAGCGCCTGACTTCCAAAAGGTGTGGTTCCAGGGACCTAAGGGAGCGCCACCATTTCTTTTTCGCCTGCTTCCGTCACTGATTCCGGCGTGACTGCAGGGGACGCCAAACAAATCTTAAGACATGGGCTATATCGTGCCAGAGTATGAGGTACGGCTCTTATATAAAATGCCTACTTAATCTCTGACGTCAGTGCAAAACAGACTGATAATTTACTGGATCAAAAGCACTCTCTCAAGGGCAGGTCTCTTTTCATGGGTGGACAGCAAGTATGAATAAGTTTGTTTGATGTCTGCGGTTTTATGATGGCACTAAAACCCACGTCAACTTTGCACCGGGGAGTAATGTCCTCCTTTAGAACCGCGCATGGAGTTAATATACCATCTACTTAGTATCTGACACATTCTCGTTACAAGGCTGTTAATAAAATCGAACATCCGCCGTCGACAAGTGTAGGCCGTTATTTCCATAGAGTTTCAGCGTCTGCCCACAGGTGAAGTCTCGCGTCTCGCTCGTTAGCGGCCGTCATAAGATACGCTGAGAGCTCACCAGCCACCCGGCAGGGTTGGGAAAATCCGGAGTTTTGGTACAAAGCCGGGGTAGTGGTTTTTTGTAGGTTATCTGTTTATTTTGTGGGCAAAATGTATCATTGTGACATTTGCATTCAGGCTTGCTCCTGGGCTATTTTCACTGAGCATGAATATAGGTTGTGATACTGTAAGTGAGTTCAATCTTAACATTGCTCATCAGGTGGGGGAACTCATATCCTCATATTCCTTCAACGCGTGTCCCTGGGGTGGGGGGGGCGGAATTTTCCTACTCCCTTATGTCAGGTCAAGAATATGTCATGTCACGCGACCCGACGCCAAAACCTAAAATGATGAGTTTGAAGCGGCACCGAAGCAACACTTGCGAACCTATTACTCTCAAACTTTCATGTTGCGATGAGGTCATTATGGTCTGCAGATCTGTTATCTCGGAATTTCCACGTTGTTAACCTAAGATGGCTTCAATGTTTTGGTCACTAGATTATGAAACTATCGTAAAAAAATCAAATTTAAGCGGCATAGGTCAAGTTGGAAGTCCTCACACTCTTAGTATGCTTTTACTATTAAGTTGAGAATACATTTCCATGGATACAATATTTACTTTTGAGCACAATGACCAGTGAAAAAGTGCCGGTGGATTTTAACCATAAAAAACACAAAAAAACCGGATAGTGGGTAGTGTCAAACCAGGCCTATTTGCTGTGCGAACCGTTGGCCGGACCAATACGAGGGCAGTGCGTGGCCGCCGCCGCCGCCGCCCCCGCCCCCGCCCATTGTGGCAGCCAGGAAGCCGTGACAGGTCCTGACCGGGTACAGTAGTGAGCTTCCAACAGTCTGTAAGGCACGACCTTCCGAAAAAGCTGCCACCTCTGTTGACGCCAAGTTCGTGCGAGAAAATGCTGCAAAAGCAGTATCATATGATACGAATTGGCCCTGATTAATTATATATTGCATGTGATGTAGTCGACATGGCGGATCTTCCAATGGTACTAACTCATACCTGCTTCCTCGTTGATGATCTGGCCTTGATCAAGAGACCGTAGCTTTCGATTCGATCCGAAAGAGCCGATTCTAGTCACTGATCAACACACATAGCACACGGCCACTTGTGTGCTCGAGTGCTTAGGTCATATTCAGGATTTATTACATCGATATCATCGTAGTCAATAGAACAATAAAAATGAAGTTCCATGCATAGAGATCTGACGGTACCTCCTACTAGAGGCCTAGAGGCGATAAAACATCGCGATTACATACATTCGCATCGGTTGTATGGGCCGATCCTTGTGTTCCAAAACTGGAGAGCAAATCGCCATATCCATTGACAGAGCCGCTTGCTAAACTTTCATTCTGGACCTTTGTGTTCACTATTCTCCATTTCATGGTCACGAATCCATCGTAAAAATACTCCACACAGCATGCCCATTTCGGTCGAGGATGCCCATAAACCCGCTCATAAATTCATAAGGCAGCGTTTGAATCGTTAGCACGCGCCCGAAAACCATCACCATCTGTCCAAGAGCCGGCGCCGTTGTCCATCGGAGCAACTCGCAGACGTTGCAAAAAGGGAGGAAGGGCGTCCCCGCCAGCCGGGCTGACCCAGTATGAGCACCACTCTGGCCGGAAAGGTCGTGACTCGGAGTCATGCTGCCCACTGTTTGGGTCTTCCCAAGCCCTTGACCCTGACGTGACTCCTCCGAAACTGTGTCAGACGGAGCTGTGGCGTTATTAGCACAGCGACGTCGTCCACTGGTGGGGACGCGCCGAGCCGAGTCTATTCAGACCCGCATGCCTGTATGTCAAGCAAGAGGTGGGGTCTGGCGCTTCAGTGAAAGGAGGCAGGAAGGATGTCTGTTGTGGGTTTGTTGCGAGAGATAGACAGCCTGAACTCAGAGGAATTTGTTTGTGTGTATGGCAGACGATAACAGGCCACCGGAAGAACAGATGCTTTCATTTACCATTTTGTACTTGGTTGGGCCTGGCTGATTCAGTTCGTAACTGCACGCTTAAGGCGAAAGCCTGTGTTTGTTTTGATAGACAGGAATGTAAATGGAATCCGGCCGGAGACCAAACTGACAGCTTGGTGCGTATTTGTATTTACTCACATACATTTGGACTTCCCAGGAAACTTCTGGGACATTCGATGAGATTGACTCCACGAATATTATCTTGCGCATTTTTGTAACCATGATGTGACGAGTATTTGGAAGTTCAAGGCAAGTCACCAACATTCTTTTGAATAACTTTCATCACCTTTGTACATTGCTGAAGATGGACACTTGGTAGAGTTCCTGGGCTGGACCACTAAGGCAATGAAAGTAATTCAGCCTTATTTTAGCAGCTCGAAGCGTATCCCGATGGTAGTTGACGCGACGCTGGTTGCAAAGAGAGGTTTTCCAGGCATTCTTTATAATCGGCACCTTGAGCTTTGTCCTAGCAGAGTCATCGTCGACAACGGTCGCCAACGGTCGGCAGCAGTTGCAGAGCGGTCATTGACCTGTCCCCTGGAATTTTGACCGGCAGAGCTTTGGCAGAAATCCGGCAGTTCAAGTTGAGACGAACTGTTGTTTATCGACACCCGAGAACCAGCCGGAAGCTAGAAGTATTGAAAGGATGGCTTAGGAAAAATAAATGATCATGTCCAATTTCCACTAATTTTTCAGTTTGAATTTCAATTTGGAATATTATTGGAAAACACATATTACATTTTACTGGCTAAAAAACAAGCAGCATGAACATGGCCTTCTAACACAGACTGTCGACGTCAGAAGTTGGAAAGTGTTTAACTTTTGCTGCGACGCGTTGCAGCAGTACGTTTGGTGTCCCAACCAAAAGCGCCGGTCATTGCGGCAGATCAACCGCTTGCGACGCCTCGCAACTGCGTGCGTTTGGTTAGGAAACCTTGTCAGCTACAGGACAAACCGGAAATTCTGATATTTTTAGGTAACTAGGCTTTAAGTGTTGATCACACTATGTACAAAATTAGGTGGCCCAGTCGCTCAGTCAAGGCGAATCTCCGAGCGCACGTGCCCGGCGATTAGGCTCAGACGGGGCTGCAGCGCCCGGTGCAGTAATGCAGCCTTGCTCTGAAAAGTCAGCTAATAGTCTGGTCACGATATGAGCTGACGTCGAGGCAGGAACGTGCTCTCCTATAATAACAGCGCGTGTGATATGTTAATTAACACTTCCTTTACGTTTCATTTCGGCAATAACCGGTTCTGAGAGCCGTGGTAGTGATCCTTCGGGCCGAAACACAGACCTATCAATCAGGCTATCAGTCACTCTATCTCAATGAGATTAAGAATAACACAAATTGATTCATCACGCGGCTTTTCTTTGCACCCACCAGAATATTCATTTAAAGCTATCCCTTAGGGGTTATGGTTAACGCTATAAATTGATAGGCGTGTAAAAAGACGAATGCCTGAAAATTAGCGTTGTTTTCCGTTTCGATTGTTGGAAATTCATCCTTTTATTGTGAAATCAAACAATTTTTCAGCGAGGAAAACGTAGGTGGCCTTGCCCTAAGCTTTCTTCTAGTGTCTGCAAGTAAACGGCGGTGAACAGTTATGTGCATAAGTCAAGATAATATATCGGTTATCTTTTCCATATCTTCAAAATCTTAACTGTAAATCCGGTAGAGTTCTAAGTGTTGGACAGTAGCTGAAACACACATAGGTCATGATCTGAGGTAAAATGTGCCCTATCTTAAAAGAATAAAGTCTTGATCTGAGGTCAAGTGGGCCCTATCTTAAAAATGCCTAACGTCGTAGCCCTCTGAACATGACTGGGCGACTTATTTTAAAATTATACCGGATAAAAAACATTTACCCATAGATATGAGGCAATGCTGTGGTTATCACCCATCTCTATGCATTCAAGCAACAATTTTACAATTTTACATGTTGAATCTCCGGCGCAGAGGCTTTGTTCTACGCATCTTTCTTGGTCAACTCTTAATCTGGACAACGTCAGGCTTATCAACAAATACCAAGCTGCTGATTTTACTCGTATTTTTCATCAGGATAATGCTTAGAATTTACCTATCAGAGGCATACTACATGCAACCCCTGTCTGAAAATGGAGAACAGAGCTCTCAACCTCATTAAGGCCTTTTGAAGTCGGCCTGCTAGATTGTCCTTACTTGCACCCTATGACTATAGCTACTTTTTGCTTTATTTTAAAGTTGAACGTTAATTTCTAGTAGCGCTATCAACCTTCCAAATTTGAACACCCAGCCTTGACCTAGGCCTTGCTGGTGGTACCACGATAAGGCAATCAGATCGTGCACCACACCTTGCGACTCAGAGAGACCAGGCAATTAAGTAGAGCCAAAATCATCTGTCTGCTGTGTTCAGTAACTGAGTGTTGGCCTCGAGGGATTTCACTAAGAACTTGATGTTGTAGTGACCTGTGACGTTACACGTTGAAGAGAAGAGAGGCTAGCAGTCGTGGTGACCCGATCCCAACATTAAATATGTCATCATTATGTCGCAATATTTTCCAAATGTGCTCACAGACAATAACATTAGGGTCAGTAACACTTCAGTCCTGCCAGGGCATTCTTCTATCGATGATAAGATAGATGTGTGAGGAGCCTGGCCATATTCAACGTCATGACAGTCATACAAATGCTCTGTGAGTAAGTGAGCTTGAAAGGGTGTTCCCGCACGCCTTTCCAGTCGGGTTTTCTCAGAAGTCAGAAGTCGTGTTGGCGCGTTGCCCGTGTTGCCACCATGCAGAAATGCTGCCGTTATAGCTTCTGGGCGTCGTGACGACGCGGGGTGAAGGAAAACCGGCACTGACGCAAACCGAGCACGGGGAGCCGGGCAGTGAAACTGGCTGCAGGTTAACGGAGACGAACAGAACGGTAGAAATGCAGCGAACGGATCTCTATCTGAACTAAAATAATCTTACTTTGGGTCAAGGCTCTGTACTGTCCCAGAACTGGAAACAGGATGAGATCGTTAGATAGCTATATGACTAATGGGGTGTGCTTGTTGGAAATACTTTTCCACATGCTGTCTAGTCAAGTCAGCTGACTGCGGAGAAGAATTCCGATAAGCAGACCCCATTGAGCGGAGAAGAATTCCGATAAGCAGACCCCATTGAGTTGAGAACTGTTTAGAGAGGCGAGAACAGTACAGATAGGTGTTTGTATTGTACACTTTATCGTGCATTTTTCACCCGCATACAGGCTGATACAGTGCCGTATGTGAACAAAGGCGTGGGTCTAAATGTGACATTTTTGTGTAAGCTTTCAAGAAGCAAACTAAAAAAGAGATCTGTAAACGGGCGCAAAAGGGCCGCAGCCGTCGACTCTCCCAATAACTCCAGCAGGGAGATGATGGTGCAATGTCTGAACCCGACACGGGCGGAGACGTCAACTGACAGTCGGCAGGTAACCTCCCTCCACTGCAGCGCTGCGGCGCTGCTGCTGTCTAAGCTAACCGCTGCAGTGGCGCTGCTGTCTAATCTAATCGCTGCAGTGGCGCTGTTGTCTTACCTAATCGCTGCAGTGGTGCTGCTCTCTTGTTGTGGTCGTTACTGTTTCAGAAGAAATTCACATCATGACAGATAGAACTATACAAATATGAGCTGTGTTCAGCCAGGAGTTAGCAGCAGATATGCAAAAGGTCTCTCATATTCCTGTATACTTAGTCATAATCTTTATTTTCTTTTGCAGAGACGTTTTGCTGTACCGTGGAACTTGCCAGGAAGAACGCAAACTAGTCACTTTGAAGGGTCGTGCGGTTCTGGTCCGATCGTAGTCTGGATTAACGTGAAAGGAAAAACGCCACAATTAATACTCGGGAAGCGCGCACACGCAGTGCCCATATATGCGGCCAAATCCTTGAAGCTGTAGTTGAGGAGCAGCGGGATGCGCCACGTCAGGCGTCAGCCAGTAATGGAGATAGGACTCGGGCCAGCCAGCCTGTCGGTATCTGGCAGTCGGGCACAGAGCAGCGCCCGCTGCAGCTCCCGCGTCCCAGAAGTCATCAGACCTTTGGTGGTCTCCCAGAGGCAGGTTTACGCACCAACATGATCTAAAGTAGCGACTTCAGGCAGAACGGTATCTACAAAAGGCAGACGCACGACCAGTGAAGCTACGCTATCTGACAGCTCAACGTCGTGACCTATACAAGAATGTAAAACTGAAAATGAAGTGTAGTTGAATATCAGTTTTGACAGGGAGAAACCAGCATATTTCTGTGATACAAAATATAGCAATCGTCAGGTTTCAGCAGATTTCTGGGCTGCGACATATTGCTCCTGCTGCTTGTGATATATGCAGCTTACTCCAACACTACCTATTTGAGAGGCAGCCATTCCATGGCGCGATTCAGTTTCCACATTGGGGGACTTCAGTATCTGGCGAGCTCTTTGTACTGGTCTCCGTCTTGACACGGGCTCCCCGGGGATAGCCGAGGGGTCACCGCGGGAGTCTAAAGGTGACAGTGGGGAGCCACTGCGGGAGTCCAGAGGTGACAGTCGGGGAGACACTGCAGGAGTCCTGGATGACAGAGAGACAGGACAGGATCGGTGACCGCGCCGGAATGAGATGTTGTCCAGACACTGGGCGGAGGGGAGTCATTGAACTTGCTCCGAGACCGGTGCCCGCGATAGCTCTCGGCTTAGAGACACGCATGGCAGCCCCCGGGGACAGATAGCGGTGCACGCTCAATGCCCGGATGAGTGTCGTGTTCGGGCGGACGTTAACGACTATTTAAGTCGTTGCCCGGCTCAGTACTGACCTTCCACCCGCACGGTCCTCACCAACTTCGCAATCGCACAAATGAGCCCGAGAGCCTTGGGGTGTCCACCGGCGGTGATCCAGTTCCGTCGATAAAATCAGCACCTGCCAAGCCGTAATGATGGATTTGGTGGCATCGCAATTACTCGGAAAAATCTCGGCTGCAGCCAAAATCAGCCCATTTTGCCCCGCTCTGGCCCTGGAATAGAATTGGTCGCCCGGCCGGGTTATCTTATTATGTCATCTAAGGAGGAGCAAATTGCTTGTTTATTTAATCGCCTGAAAAGGTAGGGCTATTAGGTTAGCCCTGTCACCGTTCATTCGATAGGCATGACTTGATGAAATATTGGCATCTGGGCCTAGTGACTGAAGGCTCGTTTCGAGCCTTATTTAGCCAGTACCGATGAATACAAGACACACCAACCGTCCCAGAACTGTTTTGTCTTAAACATTACAAATAACGCGAAACCATATATCACCATTATGTCGTTTCTGAGGTATGCATCACATGGCCATACTCTTAAGGGAGCACAGCACATGCATTTAGATGACAAATCTGGATGGCACAAGACCAACCAGGAATGAGGAATGATAGTCCTTAGCCTGTGTTCGCGCACAATGCGGCGGTGTGTCGACCACCGGCTTCAATCTCAGCTGTAGACAGATGGGCGCTGGGGCCCGT
Source organism: Lepas anatifera (assembly GCA_034440635.1). Taxonomy (NCBI): domain Eukaryota; kingdom Metazoa; phylum Arthropoda; class Thecostraca; family Lepadidae; genus Lepas; species Lepas anatifera. Next base: position 482,263 of record JAOTON010000543.1, read on the forward strand.
CTCAGCCGTAGACCGATCGAGACTGATGCCCGATGCTCGGCATTGACCTCTAGCCAAGCTATGATTGGGTCCTTGCGACACAGCGGTCTGGTTATTGGCCGAAATGCCACCGAACGGAGCCGGGCGACCCAGCGCACGGCTGAACTGAATATCATTCACACTGGCTGTCTACCAGGACGCTTAGAAGATTGGGCGCCGCAAACGAGCCCAGTGACTGATTAACCCACACTCGGCATGCCCGCGGGTCAGAATCGTCAGAGGTCATGTGAACCGTGCCTCGGCGCTTATATTAACCCCGAATGATTCGAAATCAAGCTATGTAGGACAATCAATCCCTGGTCCATTATGAGGAGCGACTTTTTGGGCGGGATAAAGGATTGTGTGGGTGACAGTTTTGGCGGCCGATGGCCTGCGTTTCCTCCCAGTGCTGCGTCATCGCTGAGGTCTTCTGACTGGCCCGCTGTCAGCACCCTCGCCAGGCGACAGTCCTTGGGGCAGGCCGAAGACGCGGGGGTGCTGACGCGGCGGATCACCATTGAGGCTGCTGAGAGACGGCGCCGGAACCATTTCTGCCGGTGACGCGCGCAGTCAGGTCCATTAGTCTGCCGTTTGCTTAACGCGACAAATGGCGGTGTTTGTCAAGGCCAACGCTGATGCTAAGCCATTGGGATCGATGATTTCTTTAATACGTCAGGAAGTGATGGGAGATTTTCCGGTATAGCAATGGCCAGCTCTCTCTGTCCTGACTGTTCTCTGAGTTGGCGGGCTTGGTTCGAACCAGACTACTTTATAACGCTGGTACTAGGCCTCACGGTGATCGTATTCGATTGGGATGAGTTATGGCTATTTTTTTGCGACTTTTACGTCGAAGCTTGATAATGAAAATACCCTACATTTGGTCTAGGTCAGCATTAGATGGCGCATTATTCCAATAAACCCACTTTCTCTACGCAAACGTGTCAGTTTTATCCTGATGTGCCGCAGGTGTCGGACTCTAATTAACAAGTCTCACCGTGCTGTGACAAATGCGGGAGACTTAGCTCTTCACCCAATAACATATATCACTACATGGCGAGGCGCTCATGAAGGATGCTCCAGCCAGAGTAAAGGCGCGCCATTCGGTAATTAACCACTCGGTGCTTTAATTGCCCGGCCGCGTTCCTTACAGCGTGCCTCCTCCAAGGTCGCGTCTCAGGTCAGATGCCGGTGTCGCCTGACTCGCTGAACTGGAATCTCAAATATGGGTTAGTCGAGTGCGGCGATAGATACCTCGAGGAATCAATATATTTCCTCCCACCGATCATTAATGACAGTTACTGACGAATGTATTATCCGACCTAGCCTCGGGGCAGCTCTAGTTGAGACGGACTGCCGCATCAGAGAAAACAACAGCGCGTGGTGGGTATTTAACTAGTGCTGATACCAACACAAATCACGCTAGGTCTGCCACCGCTGTAGCATTACCTGTCCAGTGCACAGGAGGTGAGGCCATCGTTTCAGATCAAGCTCAGCCTGGGACATTTTGTACCAGTACACCACCTGGGTGAACTCAGGCTTATCAAAATGATTAGATAGTGTTCACATGACAGCATGGAATCTGTCGTGGTAGGGACTGAGGTTCTTAGGAAGGGGAGTTCGTGAGCGGTTCCTTCTGTACGCACAAGATAGAATACATTTATTGGTCTTGGCTCCGTAGAAGAGAAGCGTTTGTGCCTTCTGGGGCTCGGTGAAAGGTCATCAATGTTTTCACTGTCCAGAAAACTTTGATCAACAAATGTTTCTTACGCATTATCACGGATTAGATATACAAGTTTTGTCAATTATTTGAAAGAAGTTGTAGTGTAATAATTTTTCAAAGCACTTATTAAGTTGTACTAGGTTATTGATTTTCACTTTCGTCCGACTTCCGTGGACATACTGCGGATAGACAATAAAAGATACGTGATACGTTTCCGTGCTGCATGTAGTTTCAGCGGATCCAAATGTTCCACTGATAGCAACTCTAACATTGTATATAAGTACAGGGCGCCGCCACAGAATTTTCGCAGGGGGACGGACCCGGGCTGGTGCTGACCGGAAGGCGAATTTTGAGCATATTCGGTACCTGACAGCATTAATGACGATTGACCCAAAAATTTTGGGAGACGTCCCCGCCTGTTCCAACAGGGGACGCGCCCCCGTCCCCCGCTTTGCGCCCATGATAAGTACTAATGCAGAGAAAGCAATCACCTGTACCAACAATTTCCTTTTGTTTCGGGTGAGTGTTTCATGTCCTCTAGATTATTTTTCGGGTACAGTTCCGCTGTTATTACCATGTGGCACGTTGCATCAATAGGCATCGACATGGTATATTTTTATTTTCTATTCGTAATCTGCTCAGTGAAAGTCTAAAACGGGTGAAAACTCTCAGATGATACAACACATAGGTACTTCCGATTCAGCATACATAAGATCTAACACAGATCTGAAATTTCAAACATTGAGTCTACCGGTTTGTAATTTCCACATACAAGTTTTCAGGGGTATCAAATCACATGCGGTTGGGTGTGGTATTTACTCTTTTGCATTCATAAATGTATTCTTCATAACCCCGAGCGATGCAAACTGGTAGAGTCACCAGTTCACGAATAGAAATGCTCTAAATGCTCACTCTGTATCGGCATGCACGTGGATGGAACAAAGACCAGTCTTCACAACTGGAAATGACCCTTAAAGGGAATGTGGCACCTTTAAAACGTGATTTTAACTGAGATAGGCAAGTTGTAAAGCATGCCGGAAAACCCGGTGCTCAATATATCATTTGTCTTGAAACTTAAAATTTCCGTGGAGACAAGCTAAAAACTTACCTGAAATGTACCAAAAATCTACCCTAGCCAGGCGGCTACAGTTGCCAGCTGTTGGTGTGACGACAGCGCTGACGTCCTGGTGAGTAATCAGCCAATGGAAGCCTATTGAATATGGTAGCAGTTGCCAGATTATGACGTCATCCACAGGCAGGGGCTTATTTTTCACCCTAGAGGAGCATTTGAAAAAAAACAAATTTTTGAGGTCCTTGTACATTTTGTCGGAGAAATCATGGATGTTTTCATGATTATCGGATGAAAATAATTTACACTAAATTCCTGGATTCGAGCAAGTCGCCACATTCCCTTTAATTCTACCGATCCTTGATCCACTGAACATGTCATTTCATCTTTTTACGCCTCTTTTAACAGCCACCTTATTTAACACGTGCTGAAGGATGGGCTAGAGATAAACTATAACGGTCGCAGGACAGTTGTGAAACGCGGGCCAGACTGACGACCCATCTCCGCCGCCAGTCAGTGTAACCTCTCAAACCGGTAATGCTGACGTGCCTGATAGTCAGATGACTAGGCCAAACAGATGTATCCGAGACCTGAAATGCTCGAATCCTGACCGTTGTCTCTGTGCAGGAAGGACAACTGTTCGCATTTAGATTTTAGAAAAGCTTCGCATTTACATCGCGGGCAGATCTACTTTACTGAATAAGCTCACGAATCAGTTGCGTTTGCCACAGGTGATCACCAGATTATGAATTAAATTTCGTCGTGGCAGCCGACTTGGCCATTTTGCACTACAACACTTCAATGCGATTGTCGCTGCAGAATTCTGAGCCACTGCTGACGGCTCTCACCGGCAATTAACTGTATGAAGCCGACCATTGACTGTTGGCTCTCATCCAACACTGAAACTATGCGACGCCCACCACTGACTGGTGGTCCTCACCCGACACTGAAACATTTACTGATGGTGCTCACCCGGCACTGGAACTGTGTGACGTCCGCCATTGACTGGTGGTCCTCACCCGACACTGAAACCATGTGACGCCCGCCACTGACTGGTGGTCCTCACCCGACACTGAAACATTGACTGATGGTGCTCACCCAACACTGAAACTATGCGACGCCCGCCACTGACTGGTGGTCCTCACCCGACACTGAAACATTGACTGATGCTGCTCACCCAGCACTGGAACTATGTGACGCCCGCCACTGACTGGTGGTCCTCACCCGACACTGAAACATTGACTGATGGTGCTCACCCGGCACTGGAACTGTGTGACGTCCGCCATTGACTGGTGGTCCTCACCCGACACTGAAACCGTGTGACGCCCGCCACTGACTGGTGGTCCTCACCCGACACTGAAACTGGACGTCGCCATTGACTGATGGTGCTCACCCGGCACTGGAACTGTGTGATGTCCGCCATTGACTGGTGGTCCTCACCCGACACTGAAACCGTGTGACGCCCGCCACTGACTGGTGGTCCTCACCCGACACTGAAATGACGCCATTGACTGGTGGTCCTCACCCGGCACTGAAACTGTATGACGTCCGCCATTGACTGATGGTCCTCACCCCCGGCACTGGAACTGTGTGACGTCCGCCATCGACTGGTGGTCCTCACCCGACACTGGAACTGTGTGACGTCCGCCATTGACTGGTGGTCCTCACCCGACACTGGAACTGTGTGACACCCGTCATTATTGCATACACTGCTCGTAGAGACTGTGACCTGGTGAGAGAGCATATATCTATTGCTCCAGAATTGCCGAGAACTCACCTGGGAGAACTGAGGCTGTTTGGTTTTAGGCACACCAATGCTCCAGTATGAGGCCCCGTCATTGCGCCCGATAGAATGGCACTCAGAGAAGGGAAATGCAGGCGGGGGAAGGTCATACCGGCCACGGCAACTAAACCAAATGCCAGCCCGGCAAATGCGCTTAGTTAACTAGGCGTGTTTGAGGTTGAGACAAAATGTATTCAAGAAATCTTTGAGGCCCACAAAAAATTATGCCTTCATCAATGTGCATTTTCATTTGAATCACAAGTGCCCACTCTAGCCAGGGCAAGGCATGCTGTTTTAAGGCAACAGTATGCTCATGGGTTGTTTCAAATTTTACTTCCATTGTCGGACTGAGTTTCCCGATGGGTAAATGAGCTCTATAAATGAATTAGGTGTTTTTTAGTGAAGGCACCTAACTTTACATAATGCATAAATAAATATCACCTCTCAGGGATAGAAGCGGCACGGGTTAATTGAACCTTCATCCGACCGAGTCGGTCGGCTGAAGTGAACCGCATGGTTCATCGCTCATCACGTTCTCCTACGAAGGGTTGTACATACATTTAGTTGACCGTTTATTGTAAGTTCTTACTGGCCTGACAGAGCTAAAGGTCACACCGCTCTGTCTATGGGCACCGAATCCTTGATGTCTCGTAAGCATGCGACTGCGAAATTATAGTCCCTCTGGGTTCCCATCTAACACACTGCTCCCAAGTCTAATTCGACGTGGAATGAAGCTTCCACTGCTGTGGTCAGTTCGGAGCGATGTTTCTTGTTTGATGCTGCTTTCACTTACATCTTCAAGCGCAAGAACTGTCTGCTTTGACTTGCACTTTTCAGCATAAAACTGCATGGCACATAGGCAAAGTGTCTATAGATACTCGGAAGCTTCGCCCATTGGTCTCATTCTATTTGTAACATATGCTTTTATATTGGACAATTTTCATGAGTAGAAGCAAATAATTTGACAAAAGGTTTCCTAGAGCTAAATCTGCTGCATATAATTATCACAACAACCTGCAAGTATAGGCAAGATTTTCTTCTGTTGACCCCGTAAAACACTTGTAGCACTCTCGTTGGAGCACAAAAGCTTACGATGCGGCTGCCAGATGAGTGCGGGTTGATGATAAAAAGGCGAGTTATGTCAGCACCCTGGCTCTGTACTGCTGTGAGTTATGAGAAGCTTGGCACAGGTATAAGGTTTCCCGGCTCCCCGCGGCGCCTGGCCACAACAGTCATAAAAGCAGGATATCAGTTTTACGGCACCGCATCAGCAATGAAGATCAAGGACAAAATGTACCGCTCTGTTACCGCGGACGCCAGCCTAGTTCAGCGGAGCACGAAATGATGCAACTTCTGCCAGAGTACTAAACGAGACCACAACATTTGTCACACTTTCTATGACAGAGCTACCTGAGCAGTGGAACACTACTGGAACCCACTTTATGGAAAATATTATATATATATATATATATATATATATATATATATATATATATATATATATATATATATATATATATATATATATATATATCAGGGATGCAGGGCCGGAGCCGGAGCCAGAGCCGGAGCCAGTCGGAGCCGAACATTCTGCCCGGAGCCGGAGCCGGAGCCGCCGAGACACTTTTGATCGGAGCCGGAGCCGGAACCGTCAGAAAGGGTCCGGCTCCGGCTCCCAAAGAGCTCTAAAATTACCAAAAATCAAACGTGAAATGGTCACATTTTACCTCGTGAGATGTCGCTTGGAGACACATTTATTTACTTGAAATATTACATTTTCCTCAATATGTTATGTATATCGAGATTAGTGAAATATTGCAACTAGAGTGTTCCATAGACGGTCTCACTCTCGGGCAGGGGATGCGCTCCGGCCATTTAGCATGGGCAGAAATTAGCAACAAATGAAAGCATTGGCGGACACTGGCAGATCCATGGGGGGGGGCAAAAAGGCATTTGCCGCCCAATTTTTGGCGAGTTTTGCCGATTTTCTTTAAAAAAATCATATGCTTTTCACGATTTACCCCATACCACCGGCCTGCATCCGCCCCTGTTGGCAGACGCAGGGGGAGGCCATTCCGGTCATGGCCCCCTAAAGCCTTGGAAGGGGGGCCAGACTATCTTTTGACCCCCCAAAGGCCGAATACATTTTTTGAAAAAGGTGTTTACACTAGATCGGCCAAGCAATAAAATATTTGCTCCCACCCCCTCCCCCCAGGAGAGCTATCATGTACTCGGAGAAGTAGTTCATACTAGGTCTGTCGAGAACCGAAATCGCACGTCCCCCACGAAAGGGGGAGGGGCAGATTTAGGTTTGCCCCCCAAAACTCGGTTCTGCGTCCGCCCTTTATTATGCAAGTGTATGGTTTTTGTTTCTTAAATTATTCCCCAAACATTTGTCTATCCAAAAACCTAACTTTCATTGCAACTGTGCCTCAAACCTACCCATCACATCCGTTAGAAAATCAACAACCCGAATTTCCCGTCCATTTTGTACGGTGAGTTGACACACACATGGTTGCAGTGACGTCATCAGCGACGCCGTAGCAACGGCCCTGTAAATGGTGTTGTCATTTTTTGCGATGAAGCTACTGCTTACTGATCTCAGGTCCAGACTAAGAGCAGATATACTGGAGGCAATGTTGCTGCTCCGCTCCAACCGCGATTGGGTGGTGTAGTGAGCAAACCAGCTGCTGAACCCTGGGCACTGGGCAGTATGTTGGTTGGTTTCGATTTTTCTCGAAGAGGATTTCGGCCATCAGCCTATCTGATGTGTTTTTCGGTGTTGAACATTCTTAGCTGTTAGCTGTGAACATTGTTCGATGTTAACATTGACCAACCTACACTGCAGTGTAGGTTGGTCCAGTTTTGAGGTTCACTGGCCTTTGGCGTCTGGTCAAGAGCGTTCGTTCATCCAGTCGCCATTTTTCATTCGTACAAATACATAATCACTTTGTATCTGATGGACTTTCACGCCCTTGAGAACGCGTCGATCACATTTTGGATATAGGTACGCAATGTACCTACGGAGCCGGAGCCGGTCGGAGCCGACTATTTTTCCCGGAGCCGGAGCCGGAGCCGTGAGGACACTTGAACCCGGAGCCGGAGCCGGAGCCGTCCAAAATTTTCTCGGCTCTGCATCCCTGATATATATATATATATATATATATATATATATATATATATATATATATATATATATATATATATATATATATATATTAGAAAGCTGATCTGCTGAGTGTTTCGGAAAATGAAAACGCAGATTTGAAGTGAAAAGAAGCGGATTTGAAATTAACTTGGAAAATTTACTGTTAGGGCAAAAAGCAGCCAACGATTAAGGGTCTGATTATCGGATCATCAGAAAAGGTATACATGAACACCTCCTGGAGGCATATCCACTTCCAGTCACTTCCAGGTTCTCACCCTGCGGTGGAGTCGTGCTGCGCGGCGTTTTTTCATGAAGCTCAATGCTGTTTTATGTGAGAATAGTTTTGTGTCTATTCTATGAAAGATAGATAGATACAAAACTAGATGATAGTTTTATATCCGATGTCAGCAGGGTGGAAACGTTGGTCAGCACCAAATCGATTCCGGGCGAAAACTGGTGACAACGAAAAGCTTTAAAACTTAATTTGGTGCTGAAAAGAGGTATCATGTACTGAAAAAGTCAAAACCGGGTAGAGTTTGATTTCGTAGAGCTATCTAGAACAAATTTTCCGGAGTCGATATCGGCATCTACACTGCGTCGTCCCCGGGGTTCGGTTTACTCATCTATATCACTTTATAATATATGTCAACCCTTAACTTTGGATTACAACTCTCTATCTAGTCAAGTAGTCTAGTCTACCTGTATCTAGTCTATCTTGTCAGAAAAGAGTGCGGAGAGTATCTTCCAGACAGAAATATCCCCTACAGTCGGCTCCAGACCCGACTACCAACATCAGCACTGCCAGTCAGTGTTCAGTTCATCGCGCAGGCCATAACCAGTGCCCTTCCCTTTTTCTTTGCGAAGGCCAAAAAGTGTTAGTAGTCTCAAAACCTTACGCCTGACCCAGGCTCTGCAAGATACCTCACTTAAAGCTTCGCGATTTCAAGAAAACATACACTTACAACACCTCGCCCGTCGCATTAGCCAGTACGGCACCGGGAAAGGAGAGGACTTGATTAAGACATTTCAGCACTGGAGTGAGCGGCGCCTTTGTTGCCTTCCGGTCAGGTGGGGTGGGGGGGGTGTCAGGTGCGCAGCCTGTGCCTGCCGTCACCAGTCCGACGGGGTGTCCAGACTGGAAGCGGATACTCGGCCCTCTGTTTCCGTCACGCGCCGGGCAACTGTCACAGGCTGGAACAGGCTGTCACGACTGTCACTCCGGGCTAGATGGAAATGGTGGACATTGTCGCTGCAGAGTAACGGTTTCAAAATATTTGAGATTTGTTCTAGTTATATGCTGGAAAATGAGAAATGGTGGCCTCGTAGTGTCTGTAAGAAATATTTGCCTCTGTAGATATCGTCTATGCTCAATGACCGTTTTTTCAAACCACGCAAGTTTAGTGTTTTTCCATAGCTTTCATTTCTTTATTTAATGCTCTTTAATGATGACATTAGTGACTCATCAGTAAAACCATGATGCAATAATGGATGTGGCAACCAAAATGCATCTTAAAAGCTTACATGTACATCATGGATCGTTTGGAGCGCAGGAATGCAATTGATAAGTGATGCCAAAGCTTAACCACCACCCCATCTTAACAACTTTTTACATACATCATGGAAATGTCAGTTTTGGTCTGCATCGAATGTGTCAAGCTCGAATGTTTTTTTTTCATTTTTAGAGATTGCACAGTGGTGACGCAAAGAAACTTATTATAAGCCCGACAATATAACCGTTCATATAAATTTATAACATGGAATACTTAAAACAACAATACAAGAGTTTTTAATAAAAAATTGGACTAAAACAATACTACCACCCCCATATTCCCATGTCTATCATACAAATGATTTACCGAATCTCACTTGCCATCGTTAAAGATCGTTGCTTTACAGTAGAACAGAAGCACAACTATTCTGCGGTGTCGAATCCCAGCCGCCGCGGTCTCACGACAATTCAGGATAAACGCAGCCGCCGGAGCCGTCTGTCGACGCCGTCTCCAGCGCGGCGCCCCAGGGCATCTGCGGGGACCCAGTGCCAGCTGACCTTGCCTCCGTTTCTGACCTTGGTCAGCCCGCCGGCCCAAGGCCGCCGCCGTCCAGGTGGAGTCCAGGCGGCGTGCCTTTCTCCAATGGAGTCGGCATCAGTCGAGTGCCGGCGCCGCGCGTGAGAGGAGGTTCTGACGCTGCCGCCCCCGCTCTGGAGAGAGTGCTCCGTCGACGCCAGCCCTCTGCCCGCCGCCGCCCGGCCCCGGCTGCGGCACCCACAGGTGAGGTCAGCTGATGTGCACCGCCCAGCCGCCGACCGAGTGCCGAGTCGAGACTTCTGACCAGTGCCGAGACGTGAGCTCTGTTGGATCTCCGATGGTGATGCCGGATGGTGGAATTTTGTATCATCGTTGACTTATTTTGACGGCTGTGTTTTAGGCGCTGTAGTGTTTTTTATCCATAATGGTAGCTTCTGCCACTGTTACCACCCCAGCCACACTTATCAACTCAGATGTTGTTCCACGTAGTGAAAATAGTTGTGTTAAATGTAATTGAAATATCTAGCAAGTAAGGTCCCAGGAGTGTGCTCTTCGGGCTATGAACTTCTCTCTGAACACATACAATTAGCTAGCGGTGCTCTATTTGAGTGAAACTAATAATGCAATCATTGTTCTCGTTCTGGCCGAAACAGTACGCTTTCAAAAGTGGAGGTCATCAATCAAGCTCCCGATTAGTTGCTTTGTTATTATTCGGGGTATTTCGGCTGATGGTCGCGTGTTAAAACACTATTTTGACGCAGCAGGACACTGGATTTCACGCGTTTGCTACGCTAAGACCACCTGCATGGCTGCTTCCAAAGCAAGCGGAACACTTATGGCGCGGCAGTGGTGGCGGAACGCTGCTCTGAAAGCTGTTGTGGCGTTTTGGACGTTATTTTGTCTCTTGCGCAGGACATTGGCTGAAGTATCCGACACGTTGCCATTCATATCTAAAAGGGCGCAACTTACCAATCGAAACGACACCGAGAAGCTTTATATGATGTCCTTCCACTTTTGTAGCCAGATTACTTTCCAAAACAGTTTTTCCGCCAGTCTAATACATTTTGCTGATAAACAAATGTTTCATCTGTATCAAAATCACCTAATTTATCACTAGTATTAAAGTAACCACTGGGTGGTTTCTATTATTTTTGAAATGTATAAATGAAAATCAAACGTGACCGATAAGCCAAGTGGTATAAAACGCTGCTGCAATCGAGAGGGCTTGCGCCAGTAAGTCGATTGATAATACATTGGCAGCGGGCCAATTGCTCCCATTATCGCCTCAATAGTGAAGCCTGTGTCAGGCACCGATAGCGCCGCTCTTGATTTCAAAAGTGCGTTAATGTGTTAATGATTTCTGATCGTGTAGTTGGTCAGATCAGTCACGGTGCGTACACGGCCAACATCCATCACCCGTGTTCAGCTCCAAGTGTACGCAGCGGCTTACTGGACATAATCACACTTCAGCTGTCTCTGAGTCGACTACCGGCGTCGTTAATTCTATGTGCGGGCACTTGCTTTGACGGCTATCAGTAACACCCGACCTCACGCGCGGCGAATCAGAAGAACCTGGCCGTTCAGTCAGCACGCAACCCTGCGGGTGCCACCTTGCGCTACGGAGGGGATGCTCTCTGGCAGAGGGCAGACTTTCTATGTGGCGGCCATCAGGTGTGAACAATCGGCTAGTTAGGGTGTTGCTATCGGCGTTATGTGTGCACCGGTGCGGGGGACTCGGACCGCTCGCCTGCGCCCGCCGCCAGCAGCCGTCACACCTCACGAGACTAGCACCGACCGGAAAAGCACGGCCGTGTTACCGCCGTGCGTGATCTTCTCTCAGCCGTGACTGTGCGTGTGTGGCCGCTCCTAATGCTTCTAGTGATTTTTATTTGACACGTGCAGTGATAAAAGTGAAGCTGTACTTCTGCGCTCGGTGTTACGAAGCATTGCGAAAAGCTGCATCGGGCGGTAGGAAGTGTGAGGTGGCGCGACCAAGAGCTTTCTGGCTGGGCGCGCGTTCGCACTGTTATGCGATAGAAAGCCCGTTTGCGGAGGGGCGATGCTCGTCTGTTGTAACGTTGATGCAGCCGCGATGAAACCGCCGCCGAGTTACGTAGTCCGGTGGTTTGGCAGCACGCCCAGCCTGCCCAGAGAAGCACACATGACAAGTAGAATAACCGCTCCCTGGCTGGAGGTTTTCGCAGTCAGCTGCTGTTAGTGTTGAATATGCTTAGCGTGGAAATTTGCATCTTCCTGCTTAAACAAATTACCAGGGTTAGGTGCGAGTAAATTGGATATTCTAGCTTGGTTTACAGTCGCGCTGCTAGCTAGTTGTGCGTCAGACTCAGTGGCTTGAGCTTATGTGGCTGGCTTGCTAATTGGGCGGCTATTTACGGCTATAGAATTGTCACGTCAATCTAAGACCACTCTTTCACCTTTTGTTTCAGGACCATCGTTGGGTGCTGCGTCATTCATACGTTAAAACACCATAAAAAGTGGAGATAGACTCGGAGTTTCAGTGCACCGTCCAGCGTTTACCAAGACCCAAGCACCAATCAACATGCGGCTCAGACTAGTTCTCCTCGTCGCCGTCCTCGGTGAGTACCCTGGGGCTGTTTTTGCTGTCTTCGAGAATACAGCTATTCATTTCATGTAGTTATTAAATTCACAGTTTTGTGTGAGCTTAACTGACGTGGGGCTGCAGAAAGCCGCTTTGCAGAGTTGCAAAGCCCTACAAGTGCTAGCCCGAGTAACTCTTCTTTACTAAGTATAAATGCTTCGTGCGTGTCTCGATCTCTTTGTACTATAAATCACTAAACGATGCTAGTAAATAATTACTCTTGGTCAAGTTATTTTTAGAAGTTTCTGCACAAGTGTAGCGAGTGTGGAAATTTTTGGAAACAACAAGACCAAAACCATTTTGACAACGGAATTTCGGTAAGGTATTTATCACGTGCTGAGCAATGAAATTACACACATTGGTATGTGGAGAGCGATAAATATGCTTGGTGTGCGGTAATTTCCTTGATTTTCGCGCTCCAGCTTTCAAGAACACTAAAGGCCCGTTCACACCCAGCATAAGCAGAAACCGAACCTGCCAGGATTCTTGTCGGCAGACAATCTCCACACATGCTTTTGTTACGCCGGTCGACTGCGGTGTTGACAGAATCTGCACACAATGTGCCAAACTGTGAATGAGCCTTTGAGCCTATAACCGGTCAATCATTGACAAGACATTATGTGAAGCGGTTTTCATGGCGTTGCTATCTAGAATAAGTACTGGAAGAATGCTACTTTGTAGAGTTCTTCCTTGTTCATCTTCTTGCTTTATCCCTGGTCTTAAACAGGCAGAGATGAAAGGGATTTTCGTTATACCGTAGACAGTTATAATGCTTTTAATATCGTCACTGTAACATTTTACGACATGTGGCAAGAACACTACCTTGTACTTGCTGTTTTCGAAACAATTTCGACAATCATCATTCTGTTTCTTAAAACAGTTTAAGCCATGTCAGTGACTTAACTTTTGCTTTCTAGAGCTCTTTCTTATTCGTCTCGCTTCATCCTTGGTCATAAGCAGGCTTAGAATAAGCGGATTTTTGTCGTACATTTACATTTATAATCCCTCCAATCTTGTCTTGCAAACGTTAACGACATGTGGTAAAGTAAAATGTTGTCTAACTCCTGTTTTTGAACAATTTCTACAATCAGCATTCTATTGCTTAGAATAACTTAAGTCATATTAGCGGCTTCTATCCACAGGAGGCAAATTATCAAAACAATTGGAAAATAACTGCTCATCACTTGCATCAGTTTGTGCATTTTCTGACATCGACCGGATTCACCTCATGGAGAACAAACAAGTTATACTTTTTCTTCACAAGATTGAGAATTGCTTCAAGCTAATTCAAGACGACGAGAAATGATCTTTCAGTTTTTTGTCACTTCTCCAAACAAAAATATTCGACTATTTAGCGTCAAGTCTTTGTCTAAGATTAAAGTGCCTCCATGAATTTTGTTTTGTGGATGTTTTCGCTCAGCTTTGGCAGGTGAATTATTATTGAGAAACGCCTCATGATAGGTTATTTAGTTTATCTTATTAGGGCTACTCCCAACAGGCACACTTGCCGGATTATAGGGAGTATTGGCGTGGGTGTTTAAGGATCCTCTCCACCGGGTCCGATCAGACATGGAAGGTGGTTTCCCGTCGAGGGGATTAAACCCACGTTAATCCATGCTGTCCGACGTGAAGACGGGCAGTGATGCCACTAGGTGATCCTGTCCCCAATAATCCCGCTTCTCCCCATCGTCATATCGTACATGTTTGTCAACACAGAAGCATAACGTTCATGCTCCTCAGTCTGAGATTGGCTAACAATCCGCATAGACGCTATACGTATCAAGTTATTAGCCGATATCGCCCATTGCTACCTCAGGCGCTGTCTGACGCAGGTTCTAACACTGATCTGACTCATACAAGATCCGGTCACACAAGTCACCCAGAGGCTGCTACAAGGCCAGAGATAGCCTCAGAACGGATACCGATGGGGAAAATGTGCCGGTGCTGGGGCGTGGGCTCCGCCAGCGATCGGCTCCCTGCTCGTGCAGCGGCCCCGAGCGACGCCAGACTAGTATTGCAGGCGAATTTATACAACTAGGTCACTCGCCGCCACGCCTGTCCCAGTGCCACCTGCTTGAAATGCAACGGAGATAAGATAAGGACCTGGTGCGTTGCCTCATTTGAGTTATGACCACGCTTTTTATTCGGACACAGACATTCTTATACGCGGTATTTCACAATGTTCTCCGTACCTCACTGGTAAAGCGTACCAAGGTCAAAAGCTTCGCGCTAATGAATCGCGTTGTTATGATTACATGTTTTGTTGCTTCGATAGTCTATCACTGGTGAACGTTTCAATCAGAGAATGATCATCATGCAAGGGTGCTGGAATGAAGTATGCATGTATTGGCAGCAATCCTTAAGCTGTTTGTCTACCAGTAAGTCACCATGTATGTACACTTTCTCCTGTTTTTGCTTTGCAACACAATTTTAATATGGGCATATGGATAGTGACTCGGGATATCGCACGCAGTTTGTCTCAAGTTTCTCTTACATTTTGGGATCAAACTACGGGTTGGTGACAGTTTCAATCAAGCTCCTTGATAACAATATTTGTTCGTGCCGAACAATATTCAGCTTAATCTAATCCTTTCCTGCAACAAATGCATCAACCCAGTTTAAGCACCTGGCGGTTCCTCGCCCCCGCCACTGGCTCGTGCCATGCATTGTACGCGATCGAGCATTTGGTGAGATTATGCCACATTAAAGGGACAACGATTTGCATTGCTGAGTGACCACATCACGAGGTATGCACGTTAACCAAGGATTTTTGGGCATTTCTTTGGCTCTCGAAACTGTTGATACGGTGCCATTGTTGCAGCAATCGATCGAAACCATTCCCCCTGATCTCATGTCTGGAAGTAGGCTGATTTTGAAATCACCTCAACGCAAACGGCTTCCTTCGCTTTAAAGCCAACCAAAACAGGATGCTGCCTGATGGGAAGACCGTGATTGACGGTGCCGCGTCCAGAGCCGCCGTGCACGACAGGGCATCTGTTTGCCGCCGTGCCGATAGAAGCCCCAATCTGGATCGCACGGAGTGGGTAACGCACAGGTGTGTAGGCTGCACGGCACCGCAGTGCGTGCGCCACGATTGGAGTCGGTTGCGCCACGCGCGGTGCAACACCGCTGCTGCGCTGTGTTTGCCTCTGCAGCCGAGTGCGCCACAAGCGCCGCCGGCAGCACCCACGCCGCGCCGCATTGGCGTCAATGGTGCCGGGTCGTGTCCAATGGTAGCGTTGACAGCCCGGAGCTGAGGTCCGCGCGGGACACATGACCGTCTGTTGCACAACGGCATCGTGACCTGGCGGCGCGCCGGCGACCGCGACCTCGTCGGGTCGCCTCCCCGCGCGCGCGCCCGGCCGCCGGTGCTACCCTGGTACCCAGCGCCGCAGTCTCCCGGCCGGCGCCGATACTGTTACGTCAGGCGTTGCAGTCGGGCGGGCGGCGGCGGCTGGACCCCCGCTGTTCCCGACGACAGCGCCAGCGGGGAGTGGATGGCGGCGGCGGCTGCTGCCGACAAGAAAAGACAAGAGACGCCAGCGGAGCCGCGCCGGCTGCGCACAGTCGCACCCTCTCGGAAACAAAAACTGCACAAGCCTAAAAGCGCAGAAAGTCATTATTAGAACTCTACGAGTCAGACTGAGGCCTCTGTGAGGTGTTGTGGACCAGTCGCCGGCTCCGGTCTGGGGCTGGGACGGCGGCGGCGGCAGCGGCCGTCCCCTGGCGGCACGCGCCGGCGCACCTGCGGCGGTGGCGTGCCGGCGATCACGAGCCGGGTGACTGGAGCTGACGGGTCGTGACTGCGTCGGCAGTTTCCGGGCTCGGCGCGCCTGTTGGTTGCTGGTGAAGGGCGCGTTAGCGGCGCGCGGCGGCCACACCTTGCGACACGTTCATGACTGAATAGACCAGGCGGTGCATCACTGAACCAGACAGCAGCCAGCTCGGTCTCCGTGTATGTGGAATGCTGGATAAGTTATGTCTGGCTAATACTGTGCTTACGTTTTATTCGCTCTCTAGGTGCGTTAAATCACTTGTGTCCCCATCGGATATTAACACATTTGAAGGGTTAGTGCTGTGAACTAAGACGAAAGCTGCATGCAATGCGTCCGTTAGTCGTGTAAGCACTATTCGAGTGGTCGTGCGTCGTCATTTCGGCAGTCAGAAAGGCTCCATTCCATGGCACATGCCTTACACGAGACCAGATTTTGTGACGATGTGGCCTCTCTCTGACAGAATGGTTCATGGGTGTGTTCCCGGGTGTCGAAAGTGGGCCACTCATAGTCCTTAGTATGGCTCTGCTATGCTTGGCTGCCTGCTTGATTGTTGTTTCGATCTTTACTTGAGGGATGTTATGAATTGAGACGTTATTTACTTCGCCGCTGAGCGGCCGCGCAAACCGATAAAAGATTATATCAAATCTGTTAGCCCTGCGGCACTTGTATCAAATTGTCCTAATATGGCCCGATAAACGCTGGCCGTATTAGCATATGAAGAGATGATAAAACACCAGATTAATCGATTGAACCGTGAGATAAACAACTTAAAAATAGCCACTTCATTACGACACATGTTTTGCCACAGCACTGCCTCCAAACAATGAAAGCCTCAGCATGAGCACCGAGTGAGCTAATAGCCGAGCCCACATTATAAATGGCCGTCATATTCGGGGCCGGCCGAGCTTCACTGAACGTTAATACGTGTTGCATGAAAGTGATGTGGCTGTTTCTCGGCCATTATGCGGGTAGCCCGTGCACTGTTATGTGGGTACATTCGCAAAGCCAAGTCGAAGTCAGTGTTTATCGTAGAATTTCACGGTATTGTGTAACATTAGCTGGGATCAGTCGTGCTAATTTTGCGGGCTTTAGTTTCCAGACTTCGCATGCTCTGTCCATGGCGAAGCCTGATTAGAATGTGCTCATTTACATGGTCTAGGTTGTCTCTTTTATTCGAATCAGATGAGGTCTAAAAATGTATTATTTCGGAGGTTTTAGTACATCAAGCCCCCAGTTGTAGCTCTCCGTATTTAAAAAAATTATTCTCCATTATCTATTCTGTTGTTGGTAGCCTTCCATAGTTCCAAATGCCTCCAGCCGAAGATGACGTCAGTGCTGCTTTTTATTGGCCCGCCTGCATATTCTCATGCTTCTGATCTCCGGTTATGTAAACTCTTCCGTCACAGGATGCACGGACGCTCTCAAAACTATCTGAATCACAGGTTGTGCTCAGGTCCGAACTTGGACGTAAGACATTTCCTTGAAGCCGATCATTTCTCAAATATTTCCAATGCCAGACCATGAGTTTGAGCTCATTTCTTCTCTCTTCCTTCCAACTGATGCATTGTAGTTCCATCCATTATATGTTCATGGACCGGGGGCACATATGGAGGTGCTCGCTACAGGTGATGCACCATCTGCTCCTGCCAGGCGGAAACTCTTCAACACCATCCTGTTCTCACATGCCAGTACGGTCGCACGGTTTCCCACCATCTCCGTGGTGTGATGCGACAATTTTCGGTCGGCGCTGGCTGCGGGGTGAGGCGTCAGACGCATGCGACGCGTCGCCGCCGGCCGTGTCGTCGCCATCGACTTTGCCACCGGCATCGGCGACGCCGCGGGCGGCGGAGTTTTAGCGCCCGGCGAACAGCTCCCACGATTCAACCGCACACGTTGCCCCCGCAGGGCAAACCCCACCACAGCCCGGCTGGTTCTCATAGCCATTGCAGCAACCGTCAGACGGGCCCGGCCTCGCCTTGGCTCGACTCCATGAATCGACGCCGTCGTGCTGCGACCCTGCCGCAAAACTAGAACAGGCCCATTGCGCCCACCAGCGATAAGGTCGCATAATGGGAGCGGCAGGACCGCGTATCGATGCACCGGCCGGATTGGTCGCCTGAGACGGCGCGGCCACCGGGCCTGCACGATATGTCAGTCTGTTTGCAAGCTCTATTGAGATTTGAGTGACGCTGAATGGGGCCGGAGCGGCAGTAGCGGGCGATGATGCAACACCATCAGAGCTCGATGTAGCATGAAGGGTCGACTGGCTGCGTGTGGCCTGAGCGGGACGTGTGGAAATATGCATAGTCAAACAGAGCGACCCAATCCCGGACAGTATTTAACGCAGTAGCATGTCGCAAACTCGGTAGCGGCCGGAGCGAGTGCCATGCGGCATTGAAAGGTCTTTGTGTGTCGACCCCTGCTCCACATACCTTGCTGATGGCTATCAATCGAGAAGAAATGCTTGCTATGGTTTGGGTGTTAGGTCGTCCCGCCGACATTGTGCAAGTGCGTTTTTCATATCTTGGAGGATACATTGATGGCTAAGACATCCATATATAAATTGGCTTTTAAAAATCTATTCTCTCGATGTTGCAGAGTTTGAACCAGTAACTCCGAATAAATTAAGTTTGATTGAAAAACATTCCATTGGGGACAGATCCTATACATATCTACATTAGCTGATAGATATAGGAAGTTATCAAATATCCATCATGTCTTTGTTTGCGCTGGACAGGAAAAGTGTCTTTTCATGTAACAGAATCGGACCGGAAAAACTGTGCAATTATGTGTGCACAAAGAAAGCTATGCAGTTGCGGCGGTTTTCAGATCAAGTTTTCTCCAACGTTCGGTATGTAGGATGCAGGAAACTCTGATGCCTGTGACCGTGGAAACACTGCATGGTGTACTAAAAATTAAATCGTCCGGTCATCAAATCACCTGAAGCAGCTTCATTTTTTCTTTGGCATGCATGTTTTTATCAAAAGGCATACAGAAAAGTAAGACCAATGAAAATGAGCTTCAAGCTAACATGTTTTGCTCAGTGCACACGAACACTTGGCACTTCCAAGGCCAAAACATGCTCTGATTCGCAGTCATTTGAAGCCAGGCTGCAAATCGAGGCACCCTCTAAAGTGGTACAGCTCTCAGCAGACCTCAGCAGATCTATTGTATGGAGCATGCACACACTCGGCCAGCAAAAAGCTGTACTGACAAGATGTGAGTGCCTGAATGTCAGAGAGGATCGACTTCGAGTTTCGAGGCGTCCAAACGCCGCCATGTTCTGAGTGGTACGCATCTAATTGTGTCAGTCATTTGACGTTGACTTTTTACTAGTGCCAGATGCTGGCCAGGGGCTGCTAAGGCATGTATATCTGTTTACAAGTAGAAAGGAATCAAAGGGTATTCAGACATAGCAATGTACCGTAGACTATATACCTGTCGGCCAAACTATTCAGCGAGAAGTCTAGTTGGCAAGAAATTGTGTTTATTTGTCTTAATACCTGAAGGCCGGAAATGCTTATGAAATTGCAAGAAATATATCAACGTTAACAAAAATGTCCCAAATCATTTTTGAACAGCTCGATAGCTCCTTCTTTCCACCACTCGACAAATTTGTGTCACGTCATTCCAATTTCCGTTTTAGCTTCATGGTCCGACTTCAACCGTGAACGGTTTGCGGCGGTTTGTTTTTCTGACGAGTCTCGCGCCGTATGAGTCGGCGCTACTTCGCTGTTAGACACTGAGCCACATCGGCTGCTGTGGCCCACAATCGATGGAGACACGCCATCTAACGGGGTAAAACTTCCGGGAAAGTAGCACTCTCAGCGTGAACCGTGCGAAATCAGTCACTGGTGCAAGACTGCCTACGGTGAAGCAATGATGAAGCTTCATCAAGGCGCGCGTCAGCCTGAGCCAGAAATTACGGGAGATAATGAGCTCATCATATCTCCCATGCGCTAAGGAAGCCTTAGTCTGAGCGTTTTAGTATTCTCTTTGACCTGTGCTACTTGATTTGCTGTGACACTAATCATGGTCTGACTGCAGTAGGTAATCCGGATTTTTAATTGTGTGCATGGTGTTGTGATTATATTGCCAGAATATCTTAGTGCATCCCTGAAATGTTAAGGGAGTCCTAATGGGCAGCAGGTTTTCCCTGTGATAGCCTAAGTCACGTCCATACTAAGGGCCTAATGGTAAACACTTCTAACACGTAAAACCAGTCATAGCCCACATACAAACTAACAGCAGACAACGTACTAGCCGACTCTTCTCCAGAAGAGTAGATTGGATCCGGCCCGTAAACAAGCGAAGTTTTCCCTCAAAATGAAGGTGATTGAATTATAGACAGGTGGAGCTTTAGATGGCTGATATTGGACTAAGACGTGTTGAACGCTTTTGTATGAAAGTAACAGTGAAATGAATTGTTTTCAAAATCATTTTATAGTCTTTTCAAATTTATCACATCAGATTTGACTACACACTAAACTTGTTTCAGTTACCAGAACTACAGCCTCCGCTCCAGTTCGAACCAGTTCAAATACTTTTGGATAGAACACGAACATGTTTAGGTGATCACAGAAAAGCCACCAAAAATGGAAGCATGTCGGAGGTTCCCCAAACATGGAATATTTCAAAATTGAGCCTACAACAAAGTGGGCAAAAAAGCGTGCAATGAATGAGCTATGACAGGATATAGAAAGGAGGAATGTGCTGCTTTGGCTGATGTTGATTATGCAGAAGCAAGCATGATACTTGTCTTGCTCTTATTTATAGGTGGCTTAGCAGGTGCTTTTGTTTTAATGGTCAAAGTTGGCGATTGCCTTACATTCCAAATACCCTGCTCATAGTAGAGACCGACGTTAGCTTCGTATTTTCTGGATTTAAAAGCTCGCAGCTTTCGAGCTCAACGCGTCTCACAAAAAAGCTTTCAACATTAATGGACACTCTTTGGCAGCTTTCCCTGGGTGTCATTTTCTCTCCAGATTCATCTCCAAGTCGGTTTTCTCCTGTCGGGTATGTTGTTAAATTCTGAGGCATCTGACGGCCAACCGTGGACCCTCACCATCTGATGCGTCTCCAGGGGCGTTCCTGCTGACAATGCGTGGAGGCGCTCTCACGGTCTCTCACAGAATCCCGGCACGGCTAATCAAGCGGAACAACAAAATGAATTAGTCTTGTCAAAGACAAAATTAGGGGCACGAGGTCTGCTCCCATGTTTCGCAGCCATTTATCAGCGGGTCATGCCTGCCGGTGTGCGCGTCAGTACTGTGAACTATCGGTACAGCCCGCTGCCACGGTCTGCTTGGCCGGTGTTCTCCGCACCTTACAATGCCGTCTCGTGCGGCGAAGCACGTGCGCTGCCTGCGGCTATCAGCTCTCTGCTGGCAGACTGATGGTCAGGGGGTCAGGGTCCAGCCACCCGGCCCCCACCGGCGAGCCCAGCCCGCCCTCCCCGTGATTTGCAACAGTCGACGCGTTTTTGGTGACACGTGGTTTACTACACCGCGTGCATCCACTGCCTTTGCCGCGGACGTTGTTCCCCCTAAGTTAGTCATCTGGGTCCGCCACTGCTCAGTTGCAGCACCCCATCACCTCCTCACTGCGGCGTCACGGCTCCTCTGCAAACGACATCGCTCACGGGACGGGTGTTTGAAGTGCCGCCGGCGCTCACCCCGTAACCACGACGCTGCTGTTCCCCGCTCTCTCGGTATTAGAGGAGGGAGAATATATGCCCGCTGCAACCATCTAATGGTTATTATCCTGTTGCAAACACCAAATGCACCGTGTGTCGATTGGTTCAGTCTTGTATCATCCCGCCGAGACAGAAAGTCTGGTCATTGCATATGAATATACTATTATTTCCACTCCCGGCACCTGTTGCATTGTTGATATTTTTCCAACGATGGGAAAGTCCCGCTGGCGTTGTCTGGTTGGCTGCTGGTAAACATATCTTTTTGAATATATGTGGAGAAATGTCGAGCCTGGGGCCTGCAGTAATACATGGGTACCATGTCGGCCTTGCGGGGGCCTGGCCTGGAATCAAGTCCTGGTGAATTTCGGAGCAATGTGTAATTTAATCCCCCAAAAATCCTCTCAATATAGCAAGTGTTGGTGACGCCATGTAAGCCCAGCGGTCGGTGCGCCGTTAAGACCTCATGCTTAGTGCCGGGTGGGCCCGTGGTTTTCAAATGTCAGTGGAGCAGCTGCAGAATGGAAAGGATCTGACGCTCACAAATGTCAAGGGAAGTGCAATGATGTAGTGACTAACCAGTTCGCTTTCCGCTCAACTGATCCGGCCTCAAGACCCGGCAGATTCCCTGAGCAAGGAACAATTTGACTTCCGAGAAACCCTTTCAACAGGAAAAGAGTTGTTGATGCCATAAAAACCTGGCAGTTGGTTCGTCGATAAGATTAGAAAATAATCAAAAAATATTCCAAGCTTTTTAACAATTATGTATGATGTATATAATTTTTTATGAGATAACCTTCCTGGAAAGGCTTGAATTGATTTTCAAAATCCATGACCCACCTTATTTTTGGTGGACTAATCTACTTTTGGGGGTGTTGCATTCTAAGCTGACCGGAACCCACCGAGATGCTTTGTAAAAAAGAAATTGATAGCTCAAAAACAAGGAAATATATGCTATAAATTGTCCTATATGCTATCTTGATACATTCCTGAACATTTACATTGACGTTTCCAGCATGCAATTATATCTTGCTATTCTGTACCGGTTCTAGCTAAAGACATCTTATCTCAACGATTATAACAAGTTGTAGATTGTTATACCTCAATCAAGCAAGCTTGGTGCTATAGGACGTACGGCGTGGATGTTTTGCTTAGTTTCACGCACTTTTTCCGTGACAGTGCAGATAAAGACAACCCCATATAACGATAAATACACAGCATGGTCTCACAAACTAGTTCCAAGGAGTCAATTTACCACTTGTCCACCCAACAATGAACCTGACCTTCTGCCTGAGGCCCATCAGCCGGCTGTAAATCAGTCGGGCCGGTTTTTTGGCTGACACCCGTGGCGGCCGCGAGGGGGTGCCCCGGCGGGTAATCGGCCGCGTCTGCCGCCCGGGGCACTTCTCTGCCTTGTTCCAGCGGCGGGAGGTGAGCCGGGGTCATCGTGTCGCCACCGGGGGTGGCCAGGGGGTGGGCCTGGCGCCGGCCGCCGCGGCCTCGGCCATACCCATGACTCGGTGGCAGCGCGTGTACATCACCTGTGGTCCGCTCATCACGTGTCCACCCCACCGAGCGGCCTGTCTTAGAAATTAGCAGCGCTAACGCAATTAACCGATCGTTCAGCTGTTTTTGTGCGCGGTGTTGTAACGGCGAGCCATTTCTCAAATGGTCATTCGAGGCTTTGGTGTGTCTAGCCGGCGTCGGCGCGGACGGTGGACTCGGCAGAGAGCGACGCGCCGGAATCGTCCATGAATAGATAAGCGGCGCGCAACGAGACCGATGTATCTGTCTCTCAGGGATGTAGCCTTGTATGATTTCCCAATGCGGTAAGCCATGGACACCGGCGGAGAGGCGGCTAAAAGAGCATGCAAACCGAGATGATTGAATAGCCGGTGCAGTCGCCCATGAAAGTAAAGACCTGGTTGGAAGGAAGCAGAAAAAATGGCCGCAACCAGGTCAGGCTAATACCATCATCATGATTGATTGATTTGAGTTAGGGCCTCAATTCGGAAGAGCATATTGGAGTAAGAAGCGTTTGACCCTGCTCCCACCAGGCGCCGAAAAACACACGCGTGGACGTGTAGCTGGTGACTTTGCGCCACGGTACTTTCTGACAACCCTCTCACACTTGGCTAGCACCATTGCCGGTCACAGAGGTACTGCATTTCCAGAATAAAGTGTAAATTACCTTACATTTGGTTATTATCTTGCTGCGGCTATCTTCTGCAGGCTGGAACTAAACCGTGAAAATGCTAGCGTTCTATCTGTATTGTTGAAGATATGATGTGTAATTCTTTACACTGCCATGTCACAAACTGCATTTTTCCTGGATCGTATTAGAATAATACTGCAACTTCTCACAATTTCGTTACTAATCTCATAACCTACTCAATGATGTTCTGCTTTGTGCACCAAAAATAAACGAATATGAAATATGAGCAAGCTTTCCTCATCTCGCTGCATGGGTAAGCTCACTCTAAAATTTGTGATGGATCATCGCTCTTTAGGAAAAACGCCACTAGCAGTGTCCATTGCGACATTTTATCGAGCATCACCAGCACCACTCTCGTGGCATGCCCAGCTCTTCACCAGTGTACCTGAGCCGGTGCCCCTCGGCGGTGCGGTAAAGCGTCTCTCGACTGGCCTTGTAACGGCGGCGGCGGCGCAGCGCAGTCGAGCAGCGCGCCCGTGGTCTGGTGACCCCTGACCCGGCGCGTGACCCCGTGCGACCCCGCCGGCGCGCGACCCCCGGTCCGCTGTATGAAACGTCACCTTGGCGCCGTCGGCAATGTCTCGCAGAGTGCATCAGAACGAGCCATCACCCTCCAATGAACCACTCACCCGCACGCCTGTGGTAGCGTGCCGAGGCTGGGAGATAGACAAGTTCATTTGCGGGGTATTCAGATGGGCTGGTTGCTTTTGTTGTTGGATCTGGTCGGATATGACAGGGTTGTATACGAGGCTGTCGCTGGAATCCAGCCAGGAAAATATGGCGAGTTCGTGTGTAGCTTACTGGAGTGCCGTAGTGGCCTTTCTTCGTGTAAGGAAGTCGTTTGTCTTACCTGGAAGTGCATACATAGATCATGTTCCATTACACTTGTTCATTCAGCTCTTAATTCAATAACAAAAACTGTTTTTAGTAGCCTGACCTTGTAAATGAAAAATGTGGCAAACATCTACTGAATGATCATTATCAAACAGTCTGATAATATGCATTCGTTACAGCTCTTGGATTACCGCATTGCACCGTGCTGTTACCACAGTCTAGTGCAGGGATTCCAGTGACGTTTAATCCGCTGTTACGTGGCATTTTTAGAAGCGGTTCAGTGACTTCCAGCTGGGATAAGCTTTTGCAAAGCCACTATCGCCATACGCTGCCAGCCGGCTGCTGCCTGCTACCGCGAAATCGGCTGTAATGTCCGCGAAATGACTCACTTAAAGGGATTGTTCCCTCCTTTCTGTCCGCGGATAATGGTCTCATAAAGACGAGATCATACACACACACACACAGTTGGCACTGAGATGACATCCAGTATTCAAGATGATGAAACTGCGTAATAGGCAACTGTTATCAAGGTAAATATTAAATCGGGATTTTCGATGATACTTGTAAGGACCTCACTAAGTGCGAGACATTGACGAAGTGAACGCCATCTGGTGTGACTGCACCTTTTGGGCAATGTAGCCTGTTACAGTGTTGTCCGTGTATCTTCGCTCTGTGGCCTTCCATCTCATACACCCTCACTGCACTGAAGCCAGCGAGGCGGGAGCGATCAAACAGACGCCCACTTACCTCCACGTAAGGAAGAGGATGACCAGGCTTCTTTGATGACCCATCGTGATGAGAGTGCAGAAACGGTTCACTAGCGATTTGCACTGTGACGTGTTTATAGCTAATACGAGATAAATCGTTTCTCCGACAAACTTTGAAGACTAGTTTTTTATTGTCCTTTCTGTTCTGAAAGTTATCATTCCAGACAGGGATTCCTTTTTCTCAACAGTGAACATGTGAGTCTCCAGTTGGAAGGCAAGTCAGCTGCGAGCCTGGACAGTCACAGTATCACCAGGTATCCCACCGCTGACGTCACCGGCCGTGCTGCGGTGCTAGTGACGTCACGACCGCCATCGGTGGTCACGCGGCACGGGCTGCGGTCAGCCATCAGCATACCCCGACTGGCGGCGTCGGCGGCGGCGGCAACACGCCGACACATCGCGTCCTTTCACCGGCTGCCGGGAGCTGGGCTGCGTCCAGCTTCCTCAGCTGTCGCTGCCGCGGCGTGATGACATTGACTGTTGCAGAGCAAGATTGGTGCCGGTGATAGTGCGCTGGGTACTGAGAGACAGGCGCTGGCTGCTGAAGCTACACGGAGTAGACAGGTCTGCAACACAAATCGGAGGCTGAGAACCAGCAGGATTGGAAGAAATCAGACTTTCCAGATGAGAAGATAGACCGATGAAGCTGCGCTTTGTCGTCAGCGGCCCCGCGTCGCCCCGCTAGCTGCTGGCAGGGCGATTAGGCGGGCGCGCCGTCGCAGCGCCGGTCTTAGGGGCGGAGCGGGGAGACAGCTGCTCCCGCGGCTGGCTGAACAGGCTGAACAACTGCGACCATGATCTCGTGAAACGTTTTTTGTCTGTTAGTGTAGATATTATTGCAGGAGGCCACCTGACGAGCTTTAACCTGTTTGTCCCATACTCTCCACAGGAAACAGTGTTTTTTATTAGATCACCAACATGTATCTGATGTCTCATGTGAAGGTGGAATTTTCTTCGGCAGAATTTTGGTACTGTATTGGTAAAACATCCGTGACCATGGTAAAATCAGCATTGGGCCAGAAGGTGCACTGATGTCATGCCTTCTCCTCGGAATGAACACGGAATATGGATTGGGTGCCGGTCACGTTTACGATTTTGAAGCCAGCACAAATGGAAATGGTGACCTCTCACGCTGCTTCTTCTTCCCCGATCAGTATTCATCGCATACCTAGCGTGTTTGTGTTCCGTAAATACTGCCGCATCCTCGCCCCAGTTCGGTTCCCGCCGACCCTCGCATCCGCCCACCAAAGACGCGCTTTCAATACACCACCGCAGTACATCCGCGACTGGGCCCAGGGCGTGTTTGTACAGCCGCAGTGGCACAAGGAGGAAGCACACACCGGAGGTGAAGTGTCACCGGCACCACGAATTCAAGAAGGATATTCCTCATAGTAGAAACGACGGACGAACTAGACTTAATGGGAGATAAGTGCCTAAGGTTGTCTCAAAGCGCACCAGCATTGAACACTTCTGATGCGCTGTGGAAGGCGTTTTATGATCCGGGTGTTGGACTCTGCAATTTCGTGGAAGCCTTGGCATGTTCTGCTGACTTTAGCGCCGCCGCTGTCTATAGTACTCTCCCATTAGTCAACACCTCGCATCCGATTGTAAACATTTCTGCGCGCGCCTGCGAGAAGCGAGCCGAGTGCCAACTGCATCAAAAGCTTGATGAAAAGAGGCAACATCCTCATCATCCAACTCAGACGCATTATTTCTATTTGGCTATAGACCCTGTGGGTTGTTTCCGAAATAATATGTGGACTGTTGCCGTCGCTCACTTTGCAAGGATATTAACACCCTCAGGTGACCTCGAATAAAGGAAAGAATAAAACCAGTCGGAGGATAGTCCAACAAACCTTGAATGCTCGATCCACTTAGATCGGCCTTCAATAACAGTTGCTTCTTAACTCTGTATTTGCGGAATTGTCTAATTTCGTTGGACACATTTGGTGTTGACAGTGAGATAGAAAAATATGTTATCTCATTTGTAGTGCTATTTCGTGGTTTCATGAAGAGAAAGATGATAAAGATAAACATCGGATGAGTGCTGGAATTAGCCGAAGACTCTAAGCTAATACATGCACATACACCTGTAATCAAAACACACTATGTACACTTTAGAGGGAAAAGTTTGCCGCGATGCTCCCGTTTCACAGCATTCTCTATCTGATCAGCTGACCTTTAAGACAAACTGGGGAATATCCAATAACTCGTTTTTGCTTTCTCTGTGCTAAACAAGGAAAGTTCACTCTCCGGACGATAGTTAAAGAACACAATTGGAAAACCTGACTGATAAGAGTAGTAACACTGGCCGCGTTCGCCGACTGTGGACAATGCAGCATAGTTGCTCCCATATCATTCTTCAGAAACTTAGCATCCTGATTTCAGCGTGAGTGAAATCGGCAAAAGGCTGCTTAACTCGGACATTTCACCCCCGATTTCCATGCCAGCTTATTGTCGAGGGTGTACTATTTTTGTGCAGAGAACGGATATGCATGTGCAGCAGCTGGCGCACCTTTTCTGCACTGGTTGTGTCTAGAATGTGATGGAACTCCCAGGGCAGTAGAGCTGTTACCTAAAATACTTGACAACATGTAGTTTATTGAGTTCGTGGGCTAAACTTTTGGACTAGAAAAATAATTCAAGCATGAATCATTCATTAAATAAAGGTAGGCAGTGAACTAACAAAATTGACTTCTCTGTCCAAATCAAGTTCAACCCTACCAAAAGTTTGATTTGAAGATGGCCCTCGCCCATGCCTCAGCAGTGTGCCAAGTTTTAGAGTTTCAGGGGAGTGCCAGGCTTACATTTCGTCTGACCAGCACCATCTACCTATTTCACGCGCAAAATATATTTCTCGTATTTTTGTAGATTACCTTGAAATCGCAAACACAACAGGGAAAGAAAATATGCCATCTGCATAATTAAATTTGAATTTATATGGCTAGGAGAAGAACCATACCAAAACACTAAGCCTCGTATTTTATACACCCTAAAAGTCACCATTATGTAAAGAAAAATAACGTGTTTATAGCGAATTCTGTCTTCCCTGGCGCTGGCCCTGCACCGGTCGCAGTTGCCAGGAAACAACTGCGCATGGCTAAGGCCCGTATAGAAAGTAGGGGAGGAGATGCTTGAGAGCAGTATGTTAAAAAGAGTCAAACGCTGTTGCTCCGGAAAAGTGAGTTTTGCAACAAATGAACACGTCACTAGAAGTTTTTCTTTATATTCTACGTGCCTGATAACTCCGTTGAAACGCCACGATTGTAGGTACAATGCATCCGTTGCATAAATATTACAGCTCACGATGCGACGGTCGTCCCTCTGCAGCTCCCCAAATTATCTCACACGGTAGCGTCAGAAAAAGGACGCGGCAGCCCGTCGCGTGCAGCGGAGACCTTAGTGCTGCGCCTGACGATAACCAGTGAGGGCGGCCTGCATCTGCCCGCCGAGGTGCGGTGGCTAATCTGCTGACCGCTCCTCCATATTCATTGTCCAAATGCGCCATCACCGCTAGATTAGGGTCATCGCCAAATTGCTGTATTCACTCTGGAGTGTTGTCGCTTATTCAGAGCAGGCCACTCGGTCGACAGCAGAAAGTGCCACTGAATTCTGAATGGGACGGGCGGCTGACTTAATTTGACAGACTGATCCGAGAGCTGTTCGATATGTACGCTAGCAAGTGCTAACAGAACCAGTAGAAGAAAACGGGGCAAGAACAGGGTTATCTTGCCGTATCAGGTGGGTAAAAACAGGCTTTATTCCTGGGTCTGGTGCGTGGGGAGGTTTGATAACCCTTTCTGTAGCTTGTATGCGAAACAGCGGAAAAGCGCTGTCTGTTTCCAGCAACACCTGGTCTTTGCTTTCGGTGGTGGGAAGCATTCATGTCTACCACGTGTTTATTTCAGGGATTTTTAGTGTTGTTTTTGCAAGTTTTGTATTTGCCATGTCATGAATACTAAGGATGCCCTGTGAATCAATGATATATATATATATATATATATATATATATATATATATATATATATATTATGTATATGTATATCATATATATATATATATATATATATATATATATATATATATATATATATATATATATATAAATATCACGAAAGAACTTTGCCATGACCACTTG
The DNA here is from genome assembly GCA_034440635.1 of Lepas anatifera. Classification (NCBI taxonomy): domain Eukaryota; kingdom Metazoa; phylum Arthropoda; class Thecostraca; family Lepadidae; genus Lepas; species Lepas anatifera. The sequence goes on from JAOTON010000543.1 coordinate 512,070, forward strand.
TCGCACCCTGTACGCTCATTAAAGCCTCTGTGACAGATAATCGGACAAGTTCTCGTACATCTCAGCATTGTATGGAACAATGTGAGAACACACTCATTCCACGTGATGCCTCTGTTTTCCATGCTAAACCGGATCTTAGTATCTCCCTCTGAAAATCCCGGTAGTCAATCATTTTGAATCTGCTCGTTTCTTCCCTTGCCCCTGCCTTGCAGTTGCCGGCAGGCACTGGATTCCAAATTGGCGAGCAGGGCCGGCGGCTCCAGGGTCACGCCCTGGCCTTGGCAGTGGCCCACGCCCTCCTTGTCTGACGTCCAGCTCCTGGACCAGCCATCGCCGGCGGCTGACCGCAAACCAGCTCAATTACCACCGCCTCCCAGTCGCCGCCGATCGGCGCGCACCGCTGCCTTATAAAGATGCCAATGTCCTCGTAAATAAGCCCAGAGGGAACACCAGGGTATTTGCACCACTTGGCCTCTTCACTGTGACGTCTCATTCCTGACAAAATGCACAGCGCTTTCACTTCGGGGTCAAGAAGTTAAACAGGTGGCTCCCTTGTCCGCGGATGCCTTAAAGATGCTGTTGTCCCTCATCGAATTAGAACACTTAACATAATTTCGCGGCGTAGGTGTGCCGAGCCTTGGGCTCACAATACAATGTTGATGGCGCTCGTGCATATTCGGGCCCACATCGCCCTGAACAAAAACAAGTCCAAGGTGGGTGGTGACCTTCCTTGTCGCTTTGAGTGCCGGCAAGTGCTCTTTGGCTAGCAAGGCCACCAAACTACCGACGCATCTATTTGGGTCCGCAAACTGACGCTATTTTGGCGGATAAGTGTTATGCGGTCGTGACCTGCGGGTCGATTGGATTCCTGCTGCTTCTGTTGGGGAAGAAAGCTGCCCTTTCTTATTGCGTAATGAAATGCAGAATTTCCATCAGCGAAGTGTAACAAATGTAGAGAAGATAGTTCTTTCTTCACTAGATATCCGCTGATTTAACCCCACCCTTCCTTATTTTCGTTTGAACGGACGCTCCCGCTAAACTACCACTAGACGGGCAGTCAGTGGTAGATACAAGAGGGGCTAGGGGGCTCAAGCCCCCCGAAATGTCAGAGTGCCTATAGTAATTGCTTGGCCGGAGGCTGTTCAAAGGCAATAGCGGGGAGGCTCGAGCCCTCGAGCCCTCCCCCAAATGAAACCCTGGATCCGCCACTGACGGGAGTCTGCATCCATTATGGAAACTGTCCAAAAACACCGTGGATGAAGTAAGCGCGTAGGTTTGAGCGGAAATCCTTGATCGGAGATACCGCGCTGCCCTTTCTTGTGGTCACGTGCCATTGTGGCGCGGGCTGTTCGCTGCCCTATCTCAGGTCGCTTCACTCCACCTGCAGCGGCGGTCTCGGCCCACCTCAGTGACGCAATCGCCGTCCCGTCCGCCGGAATGCGTTGTCTTCGGACGTAATTACATAATAGGCCGCAGCGAGAACTGATCGTTCTCATCTACATAATGCCGACAAGACGTAGTAAGCTACCGTGTTATTAAGACCAAGTGTCGTGTGTGAAATGGATTACCGTTTTAGCGAATGGGTTGTTAATTTTCGTTAAAGATTTCATTTGTCTGATGCCTGTGAATAACCAAGAGCGATCATTTGGATGATTTGCATATTTTACCTTTTACAGTGCGCCGAGACTCGATTTGGGACAACAGTAGATCAACTGTTCATGATAGGGGTTACTGTATGCTCTTGAACTGGCAAAATATAGCCAAGTCCTCTGTTTATGTCATAACAAATTTGGTACCTTTTCGCCGATGCAAATGGATCGAATGCGAAACCTGAAGTGACATGCAGGCTGTGTAATTAAAGTGAACTTGGGTCACATATGGTGGAAGTCCTTTAAAATTATTTCTAGCCCAATCAAACTGACTAAGGGGGTGTGTTAGTAGGTAATATGTAAAATGATCGTCTGATCATTTTTTATATTTTACCAAAATGCCTGGAACAGACCAAAAATACCAAGAACAAAACTAAGGGCAAAAATAATGAATAGGCCTTAGATACGGTCCTAGTTCACGAGATAGAAAACAACTGCGTCAAATGGTAAAACCTCTGTCCTTTAAAAGCAAAAGAACCCGCATGGAGAGAGCATGCGTGGCACCATGCTTTCCGTGTCGAAATCACGTGTGCAAAGTCGTCAACAAGCATGCATAACACTTGTGCAAAGCCGTCAACAAACATTTATCGACTCTCCATTATAGACAGACCGTTCTGTAATGCTCGCAGCGCGTCCTTCAGCACGGACTAATCTGTACCTTCTGTCCGTATCAAGATCGACGGCAGCATCTACCCTGGCGTGGCTTACCTCAGTCCTCTGTCCTCCGGAGTACAGTACACTTTAGTGAACATGAACTGTGGCCTCTCAAGTGTGAAGAATTAAACCAAAAGAAGTGCGGCCTCAGGAGCGTCCTCCAGGCCGTAACCGCCACCGCACCGAGTCACCTTCATGGTGTCGGGGCTTGGTCGGCCTGCCTGTCAATTACCGTGGGAGCAGGCGGCTCCACCACTCCGTGTCGAAACCCGGCCGGGTGGGTGGTGAAAATGTGCGTCTGCGCGGCGCAGCCGCGGTAGGGGGCGCGCATGAACCGGTCCCGATTCAAGGGCGGCGCCTGACGATCCACTCTGACACAGTTTGCGGATGATGAGCTGTTTTTAATCGCACTCCACCGAGCACCAGAGATGTGTAAATAGTCACGAAGGTCGCATCACCTCGTAAAGATGGGTTTCGGCCTATTACCGAGCCCGCGTAAAATGCGGGAACACTGAGAACACAATCCGCGGGGAGTGGTTAGCGGACATTTGCCGATTCAGACAAGAAGTCAGCGATGATTGAGTGGCACGTGACCACAGTTATACCTCCGTAGACACAAGGTATTGCGGTGGTTTGCGAACATCCATTATACCCGGTCTTACATATTTTCAGCTCTCTGGGATATGTCAATTAGATCCTACTTCCTGAGGCTACTCCTGATTAATTGACATTATGCTAACGCGCTTTGGACACACATATGAAACTCGTTTGTGGTTGAAATATCTTCATGTCTTCATCCTGTGGTGCTGATTGGCTCATACGGTTTTGCTGGGGCACGTAATATGCGCGTTCAGACGTGCACCACTTTTCCCGCAAAAAGTAAGATATCTAAGTTTGAACATTATTCAGGCTTGTCACATTATCCTCCACAAAAAATCAAAACACAGATTAGCGTACAACCCTATGATGGTTATAAGTTATTTTTTTGTTACTAGTCAGAAAGCTGATGGAGTTTTATTGCTTCACCGTATTCAAGAATGTTTTTCATTTCTGTTGAACTTCTTCGGTGTTTTGTTTTTAATCAAGTATCTTCCAGCATATAATTTCCGAAAATATCATTTTCAGATGCTAATTTGATCAGAATATGTCCAAAGGCAGTGGCGCATAAAAGGCGCTGGGGGCTCAAGTCCCCCTCCAAATGTCAGAATGCCCATAGAAAATGCATAGCCGGAGGCTGTTCCGAGGCAATAACGGGGAGGCCCGAGCCCCAAACCCCCTATCCCCCAAATGAAGTCCTGGATTCGCCACTGTCCAAATGATATCTGAACTTGAGGGACTGTATGCTACTGTAAGAGGATTCAAAATTAGGGGAGTACTTGATCATGCTCGAAGATTCAGCGTTATAGAAAGGAACCGTCGGATGGAGCACTGGAAACTACGGGAACACTTACCTACATATAACCCAAAAACTTGGGAAAATTCATTCGCCCCTGGACTCCGCGGCTCCACCTGTCCTGGGTGCTGCAGGCGCCTGTCCCGCTGTGGCCTCAGCCTGCCACCGCAGGCGACAGCCATTCTCCTGCCCGGAGGCGCGGCGGGCCTCCTTCAGGGTACGGCCGCCGGCGTGGGAGTCGCGTCGGAACCTCCCACCGTGGAAGCGGCGTCGTGGTCCAAGTCCTCGCAGCCCAAACGCACGTGTCCCAGCTCAGCTGACCAGTCTAGTGACGTCACTTGCTGACGTCACTCGGCGGTCTGCCGTTCAAACTGCTCAGACGAGGCAGCAGACAGGCATTGTTGGCGACGTAATGCACCTCTCATCGTCAGCATTAGCATATTTTAGATAAATCTAGCCGGGTGAATGCTATCGGCTCGTAGGCTCACAGTGGTGGAGGATGACGGTCAGTGCGATCCTTGCACACATGACACGTCCTCTATCACAGTTCACTTGAGGTTACTGGTTCCGCACAAATGGGGTCTAGCTCGACACTGAAGCTGGTCCCTTCGTCGAGAGAGGGCAGAAACAATCGGGGGTAACAGAAAGCTGGCTGCTGGGGCCGGCAATGTGTGGGGAGCGTAGTCCTGCCCAAACGTGTGCGCCCACTGCCCTGAACTATCACCCTGTTTTGAAACTTTCAGTAAACGCCATGAATAGAAAATTCGCAAAATCGTGAATGTTTTCTTTACGAAAAAAACTAATAGGGATACCCGGTTTTCACATCATCAGCCGGCCATACAGATTGCATCTATGGTAATCTGTATGGCTTGGAAGTATTCTGACGGGCCCATTCAATACCTTAATTTTTTAATTTGGTGCTCACCATATTTTCCATGCTACGGTAGTTTTCTTGGCCGAAAGTTCTTTTCTTGGGAATGGCGGTGTCGGCATGGTCCTTCCATATCTTGTAGTCAATATTTGTTCAGAACTGGAAATAAAAGATAAATATAATTAGTAAAAAGCACTGGTGCGAACATGTTCAAGCTTTTTACCCCACTTTGTACCCGGGTAAAAAAATGTTGGAATTGAAAGCTGAGCTGTATTAATCAGAACATGTGAGTAATCAGAACTGAATCACCGTTAGTCACGTGTCAACCGATCGCGGAGAGTGCTGACTTGACCTACTTAGTCACGCTTGCAAGGCTGCCTGTGCGCCGTGAGCGCAAGTCGACCCGCGGTGGTCAGCCGCCCTGGCGCGTGACCAAACCGTTGCTAATTGGTCGACTGTATCACTATCGACTGAATCGAGGACACCCTCGTGTCACGTGACAGAGCTGGTACCATTCAATGAGGCGTGCCTTACAAAATGGTGCGGTTGGTGCTGGGTTATCAAAACTGGTGATTTTGAAGAATAGGATGCTCCTTGAGTTTTTTCAGTATGTGGGAAAGCCATGGCTGAAGTGACCGGCTTATGAAAAGGTAAATAGTGACGATTATCTCATAAGTTAGAATTGTTTTCAACGCTTTACCTCGGTGACTTTAAACTGAATCGCTGGTTTTCCTTTAATTTTTAAAGAAATCTGGTAAATCAAGAAACCCTTGCACTAACTTTTGCATTCGAGGTCTTTGCAGGATAACCTAAATGGACGTGCTATTCATAAAACCCCGCAAACACGCATCACTTCTGTTCCCACGGTAATGTTTTCTGGGGCGCACGCAAGGAGTCAAAACTGCACAATGTCCAGGAGTCTTGCACTCCGCACAATGTCCCGGCTTGGTTCGCTCACCGGTCGGGGACTGCGATTTTCTGTAAGGTGAAATTTGTCCGAAATGGGATGCCTGCGATAATCTTCGCTGGATGGGTGCATGTGCACGTGATCTCATCATAAGGGTGGAGGCAGCCGCGCCACGGCCGTTCGGCAATCAAAGCCAATGAGTCATACGTGATAACCGTGTGATGTGTTGGACATAAACGATGGTGTAGCAGTTAGTATGGCACATAAATACAGACATAATCCGTGCTATTCGGCCATCTTGTCTGCCCGTGTACGTGAAACGAGCAGAAAGGCCCCCGCACGTGCCGTGTTGGCGGCGCTGGGGAGGCTCTGGGAAGCGCGCCCGGGCACGGGTGTCAGACTGGAGGGTTCACGGCCGTTGGGTGACGCCACCCTGCAAAACCGGCACCATGTCGCGCCTCCGGGCCGCCAGAGGGCGGAAATGGCGCGCCTCCTCTGCACTAATTACCACTTAGAGCCGGCGCGCTGGTTATTTTAGTGGTGGTTCGAACGCGATGGCGGTCGCTACAGAGTCGCGATTCAAACATTTCGCATGCACCTATTGATTTTTTATATTTCCTGGCATCACTCTGATAAGAAATTAGATGCTATTGGAAAGCCCTCGCCACCTATGTCTACATCTCTTATCAACTCGAGCTCCTATGACTGTTGCCTGGGCGCTGAGTTGGCACCCTTCCACGACTCAGCCTCCGCCCTGGTGTCCTTCGAATTGTCTGCACCACACCCTGGCCTGAAGCCTGCCGTGGAGGGACGGGCAAAACCAATCAACCCGTCTCCTCAGTGTGGAAAGCCAGACCAGTTCTCAGGCGTCAAAACCCATACCAGGGTTAAAAAATAGTCCATTGTGCTGTCCTATGATAAAATCGTGCCGAAAGGGGACAAGGTAGTGCCAGTAGCGCAGCTGTTCGGCCTCTAGGAAGACCTAGCCACCGTTTTTCCTCTCTTCATTCGGCAGCGAACAATGGTGCGGGGCGCAGCATCTGGCGGGCGGCGACGCTGTTAAACACCGCACCTGCAGCACATAGAGAACGATCATGGCGGCTGTAACGAGAGTGGCCGCGCGCCGCGACACGACCTGACCTTGCAGATCAGGGCGGGCCCCACACCTCCTGGGCGTGGCCTCGTCCAGGCGACGCTGCTCGCCCGCGCGCGCATGCGCCCCGCCGCTGCCACTGGTGTGTGGGAGACGAAAGTGAAGCCCCTGACCTTTGCCGCGCTGCGGCGTGGCGCGGCCGCAGCAGATGCACCGGCGACGCCTGGAAAAGCCGGATATGTATTAGGTCTTGCAATGACAATGCTTCCAGTTGGCAGGTCACGATTCCGCCCTTCACGTTTCCATCAAGGTCAAGAGGGAGAGCCGATGGAATATTCTATGCTAGTGTCACTCAGTGTGTGAGGCACGAATAATGATGGATAAGACTTGGCTCTTCTTGCTGGATTTTCGTAAGGCTGTATCCATGGTTGCGGAAGAAATGCATCTCCTTCTACGCTTTCCATGCTGAAACGACTGATGTTTCAGGTATCAGGGAATGAACAAACTTCTGCCTTCAATTTGTGTGGTTTTGATTCAGTCGGTAATTGCCACAGAAAATGGATAATTGATCGTATAAATCTCATGGTAATTGTTCATCGTCTTCCTTATTGGTTGTCTACTTTCCAAGATTTGATGATATGTGACTTTGAAGGTCAGTTTTTATCTGTTTCGTCCTGTTACATAGTTTGTCCCAGGCCTGGCAAAAAGCTGGGCGTGGTCGCCAGAAATAGCTGCGCTGATAAATCAGGGCGCATCTCGGCTCCCAGAGAACGCCGCAGAGGTAGAGGACGCCGGCGGTCGCGTCAGACGGAGGACACGCCTGGGACAAAGGACAGGAAGCGCACTCGCCAGCTATCTGATCCGAATTCTACAAACACTTGTCTGTCCAACGCACCCCAATAAACCGGGAAGATAGCGATCTTCACCAGAGATTGGCGTACAGAATGCCGCTCAAATCCTAAACACTAGTCTACTTCGGAAGTGGCTGTTCCCGTGGCCTGTCGAGGATACACGCTTGCGGTGCAGCGATCTCTGAGCGTGGTTGGATGTCTGAACCGTATGGTAAACCCTCGCATGCGTGGTATGCTTCCGAAGTGTCTCTTTAAAGAACCTATAGCCCAGTATCCGTGGTTCCTGGAATTCCGGAGTATAATTCCTTGATTTAGCCGACCTAGAGCTTCGCAGCCATCGGTGATAAAGATGTCAATGCTAAGACATATTGTCACGTCGCAAGGTACAAAGCGCTGTATTGTATCGCCTAATCCTGATTTGTTGCGGCCCTTACTCAAGGTTGCCAAGGTTGTGCAATTTCACCAGGACTTGTTTCCAGAGTACCTGCCTAGCATACTGAACCAGTCATTGATCGATGAATCAGTGGCCGATAAAACGGAAGCTTGGGTCAAGGTATGCGATTGGCTCTGGAAACAGCAGTGTTTGGCTTAGTTTCAGTGATCCGTGAAAGAGTCCTGAAGCAATGCTTGAGAGACACTTCATTCATTCACATATATTTAATTATTACCATTTTTCTGCGTTGCATTCGGGTAAAACACAGCAGAGCTCATGACTGACTGATGAGCAGCATATGTAGTTAAAACTCCTCTCTTCACTAGAACCCTGACGTCAGACAACCAGGACATTGTCGGCGGGGACAGGAGCCCGGGCCTCATTCTGACAAAGCGGACTGTACCTAGATGTCACCACCACTGTTTCGCTACCCACGCAATCGCCCAAGGACGTGAGGCGTCCCGCGAAGTAAATTGGCGCGATCAAGGCGCCGTAAATTCAAAAGCACTGAGCTGGAAACACAGTGACGGAGCTTTACGTGAATGCCAAGCGGCAGCACCGATCGAGCCCATTGTTGTATCGAACGCGACTTGCTCGTGACAACAAGCTTGTTTCCACATCCTCATTCATGAAACGGACCATTTCCAGATTCCTCTCGCCACGGCATGTCAAAACGTAGGCATTTCAAGCAGTGCTCCACTCAAAAGCGGCGCACTAGGAACGACTAATCCAACGATGACATTCTGCTCGAATATGTAAACACTTGCCACATTTGGTTTGAAGTGATTGTGTCAAATTTGGTCTGAAGTTATTGCTGTTGAAATGAAGCGCTGTTTTATCTGTAAAGGTAATTCTCAGAGAAGCAAACCCAGGGGCTTTTCAGCATGTGTTATGAAACTGGATAGCTTAGCTTAAATGCAATGAACGTGACTTTCTATAAATGGGAAAATAAGAAATGGGCACGCAGTACTTGATGGAATACTCCGCAACAGGCATTAAGATACCGTGCGCGTTTACAATGCTGTTGTCTGAACACTAATTAGATACTTAAGCTCCGACACTTGCACAGTTTTTTTTTTAGACCTGAATACATCCAAGTCAATCAAGTGAGCCTTAAATAAAAAATAAGCACCAAAGTAAAAACCATACAAAACAGCACAATAGCTTTGGAAAAAGCCTATCTTATTTCTTAATTATATATCATTACGCAGACAGCAGGGCTTGACAACACACAAGGTGCAAGATTGCACCAAAGTATCATTAAAGATTAAACGGCCGAGCCGTTGCGGTGCGACGGTTTGGGCTCACCCGTCAGTGCCCACTGCCCAGTAACAGCAACTGCTGTCGGGCTGACGCTAAGCCAACGAAAACGTCGAATGGAGTGTACAACGAACGGCCACGTTGATTGAAACAATACAGAATCAGGGCGAATCAAAGGTATGTGAGCCTGTGAAAATGATGGGTGGCACCGCGCCCAAGAAACACCGTGAGCACATGTTTCAAATGGTTGTGAGACAGACATGCCAAAGTTTGACGTCTTGTGATTATCGTAAAAAGTCCTGCTTAGGTGATGAAATAACACACAGGGAAGCACATTACAAGCTGGAAAAACACGCGATCCGGGTCTGTTCTACACTCGATTTGTCTCCACTCCCCTCTGACACCTCAATCAGCGATGTTGCCACAATTTCCGAGCGTTGAGCAAGCAGTGGCTCTCATCAATATGTAGCAGGCCGGTTGCGGTCGCCGCCGGCGACGTCGTCTCTGCCGCGGAGCCGGCCGTGCGGGGCGGCGCCGTGGGCGTGGGGCGGGTCGGCGCCGTGGGGTGGGTCGGCGGGCGTGGGGTCAGCTTCCGCGGCGTTCATGAACCCTCCCGCCGTGCACTGGCCTCATGTGCTCAGTTACGGTGGGTAATGGTGGCATGTATCTTCTTACGCTCAGAACCTCGATCCTATTGATGCGTATTGCTATACTGACGGTCAGCGTTGCGTAATCTTTTGCCGAAAAAGGATTGGAAGTGTTCAAGGGGACGCCTCGACAAGCTACCGCCGGTTTGATTGCGCAAATACGAGTGGTTCCCAGACTTGGTCTGGTTGGGCCGGCTACTTCTGCCGTGATCGCGGGAGAACTGTCCAATTGGGCCGCGCTGCCGGCGGCGGTGTCGCCCGGTAATTTGTGTGTGGCGTGCCGCAGCTGCAGTGGCGTGCCGGCCGCCGCCACGGCACCGGCCCGAAGGCTGACTCTGCATTGTGGACCGTACCGCGTGTGGCCAAGCTTGATTGACCTCCCGCGCGCACGTGAGACGGTCGCCGCTACCGGCTCTACAATGGACCAGCGGCCGACCAGTCGACAATTTCTCTCCAAGCTGTGCCGCTTTTGACCTCCACAACGTTTGCTTCTATTCGTGTTTCCCTTCTCCTGAGTGGAAAAACCACAAGCACCGCCTCAAGAGGCGCAGGTCTTACCACGCCCGGGGCATGGGCGCGCCTCAGCTCATTCAAATTCTTGCCGCCGGCTCAGTGCCTTGAGATGGGGTGACACATCAAGGGCACCCAAGCGAAAAGAGCATCATCTCGCTACACGGTGACGCTCTTAGAATATGAGTTACTCGCCAGGATAGCTTTTACTGCGCGGAAGCCGGTAATCGTGACGTGATCGCTGAAACGCCCGGAGCTTTGAGCGGAACCCTCAGCACTCTACTATCATGCCTAGTCACTTTGCTATCACAAGGACGTCATGCTTCCATTGCCTCGTTCGCTCCTTTCATCCCACCTAGCTCCTTCTAGTCTTTCTCTATCTGCCCCCCTCTCTCTCTCCCTTTCTCACCCTCCTCTCTATCCCTCGCCCTCCCCTCTCGCTCATGCCTTCTCTCCGCCCTCTAAGAATTCGTGGCACTCGACTCTGGTCGTGACGCGGGGTTTGTGGATGGTAGGCAGTGCACTTATCTCGTCCCGTTTGCTTCACCATTGATTGTCGGACGACTCCGAACCCTGACGCAACGGAGAGACGGTGGAAGATCCCCGGCTGGGCCGACGCCGTGTCGATGAGCGACCGCCACACCGCCAATAATTCATCGGATAGGTCAGACCGGCACCGCCAATAATTCATCGGATAGGTCTGACCGCCACACCGTCAATAATTTATCGGATAGGTCAGACCGACACACCGCCAATAATTCATCGGATAGGTCTCACCGGCACACCGCCAATAATTCATCGGATAGGTCAGACCGGCACCGCCAATAATTCATCGGATAGGTCAGACCGGCACACCGCCAATAAGTCATCGGATAGGTCAGACCGGCACACCGCCAATAATTCATCGGATAGGTCAGACCGGCACCGCCAATAATTCATCGAATAGGTCTGACCGCCACATCGCCAATAATTCATGGGATAGGTCTGACCCCCACACCGCCAATAATTCATCGGATAGGTCAGACCGGCACACCGACAATACCTATCGGATAGGTCTGACCGGCACGCGCACAATGTGTTACGATTATGCACTGTACGTGTAGCATTGCAACGTATAGAGGATAATGTATTCACAAACATCAAGCATTTCTTCTGTTCTCCTGACAATATGTATACGCAGAAGCAAAATAAAAATCAGTCCATTGGATTAGAGAATCTAAGTCAGACGAAGCCTGAGCGTAGAAGGCGTAGTCATAGACCTACACTATGACAATGGCCCTCCTAATGATAATGAATAACTACGAATCGGCGGCCCCTTCTCTCGCCTACGCATATCAGCGGGGTGCAATTCCTGATGAATGCACGCTTTGCATCCCTGGCTTGAATTCACTTTGACTGCTTGCGATAAACAGCAGCTACATTTCTCCTTAGATATGTAGTAGATTAGGCCATGTAGCAATCGGTGCACGTGTGCGATCTTTGAACGGCGTAATGCCTGCGTTAAATACCGCAGTAAATAAAACTGCGTCAACAACCTCACAGCTGATGCTTTCAAAGACTCTGTTCTCTGTTGTTACTCAGATGCGCGGCCATGGTTCCCACAGCCTGACAAAGAGGTAACTCCATGCTTTCTTCTGATTGGCTATTACGCGATTATGTGGGCAATTTTATCGTGGGCCATGAGTGGGACATTCTGCTCAACTTTGGGATTGGTTTTTCATTCATCAGATGTCCTTCAATTTAATGTGGTGTTGCAATCAGGTACGCTTGCATAATTGAGTGGCCCAAATGCCTTTGAGTTTTTGCTGGGATGGAAATTAATGACAAACACGACTGGTCATTATGTATATATATATATATATATATATATTTTTCAGGCTGAAACACGCTTGAGTCGTTAAACCAATATCCCAGTCAGCAAATGAATTGCAGCGTCCATGCTTTCCAAATAAACCGCGGACTCACGCTTCTCTGACACCACTGTCTACCCCCTTTCCATTTTAATTGAACACTCACGGCGCCAGCGTTTAACTGGCGTTAGCAAATTGGCTATATTCGATTTACACAGCGCCCACTCCCACGGGCTCCTATCACGGAATAGAGCGTCAATCACCATCGGGTCGCGACGCAACGCTGCATTGTGACGTCACGACCGTGTGACGCCAGCGGTACCATGGACGCGCGCTGGTGTGGTGTGTCTGCGGTCCTGTCGCCGACTCACCCTCTAAAGGAGTGAAAGGCCAGTGTCCGCCGTCCGCCCGTTTAGTGCGTGTTTTGCTGAGATGGGTATCGTTATCGTGACGGTAATCGAATAACGGAACCGTGTCGCAGCGCTGCATTTTCCGGTGCAGACGGCGGCCCTCCACCGGCGATGCCGCCTTTATTGTTTTCCCAGCGTCAACAGCCATTAGCGTGGCGTGCGTGTCTCGGAAACGTGCGCAGAAGAAGACGCCGCCGCCGACAACAGCGGCAGCGGCCGACTATGTCGATCGCCGCGTGTTGACCGGAAGCTGGCGCGTGACCTTGCCGCGTTTCCAACGGCACTGCACCGTTACCGTAACGGGTTCTCTGGCGTCCAGATAGCCTCGCCCTCCTCCTCTCCCACCTGCGTGTGTCTGCTCAGATAGCAATGATACGCCGGCCACCGCCCAGGCGGCCGCCCCTCGCAGACGAGGAACAGGCCCGCATCCACTGGCATGTGGGCCCGGGCGCGACGGGCTGGTACACCAAGGTGACCCGCCCCACCCATCAGGTGTAAGCTCTGAGAAGTCTGAACGTTTAGCCGTCGGCTTGGCGAAAACGCTGCGTCGTTCTGGTAATCGTCCCAGCCCTACAAACCAGTTTTGGAGGACCTAAAAAATTAAAACCTTTGTTAGAAATGCTAATATGGGTACGCTGATGGAGACAGGAAGCCAAAGGCACTATGTCGTCCTTAAGCGTTGAAAAGAGGTGGCTTCTCCCCTTCAAACAGCTTGCGCTACGACTCTAATATAACCACAAAACTAACCACATTTTAAAGAACTAAGCGGTGGATTTCTTCAGGGTCCGGCAGAACCCGAATTACGCGGATGAATATCTGCCCGCCTGGTTCACTCAAAGCTCTGACTCTAGATCCATTAGTGCTTGCACATGCTTTCCCACTTCGGGCGGAGGAACAGCAACATGTTTACCTCAGAGTCTGTGGCTGGTTAAGTGCATGTTGGAAGGATACGCCCTCCCCCAAACACCAGTGCTGGCTCCATCTCTGCTGTGACGGGTGCTCTCGGCACAGAGCAAGCGCGAGGGCGGAGCGAGGAGGCACAAAACGGTATCTGTGATCGGTCTCTCTCAGCCACTCTCGATTTCGGCGGAGGACGAGAGGCGTGACGCACCACATCCTGGTAGGAGTGCCAGACGTGTGAAGACTGCTTGGCTGCCTTCCTCCTGCAGTCCTCGCACAGCTGTGCAGACGACAGCGAAAGCTAGAGGCTCATTTGACTAGCTAGTTAGTGTGCCATCCTATTCGTCAACAAGATTTCTTGCATTTGCTACAAAACCTCAACACGTATATTGAAACTGGTCTCTCCCGTTTTTAATGGGCGCTGATGGACGACAGGTTCAAAATAAAGAATGGCTAGAATGAGACCGCAATCCAGTTGGGACGTCTAAAGTTCATTCGGAAGCCCGTGAGAGTGACCACTTTTTTCTGGTGTCAGGTAACCGGCTGGGCCAGAGTCGCTGACACGCCAAGGTCAGACCTGGCTGTAGAAAACCTGTCCAAGCGTCGTGCTCTGGTCAGCGATGCCTCATCATTTCTCTTTTCTTCCACGCCCAAACTGATTGAGAAACACTTTTGTCACAGGCTTGGGAGCCAGAAGGGAACCGAGTGGGCCGTTCCATCGACTGACAAGCAAACATTGGAAACTTTTCTCGGCCTCAGCTGTAATAATTATCTGCATTTTATTTGTGCTAAAATATTATCCGGACAATCTCGAATCCTCATTAGTCTATCTAAGCTATCTGCGCCCTTGGAGTCTCTTCCTTATGCTAACGACATTACAGAGCCTGACTTGTCAGTCATCTCACGTAAGGGCCTGGGGCACGCTGTCGTCCCTCGGAGGCCTACGCCGTGTGGACATGCACTTCCTAACAACGCCAGACCAGACCCGACCATGATGGGAACTGAACGATCCATTGCTGTCTGAGCCCACCAACGGCTAACTGTGCACGGATTGCATGGGTCGCGAAAGTGAGACCGTATTACATCCATGCAGTCGGTGTCTGCGGTAGTGGAAACTCCGCGGCGTTTGCTCACATGACCATTTCGCTCATCGCTGTTTGTCATTCGTGCTGGAGCGTTGGCTTAGTTTCCCGAAAATTCATGCTGTAATATGCCAGACGAAATTTCCGCTCAGATGCACATTGCCATGATTTCCTTTGTGACTGCACTGATCAAAGTATAGCCTGGAGTAGTATGAAAACAGGAAAGAGCCTAAATGTTTCCTAAACGAAAGATCATATGGTAACATTTAGCTTCTGCTTGGCAAAGGATACCTTCGCCGCCAGGTGGTTATCACAGCCCTGTTCCGTGTCGAGTTTTGTCGCACCAATCAGGCCGCGTTGCGCCTACTCACGGATTGTAGCCTTCCCGGAACTATTCTGAGGTTTTACGGGCTGATGGCCTGGTGTTTGCGCTGATGAAAATAGTAGTGCACGAAGCGGCAGCCTAATATTTTTAATGGAATAAAGGATTAAGTTCCCTTTGCTTGCACAAACAAGAGGCGATTATGGCATTGATGTTACTTTTCTGGAGGAGAGGTTAGAGGTGCTGCGGACAAAACTGGCTGACAGGTGGAACGGGCTACAGTCAGCGGGGGACCATTTAGCCTCCTACCCCCTTTCCCACTGGAGAGATGAGAAACCACAAACCCGTTTTTAATTGTGTTGATTGGTGGAAAAGTGTCCCAATACAGTCAAGATAAGTTTAAACGTATTGGAAAATACAAACAGGATCAGTCAAAGGAGCCTATCAGTTGAAGTGGGTGGTCTCACGGCTGGAGGCAATGTAGGCCAGCCTGAGCTGCCTGTAAATGGCGCCTGTCTGCTCTTCATTTAGAACCGCCACAAGGCGGTGCTGCGTAACCTTCTCACGAACTGTGTATTGTCAGCTAATGAAGCGATCAAGGGTTATTCTTACAGAGCCGATTGATCTCAATGAAATAATTAATGGCTTCTCTACCTCCGGGGAGTTTTTTTCTGGTTCCCTGAATCATCTGGGTGGACTAACACCTGTCGGGTTTGGGGAGTCAGGTACGGTGACCTCAATATAAGCCGACGCGACGGCACAACCACCACAGCTGCTTGACAACCTTCTCACCTCGCAACAGATTTACACAGCGCCAACGCTATTTATCAGGCATTGTGCTGTGGGACACCTAAGCGTGTATTTTCCGGTCATTTGTCTCCCTTCTGCCGCTCGGTGAGGGCAGCTGAACCGGGGGCTGGTGCGGTCCACCCAAACTACTTAGCGCTCCAATTGCCCCTGGAGTGAACTGACCTCCAGCTAAGAGTGCCGACCTGGTGGTCTACCCACATGCTGGCAGTGCGCCCGACGTACTCGGCACGTTACACCAGAGCCGACTCATGTTTTCTACATGACACGTCGTGACACGGCTTGACATTGACGCGCAGGCGGGCTTGACACAAGTCGTGGCTCTCGAGCGGGCTGTAATGCCGCGCGTGCGCCAATTATCGCGGCGGCGACAGCGGCGCACGTGCGACGAATAGTGGCGCGTTTGACCACCGGCAGTGACTGATGTGGGCGCGGCGTCGGTGCCGGCTCTGTCTGTCCGCTACCACCAGGTAACAGAGCGAGCACAGCTGCCACTGAAACAGAGCCGAATTATCCAGTCAGTGATTGGTGGTCTCATCGGGCTCGCTCGCGGTGCCGCATTCGCCACCACAGCTGGGCGCGTTCTCAGCTAATAGTCGATTACGCAAGCAGGTCGCCGGCTCCTGATTGGCTTTTAGCCGGCTACTAAAAACGCGATGATGATAGAGGCGTTCAATGCTGCAGCCTTCAGTGTCAAAAGAGCTCTGTCGGCAAACAAGTGCTTAAGTTGAGACGACGGCTGAGTTCAAGCACGTGCCGGAGAGGCACGTATGCGCACGGGGCCGAGCTCAGTGCCTCGGAGTGCAGCGGGAGATATGAACACTCGGAGCGGCGCCAGGCCACGTGAGCTACGGGCTCAGAGTTAATGGCCAATCTTGTTGGCTGCGCTGGAAAACGCCGCTTTAAACACTGTTATTGCGGCGCTGGGGAGGGGGACTGCGGCCCTTGAATAGTGCGGCGCTGGAACGGAATGGGGCCGAGGAGGAGCGGCATTACCGCAGGCAGCTGCCCGCCTCACAAATACATCCCCGATGAATGATGGATTATTGTATAAAGGGAGATGTCAGGTCACGGCTCGCTTCTTCAGATTTGAGAGATGCACTCTGAGATCTGTACAAATATTTAAGGTCATCGAACTACATGGGCGTTTAAATACGTGTTATCCTCCCCGACGTCTGACCCACAGTGGCTGATTTCCGAACGGATGGTTTGGGTTCATGTCCCGGTGGGCTCCCTGAAAGAAGCTTAATTCGGTCCCTCGATATCCCGGCCCATAGGAACGAAGGGTTTCTTGCCACATAACCTTAGCAGTGCCACTGCCCTAGAAAGCCAAAGGAGTGGTTGGAAATGCTATTTCCTTGTTTATCACTCCATCGTATCACAGCTCTCGACAGATTCCTGAACCCCAACTGGAATCGATTACCACCATCGTTAAGCATGGGATCGGACCACGGTGCGATGTGATGAGAACTTATGGAAACCTGGATTATCGCAAATTTGTTAACAGTAGTACAATAATTAGTATATAAAGAAGCAAAACTTTAGCATTCATCTGTGCTAAAGAGAGGCCTGACCAAATGCATCTGTCTCTTTAAGTGGGAGTATAAATGAACTTGGTTTCCATGGAAGGCATTTCGATTTTGAAGAGGTCAAGACAAGAGAATTTGTTCGCACATCCGGGTGTGACTATTACGTCATGTTGTCATGGTTACTTATTCTGAACTCATAACAAGTGACCATCCGGGGAGGACTGGGTTCCCAGGGGTGAATTGTAGCCCCTTCTCATCGTGAACGGTAAGTTCCGGGATACACAAATCGATCAAATAGTTTCTCGGCATACTCTATGACTTGGCTACCCCAGTTCGAATTACATAATGATGATGCCGCATTCCCCTGAAATACATTGTCATTATTTTGATTTCCTCGAAAAAGTTCATTAAGCAGGTAAACACGCGCCATCAAACAACACTTGCCCCTGTTTCCCACTACTATTCCTCTCTCTCTCTCTCTCTCTCTCTCTCTCTCTCTCTCTCTCTCTCTCTCCCTTTCTCTCACTCTCTCTCTCTTGTCTCTCTCTCTCTCTCTCTCTCGAGTTCGCCACGCTGCAGCCTGGAATGGAGCATAGCGGAGCGCCTCGCAGATAGTGCTTCGGCTAATTTCCGTTCTCCCACGGCGTACAGGAAGCCATTTGTCCACAATTCTGTGGGAACCCAGCTGGAGATGTCGGTCCAATCAAAACGATATACTTTCATTTCTACTCGATTTTCGGCCAGAGCATCTTAATGACTTTGGGGACCATGTTGCAGATGGTGGTAATTTCTCATCAAACATGTGAAACGTTTCAATGCGGATTAATGTCTGTCACTCTTAATATCTTATTGTACCTCCCAATGCATTAAATTGCCCACCTGCTGGGACACCAGCAGGTGCTCAACCTATTGCACCACCGTTTAATCAGTTCCATAGGGTTTGTATCATGGACAGGCTTAATACCTGGAATAGAACAGAGCAGATGTTTATTGTTGTCGGTTTATATTAACCTTGTTTTCACCATAGAGCTCACGGGAAGAGTGGATGTCTAAAACTGGAGAGTTCATTTTTTTCATTTGGTGTTTTTTTGTGTGTATATTTCTCTTTCACTAAAGCTAGATCAGTAAAACGTCTTTAGCGTTGATAACGGAGCGGATGATTATGTTCTAAAAGGGCAGATGAAACTTGGCTTCAATTGTGTTCGATGACTCATCGTTGCTCTACGAGACAAAGCCAAACCTTTGATCCGACGTGATAAATTAATGTCCTGCTTACGACCAATTGACACGGTATGGACCATAAAAATTCGAAGGTTGTTTTACATTTTGGCCTTTGCTCTCTCACTTGCTTTGCCTGAATATACCTGCAGCCTAGTTGTCTTGCTTGGGAATTATATATTGATTGTTCTTAACTACAAGGAACTTTTCAGAAATCAATGTTTCTTCTACGAGCTCACGCGTATACCGGCAACACATATTTCGTTTTCTAGCGCTGAAGCTTTCCAAAATCTTTTTTTAGAGATGGCTGGAATGTCTCAGAGAAACGCATACCCCGAGTATGTAGGCTTGCAGTTTTGGTCGAAAATTTAATACATTTTGCTGACATGATACTGCTACCTGATGATGCCAGTTCAATTTTTGTGGCGGTTGGCGGCTGCTCGCAGAGTCATAAGCGCACCAAAAGCGTGGCAAAAGTACGGCTTGGCCGGGACGGGCCGGCCCGGGTCGTACGTAAGCTCAAATAAGTTACAGGAGTACCTTGTGGTGGCTTTACCTCCGCGCGGTAATTAATGTGCTGGATTCTGTGAAAAATTAGAATATGCACTTTGATTGTAAAAGTTTTTTGTCATTTCATAACTAAGTGATGCAAAATTAGGATCGCTAGCTTCTAAATAAGCTTTATCCGCTGAAACGTCCATCGCCGTCGCTCTCAACTACATCATCTGTCGGCTTCACCGGGTCCAACTATTGGTGTTGCGACGGAAAGCCTGGCTTTAGAAACTGGCTCCCTACAGGATTTTTCCGCGCGAACCAAGGACCTTTTCATATTGACCCTGCGCCGGGAGGCACAGATGTTATATGCAGTGCCACCGCACAAACCCCAGATGCACGTATTCACTATTCATACAGGCGGACATATCGACCCGGCGCTTTTATGTATTTTTTATTTTATTTGACATGCACAGCATCTCCACTATGGTTTTATGTATTTTTTATTTTATTTGACATGCGCATCTCCACTATGCCTTTATGTATTTTTATTTTATTTGACATGCCGAATCTCCACTATGGCTTTATGTATTTTTTATTTGGCATGCACAGCATCTCCACTATCCATGTGGCTATTCTGACGCCGGTCGTAATGAAGATGAGGGACATGAATGACAAACTTAAGCAAAAACACACTGCAGGATAAGGATAAGGATAGGATGGTTGATGGGGAAGGACAAGGATTATTCACGGGAAGGTGGGCGCGTTTAACCCATGGAGTGAGGTAGTGGGACTTGATGAAGGGATCCGATGAAAAAAGGAAAACAACAAACAAACAAGGCGTGACGAAGTTCCGCCTGGTTTGGCGGTTGTGAAGTTCCGACGTGAGGAACGCCAAATGCACCTCCACACATACCCCGAGCTCAGGTGTTCTCAACTGGGATGAGCCGCCGCTGTCGGGGCCGGGCTAACCCCGGCCCGACATCGTCCACCCACGGGGCGCGCGCTGCCCGGACCCGCCACCGCCCCCTGCGGCGCTCCAATCGTATCTCTCCATCAGTCTGGTGATGCATCATCTCTCGGAGGGTGATGTAACAGACGGCACACGCCGCCGCCGCTGCCGCCGCCGCTGCTGGCCCGCCGGCCAACTTCAGACAAATCAGCTGACTGAGCGCTCCCACTGACCCCACCAGGTGGAGGAGGGTTCTGTGTGATTGGTGCCATCCATTTGAGGTGGATTGATACCTGCTGCCGCCCCGGGGCCACAGCCGAGGGAATCCGCGAGCTCAGGGCTCCGCTGTAGACGTGAACGCAGGGAAGCATGCGAGGGGAGGAGCAGCTCGGCTTTGCTTTACTTAGAGACACTCTTGCTGTGGTGGTTTTCAACTTGATACAGAAGGAACAAAATGCATAGAGGCATACTTTTGGTACAATCAACTGGAAAGTCAGGATTAGGGTAACACTAATTGCTGGTGTCTAACGACGCACCAACTGCCAAGGTCATACGGTGTTACCAACTCTCACCCTGTTGGGAGGAATTTGGGGGATCAGTCCAACTTATTCAGAGACTCCGCCGGGACTTGAACCTGGGACCGGTGGCACAGAAGACAGGGATTTTATCCACTAGGCCATCCATCCCCCTCAGGATCAGGGAAGAGTTGACGTCGATTGTGTCATAAACACTACAATGATATTGCAAAATTTACACCTGGTATTTTTGCTGGATGACTCTAAGCCGTCGCAAATGACTTCATGATGTTATGGGCTACGAGGGCTGTGGACTGGACAAAAGCCATAGGACTAGGATGAAAATTAGCTACAGGTGAACCATTGCGAGTGGCGCACAATGCAGGAGAGTGCTCCAACGCCGTCCAAGGTCTGGACGTAGCGTGCAGGTCTGCAGCAAACCCAATCAAACAGTCGAACATTGCATGATATCGTAACGGGTGTACTGGCGAAATTGAAATCTCATTTTAAAGCCTAACGCTTTCGAGCTATGAACAACAATGGGCTCTATAATGAGTTCTTTAATGGGTTTCCTCCTCTGGGGATCCCAGGGCTGTCAGCAGTCCAGCAGCATCCAACCCTGCTCTGTGCGTGCTAACGTGCTGCCAAGTCGGCCAGTAAAGGACGCTGATTGGCTGGGCTGAGCTGAGAGTGAACGGCTTCCATCCCTGATTGGCCCGCTCACCACCTGATTAGCTGGGATCTGGCGGCAAAAATCGCTGTAATTGTTGCCCTCACTGCCACGCGCGCCACACGCATCAGCGTTTATTAGTGGTGTGGTGCACGCATTGCTGATCGGGTATGTACCACGCCCGCACGGGTGGGGTCACGCCCGAGCTTCGTGTCGTAAATCGGTCAACAAAAATGCCTGCGGGCAAGGTGCGGGACCTGATGGCTGGTTGTACTACTGCCTGCTGGCAATGCTCCTTTTGGAGTTCGTGCCGATAATGGTGTCAGATAATGTTCACAGCATGCGCATCCTACTGCGAGACTTATTGATTGATTACACGCAACGCGCGTTCGCTTAAAGAACACTGCTGATATCATCGCCCCATGTCTGTCGATAAGTATCGTTAATCAAACACGCATGCTTTTTTGACGGCTGGTTTTTGCAATCATTCGAACAACCGATAAAGGCGGAGATATCTTCGCCCACCTATTCGTTACCATCACCGCGAAAAGTCAAAATGAGTCATTATTGAGGTAGTACTGCTGTCCTAGTTTCAACCCTTCCTCAGGGGCCTGCTGGGTCGCTGCTCAGCCTGGGTCCTGGGTGAGTCGGGCTGCCCGTGACCTCAGCCGGCGGCCCGGGTCAGGGGTCAGGCTCGGACGTTGCCGTAAGACCGGCGTCAGATGCCGGCCGGGTCTGGGCACAGGCGGAGGGCTGCGGTGATGAAACCAGTCAGACCCGGCTCTCTGGCACGGCCTTTCTGACCCGCCGCACCCGTGCGAGGCGCCCCGCGGCAGCGGGAGCAGAGCAGAGCTGCCAGAGCAGAGCAGAGCTGCCAGAGCAGAGCAGAGCTCCAGAGCAGAGCAGAGGCCGAGCGGAGCAGACTCACCGTCACCAGAGCGGGTCCATCACTGGCGTGAGGCATTCCAGGATTTCCAGGACAGATCCTGCTCACCGAAGCGGGTCCATCACCCATGTGGGGTCCTGGATCTGCAGGGCAGAGGAGCCGTACCTGCGTGAAGCGTCCTGCAGTCGCTAGAACCAAGGAATCACCCTCGGCGTCGTCGGATAGGGTTGCAGCTGCTTCCTCCCAGCTGAACGCAAAATAATCTTGAATGTTCTCAATGGAAATCCTGCAATGAACAGTCCGCCACAAAAACAAGTTTATGAGATCTTGTTGTTCATAGCTTGCCCGTCCGCGGGAAAGATTGCTTAGAGCGTTTCTTCCCCTTACACTTTATGCTAACGCCAAATAACTCAAGACCAATGAACTGCACCACTCGAAAACTCTCATTAAAATGCTCTTCAAAACTGTCTCTTTTAATGGCAAATAATGCTCAGATATGGCGCGACGAGGGGGTTTAATCTGAGAAACAAGTATATATGTCTATTCCGCGGGTAGAAGGCCGTATTCAGAGGCAACATGACCTTTGTTGTCGGCGCGCCCTTTACCACCAATTATGATGATGATGATTATGACCGCATTCAGAGTTGGAGGACAACTGCTGGTTAACACATCTGGTATTATTCGATTTTAGGTCTCACGATGCTGAGGTTGGAATCGACCCAGTGGTTACCGAGAATTAAGGTGCCGAATATACAAGAAAAACCTTTGCAGACTACGACTTTGACAATGGCTATTACTATGACTAAGACACTGAGTGGAAGAATGATCCCAAGAGCCATATGAAGTACTTGCATCTAATTACTTATAGTATAGATGATTCAGGGTGGTAAACAGTCTCAGGCACGCCCATACCGAGGATTCAGTGTCTCTTCACTGTGCTTTAGTGCAGAGTACAACAATTGGTTCTTCAACGGAGTGCAGTAGTACATACAGCTGTAATCTGTAGTGACCTAGTTCACAACAGATTTGAGAACAGGTGCTGAACTCTACACTGCTGAGCGAGAGAAAGGCTAAACTAATAAATATCGCACTGCAATTCTGTGGTCCACCTGCTGGGAGACGTATCCCGTGCTCTCTCTCTCCCCGATTTTGACACACATGCTGACATAGCGTAGGTCGGTCCAAAGGCGCCCAGTCTACGGATGTGTACTGTAGGTACACTGTTAATATGCATCCTGCAACGCCTCGAAAACGTGACCGGCGTTCAATATCAAGCTTGCTGAAATCTGGGGGGCTCCGGGGATGATACCCAACAAATTTTGTCATGAGGAAGAATAGGATCAGCTGGTTTGAAAACCGCGGTAACCGCGGTAACCGCCGCCCCTTTGCCAGTACTGATTTCAGCAGTGACGCGAATATCTGCATATTTAGCTGGAACCCGCCCGGCGCTGTGCAAGGCAACAGGGGCTGCAGCGCCGGGGGCGGCGGTGTCGGGCGGGTCAGCCGAGGTGGCAGGGGTCAGGGCCGTGGATGCCAGTCGGCAACGAGTTGCCGTGCTTGCTCCATACATTGGGTATCAGCTCCGATGCAATTCAGTGTTGTAAGGTCACTTCAGGCACACTGCATACAGCACCGTACTACCCCCTTACCTCCTTTAGCCAAGCCTGGATCGCACCAATGTCTCAAGTTTCCCACGTGCATAAGAACAGCACATTTTGCAACAGCCTGCTGTAAGCGAATCCGTGTTCTCCGCCGCCATTACCGCCGTCGCGTCGGTCCGTGGCTGACGGAGGGTGTGGGTGTCCGGTGCGAGGCGTTAGCGCGCTGCACTGGCGACTGTCCCGCCGAGCCTGACCGCAGGGCGGCAGCGGCGGAGTGTGGGCAGTGTTGATGCCCTCCCAGCTGCCGCGTGGGCAGAGGCGATGCCGCTGCCCAACGTTGTTTTGTTTGTGGAATATCAACAGCCCGTACTGATGTGTATCCGGCTGGATTCTGGGGATAGAGTGATGATACGATGAGCCGAAGGTCAGATTCAATGGACGTCCAAACAGGGCCATTAAATTGAAATACGGATCACATTCCAATCGATGCTTGTTTTCCGCTCAGTCTAGAATATGTTGCACCGACCAGATTCAGTCGGTACTATGTTCTAGAAAAGCACACAGTATTCTCAAATGTGCTGAATGAACGTTACCACATCCTGAAGTTACAGATTCCGTGTGAAGAAGAGATACAGCAGACTTGCACCGGTATCCAGCAGTCAGCTGACGTGTCTCCTCCCCGACAGGTTCTGCGTCTCCCGCAGTCAGCTGACGTGTCTCCTCCCCGACAGGTTCTGCGTCTCCCGCAGTCAGCTGACGTGTCTCCTCCCCGACAGGTTCTGCGTCTCCCGCAGTCAGCTGACGTGTCTCCTCCCCGACAGGTTCTGCGTCTCCCGCAGTCAGCTGACGTGTCTCCTCCCCGACAGGTTCTGCGTCGGCGCAGTTCCGCGCCTTCCCCGGCGGCAGGAAGGCCTCTGAAGACTTCGACTGTCCCGAGGACTTCGGCTACTATGAACACCCCAAGGACTGCTCCAAGTACTACGTCTGCGTGTTCGGCGGCGCCCTGGAGGAGGCCTGCACCGCTGGGCTTGTCTACAGGTGAGCGGAGATCTACAGCTGCGCAGAACATGCTGTGGAGAATGCACAGCAGCCGAGATTAGCTGCAGTACATCGGATGGTGTTATGCACCCGTGTGTGGTGCAATACCAAGCCAGAGTATTGCACTTTTTTGTACTGAGATTGCTGTTACCAGAAGTGTTGAATACAGGCTGACCTAGCTGCTTGCTATTTTATGATATAGCAGGCAATGTGATAGCAAGCGAGCAATGAGATGGCTCAGTTGTTTATAAATACCTTTTACTTGCATGAAACATTGTCACTGCGTGATACAATTATGTCGCCTCGGTCTCCAACATTGGCTTCGACGAGACTGGAACATTATTCATTTTACGAATTTCTTCTGATATCCTGGCTGCTAAGAAATGTTGTGCAAACATTTCCAAATGTAACTTAAATCATTTGAAATTAAAATTAGGCCACTCACCTTTATATGACTCTATTTCCTTATTACACCACTCCTATTCTTTATAGGAGGCCACCTTAAGTATATCTTTGTATGATGCTGTAAGTACAACACAATCGATAGAGCACGCAGTCCAACAATGCCTAGCAGGCTTGAGAGGGAGAAGAAAGACACTGCGACATGTGTATTTTAAGCAGTGGGTGGGCGTAACGTGGGGCAAATGCCCCGGTCTAATTCCTTCAAACAAAGTCGTTCGCGACGCGTGCCTCACAGTAACGAGGTACTCACTCTCCGGGAACGACAGCCCACAGGCTGTGCTGACCTCTGTTTGGTGTTGATGGGGCACTGATCGACGCGGTGTGTCTGCCTCGCGCTGACGGAGTGCTAACGCGCCGACATTTGCTCCCCGATGATGGCCTGTTGACTGCTGCCGCGCTCGTTTATCTCTGACGACCTGTTTGCTGGCCGTGGTGCTTTGGTCGCCCGCAGCTGCCTAACGTCAGCTTGACCAGACACGTATGGGCAATCCGGTGCATCTTGCGTCACGAAATTTGGACGCACCTTTTCTGGCCTTCTGTGTGTAAAACATAAATTTGTGCACGCCTATCGGTAATCTGCAGTGACCCAGCTACTGAAGCATTTAAATTACAAGCCAATAGATGGGCCATGGCAGCCCGACAATTTCAGTGACGGCGACATGGGCCTCTGAGTCCTGGGAAAAGTTGTTTTGTGGGTTTTAGACAAAGTCCTGAAACTGTGTTATCAGAGAACATCCGCACCATTCAGGAGGCTGGATGTTTTAGTCTATGAATCCCCAGCCACAGTACTGGAGGCCCTACAGCTGGTACAGACGGCCCTGAGCTTTTGTGGGAGGCGCTCAAGACACCGCAGGATGACAAGAGCTCCCGGTACACATGCCCTTGAAAAAACGAAATAATAGATACCGTCTAATAAAACAGCACGTAGTAAACTGTATTGGAGGCCTCTTCTGACATGCAGCTGGGTCCCAAACCGTATAATAGGCGAGATAATTAATAAAAACCCGTATTAACCACGAGACTATTTCTCAGTAACGAGCTGCTGATCTGCGTCTGTTTCTCAATAACGAGCCACTGATCTGCGTCTGTTTCTCAGTAACGAGCTGCTGACCTGCGTCTGTTTCTCAGTAACGAGCTGCTGACCTGCGTCTGTTTCACAGTAACGAGTTGCTGATCTGTGTCTGTAGCTTCTGACCTGCGTGTGTTCCACAGTAACGAGCCGCTGACCTGCGTCTGTTTCACAGTAACGAGCTGCTGACCTGCGTCTGTTTCACAGTAACGAGCTGCTGACCTGCGTCTGTTTCACAGTAACGAGTTGCTGATCTGTGTTTGTAGCTTCTGACCTGCGTCTGTTTCACAGTAACGAGCCGCTGACCTGCGTCTGTTTCACAGTAACGAGCTGCTGACCTGCGTCTGTTTCTCAGTAACGAGCCGCTGACCTGCTTTGTCTGTTTCACAGTAACGAGCCGCTGACCTGCGTCTGTTTCACAGTAACGAGCTGCTGACCTGCGTCTGTAGCGTCTGACCTGCGTCTGTTTCTCAGTAACGAGCCGCTGACCTGCGTCTGTTTCACAGTAGCGAGCTGCTGACCTGCGTCTGTTTCTCAGTAACGAGCTGCTGACCTGCATCTGTAGCTTCTGACCTGCGTCTGTTTCACAGTAACGAGCTGCTGACCTGCGTCTGTTTCACAGTAACGAGCCGCTGACCTGCGTCTGTAGCTGCTGACCTGTGTCTGTTCCACAGAAAAGAGCTGTTGAATTGCGTCTGTTTCACAGTAACGAGCTGCTGACCTGCGTCTGTAGCTGCTGACCTGCGTCTGTTCCACAGTAACGAGCTGCTGACCTGCGACTGGCCGCGGAACGTCCAGTCATGCGGCGGCGCCGGTGCCGGGGCCAGCTCCCCGCGCGCCGTCGACACGCGCTCCCGGGAGCGCCAGTCGTCGCGGCTGTCGTCGACGACGTCGGCGCCGGTGACGGCGTCACGAGGCCGCTCCTCACCAAGCCGGCGGCCCTCCTCACCCAGGTCAGCCAACAACGGGAGGGCCGACCTAAAAGCTGGGATGGCGGACGAATACAGAAATCCACCATTACACGGACCTTGAAGGGCCGCGTCCTATAAAGATCGGCCATATTTTAAACCTTCGGAGAATGTGTATAAAGGGCCAGTGTATCTTCTCAGTAGACTGAAACTTTTCGCATGAAAGAAAAAATCCGGCTCGTAAATGTATAGTCATGTGAAACATTGAAACATCAGACACAAGAAGAAGCAACAGCCCCTACCTGAACCTGTTCACTGGAACCTGACGTGATGTTATGTCCAGTAAAATGGGAGCGAGGTGAGAGTTGAACAACTCCGTTAAAATTAAACTATATTGAGACGTGGGTCACCTTATGCTCTCTATTTTTGACACTTTTTTTGTGCCAAGTACCTATAGCTGGTTTTCTGAAACGTTGCTGGATCTCTGTAGTCAACCAATATGTGAAGGCAGCGTGACGTTTCTATGAAAAGGATTGGGTGGAAAGCGAAAGGTGATGACATTAGCATGTGGTACTTGAGTTGGGCTGATGAATTTTGTCGGAAAAAATTTACTCTGCAGCCAGTGTATTTCATGTATCTTATAGTCCTGACATTTTACTCTTTCATGTGTCTGTGGGTCAGCTTACGCTTTACATCGTTTCTGGAGACTGCAGGATGATAGTTTGTTCACATTCACAAGTCCTTAGGAAGCTATCAGACGCTGCATGCCAACCTCCAGTCCAGCTTCCTTGTAGTTATAACACTTAGCTAAAAACATTAAATGTTTTGACCAAGCAGCAATTATTTTATAACCTGAGAAGTATTGACATTATGTATCTCTTCCCGTTGGACACATTCAATTTTGTTGGAACGTTTGAAAGTGATGAATTAATCGTTGAAAAATCATAAAGCCTCTCACCTAGTTTTAGAAGGAATCACCTGACGTGCGTCCTGGTTCATTGCCGGCCTCACCAAATCTGTTCAGGTCCGTGGAGGGCACGTGTCTATTCCATTGTCTAAGTATGATGGAATGGCGACCTTAGGACGCATGCTCGTCTCAACCCTTGACTATGCGCTCCTTTTTGGTCGTTCACAATCCAGCCACAAGCTAGGCTTCCGATGACTGCTTTGTCACTGTCCTCAATCAATCACGATTATAAATGGTACACCGGCATATTTGGCTCTGTGTGTTTCCTTCTCCCGCATTCTTTGTCCGAGAACAAAACACGGAGATCCCCTGCTATTTTCACACACAGAACCCCTGGAGGGCCCCATAAGATGGCCAATTTAGCTCTTTCAGCCTTGAGTGAATCTCTCGTGATCTTCTTCTTCCTGTCGTTACTCCACCACCTGTACAGGCATCAGTGCGGCTTAGACGCATCGATGTGAAGGAATACCGTCACAATTACAACTGCGTCAGTATCCTTCAGAAATGCCCGCAGGTCTAAGGCCATTTTTGAAAATCATCGATGGTGAACACGTATTTTGCACATAATGGTTGGCCATCCCGAATTCTAACGCCCCACTTACGATGAGGTAGGGAAACCCACCTGGAAGGCCTCGCTAAGTAGTTGGCGTGATTCGATGGCTGATCATAAGCCGAGATAGAGGCACTGCTGTCTTTTCTTTTCTTTTCTCCTGACTTCGGGGTCAGACTTATGGAAGTTTCTCTCACCCTGGCAACCCCACTTAAAATAGAGACATCTCCATAAGACAAACATAATACGACGGCAGGTAAAAGTCGATTGTATCTGTACTGTTATGCAAGCATTGCTGATAGAAAATGGCACAGAAAGTAAACACCACCCTTGTTTGTGACCCCAAACACTAGAGCATTTTACACTGCACAAGCGGTTTGGGCCATGCTAGGCTACCAACATGTCAAGTGGAAGACGGTAGACTGGCAAGTGCAGCTGTGTGAGCTTTACGTTTCTTTCGAGTCTTCCGGTTCGTGCCTCCACACGCTCGTGTGCTTGGTCTTGTCAGTCAGAAATGCATCTTCTGTGAGGCCAAACATGAAGAGTAATAGCATATAGTGTAATAGCGTCGTCGTGTTATATCGTAGAGGAGAAACGGGTGCGTTGCAGTTGAAATTAAGGATGCTCCTGATCAGGTACAGAAAAAGCTCGGGCGTTTTTGTCCAGGAAAATAATATATTGACTTATTTCACAAATCGTTGTCGCTTTTTTCAAGCTTACTGCCTCGGTGCCGTTTGGAGCACATTTTGGGCGTATTCTGGGCACATTTACTAATTTTGCAGATGCCATCTGCTCAGTCATCCTATTTTCATTTTGCTAAGTCTGTACTGTTATCCCATTGTCTCAACTAAATCACAAAAATGAAACGGACCGTGTCTCATTGTAACTTCTGTGAACGCCAAAATTCCTACATGCTTCCACAGGTAAGGAGTCATGAAGGACAAAATTAGGCGCGCTCACTTTTAACCCCGTATTTAGCCCTGCTGACTTCTCTGAATCGGTCTTATACCATCACCCATAATTTCACACGTTGCCTCCTGTAGTGAAGTTTGAGCGCCCCTGGACGGGCTGTGGCCGGTGCGTGACCTGTGACCCGTTCTCAGGCGGGCCCCGGTGGTGAAGAACCCGGCTACAGTGGGTCGGAGTCGCAGTTCGGCCTCCACCCGCCGCACTCCGTCCCGCGGCAGCAGCAGCAGCAGCAGCATCAGCAGCTCCTCCCCGCGGTCCCGCAGCCGCGGCTCCAGCCGCGCCTCGGCGGCCAGCAGGGGCTTCGGCAGGGCCTCCAGCAGTGCGGCGCCGCCCGAGCCGGCCTCCATCGCCGAGAGGGTGCGCCTGCTGGACAACATCGACACCCGGCCCGTGGACCTGGAGCGGGGCTTCGACGGCGACAACAACGTGAGTCACCGGCGGCGTGTAACCTGGACATGTCTCACACATCTGCACAGATCTCAAATAAAATACGGCGATACTCTCTATGACTGGGCAAGTGTGCCTCATGGGATCGGCTCTAATAAAGAATACAAAAACTGGAAATCCTGTACGCCAAAAACGGAAAACTTGCGGTTCCTTGTATTTAAAGATTGTTTCATTTCCTCAGTGAAAATTATATAGATGCTATAGATGATGGCAACATATGTATATATATATATATATATATATATATATATATATATATATATATATATGTGTATATATATATATATATATATATATATATATATATATTCCATGTTCCCATATTCACACACTTGAATTCATACTTGAATTCTGGATGTTTTTCGTTCGTATCTTAACTTTTTGCTGCTTAAAATTAAATACTTAAAATTATAAGCCAACGTGAAATATGAGCACACCACCAACATCCAGTACAGTGTCCGATACACGGCTGCAGTGTAACTTTTCACACGTAAGGATATACATAACATCAATATAAACGATCTGACGAGTATTCAATAACCAATGGAGACTGAGCATTCCCCAAACGGACACATTTATGCCAAATCCCTCGCACTACCAGTTTCGATCATGCTCCCCGCTGTTTACATCTATTCAACTCGCGTCTATTTCCGCATCTGATTCGCCTCCTTCAGTCAGCGCCCTTGAAGTAATCCCTAGTCATGTCCTAAACGGAGGGTCGTTCCCAGCAGGACGCCGAGGTGTACGTGACCTTTCAGAGGCCAGGCCTTCCCGGCAGCCCGCTGGCCAGGGGTAATGGAAGACTGCTGAATTTGACAGCCGCGTGGGCCGAGACTGCGTCTGATTGGCAGCTGTGTACCCGGTAGCTGACACTGTGTCACGGAATCGCTCCTGTTTGATACGGCCCGGCCGAGAGGAGCCAGCCGGAAATTCCCGGATGCTGGTGGGACACGGGATATGAGAGTACCGGAGGCGATGGTTCGTTCCGGGAAGAAGCAGCTTTGATTGTAGATGCTGTAATCCGGGATCGAATGGATTGGTTTTTTCAGCATGGAGATGAAGGGGTCACATTTTCCCCAGGGGCAAGTCTTCTTTACGTGTCCTAATTTTGCACGGGAGGCCGGTTTCCTACAAGTAATGGAAGATCCGCTGCCCCGATTTTGCGACGCAACAGGCGTACCCGACACATACATACATGGTGAGTAGGCTGTCCCGCATCGCTCGCTGGACATATGAGCAGATAGACTGCGCCGCAGTACTGCTCAGTCTGGCACGGTCCCGGCCGGGCGCACGCACTCCGAGTGGAGTACACGATAACCCTTCGGGCAACCAACACAGCCGCAACCCTCCAGTTCCCAATGCATAGTCGCTTGACTCAGTGAGTCCTAAGGCAGTGATACACGAGGAAAACACCCTTGGCATCGTCAGTCCCGGCTACTATTCCATTTCCACGAACTTGATAATTTTGAAGAAAACAAAAATGTTAGGCGTGACACCATGGCTTAGCATCTGTGGCTAACACCGTTGTTATGAATGGCCCAAAGCTCCCAATTTATTGACCAATGTTTGCATGTACTGCAGCACTGCACAACGTGATAAATTTGGAAGTCTATTGATTAAGAAAACATCACCGTGGATAAATTATATAATTTTTCCTTCAGACATTTGTCATTCAACTCACTTAATCACGCAAACATGCAACACTGGACTATGCACTAAGTTCTTGGAGCACGGTGAGTACAAACATCAATTATGCACGCTGTGACACTAACGGGTGGAGTATGTACTAGGACCATAAACACGGGTTCACTTCAACCCTGAATACGTATGTCCCAGCGTTAAGATCTAAAACTGCTTCCTGTTTGTTACTTCTTTCACGCCCCAGTGATGTTGAAGGTGATACTCTGGCGAGCATTAAGACGACTTTGAAGGCCACTGACAGGCCGACCAGTCCACCGACGTGAGCCTGCAGATGCAGTACTGACGGACGAACGCCGACGTCGCCTGCCCGCCCACCAAGGCTACCGCATGGTTGTTGTCGTGCCTGCCCTGCTCGGTTGTGCGTCGCTGGCGCGTTTCTGCGTGGCTGGTGTCGCGCCTCGCCATTAGTGGCGCGCGCGCGGCATTTGTGGCGAGCCGCGGCCGAGACCGCGCGCTGCCCTGTCGGCCGATGACGGGCGCGCGTCGGCTGAGACGATCTGCCTGTCGCCGCCGGCCACCCCGCCTCTCTCCAGGTGTTGATGGTATCGACTGCGGTGCCGAGGCTCACCACACCGTCCTCGCCAACCCTAATGGCGGTCCTGGTAATAGACGGCCCACCTGGGATGTGGTCGGCGTGGCTGATACATCGTTAGAGCTGCCATACATCATTTTAGCAGAGATGAGACCCCGGCTGGTACACTCTTTCTACAAGTCCCCATTCCCCTAGACATGGCACACCAGATAGCTACGTCCATTTTGTTTACTTATGTATCACCCGAAATCATGAAGCTAAGGCTTGGACTGTTTTTGAATGTCAACCTAATTAAGTCATTCTAGAGCATTCTTTTAAAGACTTCGGTGCTCAGTGTCATTAAGCGCTTAGCCAATCACAGTACCTTTATCGGTACCCCTGACCCTGCCCCAGAATGTGACTCAGTTTCCAACATACTTAACCGCACGCCATCAAATATCTAGAACATTGTTTCGAACAGGGCAAAAACTCATCTGACATGGCCTCTCGAGCTCCACCCAGACGTTTCTGTCGGCTCAGCTCTCCTCGGGGCAGTCGCCGTGATATTGAAGTAGGCGGGGTTCACGGTCGCGGGGAACCCACTGGCTTAACATGCGGTGCCGTGTCACGTCTAGGGACCCGCCCTTTGACAGCACCGGTGTGCTCAGAGGCGTGGATTCTCGAAAATCCTTGGGGTGCCCGAATTCGAAACAATGCGAACAGAATCCCGGCACTAATAAGACAGATTGGCATAATCTTTTATTTTGCCCTCTCTGAGACCTTGTGAACCAAATAAAACCAATTTAAGGTCCTGAAAATGAAATTAAATCGAATCGACAGGATATTTCAACACTAATTTGACCTTCCATTGGGGGTGCTTGTGCACCACCAAACAAATACAAATCCATACCCATGGCTGTGCCTGATACCTCACGCTGTATTACAATGTCTGACGTGCTGTGGTATCTGACGTGCTGCCGTATCTGACCCTGTGCCGCGGTATGTCTGATCCTGTACCGCGGTATGGTTGACACTGTGCTACTATGTCTGACGTGCTGCCGTATCTGACGCTGTGCCGCAGTGTCTGCCGTATCTGACGCTGTGCCGCGGTGTCTGCCGTAGCTGACGCTGTGCCGCGGTGTCTGCCGTATGCGAAGCTGTGCCGCGGTGTCTGCCGTATCTGACGCTGTGCCACGGTGTCTGCCGTATCTGACGCTGTGCCGCGGTGTCTGCCGTATCTGACGCTGTGCCGCGGTGTCTGCGTTGCCGCCGTATCTGCCGTATCTGACGCTGTGCCGCGGTGTCTGCCGTATCCGAAGCTGTGCCGCGGTATCTCTTTTTCGCCGTATCTGACGCTGTGCCACGGTGTCTGCCGTATCTGACGCTGTGCCGCGGTGTCTGCCGTATCTGACGCTGTGCCGCGGTGTCTGCCGTATCTGACGCTGTGCCGCGGTGTCTACCGTATTCTACGCTGTGCCGCAGTACCTGACGTATCTGACGCTGTGCCGCCGTATCTGACACTTTGCCGCCGTACCTGACGATGTGCCGCGGTGCTCTCGGCAGAGGATCGTGACCCGGCGACAGCAAAAATTGCTCAGTCCTAGCTCCAGTAGCGGACGTGGCCGCTTCCAGCAGCCGGCCCAGCAGAGCTTGGAGTGAGTACCGTCCCTACCTGCATAGCTCCCATGCTTCTTTACGTGTGTGCCTTCAATGAACCCCCTTTTTTACTGTTGTACCTCCAAACCTTGGGGGTGTATTCATCAAATACTAATTTTATTGCTGGACAAAGTGAGCTAGCGATTGCAGACTGCTGTGTGACGTCAGGTATCTGCCTGGTTGCCGAGCTTACCAGCCGGCTTTTATGCCAGGCCACTGCCCCCGATGCAGTGACACAAATGAGGCCGTCTCCTCGACCTCATGTTTCATTTGTTTATCCCGGCCACGCAGAGCTGACCCGCTCCAGAATATCTCGGGACAGCATTTGGGCTTTTGTGTCAGCCTGAGTGCACCCTCTCATCCGCCTGAGACAGCTGCAATGATGCAAGCCACCCGCAGCGGCCGTCTCCAGCGCGGTGAAAGCCCTGACCGCGCGGCGCTGCGGCGATGTTATCACCTGAGCTGCCGGCGGCTGACCTGGTGTGACCGGCTCTGACCCCTGGCGGTGACGCCCAGCCGACCCAGCTGTCACGGTCACCGCGGCGGCAGGCCAAAAACACCCGCACTGGTGTTAGCTGTCCGACCGGGTGCCACGGCTGCCCCATCTAGATAGCTGCCGGACTTGTTGCCGGGTGGGTTTGGCGGCAGGTGGTGTGGTGACAAGAGCTGATGTATTGGCAGGTGTCTGTCTCGACGGCCGCTGAAGAGCAGTGGTGTTGGATTGATTTTTTTAAAGCTCGGTCACTAGACAGCTCCTCAGTTCAAGTTCCAGTGGCGGCAGGAGGACTGAGACTGGACAGTGAACTATCTTACTAAAAATGTTTCGATGTTTCTTTCCGAATCGATGAAATGAGATTCGCCTGGTTTGCTTGGTTGGAGGGTCCTGTTCGCACTCTGTACAGTTCGCTACCTCGTTCAGACACGGAGATCTCACCACTTCAAGGACCGTCCTTGGCGGAACCGCCAGACTCAGCCAAGCATGACGCCATTACATAAGTGTGATTTGTATGCAGTGTCTGTTCATATTTGTTTTACTCTTGTGGAGAGATACTTGGGCTGCAGTAAGAACAAGTATACAAACTGAATAACAGAGATGCAAGAATGAAACCAGTGAACTACCGAACTCATGAGCCATACCACCGCAACGACCAAACCAACAGCAACTCAGTGACTTCCTGCTGTTCATACAGAATACCCAGCTGCAGAGTAGCCCGTTCGCAGAGTAGCCCGCCGCGTCGAAGTCTGCCGGTCTGGAAATGGTCACCGGCCAACTGCGGCAGCGCGTGCTTTCACAACACGGCCGCTGCGCACTCACGCGTGTGACCCTGCCGCGATTTACGCGCGCCGCGGGGCGCCGCCGTCTGTTGACGTCTGTGTACCCGCCGCCGAGCATGGGAGACAAGACAAGTCTGATGGCCCGATGTCATGGGTGGCGAGCTGGCCACACGGAGTGTCGGCAACGGCACCTACAGGTGCTGCCGGAAATCCTGCTGCTGCGGCAAGCAGCGGCGCCGACAAACAGTGGCGGATGTGATAGTGGGACGTTAAACTTTGGCTTCTAAATTAATCCTTCACTGTGGGAGTTGCTCGTTTGGATGGTGGGGTCGGGGCCTCCGTGACAAGCCCCTTGAGGACTTTAGTGAGACTCCGACTCCAACAGCCGCACTGGGAAACAATTTGGACAAAATGTATCTAAAAAATTATGCGGGGGGACTCGGGTAAAATTGTGCATACGTGGTGCTTAAAAAAGGCAAAAATCGTTTAATAGCGGGTGATTAAACCTGTGTTTATTCTAATTTGCCGCTTTGGGGGAGTGGCATGTCTGAATCCCCAACTTGTATCCGCCCCTGTTAGCAAATGGATACAATCTACCAGTCCAGGTTTCAAAACTGGCTTTTTACTGGCATCGTTGCTGTGTTTGTTGTATCACCGCTGCGGTCGGTTCCAGCTAGGCTTGGACTGCTCTTGAATGAAGGTCACGCGGTAAAAACCAACAACGCATAACATTTATCGCAAAAAGTACTGTGGGGCAGAATAAAGAAACTAAATTACACGAAGGGCTTAGTTTTTCATATGCATTACTTGACGTCATTCTTAAGTCGTCCATCAGCTAGAAATGGCTCAGATTTTTGCTTGTCAGAGTCTATTCTTACCCAAAAGGCTTAAGAAAGGAACTTAATGTAAGGTTGAATCACTTGTGACGTCCATTCCGACCATTTCTGTCCAGTGAAATGTATGTATTTAGCTGTGGCAATGTTCTACCTACGATTCATTTTCGTTAATCTTTTGGGTATTTTACATTACGGGGATCATTATATTTGACGTGAGATCAATGTCTGCATTGTTCTTACTTCTATCTGGTTTACCTACTGCTGAGGTATACTTAAAAATGATGCTAAACCTATTATTATTACAATAATTAAAGACAAATTTATAACCGTCGTCACATGAATTCCGAAATTTATTTTCGAGAAGTTCCAATGTGCTAACATCATTAGGATTTTCTCAAAGTATTTCTAGAGTTTTATACCGCTCGCAAACAATCACGTGTAAATCACAAATGGTGACGGCCGTGAAACCGCCGTTAAATCTGTCTTGCACACAAGTAGTCTCGGGCTCCCAGCACAACAGTCAGAATAACCGCACCACATGAGACCCGCCTGTCACACCTTTCCCGACACTGCACTTTGCCTGTCAGCTCACACCCTTGTTCGCAGAACAGCGCCGTCCCCAGATACCCCTGGTACCTGCCTACAAATTTAACCAGTCAGGGTGGCGGCTCCATATAGTAGCTGGTGACATCGCGCAACATCATGCAAGTCTTCCCACCGCTAACCTTCGCGACGTTCGCAGCAATCACGCTGCGTCTTCCCCAGCAGTTAATGTGCCAACTCTGCTCCGGTTAGGTCTGTGGATGGTCGTCTCAGGGTCCATCGCGTGTTCACCTGCTCTGCCCGGGGCGAGGACACGTGCAGATCTAGTTCCTGTTTGGAGGGCCCCACCCATCAGCCGTGGATGGAGGCAGCGGGGTCGCGCTCAATAAGGATGTGAGCCAGGACGGCTCATCTCAGCACGAGAGGTCATTGGGAATGGAAATAATGAGGAGAAAATTATCAATCAAAGGCACGAACTGCTTCACATGTCCGTCGCCGTCTTCATTTCAGCAGAAGCTGTGCGGTCAAGGCCAGATTTTCTGAGGGCCTGTGACATTACACCTGACACCTATTCTCATGAATAGAGCTGACATCCGGCCGAATTCAGACAGTATCTAAACGGCATATCAAGCACCCGGTTGTGACAATAGTTGTTCGTGATGCTTGAAGGCTTGCTGCGTATATGATAAACATTGAATGTATTTAGTTTGAATTGTCCCAAACTGGAATGCACCGCCAACAGCGTGCCTACAGCTGGGAATCCCGTCACGCTCGCATCGCACGCATTGCATCCGGTGAATGCCCTACCGGGCAGGCCAAATGTGGTTCAAAGGCTCTTGATTGCCATTCTGGCCCTTTCGCACGCATTTCAAGAATACCGATTATTGCTGATATCTGTCTGGCCCGGTAACGTCACCATAAAACAACTCCGTCCTGCGAGCTAAGCGTGACCAGCGTCTCTCTATTCCAGACGCCACCCCTATGCACAGCCCTAACAGCTCGGTAACAAAGCCAGATGGTAGTGCACCAGTTTCGGTCGAGTGAAAAATTGACATTTATAGGTACGACCTTCATCAGTCGAGATGTTTCGCCCTATCCAGCTGATCGTTCCTCGGAGGTGGGCCTGATCGTGGCCTAGGTGTAAATGGCCAGCCACTCACTCTGCCAGCTCGCCACCCAGTTCAAATGGGACATAAAAGGATGTGTAACAGTTTTTTTTAGAGTTGAAGATTAAGCAGCCGAGATGGCCGAGAAAAGCACTTTCTGGCTTAATACCGAATCAAGGGGACCAAAAAGCGAAGTACTGTACCATCGATATGTGTTTAGTGACGGATAAGAGGAGGTACAAGCCTACCGGTGTTCGATTTATTCGGTGCGAAATTAAATGTTCGCCGCCATGTTCAGAGGCTCTTATTGAACAATGTAATGGGACAGGTAGCTATTGCGATGATTTAGAAGAGCTGTTAGGTCTATGGAAATATCTAGCCCATGGCCATATTATGAACTCACTGGACATTTGCAAGCAACCTTTTGCAATGCAACCTCGTGCCAGAAGATGGTGTATGTGGAAATGTAGACAACTTGGATTCACATGAAGTACTCTTTCACATCGTATAGATCCATTCGTTTGTCCGACTTGGCGGCTTCATGCGAGGGAGCGATTAGACGGAGGGTATAGGTCAATAGACAAAGGCTCACATACCCACGCGTGAACTTTCAGCCGCAGTGACATTTCAGGCGACCATCCAGGTGTCAGCAGTGCACGTCTTGCTCATACTTTGCTACAACTCACGCGAAGCAGATTGCGTGTAACAGTGTTGTAAACTTTGCCTCAAGTGATTGAATTGGATTTGGAAGACAAGATGTCAAAACCCTGATATCATGCTGTTGCTTGGCTTCGTTATCTGTGTCGAATGATCCCCAAGAATAATCACAATGACGTTTCAACTCACACACTGCTCTGGCACTTGATCCCAACATCACGTTATCATTGTTGAGCCATCTAGCTCAGGGTGCTTGTGCACAATAGTGTTCTCCTTGAAGTATTCTACTCTTTAGAGAATATGTGCAGACTTCACGGCCACGTGAGAACGCTTGAGAACACTTGCTGGAATTCCGACATGCGTGTCTGCATTGCATGCGAGGTGTTGCGTGGTTGGAGCTCAATGTAAATTTCCCAAATGTTTTAATGAGTTTGGTTTGTACCCTTAGCTCCATTGGGTTTGTGTCGTTCAAGCAGTTTTCAGTTTTATTTCGCTACATGGACCATGCCAATACAAGGTCACCTTAGAACGCTTCTGATGAAGGTATGGTACCTTGGTACGTGATGGTATTTTCCCCGCAGAAAGATGAATTCCAGAACATTTAAGCACGTCCCCCTTACTTGCAGTTGAAGTGTTGCAGGAAACAGGACAGTGACACCAGCACCTCGGTCGGCAGGGACAGCAGCTCGATCGCCAAGGGCACTGACGCGCCAGTGCGTCTCTCCACCCTCTCGTCCTTCTCCTTCGGCGACACAGGCACCCGCTTTCCGGCGCGCGCCTCGCCCACAGCTGAGGCGCTAACCTCTCCCCCTGCCGAGACCACTGAGCGTACCCGCTTCCCGCCCCGCGACAGCGCCGCCTCCTCCACCTTCGTCAGCTCCACGCGCGGAGCCCAGTTCCCGGCGCCTCCTGCCACGCGCAGCTCCCTGCTCCCCTCCACCCCGTCATCCGTCAGCCGCCAGACCATCAGCACGTCATCCTCATCCTCGGCCTCGAGGTCATCCTCCACCAAACCGACGTCGCAGAGCTACACCGAGCCCGCCTACGTCGCCTACGTCAACGACACCATCTACGACGTGTACTACATCTACGACGACGACGACCTGGTGTACGACGATGAGTACGAGGAGGCGGGCGACTCGGTGTCTACCGCCAGCGGAGCGACGACCGACGCCACCACCACAAGAACGGTCAGTGTGACCCGGCTGGTAGGTAAGACGACACGCTTGTCATACAGGATCACTTGCAATACGGAATCGGTGCAGTTGCACGTTGCATACATTGTCGGTACGAGACTGGTTATGAAAGACTGGACGAAGGATAAAGAAAATGAGCAAATGCTAGTCAAGTAGTAAGCTCAGGATCCCATAGTTTCTGGAGAAGACAGCTAC
Source organism: Lepas anatifera (assembly GCA_034440635.1). NCBI lineage: Eukaryota > Metazoa > Arthropoda > Thecostraca > Lepadidae > Lepas > Lepas anatifera. The sequence continues at coordinate 551,658 of JAOTON010000543.1, forward strand.
CGGCTCGGTATACTTAAATTCATTTATTGACATAGCTTATACCATATTCTCAACTTAAAGTAAATGCTAACAGATCCTTCGATGGTTAAAATTTGCTTAGCTTCATGATAAATTGAGTTTGTTAGAAGACATATCATGCCGGTGAGGGGGCGCGGTAGTGGAGTGATCAGTGTAGCTGGCTTCCATTCAGCCGACCCGGGTTGAAGGCCCGGCGGCTTCCCTGAACAAGGAGCAAGCTGGCTCCCGAGAAACCCTTCCGACAGGGAAAGAGTTGGCGACGCCATATGACCCTGGCAGTTGGTGCGTCGATAAACCCCAATAATTGTTATTATCCTGCGGGTTCTGCTCGAAACAGGCTTTATATGCCCAGTGTTCTAGGTATAATCAAAACTGATATCACTCGAGGGTAGGGCTTCTGGGGCCGGGTTTAATTCGTTTGCGCAGTTTTATGAACATAATCTTTTTAACCCCCGGAGATTCAGCATCTTCAAGACATGTTGCTGTTTCAGGGCGCAGCGCCTTTACCGGTGTGATTACGTATACATCTTGAACGGTGTGAAATAAATAGTATTGATATTATTATTAATATATGAATACACGCCTATGTTTTGACAAAGGCCGAAGCCAATTTATTGTTTTTACAGGCGCATCCAAGAAATCCCGGGTGGTGTTTTTTGTTTTGTTTTAAATTACTCAATTTGTGGCTCATTTGACCAGACCGGGCAGTTTTGGATGCTCTATTTGTCTGTGCTGTGACCAGGCCCAATTCCGCACTCCACAGACCTCGGCCCGTCTGCAGACGTCGCGTGCTACCCCCGGCGCCAGGTAAGCGCCGTCTCAGGGTAGTTGTACCACGCAACCAGCTTAGTGACATCATACCAACCCTTGGCAAGACAATGACCAGTTACGAATGTAATATTTTTAATCTGATATGGACTCCTCAGCGGGTTGCTATTATTGCCAGGGGCTTAACTTCTCGCCAGCTTTTGGAATGCTTACCATGCCGCTCCATGGTAGCATCAGTGGAACGAGACTGTTCCAGCAGCCGTCAATGTTTAGAATTGTGACCTCATTCAAGAAGTCAGACTTCATTTGGGCGCATTACTTTTTCCGATCATTTTTGTATCGTCTGTGTTCACTGCCCTTCGGCTGGTTTAAAGTTCCAATGGGAATTCAGTATTTAAGCCTTTTGCAGTGCTCACCAGAAATCGTTATAAAAAAGCAGGCTGCTGTTCATAAGTGTGTACTACAATGCTTCCTACTTGCCTTTGTAAATGCTGAGAGGCATGACATTTTCCCGCGACGTTCGCATCAAATAGCTAACCAGGACTTCGCTTATATCCTGCTACGACCTGCTGTGTTTTCCTGCCAAAAGACCCAAACGACTTCTTCCATTTACAAAACCGAATACAATCCGGCCAATTCTCGACTGAACCTCCCCCGGTGACTCCTCTCCCCCTCGCTGCCGCCTTGTGCCGTGGGTGGGTAACTCGGCGCTGGTTTTTAGACGGGCCCGACCTCGCCAGAACAGGCCCTCCGGCGGCGCTCGGCGTCGCCTGCGGCTACCGTCCGGGCCCCGCGCCCAACCTCAGGCCAGGTACTGACCCGTGCCTCGGCCTCCACACACTGCATGCGCGCACGCACGCCAGCATAGGACGGCCCAGCTCCGCTGCTGTACATACATCCCTGGCTTGCTATGTTTTAACACATCGCAGTATGTTTGAATATAACTAAGTAGATAAGAAGTGTAGGTCAGTTGTTCGCAACAGGGGTGAGGGAACTCCACTACATTGTGCAAACTTTAGCTTCGGGAAGAAAGCAGCATTCTCTCCATGCTAAATTGCGGCCTAAAACCAATCTTTTACGACGTGAGCAAGTAACAGTTTTGTTCCCAGCGGTATGGGAAGGTATGGAAGGCTCGCCCTGGTGCACACACAAAGTGGGAAGCACCTAGAAGAGGGTAAACCTTGAGGAGCGCTGTCATAGACATACGTTACATCTCTATTACTGGTAATACTGCTTTAGTATGGGGGGTGAAAACGGAAGTGGTGACGGTTTTCAATGGGTTATCGGCTTAGGCCCAGGCATAGCTCTTTCAGAAATAGCTTACGACAGAAGCCACTGACGAAGCATAACGGCTTCTATCTATATTGCTTCTTATCTTTTATCTTGAGACAGTAAAATTGCTTTTTGAATTTGATTGCAAGCTGCAACTCCGAGTAAAACTGTTTTTCTAGATGGATATTTCGAACCAACTGCCTAACGTGCTTTTAATGCAGCATGGTTCACTTCACGATTAAATATATATTTGAGCAAAACGTTGTTAGAAATTTCCCGAGGCATATAATGTCCTCATAGATTACAACACTTCTAGATAATCCACTGACATAAGCCTTATGATATGGTTTAAAAAAGACCAAGTTCTTGTTTCTGCTCCAACCAAACACCAATTTTGCCTCCAACTAATTCAAAGGGAGCCCAGGGCCATTAAGATTCATGTGTTTTTAAGAGGTTTGACGGGGTGGCTTATGAACACTATTTTCATCAGAAAAGTGACGATGCAAAGTAACCTTATGCTCATTATATCGTTTTAGCTTTCCATCACAGTACCTATTAATGCTGTGCAGTTTGTTGTATAGAATGCTAGTAGCTAGACACACGGGGGTAGTCGTGTTTCCAAGTCTCTTCCAGAATGCTCCTCGGGCTTCACATATGGAGCTAGAGGGGTGTTTTCAAGGTACCGGCACTATCTTCGCGGTAGGTACGGGGTTACGTCGCGATCGCTGGAGCAGCCACCTGACTCTTTACACCCAAACAATGCCAGAGAAGCTCAGCATGTTGTCAACACTATTGACCATAACAGCATGTCATGATTACGCCGCTGCCGCGGATATTTTAACAGTTTGTTATAACCAAGCTGGTCCGAAACAATGTTTACCCCATCCACTTCTCCAAGCTCTACTGAGGGAGCGAATATTTAGAAGCTTCTGCATGTTCACCATGCTCACTATTTAGTCACAGAGTCTCGTCGCACTGCGCTTGCTAAACATTACACATAACTGCATTGCTCTTTTTGTGTGTAATTTTGGATCGTGGTTTAACTGCATAACATTCTTGATATAATTCAAAGAAACTGAGGGGTAGAAAACCGTTCTCCCGGTGTGAATACCGAATTATTTATTCACATTGGATAAACTGCCTAGACTTCTCAGAGTGGCTAGAGTGGTAGCCAATACGTTAATTTATCGATGGTTCTATCCAAGGTTCTGTCCAAGCAGAGCAAAACTGGTTTTAAGAATCAAATATTTGTATCTGCACTGCCATGTTGAAGAATTGGGACCCCAAGCAAGTTTGGGAATATTCTATCCAGAAGCCGGACCAAAAAGAAATTCAAATTCTCTAACTTGATGCTAACAGACGCTTCTGGGCACACAACTCAGTTTATGACTATAAAGCACCATCTAAATGATAGTATAATTCAAAAGATAGCACAAATTGTATTCTTTCTTTGCTCTATTTTCCGAGTACTTAAGCCTGGAGGGATTTACCTAGCCCGCATCACGTGTGCCTACTTTCCACTCCCATAGTGTTTTTTCACGAAAATGATTTATCGGTAATCAAAATTTGGAGATGAAATGCGTTTTAGTTTCATTTTTGGTTGGGTGCTGCTGCTGCCGAATAACCAGCTTTATGTGTTTTAATGTTTAACATATGTCCACGTCGCATTACTTAATAACTTCAAATCTACCTTGTTAATTTTTTTGATGATCCATGGCTTAAGTAGTTTTAAGACTTGAGAAAAAGCAATAAACTTATTCACGTTTGTTAAGCTTTTTAATAAACACGATTTTTTGTCGTGTCAGTGCGTATTACGGTCTTTCTATAACAATCTTGTTGCTCTGGTGATAAAGAACTTACTCACCGGATGAATTAAAGGTAACATCTTTATTGAAACTATAGATAATACCCTTGGACAGTTCAAAGGGTTTTGTCATTTATTCAAGTCTCTACACGAGACAGTTCGGCTGCGCTGCTGCCCTGTCCGTCTGCCTGTCTGTCTGTCTGTCTGTCCGTCGTCCGTTGTCTGCCTGTATGTGGCTGCCTGCCGAGGTCGAGCATGCCGGTCGGTGTTTGCAGTGGCTCTGGCTCTGGCTCTGGTGGTGTGGCGGGCCGCAGGGAGAGTGCCTTCAGCCGGCTCAGGCCCAGCCTCAGACCCGGCTCCACCCGACTGCCAACGACTGTAACCACCACCCGAGCTACCACCCCCTCCACCACCACCACTGCAACCACCACCACCACCGCCGCCCCAGCCACCACCACCACCACCACTACCACCACCACAACCCCTCGACCAACCACCACCACCACCACCACAACCACCACCACCCCCCGACCGACCACCACCACCTTCAGGTCGACAGTCCGCCCCCGCATAGTGTTTCCCACACTGGCGCTGCGAGATATCGTCCGACCCAGGTTAGTCGCTGACGATGGCAGTCCGCTCACTGCCGTCGCTGTCGATGACAGTCCGCTCACTGCCGTCGCTGTCGATGGCAGTCGGCTCACTGCCGTCGCTGTCGATGGCAGTCCGCTCGCTGCCGTCGCTGTCGATGGCAGTCCGTTCACTGCCGTCGCTGTCGATGGCAGTCCGCTCACTGCCGTCGCTGTCGATGGCAGTCCGTTCACTGCCGTCGCTGTCGATGGCAGTCCGTTCACTGCCGTCGCTGTCGATGGCAGTCCGCTCACTGCCGTCGCTGACGATGGCAGTCCGCTCACTGCCGTCGCTGTCGATGGCAGTCCGCTCACTGCCGTCGCTGTCGATGGCAGTCCGTTCACTGCCGTCGCTGTCGATGGCAGTCCGCTCACTGCCGTCGCTGTCGATGGCAGTCCGCTCACTGCCGTCGCTGTCGATGGCAGTCCGCTCACTGCCGTCGCTGACGATGGCAGTCCGCTCACTGCCGTCGCTTTCGATGGCAGTCCGGTCACTGCCGTCGCTGACGATGGCAGTCCGCTCACTGCCGTCGCTGTCGATGGCAGTCCGCTCACTGCCGTCGCTGACGATGGCAGTCCGCTCACTGCCGTCGCTGACGATGGCAGTCCGCTCACTGCCGTCGCTGACGATGGCAGTCCGCTCACTGCCGTCGCTGTCGATGGCAGTCCGCTCACTGCCGTCGCTGTCGATGGCAGTCCGCTCACTGCCGTCGCTGACGATGGCAGTCCGCTCACTGCCGTCGCTGACGATGGCAGTCCGCTCACTGCCGTCGCTGACGATGGCAGTCCGCTCACTGCCGTCGCTGACGATGGCAGTCCGCTCACTGCCGTCGCTGACGATGGCAGTCCGCTCACTGCCGTCGCTGACGATGGCAGTCCGCTCACTGCCGTCGCTGACGATGGCAGTCCGCTCACTGCCGTCGCTGACGATGGCAGTCCGCTCACTGCCGTCGCTGTCGATGGCAGTCCGCTCACTGCCGTCGCTGTCGATGGCAGTCCGCTCACTGCCGTCGCTGTCGATGGCAGTCCGCTCACTGCCGTCGCTGTCGATGGCAGTCCGCTCACTGCCGTCGCTGACGATGGCAGTCCGCTCACTGCCGTCGCTGACGATGGCAGTTCGCTCACTGCCGTCGCTGACGATGGCAGTCCGCTCACTGCCGTCGCTGTCGATGGCAGTCCGCTCACTGCCGTCGCTGTCGATGGCAGTCCGCTCGCTGCCGTCGCTGTCGATGGCAGTCCGCTCACTGCCGTCGCTGTCGATGGCAGTCCGCTCACTGCCGTTGGTTTCGTGTGACGATTAAAACTGACGACACAGCAGAGGCTGTAATAAGAATGAGTTTGAAGCAGGTTTAGCAAGTATTAACACTTTGATTAGGCTTTAGACTTGACGGCCTACTAACAGCTAGTCAAACAGCATTGCCGCGGAGGGAGACGATTGAACAGACCATGCAAGCAACTGCTAACCTTTACCTTTGGCCACAGCATACCCGAGTCATCAACGAGCAGAAAGTCATCAACGAGCAGGAAGTCATCCACCGCCGAGCTAACGTCCACCCGCGGCTCTTCCACCCTCGGCTCCACCCTCGGCTCCACCTTCGGCTCCAGCCGCTCCACCTCTCCTCGGGGCACATCCACCCTGTCCGGCGTGCGGAACAGCGCCTCCACCTTCGTCCCTGCTAGTCGGCAGACCTCCACATCCTCCCGCGGTACCACCTCATCATCATCTTCATCATCCTCTTCATCACTGCGACCCTCCTCGTCATCGTCGCTTCGACCCTCCTCCACGTCATCGTCGGAGACATCAGGGAAGCCGCGCACGAGCACGGAGCGCGGCCGGCAGACCTTTGTGCGTCCATCTTCGGGATCGACGGTAACCACGAGCAGCCGCCGCACTCCCAGCACGGGGCTGAAGAGCATCGAGTTCGGGGGCGGCCGCCGCACCTCCAGGTCTGTTCAGAGAGGGAGAGAGGGAGAGAGAGGAATATAGGGGCGTGGAGAGGCAGATAATAAGTGCAATAGGTCAACGGTGTAAACATGGCTGCAATATGATGGGGGAAGAACTCCAGAGAGAACATTGTCTTATAGTGAAGTGGTTCGACTATGTTGAATACTTGTACTATATATTTTTCGAAATTATTCCTATAAAAAAATTTTACCGCTAAAAATGTATGTTTATGTGTAGAAAACGACAACTAACTTTAACACAATGAACTTGTCACTTGCAGTCTTTTCCCGAAGCCGATCAAGAACAGCGTGGCGACCAACAAGAAGCCGGCGAAGGTCAACATCTGGGAGCATCCTCCGAGGAGGTGCGATAGCAGTCCCACCTCTCTCGCTCCGTCTTCTCCCCTTGTTCTCTTTCTTTTGCCTCTTCCCTCCTTTCTCGCTTTAATGCGATCAAAATTACCAGTGAATTAATGGACATGTGCATTGTGCATTTTGATCAGTCAAGTTTGGTTTCATATTAACCTGCAATGAAAGTCGTAAGCCTTGAGTGCAAGTCGGTGGTCGTGATCTTGGCCTTGCCTCTTGTGCTTGCTCTGGATCAGATGCTCCTTTTGCCGGGAATCTCGTAAAAGAAGACCGCTGTAGATTGGATGAGTTTCTTAATGTTAAGTTTGACGACACATTAACTGCTAAGGCCACATGGCGTCGCATACTTGCAGCCTGTGAGTACGGATTGCAGGGCCATGTTTTTTAATGTCTCAGCTGCATATATGTATTTTAGAACCGAGTTTTTTACCATCTGGCCCCACGTAACAGCTCTGTCTTTGGGCACATAGCTCGGAGAGTCCCGTGCTCCAGAAGCCAGCTTTGACGAGCCATGTTAAATGTTTGTGTTTGGACTTCTGACATCACTGTGGTCCATGTGCAGCGTTTACAGTCCGGTGTCCCTGTATGCATTCCTGGCAACCTGGTCTTCCGTAAATAGCTCTGAAACAGCTTGGTTCTCGCAACTCGGTGTTTCAACTAATTCGTAGGTTCCCACTGTGGTGAAAATTTGCTGGATGGTCTGAAAATATCGTGCTATGATTTGCACCTCTTGCACCCTGAGAGTTACTTTAACAGTGCCCTGTTCCCGTGTACCGGGCGGTACTACTCGGTGTGACGCCTGCTGTGGGGCAGTTGTCTGCTCCTGTCTCTGACAGTCCCTGTTCCCGATTGCTTCCGTCTCTGAGTGTCCCCTGTTGTCGACTGCTACCGTTTCTGACAGTCCTGAGTACCAGACTGCTCCCGCCGCTGACAGTCCCCTGTTCCCGAGTACTTTTGCCTCTGGCAGTCCTGTGTTCCCGACTGTCCCTGTCTCTGACAGTCCCCAGTTGCCAACTGTCCCTATCTCTGAAAGTCCCCAGCTCCCGTCTCTGACAACCCTCTGTTCCCGACTGTTCCTATCTCTGCCAGTCCTCAGTTCCAGACTGCTCCCCCTCTGACAGTCCCCTGTCCCCGGCTGTGTCTGTCTCTGACTCCCCTGTGGCTGCCCTGTCTCTGACACTCCTTCCCGTACTCCGTCTCTGACGTCCCTGTCCCCGGCTTCCTGTCTCTGACGGTCCCCCGTTGCCGTGCACAGGCCGGTCTCTGCCCCGGGCTGTCCCTGTCTCTGACACTCCCCTGTCCCCGGCTGTCCCTGTCTCTGACAGTCCCCTGTCCCCGACTGTGCCTGTCTCTGACGGTCCCCGTTGCCGTGCACAGGCCGGCCTCCGCCCCGGCTGTGCCGTCTCTGACGTCCCCGTTGCCGTGCACTGGCCGGCCTCTGTCCCGGCTGTCCCTGTCTCTGACACTCCCCTGTCCCCGGCTGTGTCTGTCTCTGACGGTCCCCGTTGCCGTGCACAGGCCGGCCTCCGCCCCGGCTGTGCCTGTCTCTGACGTCCCCGTTGCCGTGCACTGGCCGGCCTCTGCCCGGCTGTCCCTGTCTCTGACACTCCCCTGTCCCCGGCTGTCCTGTCTCTGACGGTCCCCTTCCTTCTGTCCCGGGCTGTCCCTGTCTCTGACGGTCCCCTGTCCCCGGCTGTGTCTGTCTCTGACCGTCCCCCGTTGCCGTGCACTGGCCGGCCTCTGTCCCGGGCTGTCCCTGTCTCTGACACTCCCCTGTCCCCGGCTGTCCCTGTCTCTGACGGTCCCCGTGCTCCTGCCCTCTGTCCCGGGCTGTCCCTGTCTCTGACGGTCCCCTGTCCCCGGCTGTCCCTGTCTCTGACCGTCCCCCGTTGCCGTGCACTGGCCGGCCTCTGTCCCGGGCTGTCCCTGTCTCTGACACTCCCCTGTCCCCGGCTGTGCCTGTCTCTGACGGTCCCCCGTTGCGTGCTGGCGCTCTGTCCCGGGCTGTCCCTGTCTCTGACGGTCCCCTGTCCCCGACTGTCCTGTCTCTGACCGTCCCCGTTGCCGTGCACAGGCCGGCCTCTGCCCCGGCTGTCCCTGTCTCTGACCGTCCCCTTGCTGGCGGCCTCTGTCCCGGGCTGTCCCTGTCTCTGACGCTCCCCTGTCCCCGGCTGTGTCTGTCTCTGACGGTCCCCCGTTGCCGTGCACAGGCCGGCACCGCTGTATCCGCAGCCGGAGCCGGACCAGCCGGCCGAGAGGTGCGACGCCCGCTGCAAGGCGCCCGACTGCTCCTGCGGAGGCACTGCCAATCCCGGTATGCCGCATCCAGGACTGAGACGTATCCAGGATCTAGACGTATCCAGGATCTAGACGTATCCAGGAATTAGACGTATCCAGGGCCTAGACGTATCCAGGAATTAGACGCGTATCCAGGAATTAGACGTATCCAGTACCTGGACGTATCCGGGAATTAGACGTATCCAGGGCCTAGATGTATCCAGAAATTAGACGTATCCAGGGCCTGGACGTATCCGGGAATTAGACGTATCCAGGGCCTGGACGTATCCGGGAATTAGACTTATCCAAGATCTAGATGTATTCAGGACCTAAACGTATCCAGGACCTGACCGTATCCAGGGCCTGGACATATCCAGGGCCTGGACGTATCCAGGGCCTGGACGTATCCAGGGCCTGGACGCATCCAGGATCTAGACATATCCAGGACCTAGACGTATCCTGGCCCTAGACATGCCGATCTCTAGTAAGGTCATTGCTCTGTAACACGCTTATAACGTGCGTCATATATACTCATGACAGAACTCGAATATTATTTAGTTCATAGGACTTTTGCATTAGAGGTTCAAGCACCTAATTTCCTTTAAAAAATATATGTACATCTGAGAAAGTTTGTGACAGTACCTCCGTAGTATTCAAAGTTAACATATGATATTTGTCTTTTAATAAAAACGGTGGCGAGCATTGCAACAACTTTAGAATAGGTTGATCAACAGGTATAGCCTTATCTTTGAGTAAACACAATTTTATTTAAATTTCTTCTGAAATAATTCTGGCGCATGATTTGAAGTGTTTTTGCGTGTCAAACACCCAGTGTGTCGCTCCTTTCCTCCTGCATTAGCTATATAACAGCTAGCCCAATACCGTAACATCTCTGGCCACACTGCTGGCTCCCGCCCTCCCCGCCCCGTACCACCCCGTGGCGCCACCTGTGCACTGTTGACGCCGCCCGACGGCAACTGTAGGCAGCCTGCGCTCCGAGAAGATACCGCAGCTGGTTCTGCTTACGTTTGACGATGCCGTCAACGAGCTGAACCGAGCTCTGTACAAGACCATGTTCGGCTCGGGACGAACCAACCCCAACGGCTGCCCCATCTCGGCCACCTTCTATGTGTCTCACGAATGGACTGACTACGCCCACGTGCAGAACTTGTACGCCGACGGCCATGAGATGGCGTCCCATTCGATCTCGTAAGTGGCACGTCGCCAACTGCCCAGCTGCATGCCCTCTGTGCAAGAAACTTAGCTGTCCTAGTCAGATAAGCCTACACGCTTTGATCGTCTCTCTCTCTCTCTCCTCCTCTCTCTCTCTCTCTCTCTCTCTCTCTCGCCTTCTATGACCCCCTCCTCCTCCGTTCTCCCGTCTTCAGTTCCGGATTTCTCACTTTCCTTTTTTGCTTCTTGCTCTCTTTTACTCGAACTTTATCCGCATCCCGTGTAGTAGCCGAGTATGTTGATCTCCAAGCAACATACTGTCCAAAGGCTTATAGTCGCTATGTTATGAAGAGATCGGCTTTCTTCCATCTCTTACCTCCATCTCTGATCTGTCTTTAGAAGCTTTAACGCCATTTAATTCATGTATCAACTCCAGGCTTGCTCTCTATTTAGCTCTGTCTAGTCCACTGTGCATAGCTGGCACTGCTTAGTCTAGTCTAGCTAGTCCGCTGCATTTTTCACCTCTCACCTTTCATCAAATAGAGCAGAACTCTGAAATATCATCCCCGAATCTTCTACGCATTGTGAAGATGCAAGAAATGCTTGACAAGAGTCTATTCTATTGGAAACTATATACCAGCATGTTTTACCCACCGTAAATATAAATGCATTTTTCTGGCTTCTAAAAAAATGATCACCAGTTCACTAATATCTTGCTCTTAGTGTGTCCTGAGAAACGGTATTTATTGCAAACGTGTTCCTACCAGAGTTCTGCTATCACGAAACTTACCCGCACGAAGTTTCTTTTAAACTAAGTTTACTTAGTTGTGCTCAACTGTCCGTATCTAGCGTCATTTCGGCTGCACGATTAAACACCGAAAGGATTTCTTAATCCCCTTTTTAGATAAAACAGGTTGATATCATACCTAATGGTCTGTAAACAACCTATGTTTCAGACTAGCGCTCCTGAAACTTCATTCTATGGAATGACTTTTTTTATATAACACGAAACACACATGTTTGAAAAGACGGAATTGTAGGTGTCTACACTTGATGTTCAAAATAAAGTGTTGGGCCAATACAAAAAGAAGGCTAAGAATAAAATTATCACAGCTTTCAAGGTAGCAGATAGAATAATCGTGTCAGTATCAGTTTCATACATTTTCATCGAAAAAGGAATATGTATCTGTTTTTCACGGCACCAACAGGTATGGACTTCCTGATGCGGTTAGATCACATACAATAATAGTTTACTGAACCTGGACTTGGCTGAACTAAGGGTATACCTCATTTCTAATACGTATACTGTATGTAGCCTTCGCTCAACTCAGGAAATAGAAAGTGGCTGCCCTGCTTTATCTAAAATTCTGGCCTTTCTGCTGAGTTCTAAAGCTATTTCTAACGTTCTCAAGCTATTGTGTTTGACTGCCAGTTACCAGCAAATTAAAACAAATCGACAGCTACCCTAGGCATCCCCTTTTCCTTGTTGTCGTGTGGCTCCCCGTTCTTCCCGGCGAAACACCAAGGAAGCAAAACACACCAAAAACGCACAGTTGAAAGTCAAGCTGTTCTTCCTTCTAAAGTAGCCTCTGCACAGTCGAGTTGCACAAACATAATTATTGCATAATTTTGATTGTCCCTTACTTGAGTGACAGGTCCCCTAAGCGGTATCAAATATACCGACCGTTGTTTCATGCAGGTGGTTTGAGTATAAACGCATCTCAACGTCGAGGAAATGCCTTCAATCATGCAATTATGCATCAATCATACATCTTATGTCTACATACATCAGCATACAGGCACATTTACCTCATCCTCAGGAACATCCACAGGACCATATCGTCTTGTGCGATATCGTCATATCGTCTTGTGCGATATGGTCTTGGAAACATCTCGGCGTACTGTTTTAGGTTCAGCTTTGTTCAACAATGTTTGCGACTACCTGCATTGGTCACAATAGGTAGAACGGTCCCATTGGGTCCCGAAAAGGTGAAATATTGGAGTTGTCTTCATCGTGGTAGCCTACTGGATAGTTTCTACGTAGTCTGATTCCAACGAGATTCCAAAACCTGTTTTTGATCTGATCTAATTCTGCGTACTCCACATCCGCCTTGCCCCGCTTGAAAGTGAAGTTTCGAAAGCACAGTTATCGACAGCCTTGGGTATGAATTATTCTGCATCTCAGGCGTTGCACAGTTCACAATCGGACACAAATTTTGGCAATCCGATTGTTGAAGAACGGATTCAAGCATCTTCCACAGAAAGTACAGTGGCGGAAAGAAGACAATCGGCGGGAGCGGCCATGTGACAGCAAGGTACGACAAGCGATGCGTGCATGCGACGTGCAGAACTATTTCAAGTGACTTTCAAAGTCAGTCAGCGGCTTTGACAATGAATACTCCGAATTTGATCCCTGATTGACCAGGGCTATCGAGTCCAATTATTGTGAATTTCACCAAGGATCTTCATGGCTGTTCCTTCTCAACCCGGTAGATATGATTGTTGAGGTCATATCGCCCCAGCACTGCTCAGCAACCATCGGAGTACGCATACGGTAGTCCCGGGCTTATTCGACGGCTTACTTTCTCCAGGCCGGGGACCGAACCCGGCCTTACCACAAGCTAAACAATCGCCCCACTCAAGCGCCTTCGCCGTCCTTATTAAGCCTGGACTGGTTACAAACTCAAAACCCTGTCACCAGCCCGTAGTATCCTTATTGAAATCATCCCCTCTCACCTCACAATCACCGCCATCACCATCTCCAATCACCTTACAACTATCAATCTCATCTGACGTTCAAAGCTGCCGCTGACGTCAACGCTGGCCACTTACCAGGCGGACTCGAGGCCAGTGCGACGCCCCAAATGGTGCTCCTCACCTTTGACGACTCTATCAACGATATCAACAAGGAGCTCTACGGAGAGATGTTCGAGGTGGGGCGGAAGAACCCCAATGGCTGTCCGATCTCCGCCACCTTCTACCTGTCCCACGAGTGGACCGATTACGCTCAGGTGCAAAATCTGTACGCAAATGGCCACGAGATGGCGTCCCACTCCATCAGGTGAGTGATGGTCTAGGAACAGTCGCACGGTGCGTCAAATACCGGTCGGGTAGTGTGTAAGAGACACTTCGGAGTGTTTGGACACTCAGAATTAGTTTTGGGCTGGTCAAGAGCCGTAAAAGTATATCACAGTCAAGGTATTTGTAAAAAGAGAAGATAAGGAATATCAATAAAAAGCCACGTCAGCAGTCCGACTGTTTGATTCGCCTATCTTCGTTTGGCTTCGCTGCTTGTCTTTGCCTTCCTAGCATGTGCTCGATTTGCATCTCTACTGCTTTCGTACGCATGCCTCTGTCTGAATGTTTTAGCGAATGTTGTATTTCTCCGCTTCTTAGATTGTTCTGTAGACGCAAACCTATCCATTAATTTGTGTAGTAAATATGCTTATTTGGATGTTTGTGACCAGTTTGTGGTTGCATGAACATTGCCGTAAATGTCAGTCTTTGTAGCTATTTCTTTCCGTGTTTTGACGATTGAAATCATGATTTTGTATTCCAATGAAAGTAGTTATTTCTGAGTAGTAGTAATCATGTAAGAGAAAATAAAACCAAAGATGCCACACATCTTCCTAAATTTAAAGTGTGTGTTACGTGTCAGCGTAATCCGTTCACCGAATGAATTAAGAAATTAGCTAAAAAATTATCATGAAATGTGCTGTCATAGTAAAATAATTCAAAATATTTAGCAAGTCAATTTTGAATGTAGTCCTCGCTGGTGGTTCATAACGATGCAAGAGTTAGTATTTCGGTCACATGTTGCTCGGCGGTTCCTAGCCCCAAAGTATTCACATCTCTTTCACGAGTCAGATGTTCCACCTCCACTGCCAACCATTTATTTTTACTTTAAAATGCATGGTTTTAGCCGTAGCGGATCCAGACTTTGATTTGGGGGGGGCTAATCGGCTCAACCCTACCCCACCTTTACCCGAAGAACCTCTTCTCACTATGTGATTACTAAGGACACTGATAAATTTCGGGAGGGAACGGGGCTTCAACTCCTTTAAAACTCCTGGCATCCGCTACTGGTTAACCCCTTGCTATCTCACATTTCATGATAAAACTATAACTGGTGTATAGAAGTACTCTCTTAGCACATTTCCTGCAATGTTGTTAATGTATATTTGCCACATCTCAAATGAAACAGCACCTGTCAGAAAAAAACACGTTGAGAACCACTGCACCGCTACAGTAAGTCGGCGGCAGTGGAACCTCCACCATACGTGAACTCGAGTACTCACCGCCTACCCACTGCATCGCCAACAGTCACAGCTTCGGCGAGCAGTTCTCCACCTCCAAATGGGAGGCCGAGATCGCCGGACAGCGAGAGATCATCGCTGCGTACGGCGGCGTCAAGCTGGAGGACATCCGCGGCATGCGCGCCCCATTCCTGTCGGTGAGAGACCCGATTCCTGTCGGTGAGAGACCCCATTCCTGTCGGTGGGAGACCCCATTTCTGCCGGTGAGAGACCCCATTCCTGTCGGTGAGAGCACCATTCCTGTCGGTGAGAGACCCCATTCCTGTCGGTGAGAGACCCCATTTCTGTCGGTGAGAGGCCCCATTCCTGTCGGTGAGAGACCCCATTTCTGTCGGTGAGAGGCCCCATTTCTGTCGGTGAGAGACCTATTCCTGTCGGTGAGAGACCCCATTCCTGTCGGTGAGAGACCCCATTCCTGTCGGTGAGAGACCCCATTCCTGTCCGTGGGAGGCCTCATTCCTGTCGGCGAGAGACCCCATTTTTGTCGAACAGAGACCCTTTCCTGTCGAAGCGAGGCCCTTTCCTGTCTGTGGGAGGGAGAGAGCGTGTGTGTGCGCTGTGTGTGCTTGCTTTTTGTTGGTTAACGACAGAAAAGGCACGCTATAAAACTATGGACTCAGGTATGTTTCGTCTGCTCCAAAGTGCCAAAACAATCGGCAAGACGATTGCGACCACTTTACGAAAGAACAAGAAGAAGATCGGTTGGGTGGTATGTCTTTTTCAGTACAGAACTCCATTACTGTTTGGTTGTGTGCAACTTTTTCAGTGATGCATTTCGGTCCGTAATCGTGATCTTTAACACGCGATGACGGGTCCCCTGTTTTAATAGTAAAAACAGGGAGCGTACTTATACCTTTTCCTATATTTTTACAACTTTGAAAATTTTAAGGTTATCATTGTGTCATAAGGACCGACCTAAAAGTTAAGATAGATAAGTGAGAGGTGAATTATCATTAAACTCATATAAAATGGACCTATTTTAAATATGTTCTATTTATATATACTATAATATTATTAATAATGAAAATTTTAGAAAACTAGTAAATTATAGATTTATTTTAGTATAGATTGTTATATATATTTTATATAATTTATATGACTATATAATTGATTTACTGAAGTAATTATATATATTATTTTTAAAATTTATATTAGTTTTTTTATTTTACTTGTTCAAGTAATGCCGAAAAACTGAATTTAATGTTATCTATGAGGCATTTTTACTTTATTAAAGTACTGAAAAAAATGGTTAATGTTTATAAAGTATGCACAAGGTACTTTTATAGTTATTGATATCTAAGAATTGTTAAAGTATCGAATGATATCGATATCGATGTCCCTGATATCGAACTCTACTTATCTCACTGTCTTCCGACGTACATATTTGTCGCTATCCCAAAAAAACAAAACTTGATGGCACAAAAGGAAAATATATCAGTAGTTAATGCTTCATTGGTCTAAGTTTCTAAGTATCCTATCCTTGTCCACATCGGAATGGTGCTGTATGCCTTGTGGGAGAAAATAAATGTTTGATGTATATATCTTACCCGTAAATACAAACAAATGCACATAAATGTTTAAACGACATTCATATAGAATATTAGACTCGTAAATGTCAGTTGTTTGATTGTGAGAGCCACGTCATCCCTTATAACATTTTAAGTTTTGTATCTGCATCAGCACAATTATCGACTTTCTTCAGATCGGCGGTAACCGCATGTTCAAAATGTTGTACAACAACAACTTCACGTACGACTCGTCCATGCCGGTGTATGAGAACAACCCTCCCAGCTGGCCGTACACGCTCGACTACGCCTTGCACCACGACTGCATGATCCCGCCCTGTCCCAACAAGGCCTACCCAGGTCAGTGGCTGCTACCTTACCCCCGACAAGGCCTACCCAGGTCAGTGTCTGCTACCTTACCCCCGACAAAGCCTACCCAGGTCAGTGTCTGCTAGTTTACCCCCAACAAGGCCTTCCCAGGTCAGTGTCTGCTAGTTTACCCCCGACAAAGCCTACCCAGGTCAGTTTCTGCTACTTTGCCCCCGACTTTGGCCTACCAAGGTCAGTGTCTGTTAGGTTACCCCCGGCGGGGCCAAATCAGTTCGGTGCCTCCTCCCGCTCCTACTTGGTCTCCGACTTGGTCTTCCCCTCCTCTGTGGCCCGTTCCATCCCACTCTACCGAGACATACCTAGACCAGTGCCGACCCTCACAGCAAGGTCTTAACACACAGTTTAACACCCACTGCCCTAACCCAGCAGGTTAGTATCGCCATGCACCAACCTGTTACAGTGCTGCTCCACTGCGCTTCCACCGATTTAATTAAATGTCTGTCGATGGCCCAATCTTTTGACACTTAGGAGAGTTTCGATTAGGCCTAAGTGCTTGGCACAGTTCTCAATTTAACTCAGCATTTCCTTTATTCTCTGGGCCGGCTGTGGCTCTAATTTAACTCAAAGTGAACTTTGTTTTACCATGGTTCCGTATATTTTTTATATAAGGCAAGTGACCGGGTGACCTAGTGGGTTCATTGCCTGTCTTCAGAGTGGACAGCATAGATTAACGTGGCTTCGATTCCCACGGCGGGAAACTGCATCCCATAACTGATATAACCCGATAGAGAAGATATTTAAACACCCTTGCTAAGACTCCCTGTAATTTGGCAAGTGCAACTGTTGGGACTAGTCTTAATAAGAACATGGGTGGAGCGCTTCTCCTACTGAGTTAGCCCGAGCCTCCTGGATATGTCTTCTGCTCGGCCGACCTTCACCTGAGCTTCTCCTCTCCAGGTGTGTGGGAGGTGCCAATGGTGATGTGGCAGGACCTCAGCGGCGGACGCTGCTCCATGGTGGACGCCTGCACTTCTCCCGACACCGCCGAGGGCGTCTATAAGATGATGATCAAAAACTTTGAGCGTCACTACACCTCCAACCGGTCAGTGCAACTGCGGACAAGTGAAAATATGACGCCCGTGTATGCGGCAGTCGGCCAGTTTTCAGCGTCACGTAGTTAGAAGCTATCAATGTGACAATTTTTAACGATAAATTCCTGTTGTATGAAAACCTCGGAGTAGATAGAATACGATCAAATACAATGAGTGTAGATACAGAAGTGTTTTAGCGTTAACGGAGTATGGTAATGTCCTGTCAGCATAGCTACTTGCTTTGCACCTTTTTGTATAAAGGCTTCATCGACTTTTGAAAATCTAACATCTTCACCCTAATCATATGCACTATTTTGATTTTTCCGCATACCCTCGCTTGTGATGGAGTATCTGGGACTTTCTACCTGACCCCGCTCTGGATGGCAGTGCCATCTTCCCCCTGTACTTCCACGCTGCCTGGATGACTACCGACCACCACAAGGAGGGCTTCATGGCCTTCCTGGACACCATCAGCAAGATGGAGGACGTCTGGCTGGTGACCAACTGGCAGGCGCTGCAGTGGATGCGGGACCCCCAGCCGCTCAGCACCATCAACAGCTTCCAGCCGTTTGGCTGCGACTACTCAGTAAGCACTAGAGACTCTGGGGATGATGGCGAACACTGTGATGATGGTGGAGGGTGCTGTGACAGGTTGACTTTAGTTAATGGATGGATGGAAAAAATGAGCAGGTATGGGCCGCTTTATGGTACGACAGTAAGGTGTCTAGTCTATGTGTGAAGGTGCTGGATAGTTCTTACATAATTGAGTTCCTTTTCTTCATATGAGGCTAGAAAGTCCAAGGATTCCATCGATATTTTGATCGGAAAATTAGAGGTTTTGAAGCCATACACACAAAGACGCTACCAAAGGGCTGAAGATGATGATCTGGCTCCAAGTTTGCATTCATAATTTTCCCTTTTGCAACCGCCTTGGTAAAAGGCCTAAAGGTATGTCCCCACCTGGAGGGGGAGGCTCACATGAGCCCATAACTAAACGCATACTGTTTTAGAGAGCAAACTCTGAGTGTGAAGAGAAAGAATCAGTAACAGTCTGACTTTTAGGCCAGATGCAACGCTTTTGTATACTCAGCTTCCCCCCCACTGCAAAAAGCCCAGCTGACGCTCCCTGTCGCCAGGACCGGCCCCGGTGTACCAAGCCGAAGAAGTGCAACCTCTGGCACAAGTCGGGCGTCAGGTACATGACCACCTGTCAGCACTGTCCAGAGAAGTACCCGTGGACGGGGAACACGGGCGCGGCCCCTCAGCCGTGAGCGGTCCTCTCCAACCGCAGTGCCACAGGTGTGAGTCAGGCTCCAACACAGACTCGAGTGTTGCACGCCTGGGCCGAGTGAAAGGACAGAGCCCGGTCACCAGCTGAGTGGATTTGATCAGTGTAACGGGGCCTGCTCTTCATAGCAAATAGCTTCGAGTGCGTATTTTCCCAGTGCGTGATCGATGCGTAGAGTCATTTGCGTCCTATCAGCTCGACTCGACCCGCCCAGGACAGACCAGGATTGGTGGTCCGAGCCGGAGGCTGATGCGAAGGGTGCCAATTGTGCCACAGAACTGTGCATTAAGTTATGGAGGGTGGCTGGTGAGTCTGTGATCCACTGAAGGAGACGGCCTGTGACTGCCGGCGGCGACAGAGAACAGAGCGAGATCACTGCTGGATGGGACCACACGGCGTGCTGTGCGATCGAGACACTTCGAAACACTGTGTGTCAGCTCGCTGCTGGTCAAGTCTGATGGTGAATAAATGCACGCTTTAAGGGACTATAAAAATGTCGAGAAACAAAAAATTCACAGGCTTTTGTTTTCACCATACAGTATTTACATAGTGTGAGCCAGAACCGCCCCTATAGCAAGATACTAATAGTGATGATCTATGTCTTGATATCGATATATTCTTTATCCCATTTTCACTGCCATCTGTGCTGTTTCAACCCCTATGCTGAAATATTCTCACAACGTGGGCAAGAAAGCAGCAACTTTCACGATGATGCTATATAGATACTGCCAATTAAGCGTATTTCAGAGGCGTGGGCAGTTTTGTCTGATCTTTTGACATGCAGTGCCATTGCTGTGCAATGGTAACAAAGATGATCCTCCGTCATAACAGGGAATATATTAGCTGTGAAATTGCAATGTGGTGGAAAGTACGTCGCAGTAGGATATATTTTCCCCATAAATGCTGTCACGACTGTGTTTTATGCTGGAGCCAAATATATATACTGTCTGCCATCTCCCCGCGAAAACCTATCGCTGTAGACTGTCAGATACAATACAATTGACCCTTTCCCGAAACGTGGCGGCGAGTCAGTAAGATTCGATGTATGATCCAACTCCCCGAGTCCACACACGATCCAGTGGAATGGTCCTACTTCAAACGAGGGATAAACGACAGATAAGTGAGATGTTGAACGACAGAGATCTGCTTTAACGCTGGATCGATGGCTGCCAGATTTGCGTGCCAACTGACACAATGTTGCTAGGCGCGTCGCCGCGCAGTTACCAGACTGGGGGTGCGTGACTGTTACTGCCCTGCGGCACCCTGACCTTGACCTTGAATACCGTGCCCGGTTTCAAAAACAGCGGAAGGCTGGCTGATGCCAGCGTGTCCCAGCTGTGATGGAGTTCATGCTACACCTTTAGGTGCAGTTATCGGACGCTGCCGCTCTGTGCTATGCTCGGGTGGCGCGGCGTCCACCGTATTAGACAACTGTGTTCGTGTAGTGGTTATCGTTGTATTCATCCGCCAGCGCTGTGTATGGGCACGTGCATCGCTGTATGTACTATAGTGTACAATATAGTCACACTCTGCTAAGCCCCCTCTCTCTCTGTCTTTAGTGCGGCGTCATTCATGCAAGAAACTTCACGTCTGCCCTCCGAGAAATCGTTTTAGAGCCTTTCGTCGACCTCAGCGTTGCTCGGAGTTGTTTATGTACCGAAAATATAACTGGAACGCGTCTCTCCTCTGACTGGAAGATGGGTATTTCAGTTGAATGAAGTTAATTTCCATAATGATTTGGTGTTTGGAAGCTTGAAGGCTGATGGGACAGAATCGAACTACGGAGATAGATATTTTAGCATTTCGGCATAATTATTTCGTCTCCTAGGCTTATGCACATAAACAGTGGAACTAGGGGGCTCTGGGGCACCAAATTCTCCTTCAGTGATGCATCTAACTCTAACCCGATGACGTTGGCTGGAAATACATGGAGTGAAAAGTCTACGATGCTCCCCCATTAACCCCAACAAACATCATAAGCAGGGGCGGGTGAATAAAAGCCCCCCCTCGGGCTCCCCAGCAAGCAGCCCCCCGTGCCTCGTAGGCTACAGTTCAGACCTGTGCCAGGGACGGGCTAAGTCCGGTCCCTCCTTTGCTATTGTTTGCGCATCAGGTTCAGATTCATTTTAGGCAAAAAAGGGTGAGAGAGTTGTATTCGCTTCTGACCCGTTACTGTGGTACATCTTATATTTCAACTTCCCTTGGCCGGATTGTTGGACAGACGAGCAGGAATGAGAGCCAAACTAAATGCCACTGCAAAAATGAGCATGAATGACAACTGTTAACCTATCCAGGTTGATGCTGTTTGTTTTAGGCAGTTGGCATGCGTCTACAAACAGTCTGATGCTAGCTAGCAACAGCCTGGTTGGCCACCTGCCAAGCCAAACGCTGGCCTGCTTGGCTTGGGCGAGACCCGTGCTTCTGCTGACGACCGCGACCCAGATCCCTTCTGCGGGAGCCATAAACGGATGTGGGCCTAAACTGTCAGCAGTGCTATTTCAAAGCATGGAGATACAATTCGATGTTTTGCTCTGCTTCATTGAGATGATTTTCGTTTAAGCTGCAAGCAAATTTGAAACCACTTTGTGTAAACTCGATGATTCGCTTACTAAAATGTCAAAGTAGAATTGTACATTATATGTTTATCGAACAGAGTTAGTTATTCACATTACAAACAAAAGAGCATTTCATCACGAACACTTCGAGAACGTAACTGCGGCTAGCTTTAAATAACAAAAAGGACAGTGAAGATCACATACTCAAACACCCATTAGCATAGCGCATAACAAGACTGAAGAGTATATTTTTTAGTGAAAAACCATTGAGTGGGTTACAGTACGAATTTCGGAACCAATGGTGTCTTCCTTGCCGTCGATTTTCTCATATTTGCACCAAAATATCACAGGATGAATTGAAACAGGATGCTGCAAAATGCACCCTGTATTGGCAGCGTTTAAGGCTTTTGTTAATACCTACACAACAACAGAGTTGTACGCATTCTCAAAATTGTTTCCAAATGTAGTGGTCTACTTTGATCAAATAGGCTTACCACTTTTTCCCCTGTCAACTGCAATCTTCGCCAAGCTAGACCACTTTACAGTGTGAACACAGTAGCTAACAGACAACTTGATTTTCACACTCTCAGTCGGTTTCCTCAACAGTTGGTCCTCCTGAACCTCCGCCGGAGGCTCCTCCCTGCGCCATTTTTGTCATGATCGGCCTGCACTTGTTCTGCAGCTCCTGATACTGGTGCTCATACTCGTCTTTTTCTGCCAGCGTGTTGTTATCCAACCATTTGATGGTTTCGGAAACGGCGTCCTTCACCGTCTTCTTCTCATCCTCGGAAATCTTCGCTCCTGGCTCATCGACCGCCTGGCGGCAGGAGAAGGCGTAGCTTTCCAGCTGGTTTCTGGCAACGATGCGCTGCCGCTGCTTGTCGTCCTCCTCGCGGTACTTCTCGGCCTCTGCAAGCATGCGCTCGATCTCCGCCTTGCTCAGGCGGCCCTTGTCGTTGGTGATGGTGATCTTGTTGGTGCGCCCGGTCGACTTGTCCTCGGCGGAGACGTTCAGGATGCCGTTGGAGTCGACGTCGAAGGTAACTTCGATCTGGGGCACGCCTCGGGGAGCGGGCGGGATGCCGGTCAGTTCAAACTTGCCGAGGAGGTTGTTGTCCCTGGTCATGGCGCGCTCTCCCTCGTACACCTGAATGCTTACTGCCGGCTGGTTGTCCGAATACGTCGTGAACGTCTGCTGCTGCTTGCACGGGATACGGCTGTTGCGCTCGATCAGCTTGGTCATGACGCCGCCGGCCGTCTCGATGCCGAGCGAGAGCGGCGCCACGTCCACCAGCAGCACGTCTTGGATGGCCGAGCTGGTGTCGCCGGACAGGATGGCAGCCTGCACCGCAGCGCCGTACGCCACCGCCTCGTCCGGGTTGATGCTGAGGTTCAGCTGTTTGCCGTTGAAGAAGTCCTGCAGGAGCTTCTGGATTTTGGGGATGCGCGTGGAGCCGCCTACCATGACGATCTCGTGGATGGCTCCTTTGTCTACCTTGGCGTCTCGCAGCGCCTTCTCCACCGGCTCCAAAGTGCTGCGGAAGAGGTCTGCATTCAACTCCTCGAATCTAGCCCTGGAGACCTTGGTATAGAAGTCGATTCCGTCAAACAGAGCATCGATCTCGATGTTGGCCTCGGTGCTGCTAGAGAGGGTGCGCTTGGCACGCTCGCAGGCAGTTCTCAGTCGGCGAATGGCACGCGCATTCCCGTTCATATCCTTCTTGTGCTTCCGCTTGAATTCGTTGACAAGGTGCTCCACCAGCTTGTTATCAAAGTCCTCTCCACCGAGATGAGTATCGCCAGCAGTGGAGCGTACCTCGAACATCTGTCCATCAGCGATACTGAGGATTGACACATCAAAGGTACCGCCGCCAAGGTCGTAAATCAGGACGTTCTTCTCGCCGCTCAGTTTCTTGTCTAGTCCGTAGGCAAGCGCGGCTGCCGTAGGCTCGTTGATGATTCTGATGACATTCAAGCCCATGATCAGGCCAGCGTCCTTGGTGGCCTGCCTCTGCGAGTCATTGAAGTATGCAGGCACCGTGATGACGGCATCTTTAACTGACTTGCCGAGATATGCCTCAGCGGTCTCCTTCATTTTGGTGAGTACCATGGAACTGATCTCCTCAGGAGTAAACTTTTTGGTTTCCCCCTTAAACTCCACCTGGACTTTGGGCTTTCCGCCGTCGCTGATTACGGTAAAGGGCCAGTGCTTGATGTCCTGCTGGATAACCGGGTCATCAAACCGCCTACCGATGAGCCTTTTTGCGTCAAACACGGAGTTCTTCGGGTTCATCGCGACCTGACCCTTGGCGGAGTCTCCAATCAGGCGCTCCGTATCAGTGAAGGCGACGTAGGAGGGCGTGGTGCGGTTGCCCTGGTCGTTGGCGATGATCTCCACTTTGCCATGCTGGAACACACCCACACAGGAGTAGGTGGTGCCCAGGTCAATTCCGATAGCCATGCCAGACTGCGACATTCTGTTGATAGTTTCAACCTCACAAGTAACTGGTCACAAATCAAGCTGAATGCCCTTGCACCTCTACTCGCTCACACACCTACAGGGCCCCGCCTCTGCTGCTACCGCCCCCGAATCACTGGCACTGCCGCCCCGGCGTCCGTCCGGTTATAGCATCACAGAGGGGTAGACGGGAACACCCCGAAGCTCGCCAGCCTTCTGGCAGCTTCGTCGGTGACAGCCCGGCAGCCAGCTCTGGTCTCTGATTGGTGAGCGGCCGCCGCCTGTGACGTCACCCATCGGCGTGGCTGTATTTTGGGCGGCTGAGTAACGCGCAAAAGGAGTGGCGTGCCAAGAGTGGCGTGCCACCGTTGACGGTTTTGGTGGCGCACTCCGGGTAGCCGTCTGAAAGGAGAGTGACTCACGTGTCTGGAGGGTTCACCGGACCTCTGGACTCTCAAGCCACATGATAATGAGGACGGCCTTATACGGGCCTCGTTCCATATTAAGTGTGGTAAATCTCGGCTGTCGTGTAGCTTTGTTACTCGTGAGGACGTAGAGTGTATAATCTACTGTGATAGGAAAACAAGCCTCTGATATTTTAAGGTAATCGGAAACATATAATTCACCACTGTCTTGTGCGAAAGCAAACATGCCAAAACGTAACAAAAAAAAACGATTTTCCGAATGTCTGGAAATTAATTATTACTACAGCGAGCCACCAGCAAAAAGATGACGAGGCTATTGAATCTTCAACCTCCTGTTGAAAGAAAGCTGTCTCATCTAGAATAAAAAAACGTTGTGGATTTGAGCTTTTGGCTTGACGTTTTGCCTGCAAATTTTTCAGAATTTGTCCTAATGTCGCTGATAGTGGACTATTTCTATAAGCAGTGGGAGTGGGGGCAGTGCTCTACCCTCCCACTCCCTACTGCTATGCTGACGCTGATGCGTCCGACTGCTCCGCATGTTATATGTCCTCGCATGCTGCACCGCCGTGCTTGTCCTATTGGTATACTGTGCCGCTGCACACCTCCTTAATGCTGCGCCGCATTACGTGTCTCGAGTTCCGTGCCGCAGCATTAGCTGTTCCGGGAAGGGATTCATAAAATGTATTGTGAAGCTTCGGCTTTGGAAAATTTACTGTGAAATTTATGCCTGAGGAAAATATCCATGCTAACAATTATGAACCAGACTCTGGCCCCGGCTTGTGGTTGTCTTCTCTGATTAAAAGTTGATTTCCAGCTTTTGGCACATGGCCATGTGGAAGCTTCATACTGTCATTTGGTCAGTATAGGATCTGCACAAGTTATTTTCAGGAGGGAAGTGGTGGAAATCAAGGGATGGTACCGGGAAAATGTCTTATTATTGCCCATCGCCTCCCCCCTCCCTCCTGGATCCAACAGAACAAAGCATGGAAGAGGTGACCTCTGCGAGGCAAGTGGCTGTGTAGTGGCTGTCTCTGCGACCACCCGTCACACAGACAATGCATAGATGACAAAACCAGGAGCGTGAGGCTCCGGTATTTTTTTGTCGCTGTGGTGTTCGAATGATTCCAAGCGCTTCGTTAAACAATAGCAAACCTCAAACCTGCATCCTGGGTATTTTCTACTCTCACTTCACCTCATTCTATGCTCAGGTCTCGGATGTGTACTTTCGAATTATCCACAACCTCCTGAAAGGCGCACCTGGTGCCGTTTCTAGCTAATCACTCAACACACGCGCTAGAGAGGCAACATCGGAGACCCCACACCATCTATTCTCAGCGTTGGCCGGAAAGCAATTCGCAGTCGAAAAGAAAGATGCTTGACGGCATATAAGAGAACCAAACAGTGCGTTGATTGGTGAAGATATTTTGAAATCTACCTATAGGTTTTTTACTTATTGTATTTCAAACTCAGACTTATATTTTGACATCGACACAATCGTGCAGCCGCACCAGTTCGCCTCCACTGGAGACCGAGTGGGGATATCATGACACCATATAGAGGACATGTCAAGGTCGCCTCACATGTAGGTAAAGGTCAAAGGTCATAGACCAAGGTCATGCCAGCACTTTGAAGGTTATTGATCCCACTGCTTCCGGTCAAAAGACGTTACGCAGTATGACCTATATTATGCTATGACGTCACTTTTACATTGTTTCGGAGACAGCTGCACATTACGTCATCGGCTAGTGGTGACCCTGACGAGGGACGGTGGGTGCACCGGGGGTGTGGATTTTTCTCTTTGGGGGTGCCCCGGCACCCCTAATGATGTGCTGGGCACCCCCAAAGGTGGTTTAAGTACCCCCAACCAAAAGGTGAAGCAAAGTCCCCTTGAAGGGCTTAAATAAGATAAAATTATAAAACAAATACTTGTTCCATAGTATTATAGTGACATTCTACATCGGACCTACAACTTTATATTTAACCAAGCAACAGAAATGCTCTGACATAATGAACAATTGACAATGTATGTACATACATACCAGCAAGATAACCTATTGCATGCTCCACACTTAAGCAGTGATGCAGTGCACAAACTACAGTAAAGCAATAATCATTCGCAATAACTGAATTAGACGCGTATTTTCCACTAACAAATTCGAGATTCAGAATGAGGCCAGTGCACAGTGTTCTAAGGGAGGCCAAAATGGGGACAATATTCGAATTTCTGACTATTTTTTAAAACTGGTTTTGATTTTTGCAACTAGTAGAAAAATGACCAGAGTGTCAGAAAATGGCAAAAAAAATTTAGGGCCTTCGAAGTCGACGCGACAAGACATCAAACTGCTGTCTTTGAATCTCTCACCACATAACACGATAAAGGCTAAGAGCAGTGCTCATTTTCGATGTTTTTTTGTAGGCTAAGAGAATGTACAAGATGAGACAAACCAGGGTTCATTAGAAAGCTTAAGGCATGAAAAATACGATTTTGCACACAGTTTTTCCAGTGATGGCTGCGATTAAATTTGGAGAGCAAAATATGTACCATATACATCTCACATACATTTTGAGACTATGTCAATTATCGATAAGCATACAAAAAATTTCGTCGCCTGCCCCACCCTGGGACCACTTTGAAACTATGGCAGGATGTTTTGTCTACCTGCCCTGCAAGTTTCAGCTGCGTCACGCTGCGGCAGTGGTGATGGCGACATATTATACAGGGGTATGTCGCGCGCGCTGTCGGTCGGTTGCGGCGGCCGTCGCACATAGGCCCTAAATGCCTCCGTCCGTGGCCAATATTACATTTCGTGGAAAACTCCTTCGCAATGCCGCAAATTCCCCCGATTTTTGGACAAAGGAGCTCATTTGACAGATAATTGAACAGCGCACAAAACTTGCATTCGACATATAGGTTTTATTTTACATGGGCGTTATCAGGACAGTGAAAAGAGGGGCATTTGGGGCAACTTAATCCAGCCCAAGGTGTCCGTAAAATATTTTGCAGATGTTGTCGTGGCGCCATGAATTGTGACCGAATTGTAGTTTAACACACTGCAAACAATAAACATGTGATCCATGAACAACGATACAGCAATCTTGGTGTGCCATAAATTCATAAGCGTCACCACGAACAACAAAACGGGAGGCATCATAAATGTGTATTTGAGCTTGGTTTTTCTTTCTAAGCCAGCTTTTGGTATAATTGTAACTCCTTTTCTGCATGGGAATGTTCTATTATAACCGGTATTCGAGTGATTATTAACAACCACACTGGAGAGGGGTCCGACATTAACGCGCGCAGGATGGGGGCTGGTAAGCCCCTGAGATATCGGAAACTTAGAGGCTTAAGAAATTCCGATTGGGGGTGGGTGGGGACTATGGTGATCCACATCATAACTAATTTTCATTGACCTAGGTCTATATTGTCAAGGTCAAACGAGGTCATAAAGGTCAAATTTTGGCCATATTTGGGACCTGTTGGGAAATGCCCTGGTAATGCGTGGAAAAAGCCGGGAGTAGCTAAGCCGGACCACGGTCATAGGGTTGTGTCGAAAGAATCTTTCCTTCATTTTTAGGTCTAGGTCATTCAAGGTCATCGACCTTGACGTCCAACATGGTATATTCCTATTATGACACTTAAAGCAGCACTTAGCTACATTGTGCTGGAAGGGAATTGACCTTTACCCATGATCTTTAACTTTGACCTTTGACCTTGAACTTACAACTGGGTTACCTTTACTATGGCGTTAGCTAATATACGTCGACTGGGACACGTAAAGCACCGGGATCAATGACCTTGAAATTGCTGGTATGACTTTGAACTTTGACCTCGACCTTCCGTGAGGTGTCCTGACATATCATCCCGTCTTATGGCACTGTGACGTCACCACTTGGTCTCCAATGCAAGCAAACCGGTTCGACTGCGCGGTGGCGGCGATTTCAAATGTAGGTCTGACTTTGAAGCCTATAAATCAAACAATATTCGACAAATTTTCAAATTATTTCACTATTCAACGCGCTGTTAAATTTTTTCAAATGCGATCGATTCCCGTGTTTGTACGAGCGGTTCTCCGGTCATCCCGGAAAAAGTAGTTGGGAGAGTATCCGAGGCCCCTCCTGCGCTGTTAACACGCAGTGAAAGGGGTAGAATATATACCTACCTTGTGTTTCCTCAACAAGGCATGTCAAAATATCAGTCCGTGAAGGTCGTCGTTTCTCTCCGCCCCCCGCCCACCTCCGTACTATGATATCGCGGTATCGCCAAATATGGGACGTAGGTCCTGAGCAGCAGCGTCATCTTGCGTAGCTCGTGACAGTGGGAACGGCGAGGAAATTCGATTCCTGATTGAATCCCTAGGACACCTCGGACTCCGATGGTTACGGTGACCGTTCTTTGGATGAAAGGTATGACTGGTATTCATATGTGGTTTAACTGTGATATGCGCAAACGGATTCTTGGTATCTTTTTGCTGTCGGATTGCTTGAAGGTGTTATAATAAATGTCTGAATCGCGGGATCACGAGAGGCTTAATCCCGTTATTGGGGCTTTTGAAAATAGCGGGATCCCAATCCTGAGATTGCATACCTAGGGAACATCATGCAATAAAAGGTTCTTGTCGGCGTCCCTCCGGGTATATGGTAACAGTCAACACGCAGTCAATACAAAATTTAGACGGTTATAGTGCTTTGAAATTGTATGAACTATTTAGTCTTCTCGGCATTTCTTTAGCATCGTTCTCTGATAGTTCACTCTATTGTTTCTTGGCGGTCCTGCCTCTTTCGGTAACCCACGGCGTTGCGTTGACCGCGGGCTGGTTGGAGCCCCCTGGTTATTATATGTCATCTGAACGCGGGCTGCGTGGACGCAGATATTTTGACTTGCCCTTGTAGAGCCATACTGGGGAATCGTTTGATGGTAGTCTTTGCTGGGGTTTTGAGTTTTAAATCCTCTCTTTGTTTTTTAATCACAGTTTTGAGATATGCGTATACTGAGAGAATGGTCTATAAAATAGTTGTAAACTTTTTTGATTTTTTATACCAAACCCATGCAAGGGCTCCAAACGTGGTATGCCTACTTGACTGTTCTTGTTTCTGGTCGTTTTAAGCATAATGAAATGTGGTGTTTTCGCGATCTTGGTCCGGTGCGCACAGTGCTTCTTAGCAACTCTAAGACTTCGCACGGTTTGTGTTTTCCTGCCTGTTTCGTGCGTGAAGAATTCTCTATTTATGTGCTCAATTTTGAAAAGTTGTTTTCTAATATTGGCCGAACAGGTTTAGGCCTTGCGTCGGCGAGGTATGCCTGGAGGCTTGAAGGGAGGTGGGCCGGGGCACGGCGAAGGTTCAGTGCATTGATTAAAATGAGTTAAAGGAACACTTTTTGTTGACATTTCTTGTCGACTGGACTTTATAACTGACTGTCGTTGACGTCTTCACTCAATAATTGTGAAAAAGTGCAATGGTTACAGCATGGGAAAACCAAGCTTTCAATTGATGTCTCTGTACACTAGCATACCCAGTAACCATTCGTAGAATCGCAGCTAGTATTTGCACAGGTCATCTTCAGACCTCACAATGGGATGAGAACCGAGATACATAAATTAACCCTTCATCGTTTGCGAAGTTCACTTCAAATAACATCAGGGAATAGAGTCTCACAGCACGCACACCATAGGCGGATCCAGGATTGCCGATCGGGGGGGGCACCTTCCCGGGGGCGCCATCCGGACCAGGGGGGCGCCACTTATGGCCGGCAAAACCTATCAGGTGGGCGCAAAATCCTGTCGGTGGGCGCCGACTTTCGTATCCTGGGAAGCGACATTTCAGGGGGCGCCATCGACCTTTCAAGGGGGCGCCGAGGGTCGATCGGGGGAGGCAAGTGCCCCCTTGCCCCCTGGATCCGCCTATGACACACACGCTCTTTTTGCATGTTCTTTTATCGTCACTTGAGTTTCGAACTGGATGCCGTAATTGGAGGTGCGAATAAGTGTAGAAATGCGGGTAAACCTGCTTACAGTTGATACAGCATTTGGACTTGGGAATTTCATTGAAAAGGCGAACGAGCAGCTCACTGTTATTTACCAAGTAAGTAAGTACACACAGGGTGACATAAAACGTGAAGCAGGTTCGTTGGAAAAATAGTTCTGTGCGTTCAACGCAACGCCAGTTCCATAAAAAACTACACCCGGTCATGGACCGGGCCAAGGTTTCGTTTTTATTCTGGAAGAATCTGATACCATTGTGCTGGTGTATGAACAAACATATCACGGTTGAATGTGATGAATTTCGTCTTCATGGTTGCATGCAGTAGCGCACCCAAGGGAAGGGGGTGGTTATATAAAATATAACCGGAACTATAGCAGCCTTTGGGCGGAAAATGAGAGTTTGACTTTAAAAGACTTTGAACTTGACCTATGACCTTGACCCTGAGTAGCCTTAACTATAAAGTCACAGCATGACATACGTCATAATGAGTAATGCCAGAGAAATACCTGACCGGAATACTGCGGTTAATGACATTGACATGAGACCTTTGACCTTGACCTTGACCTTGTGGGTTAATATTGATGTATAACCTGATTATATGACTTTATGACATCATCACTCGGTCTACAGTGCAGGCGAACTGGTGCGACCACCCAAGAGCGACGGTCTCAAAATATAGGTCTGACTGTGAAGACCTATAAGTAAACAAATTATTGACCGGTTTCCAAAATTTTTTAATTAATTGACGGTCTCATAAATTCTCTCAAATGTGGCAGAGTAGCGTTTTCCGGCGGCGAACAGTTCTCTGGCTGCTTTGGAAAAATAGGTAGGGGCACTTTAGGGCCCCTCCACTGCGTGTGTTAAGCGAGGGTTAAATAACGTCTTCAATGTCAAGAATATCGCGCGTATACACTTAAAGTGATTGGAAATTAACTAGAACATCCATGCAAAGCCCCCTTATTATCCTTTATACATATAGTTTTTTTGCTGCTTAACTAGGGTCAAATACCTGCCAGTCATGCCCGCTGTGGTCAGGTCTTGACATTCATATGTTGTCCACATAATCTGTGGGAACAGAGTTTTCGATTAATACCAAAATTATTGATCTGGGATTCATACTTCCTCAGATATTGAATTATGTCCACACTTTTGGCTCCGTTAGAACACTGTGCAGTGCGTTGAAGAAAGTATTTCGAATCAACAAAAGGCGCAGCATCGTGGGGGTTTTTGGTCTGTGGCACAAGGTTTTGAGACAAATACTGCGCCTCAGACACAAATAAAGGGGAAAGTGGTTCCGTGTGCGGTATTGAGTAGTTTGAGGGCCTGCCTTCTTCAATAACGATACATTTTCCCTTTCCTGCTACCATGGTTAAGATCATGACGGTTCGTAGCAAATATCAGCCAAATTTTATTGGCTGAATTTTCAGTGGATCAAAATTTCCGGAAGAATGGGCATCACAGTTTGTCTCGCACGATTAGGGAAGCTCTGGTACTGACCTTAAAATGACCAGGGACCACATTATCATAATAATGAATTCAGAGGCTGCAGCTGCTCAGGCCATTGATGCCCATACGGCTATATGGGTACTCCTGGGGATGGAACCTCTAACTGACTGGTGGGTATATTATTCATCCACTGTGATTTATTCTGCTTTAGAAAAAAATATTGCATGCTTTAGGGGCATGTGTTTTAGGTATGTGCTCGGTGTTCAGCTAAATGAAGCTTTAAATTGCCTAAGCATAGGTATCTTAGTTCCATGTGTATGGGAGGCTGTAGTGTACAGTGCAGGGCATAGTTTAAGCTACAAAATGGTGGGTATTTTGCCCACTAGTCTCCCATGCTGTGTCCACCAGCGAACGGCCCTAGACGGCAAAGTGCCCACCATTCACCAGTCATTTGATGATTTCGGAGTGCCCGCTTTGGTGGGAATTCGTGCCCTCTTCAGCTGAATGCCCACCAGTCCCAATTTCTTAAGATATGTCCTGGTACAGTGTGTATACCTAATAAAATGATCCTCTTAGCACTGACGGTAGTTACAGTTTTTGGACTTATGGTTTTTGAAAGCCATATTATTATGATGGATCCGTTAAGAGTGTCCTCCTAAGTCAAACCCATCCATCGCCTATGACTTTTGAGTTTCACGGTAGATATTTAGGTTTTGCAGTATGACATCAAAAATGCGAAATGATCTAAAACATCGACAAAGTTTAGAGTCTCGAATTAGTTTTTCTGTCTTTCACCATCCAACCCGGAGCAAAGCAGCACGTGCTTCCATCTTCTGGTATATTATCTGTTTGTACTTCGGCAGCGGTCTCTCTTTATCCTCATTCTCTATAACTCGTCCGACGGCTAAGTTCTAGTCTTCTGTGCGTCTCTCTCCTCCTCCCTCGGTTACCTCCGAGCCGGGCTCCAGTCATCTGCTCTCTGCAGAAAACCATCTCGCGACGCTCCTGACTTCACCGAACTCAGCTGCCGGCTAGCCTGTGCTGACTCTGCCGCCGTCTCGTCTGTACCGAAAATCAGCCTTGGATGGTGGAGAAAATAACCATATCAATAGTGGTCATAGTATAGTTAGGAGTGTTTGAAAACATAATATCAAAAGATACTTTGGCTTCTGGCTTAAGGTTCTATCGTTTTATTGAAGAAAATTATGCTGGATTTCACGCAATACAAGTGAACGCACCTCAACCAATCAGCGGCCGCCATCCACTAAATGCCGCTTGCCTGCGGGGCACAGAGGTTAGAAGTCACGCTGGGCGCCGCTGACAACGTGTTCAAGCCAAGATGGGAAGGTGTCGCGAGGCGGATTACAGAACCTACATATGCAGTATTGAGAATGGTGGTTTTTCTGGTGTTAAGCTGAGGGAGGGGGACAGGTGAAGGAGACATTCTGTGCACGTGCAGATGGATATAGGCAAGATACCTTTAGATATAGGAATGCGTTAGGAAATAACAGCTTGGCGTGTATGTCACATGTACCGGGTGTGTGGCATTGCCAATAAGTGTGTGTCAATTTGGTAAAAAAATATTGAAAAACTGGGGCATGTAACTTGATGCCAAAAATACCAGGGGTTCTAAATTGATGCCTACAGTTTATCCGCCAAGCATACCT
Organism: Lepas anatifera; assembly: GCA_034440635.1. Lineage (NCBI taxonomy): Eukaryota > Metazoa > Arthropoda > Thecostraca > Lepadidae > Lepas > Lepas anatifera. The sequence continues at coordinate 584,975 of JAOTON010000543.1, forward strand.
ATTCACATACCGACTCATTTTACCCTCGCCCCACCGGGGGCCATTGATGGCCCCCCTAAGGTTTTTCGGGATAGCAGAAGAACTACGAAACGCAGGACCGCGGTTAAGGCCTCTATCTCTTACCCCATTATTTTCACACCATCCTTAAATTTTTTCCCCAAGTCTCCCAAGGTCAGGTCACCAGGCCAGGTCAACCAAGGTCACCTCACTTAAAATTTTGAGCTCTATAAGAGTTACGTTTCTCAATCGATCGATTTGAAACTTCCTACAGTTCATGGCTCCGCCAGGGTCGACAAGGTGTATATCCGGGATTTTTAGATTTCGTGACCTAAGGTCGGGTCACGAGGTGACCTCTCCCATTGAAAAAACATGGGAAAAAGCTGTCTTATGATCTGAATGCCACAAAAACGCTTGCAAATACTCGGCTTGCTCATAAAAGCGTTCTTGGACACCCTTTTACGGATCCCAGGGGTCATATTTTCCATTTGATCTCTCCAATGTCATCCAAGGTCACCAGGGTCAAAAACAGTGTTTTGGCAATAACTTTTGACCTAATTACGCTAGAGCGTTGAATCAAAAACCATCGTGTACGTCTCATTATTAGCTTTTATTTAATATACGGCAAAGCTACTTTTTGACCTTTGATGACCTCATGTCATATGAGGTCACGAGGTGACCTCTGGAGGTCAAACCACTGGCGGGAGGTCATTACGTTTCGAATAAAGGAGAAAGGGCTGCCATTTTCCTATCCAATGTAGTTTACCAGATCTCAATAGCTCTAATGACATAAGAGTAATGCCCAGTTTTCTTAAGCATTGCATATTTGAGTAAAAATAGCCTATCGTGACCTAATTTGACCTCTGGAGGTCAAACTATTCTCCTGAGCGCTTAAACATGCGAAAAAATTCGTACTGAATTCACGCAAGCCTTCTAATGCACTTTGCAGATTTGCGCTAACCCTCATATTTTCGGAGTTAGAGGGGGGCCATCGATGCCCCCCGTGGGGTGAAGGTGGCGCTGGACCCCCGGTGGGGCGCGGGTTAATAAACTCATGCTCGTGTTTTTTCCAGCGCTAGCGAGCGCAGGCATAAGTGAATCTGACCGTATTAGAAAGGAGGGTTCAACAGAAATCACAGGATGCACGAAACAATTAACTGAGTAGGCATGTATATTTTGACGGCATGGACATCGCCGTATTCCTTTATCATGGGCTATTTCCTCCATGCTTGCGATGTCGCTGCCAATGGGCCTCCATGTAGTCAGAAGTTATTGTGCCCGACTGTCTAAACGGGATTGTTCAGCTTTTAATTCTTAGGCCTAAAATTGGTTTGAATGCCACAATACCTCGCTACTTATTTCATGGGTGACGTTGCGTTCTTAGTAATTGATTATTATTATCATAGTCTATCAAAATGGTCGTGTATAGTTATAAGATCAACACGTTCAGTTCTCAGCTTTCGAATTATAGGTACATAAATTTGGAGGAACTGCGGCAGTGAGTGACTTCACATGTCGTGTCAAACATTGAAAACGGCAAATCCTAGCAAAATAAATCCTTTTTGGTACTTTGTCCATTTTTGTAACAATACGTTGTCCAGAATGTATGAAAATGCATATCCGAGCCCATTCCAGAAAAGGTATAATTTACCTTAGCAGCATAGAACTAGCATAATAAAGTGTAAGAAGTGAATAGCCCTTGCCCCGGTGGGGTGTTTGAACACCCCCATCGAGTATTTCCGGCGGGACGAAAAAACGGCGGAGCGTAGCGCCGCCTTACTTGGCACACCTTATCCTTGATCAATTTCGCCAACATTACCCAAAAGTTTGGGTTATCTCAGTTCAGGTCACCAGTGCAGGTCAAGTGACCTCACTTCCAAAAATTGTTAAGGTGGCATAAGTAAGAAATGGGTGAATCTATCGAACTGAAACTTATACCACATAATGGGCCCACCGAATGATATAACATATATTCCTGGATTTTTCATATCGATGACCTAAGGTCAAGTACAGACCATGACCTCTCTATTGGAAATACATTAAAAACAGAAACTGGGCTGTATTTGTGTAGATACAGCTGAAAAAGCCTTCATATTTTCCAAATCGCAGTAACGCGGGCTCCTTTCCAAATTCATGTTGCAATTTTTTCCTGTGACCTCTGAGAATTCATCTGTGGCTACTTTAGCAGCTTCAGACCTAGGTCAATACTTTGCATGGAATGATGATACAGCTTTTATTTGGATATCATTGCGTTTGCATTGCTATTGTGAGTCGATTGATATGCATATTGACTATGCTAGGTTAACAAGTGACCTTGACCTGAGCTGAGGTCAGGACATTTTTGTGTTTTGACCTAGTATGGTTACATTATACATCATTTGATTCGCCATGACGAGAGGAAGCGAATGGTGCCTAAAAATGATTTATTCTAACTCACCTCTGTCAGATGCTAGAGTCCAAAAACTCGACTCGAAATGCCACCTTCATTGACCTGTCATCAGGGGCGTAACTCCCATTGGTCCTCCTGGTGCTAGAGCACCAGCAGGTTTTTGGGTGGCCTCCTCGACGGCCTATAGTGAATCGGCGGATCTGTGCACCAACTGACCTGCTTCTTCAGGCCTGTATAATACGCACCCATTTTATTTGACTTCGAGTTTCGTCGATTGAAATGAAATTGGGGTCCCCACGAGCTGGGGTCCCTAGGGAAAGTGAACCCCATTGGCAGTGGGCCCCCTTGATGCAATCAGCCCCAGGCGTTGAGGCCCCCGTGAGCAGGGGGATTCACGAGCATGGCCCCCAGCAGCTGGGGTCCCTAGGGGAAGTGGACCGCATTGGCAGAGGGCGCCCTAGATGCAGTGGGCCCCTGACGTTAGGCCCCCATGATCAGGGCGCCCCTAAGAGCAGGAGGCCCCAGGTGGACTCCCATTGGCGGTGGGCCCCTAGAAGCAGTCGGTGCAGACGTTGGCCCGCATGAGAAGGGGCCCCAGAAGCTATGCTCCTTAGGAAAAGTGAGCTGCAATTGACAGTGGGCCCCCAGATGCAGTCAGTCCCAACCGTTAGGGTTCCCGTGAGCAGGGTGCTCACGAGCAGGGGCCCCCAGCATAGGAGCCGAGTTCGAAGAGGTGAGTGGGGGGGGGGTAAACATCCCCCGCCCCACCAGGGAGAAGGTAGCTCGGCGGACCACTGGGGCGGGAATTAACCCTAGAACGCACAGTCATTCCCCACATTCGCTTCTACCACACTCACCTCACACAACCGGATCAACTGTAACTTGGTGGCGCCGTTTGCCCGCACCCCTGACAGTGTGTTAGCCAGGGGCGTAACTACGAATTTTTCCTACTGGTGCTGAGCCTGAAGGGCCGACCGGCCCAGGAGTCCACCAAATACGGAAATAAGTTTGAATTTACGTAAGCTGACGGTATAACCTTCGCCTCGGTGGGGGAGAGAGTGTTTGAACACCACCTTCCTCGGGCTTTTCCGGCGTCACGAAAAACGGCGGCGAGAAGTGCCGCCGTACTTGTCACACCTTATCCGGGATTGATTTCACAACCTTCTCCAAAATTTTAAGACTGGGTCATCTCAGGTCAAGTCATTAGTGCAGGTCAAGTGACCTCATCTCCAATGTTTTAGGGTGGCATAAGTATGACACGGGTGAATCTGTAGGATTACAACTTATACCACACAATGGGCCCACCGAGTACTACAAAACATATTATGGGATGTTTCATATGGATGACTTAAGGTCAGGTACGGATCATGACCTATCCACTGGAAATGCATGGAGAAAACAAAGATTCGGATGTATTTGTGTAGAAAAGGCTGAGAATACCTTCGTATTCTCCAAACCATAGTATCCTGGGCCCCTATCTAGGTTCATGTTGCAATTTTTGACCCGTGATCTCTGAGAAGTCATCTCGGGCTAATTAAACAGTTTTCAGACTTGGGGCAGTAACTTTGCAGGAAATTACGATACAGCTTTCATTTTAACACCATTACATTTGAATTGCTATTGCGATTGATATTCATATTGACTATGCTAGGTGGGAAAGTGGCTTTGACCTGACCAGAGGTCAGATCATGTTTTTATTTTGACCTAGTGTATATATGTTTTATGCGACTTGAGCCATAACTGACCGCCCCGAGCATATTGCTCATTCAACGTAATAAGTGAATACCTTAGGCCTGCTCAGGTAATGTATCTAAGGAGGTTTCACGCATGTGCACGTGCTTTTTAGTATATTACGTACATTATATGAGACAAAAATTATAAGTTCGAAAACAAAGCAATTTATTTATTGGTGCATCATGGTGACAAGATCATTCAGAATCACCTTCCCCCTGCCTCCGACTGGGCTTGGCATGGGCGAATAAAGGATGGCCAATGTGAAAGTATCCATAGCCGAGAAACATGTTTATAATAATAATTGTTGGGGCTTTAACAACGCACCAACTGCCAGGGTCATACGGCGTCGCCAACTCGCCAACCGAATAATAAACATGCAGGATTAAATCCTAACACATCCCAATTTCATTCCTCCACTCTAAAAGAAAAAAGATTAGCTATTTGGAAGATCCGAAAGCTGCTCTTCAAATATCGAAATGCTTAAATAGCAGTAGGTATATTCATCGTGGTGACCAGAGCTTCAGTCGCTGATACAGCACTGGCACGGTTGACGGGTACTACAATACGCCGGAGAAGAAATGTCTGCTACCCTTTCGTTCTTATCTACCGCCGAATTTGATCTCTGTATATCAACTTTCCCACAGGGCATGCACTCGGAAATGTTTGGATTTGATATTGACCTTATAAGCATTGATTGGGAATAGATATAACGCACCATGACTTGCATTCACATAGCAATGAATCCAAGCTTGGCGTCATGTGAAGGCTCCGGCAGACTAAGCTATCGAATAAGACCCTTGCTATACCTGCTAATCGACTAATGCGTGCCTTCCTATCGACTAAATGCAATTCATATCCCTCACATTAACTCAATGAGTGCTATAAACAGTTCCAAAGAAATGTCGCAATGGATCGGACAGGAACACAAAACGGCTGGCGGCTTCATCGCCCTGGGAAAGTGCAGATGCCTGAGCCGCTGCAGCTGCATTGGGGATAACCGCGTGCCGGTAGCCGAGGACAGATTCCTCAAGGACCAGAGAGGGTCTCGATGGATGTTTTTGGGCGGTGTTGACTAAAACGAAACGTTGAGATCTGTAGCAGCAGCGTGCCGGAGGACGATACTGAACGAATAATAATAATTGTTGGGGTTTAACGACGCACCAACTGCCAGGGTCATACGGCGTCGCCAACTCTTACCCTGTTGGAAGGGATTTGGGGATCAGATCGACTTATTCAGAGGCTCCGCCGGGACTTGAACCCGGGACCGGTGGCTTAGAAGACAAGGGTGCTATCCACTAAACCACCTCATCCCCGCCGAGAAACCTGAGTACACGTCTTTTAGACGTCGGCAATGTGCATCTTGTCCCAACATTTTGCTCTCCAGCATCCGTCTCTGCTCTTGGACATACCATGTCTTTATATAAAGATTTCACGCAGTGTCTTCTAACTTTTGATAGTTTTTGAAAAGAAATGTTAAGAATATATGCTTTAACCTGTTCTTTTGGAACTGGATCCACCATTGCAATTTTGAATTTTACATCAGTGAAATATATGGCAATTATGCATAAAAACTACAGTTATTCGTGCTGTAGCCCAGGCCGTCAAGCTTGCCCCCAGAAACAATCACCCCTGGTACCGAGGATGTCGGCCAGTCAGCTGGACTGGCCAGTACCTCCACTCGTGTAAACGTGGCTGTAGTGCGTCTGCGTGTCTACCACCGCGCTAAAGACCCCGCCGCTGCAGGTGTAACCGCTGTCGTCTCCAGTTACAGAGAGCAGTTCGGCAGAAAACACAGCAAACTTCTTTGAAGCGACATGTTTTGAAGCAGCACTCGGTTTCAACAGCTTCTCTGTTTGAGAACAACATCCGGCAACATTGATATTCCTAATCACGTCAAAAGTTTGATAGTACTTTCCAAAAGAACAAAAAACTTTATCAAGAGTCTTACCAAGCATTTCTCAGGCAATCACGGTTAAGCCACTTCCAACCGTTGTTCACGCTGTAAACCCGCCGTCGCACGGGATACAGGCGCCGGTAATGAAGGAGGCCTTGTCGGAGGCCAAGAACACGACCAGCTCCGCCACGTCCTCGGGCTTTCCTGGTCGCCCCAGCGGTTTCAACTTCGTCATGGACTGGCGTTGCTCCTCACTAAATACATCCGTCATAGGGGTCACGATGTACCCGGGGATTATGACATTACAACGGATCCCCTTACTGCCCAGCTCCTTAGCTACCGATCGGGTAAAGGCCTCTACTCCAGCCTTGCTTGCTGAATAATGACTGAGATGCTGTGAAGCTGTTTTGACCAAGATACTAGACATGTTAATAAAAGAGCCAGACTTTTTGGCATTAAAAAGAGCATTAGCAGCTAGTTTGGTGACGAGAAACGGTCCCTTTAGGTTGACGTCCATAACCTTCATAAAAACCTCCTCGCTTAAATCCATTACGGAAGCTAAATTGAGAATTCCAGCACAGTTAACAACAATCGAGGCTGGTGTACCACATTCCTTCTATACGAAATCGATAGCAGACTGGACGGATTCCTCTGATGTAACGTCCATCAGGACACTGAAGTGATGGCCAGTCAGGTTGGAGACCGTCTCCTCGGCGGTAGCCTGGTTGATGTCTGCAGCGACGACGCGGGCGCCCTCCCTGGCCATCAGGCGACACACCGCACGGCCAATTCCTGAGCCTGCCCCCGTCACCAGCGCCACACGATCCCTCAACTCTCCTGCAACAGCGTGTGTCATGGCCAAAAAAACATTTAGATCAAATCCAGCTCATTTCCCAAATATTTCCGTCTGACCGGGATCAAATCCATTGCACACTATGAAATACAATTTGTCTCCCCCTCTCATGGATAGATCCAATAAAGGAAACAAACAACAATTGCCCCTCGTTAGGTCCAAAAAGCCACCACTCCGAAGGTCGGGTGCCCATGTGGGCGCGGAGGGCGCTCTAAACGCACTTACAATGTGACAACAACGTCACAGGCGCTTTGGAACGAATTTTTGAAGGTGGACCTGATGAGTTCCTGTTTTCAGCCGCCCTTCTGTTGCTTTCCACTCGTCCACTGCCAGCTACAGACCTTCGGTCGACTATCTGGCAACCGCTCTCCAGACAGAGTAGTCCCTCTGGCTCTGTTTTCTCTGCTTCTTGCAGGAAAGGCCTAAACAAAAATATCCTTTCAACAAAAAAATAAATTGGGGACGGTGCCACTTCAAGTGCACAAAATAAACGCCCAGGTGGTATATGCGACCTTCATTTACCCCTCCCCATCACCCACCTTATCCAAATTCTAGATCCATCAGTGATAGTTCCCTTATGTTGGGCAGAATTTACACTGTGGAAATAAATTCTAAGAATTGAACAACGGCAGCAGAAATACTTTCGAGTTTACTCCTCTCTCCCAATGCAAGGGGAATTGAAAACCCTGGCTGCATTCTTATAAACTAAAAAAACCAATACTCTTCATTCATTTTCTATGGCCAAGTGTGAACGGCAAAAGAAGCAACATATAAACGATGGTGCAGTTGTAGAGGTACTCATAAATGAATTTAGAGGGATCCTCATTGCACATAGTGTGAAGTATCTATGCAGTTACTCAAACATATAGTAATCGCAATGATAAGGTAAGACCAGCATAATATCGGGACTACATGCATGTGTTCATGCTAACAGAGTGTAACATACGCATCACGCGTTATTGTTCTGTATTAGGAGAGACCGGGGCAAAATTGACTTTCGGGCAAAACGGATTTTAGCTATTTCGGTATGTTACTGGCGTTTCCATCGACATTTTAGAAGATGAACTACTGCCTTAGACAAAGGACGTCAGAATATAGCGTGTTTATCGTCAGTTAGCAGCATCATTTCGACACGGGCTGGCTGGAGAGGATTTCCCGTGATTATTACGATATTTACAACTTTAAAGATTTTTTAAAGTTGTATTGTAAAGATTTTAAACTTTAAAATCTTCGTTTTTTCGAGTGACCAACTGAGTTCAGTTCCGATGATGATATGTCTGAATAAGTGGCAGTGTAGGCTTAGGGTAATGGTAATTTCAAATCTTAAAACCTACTATTTTTTCCGTCACGTAAAAACTTGAATCGGAGTAGCTGTGGGGCAAAACGGAAGGGTCAAAATGGACTAATTGTGTAAAATGGCCTTTGATGGTCCGGTAACCCCAATCACTTAGGATGATGTGCTATTTAGTTTGTTATTGTCGTAAGGTCAAAGAAACAGCGAGAAAACAAGGCAGGGGCGGATCCAGGTTGGGAGGTAGTCTTGTGCCAAAATGAAAGCAGTTTAAACTTCTCACTGAGTTAATAGATTTTGACGCTTTAAGGAAATTTGTTTTTTTGCCACATTACCGGGGCTGACAGAAATGTGGATTTATATATCTTTGGGGATGCCCGCGCAAAGTCCAATGACAGCAGGTCATTATGTCCATTTTCCCCTTCCTGAAAACCATTCTGCCCCAGGGTTGGGGCAAAACGGACAAAAACATTAGCCTATATATTTTATTGCCATGTTTTTCCAAATTATTTTTTAAAGTTGATACTCTTACATTAGAGACACCATTCATTTGGTTACGTCAGGGTGTAGAGCTAGAACTTCTCGGCCCGCTATTGAGCTTACTTTGTTAGAAAAACACTTAGGGTGTCTGTTTTGACTCGGTCTCCCCTTTATCAAAATGATTTGGCAAAGCTAAGTGAGCGTTCGATAGAAACCATTCACGAAGTAAAAGCATTCATGGTTGCAAATATTTATTCTCAAGAATGGTTTAATAATTTTTATTAACATTTTGAACCGAAAGGCTAACAAAGACTCACTATTTTGGGGTCACTTGCCTTTTTCCTTGTAAACATGTAACGTTTTTAAATGAGGTGAAAATAGTTAAAAATAGGATCAGAATAAAATAAAAATGATTTCGAAAAAAATTCTCTATTTTCTCATGGGATCACGCTATAACTTAAATCGAGACCCAAATGGCCCCTTACCTTTAGTTTGACACGCCATAGGTGCAGCTCTTACGACCACTGACTGGCCAGTCAAACGTAAGTTACTTGGCCGCCCGACTTATCCACGTGGATTAAAAACCGGAGAGCTCTTGGGCGGCTATCAGACATTGTAAATCGAGGGTTTGTGGCACACTGAACGGGGCACGTATTGCAAATTCATCGCAGCTGAAGTGTTTTCCAGCTCCAAATGAACAAGTCTTTAACGTTTTTTTTAAAGCTAGTGAAGATGCATTGCAAGTTGTTTGACAACACGCCAAAGTTGGACCCCTGGATTCGCGCCTGGACAGTGTATGCATTTACCTGTGAAATCCGGTGCTGTGACGGCACGGCTCCAGATACCTGCTGGGCATGCAACCGTGTGTAAGCACACAAGCGGATCGGATCACTAAGCCAGGGCTGGTGGCAACTGGTACAAGATTCTGGTAAGTAGGGGAGAGGAGGGGATGCTATAAGCGCGATATAAGCCCCTTGCCTCCAGCCAGCACTGGATAACATTGCTGACTGGGGGTGGGGAGTAATATATCGGACTATACGATATTGGCAGATGAAGATTGGTTACAAGTAACCAATCTTAATCTGTTCCAGCCAAAACCATATTGCTCGCGAAAGGATCTTTCGAAAAATATCAAACTTTGTGCTGCAAAACAGTAAAGAATGGGCCCTGGATGCTTTCTAAGATACCGGAAAACGCATTATAAAACTTGAATTCACAAACAATGTCACAAAACACGGGTTTTTCGGATAATACATTTTGAATGCACGCATGACACTGTATGAGATATAAGAAAAAGTAGGTTCACCAATTTCTATGCATTGGATAAAGCGCGTAATGTATAATACAACTTGTTCATCAAGTTTCGCCTAATGACATGTGTAATGTATTACAACGCGTTTCAATGGCCCTCCATCATCGTCAGGTAACGTTATCACACTAGGCAAGTACAATTATTCACATATTGTTAAAATTTAAACGTATAGCACAGAAAAACATGATTACAAGTGTCCTAGTTACAAATCTACCACTCTCTCTTTTTGCGCTGAATGTTCTTATTTTGATCTTGCGCTCATTTTGACGAGGAAACCTCCACATTCACGATGTTTGGAGCATCCTTAAAATATTTTCCCAGACATATGTTCAACCGCTATTAAGGGTGATGACGCCGCGATGTTCTCGCTGGTCACACATGCTGGGAAGGAAGTGCTGGATGTAAGCAGCTTCTAATATTTTAAGTCGTCTGTGGTTAGTTTCCCTGATCAGGATGGACGTGTTTTGGGTGAGGTCACTCCTTGTCAGGTTCTGGTTGTGGATGGATTTTGAGTGTTCAGCCGGGCCACCAGTTTGAAGGTGCATAGTTAGTCGGCGCGACAAGGAGGTTAGTATGTCCTATGTAAGAGGTTGTGTAAAATATATGCAATCGCATTCAATATGCTAAATATGCAAAATATGCAATCGCATTCAATAAGGCTTGCAAAAAACAAAAACTATTGCCTTCATATGCAAATATATATATATATATATATATATATATATATATATATATATATATATATATATATATAAAGACACATATGTCAACATGCAGACCGGTTTCGATATATTACAATATCATCATCAGTGTAATAAATGAAAAACCTACATAAGGAGCAGAGCAGTAGACAAGAAGGTCAAAGGCGCAGTTTTACGGATAATTGCTAAAAATGTAAGACACTAACAAACACACACACATATGTACATGTTGAAGGTACTTGCTATACAAAGATTTGAAGAGGGAAAGCCGAAGACATTTTGTTCAACCTAGGTTTATTTTTAGATATATAAAGAGACTCGAGAATTCTTAAATCTACACCTGTACCACACCTATCCAGAATTTTGAAATCATCAATGGTGCCTGGGGTATCACATTGATGTGAATGTTCGCGAATCGCAGACGGGTCTGGATTCGCCACCATTCGGTTAGTCCGGTCGGACATACCTAAGTGTTGTTTTATCCTGCAGTATAATGAACGATGGGTGGAACCAACGTATGACGCACCACACGATGCGCAACAGAATTGATATACCACTGAGGATTGGCAACTCTTAGGTAACCTGTCCTTGAACCGGAAGATAGAACCCAAGGATGAGGTCAGAGGTGCAGAAAGTATGCTGGCTGTCACAAACACAATGTGACGTATGCCTACTCTGTCACACAAAGCTGGAAATCATAATTGTATACTTGAATACTATTTCCAATATGCTGAATGTCATCTACCTGTCTCTTACTTTTTGCAGCAGAGAAGGTTCAATACCATGCCATTACACCATGAAAGTAGTAAACTGTGTTTTCATTTTTAGATCATGTTTTTGTTTTTGGAAGGAAAATTTCCAATTATGGATCATTTTTCCAGTATTGGGATCATAACTATTATTGGCAACTCCGACTGCAGTTTCCCCCAATGACATGCATTCTCTTTTGAAGAAGTTTCCATTTTTGGAAGGAGTGTTTCCAATTATGGTACATTTCCCCATGATTAAATGTGGCAATTATCACGAAAATAATTATTATTGGGAACTAATCTATGAATGGGAGCGCACACCTACACACAATTGGGAACACTGATCACAGCTTCCCCCTCCCCACCACTGAACTTCTATCTCACATATCAACAAAAGGGACAAAAATGTCAATGTCAACATGGGATTTGGATCTACCTAAAATGTGTTGGTAAAGTGAACCTTAGGTAGCATTTTTATAGACCAATCAAATGCTTAAATTTGCCTCCCACCCCGATTATCACCTGCCTGGTCGTTCCTTCTTGCAGTAAAAACTCTGAGGCAACTACCCTGCATAGATGTAAAATTATGTCTATTGGCCTAATAGGTACAGAGGTATTGGAATTCACATACCAAAGAACGGTCCAGTGTAATCAAAATCCTGCTTTAACTCCATGTAGTTCAGGTCCTGTGTGTTGCTTATTACCACTGGTAGTACCACTGGTAGTGTGTTGCTTACTACCACTGGTAGTTTATTATTGGGGCTTATCGACGCACCAACTGCCAGGGTCATATGGCGTCGCCAACTCTTTCCCTGTTGGAAGGGTTTCTCGGGAGCCAGCTTGCTCCTTGTTCAGGGAAGCCGTACCACTGGTAGTAAGCAACACACCCCCAAAGAGCGTTTTTCGAAGTCTCTTTCTGAGATTTTCTGAGATGAGAAGGGGGTCTAATAGGCCCCCCTCCAGTGCACGTTAGTGCCGGGCCCCTCTCCAGTGTGTGTTTTAACACTTTGTGGAGGACTGCATTGGCACACATTTGCTATCTGTACAGTATTGACATGATAATTTGATCATGAAATCTCACCTGAATTACTTTTTTTGCCAGTCTGTTGCTGGCACCAACTCTCCCAAATTCCTCCAGCTCCAACCTAACCAATCTTGATCTAGGGCACAAATAAGGTAAAGTACAAGCAAGCTAAGGAATGAAAAACCAAGTTTGATATGTGAAAGTGCATCAGTCTCAAATAAGCCTAAATTCATCTTAGATTAGCCATGGGCAGCACTATTTATTCTAGCTAGTTTTAGCCTGCACTTATTTCAGATATACCTAATAAACATGCCCTCAAAAGAAGTGGCCTCCCACCTGTTTAAATTGTTTGGCAGGCTCTACATCTGGCTCTGCATCACATAAACATTTCGAACTTGTCTTGTCGCTGTTGCGTAGCTTAAGTAGAATTGCTGCCCAGCTATGTTTATTTTTTCACTCATTTAGTACTTTTCTTAGTAGCTTTTAGGCGTACTTAATACTAAATTCAAAGTAATAGGGGCCGCTAAATCGAAGAGACTCAAACTTTAAATATGATTAACCTGACAAAATGGACAGAGAAGTACTTGATAACGTATCTGCGTTATCGTGAATGCCTTAAATATGCCCACAATCGTGTATTTCTCGAAAAAATTGACTGTCACATTTCGGGCATCTAGGCGGCAACTTTTCGGCAACTACTAACAATCGGCACCATTGGGCTGCATGTTAAAATCTGGCAACTGTGACAGCGGTTTCCGGGTTTTCTGCAGCGGGGGTCCCTCGTTTTAGTAGAAACTGAACACAGTACCAATATTGTATCACTGATGGTACGCTGTGCAATTGAAGAACAGACTTGCTAAATTAAAATATTCGCATACACGCTTCATTCTGTATTTCGAAAATATGTGGTTTGATTTTGAACCATACAGTCAGGATCCCTATTTTGTCACACTTATGCACCTCAATTTTCGAAAATGTGTCACAAACTCCAGTAGCCGAGTTGGCACGTTTCTGCACCTCTGGATGAGGTGTTCTGAAGGACGATCTTTGGATTTAAATAAGGGTAATATTTGAAAAGAAGGGACAATAACTCTTTCTTAAGTTTTAGAGACTGCTGACCAAAATACGGAATATCAAAATATTTCCCAAGTTTCTTAACTGTACATGCCTTCGGAGATAATCGTACTTCTTTTTCAAGAAATCCTTGACCGAACAATAAAAAGATGAATGGGAAAGCCATTTTTTTAAAGAAGCGCTTTAATAAGTCGAAACATTGGCATTATTTGTAGGATTCGATACTTTATTTCAGATCGTATAGCACTTCTCCTTTACTATGCATTAATCCAACCTTACTTTAACTATTGCTGTCTCATCTGGGGTGTGAATTACTCATCTCAACTTTACAAAATTAACATCCTCCAAAAAAAAGCCGTTCGACTCATTGAAAGAATATACCTCCCTGGAAGCTCAGAACCAGTTTTCAAAAAGTACTCGATCCTCAAAGTGTCTGAACTCGCGAAAACACAAATGTTAATTATAGTTCATAAATTCCTTATTGGTCAGCTTCCTGAAGCCATACAAAATTTGTTTTGGCTCAGGGAACCAGGATTTCGTGAGGTTAGAAGAACCCCCCTACTGGATCAACCATTCTCAAATAGGAATTACCGCCTTTTCACGACCCCTTGCTTGGCCCCGAAATTGTGGAATAGTATATTTTCCGATAAATTTCAATCTGTTGAGGAAATCCCAAGAAGTAAACTAATTATCAAGAAAATTTTGAAACAACATTTCATTGGTCAAAGTCAGTAAAATATTAAATTTAGTAAGCTTATAGTTCATTTGAATGAGTAGAACAATACTAAATACACAACGAGTGCAAAAATAAATTGTATGGCTTCCGTGCTCTCCAAAATTTATACTGTTCTTGAACGACTAGAACATGTTTAGAAATATCAACCACGTATTCAGTCAGCGTATGCTTAAATTTTAGTCAATGTTCCCACTTAGTCATGCAGATATCATTTATGTTCTCGCGGAGGTGCCGGGGCCTCCTTGGCTGTGATCTGTTTGGCGGCGGCCTGGGGGGATGGGGGGAGCTTTGAATTACCTGTGCTATACCGATATCCATTAGAGACAGCAGATGTTCCAACACCTACAGATTTGACTCCCTTTGGGTCTGTCAGGTTTCGGTCGTGCGGGTTGCGCCGGGGAGGTCCTGGCGCCTTTGCATCTCTTTGGAATCGTAACGCGTTATAACCAACGTATATTAAACATGTCTGTGGTTCAGCACCCAATGTCGAGTCACATTGTGGTGCTCCCACACCTGACACACATATCAATTCATGCCTCACTTCATGCTCTCATCTTCAGTCACTCGCACCTCATCATCTTCTTTTCAGAATAGAAACCGGGAGAGTCTAAAAGGGTGAGTATAGACCTGACTTTATCTTTTTTCTGACATCGACATCATTTGGATCGACAACCAGACGAGAAAATCCCCGTTCCCTTCGTTGCTCCCGGGGGCTGGTGAACAACAGGTTTTCACCTCGTTTGCTGGCCCGAGGGGGCAACGGAGGGAGTTATATTCACTCATGCTCTCATC